>CM035423.1:151305450-151912950 GCA_020310875.1 Ceratopteris richardii | reverse complement strand
TCTTTAGGTGTAGATGGAAAGGAGGAGGAGTAACAAAAAGTAATGCCTTCAAAGAGCTTTTTGATTGGTTCTTTAGAAGACAATTACAAAAGAGCTCATGCCAAATATTGTAATCAAAAGCTTAGGACTATCACCAGACAAAAACGTCATGGATCAATATCACAAAATGAAAAAGATTAAATTCCAAAGGAAGCCTTAATACTTGCAATGTCTTTTATTTCTTTGAGAAATAAACATGTCTATGTATGCACATTTCATGATGTAATAAGCTTTGAAAAGAAATATGTCTATGTATGTACATCTTTTTTGAGTCTTCTGAATGAGCTTGAATTTGGCAAATTTGCCTTCAAAGAGCTTTTTGATTAATTCTTGAGAAGACAATTACAAAAGAGATCATGAAAAATATTATCATCACATAAATAGGAGTTACCAGAGAAAAACAGATCATGGATGAATAAGGACTAATATTAGGACATGGATCAATTACACAAAAAAATGTTACATGCTTCATATTTGCAATATCTTGTATCGGTCTGGGCAATAAATATGTGTATCTATGTACATTTCATGAGTAAAGCTTTAAAAAGAAATATATTTAATCCTCCTTGAGTCTTTTAAATGAGCTTGGGTCTGGCAAATCTCCTATGTATCTGAGGTACTCTTTTCTCCTATAGCCAACAATACTTTTAACATCTGACACCCTTGCAGCCATTGCATAGCTTGAGTAACAAAGGAAGTAGCATGCCCTTGAAGCATTGAATCCTCAGGCATATCCAAAAATTCTAAATGCAGCTGTTCTTTCAAGTAGCAAAACTCTTTATGCATTAAAGGGTATTGAAGTAAAACCCATGTATCTTGAAAGAGTCCTCAAGGATAATAGTGCAAAATGTGGCTCTTCACTATAGTGCTTATGAATAACACAAAATAATTCTGGATTCAATTTTGGAAGATAGTGGATCACTCAATGAATATCCACCTTTGTCTTTCCTTTCTCCTCTATGGTTTTCCTTGTTCACTTCCCCCTGCCAAGATAGTTTTCTTCATCCAATATCGATAATTGTGGAAAAAATAAAAAACCTAGGTTATAAGAAGCCCAAGGAAACTTTAAAAGTCATATAAATAAATGGAAACACAAGCAGAAGCAAGACATGAGACACGAACCATTCAAGCAATTAGGGCCATCAGAGAATATCGGATGGGCCAAATCGCTTGCATCGGTCGTGTTCAATTATTCACCCTAAACTTTATACAAGCATATAATTAATGTTGAAAACAATATTTTTTTTAGATGGCTCGTATTGCTTGTATCAGTGTGCCATTTTCCATTTTTTCATACCATTCTCTCAAGGCAACTATGCATAAGGTGAGTTCACATGGGAACTGGTATTGCTCATCAGTCAAAGCTGAATGATAAATTCACGTTTTGAAGCAGGTTTTGGTAGTTTGTAATGCACAACTGATTCAAGCGATAAGGATGATCTGAGAAGCTCGGATTGCCCTTGTCGCTTGAATCGGTCATCTCCTCTAATCTCTTCCACACTCGAATATGACTAAACTTCATGCTCTAGATATTTTGAATATCACTTGAATTGGAATTTGCACTAGGATATCCACCCTCTTTAACATTCCTAGTTATGTAGATAGATAGATAGAGAGAGAGATAGACAGACAGATAGATAGATAGATAGATAGATAGATAGATAGATAGATAGATAGATAGATAGATAGATAGATAGATAGATAGATAGATAGATAGATAGATAGATAGATAGATAGATAGATAGATAGATAGATAGATAGATAGATAGATAGATCGATAGATAGATCGATAGATAGATAGATAGATAGATAGATAGATAGATAGATAGATAGATAGATAGATAGATAGATAGATAGATAGATAGATAGATAGATAGATAGATAGATAGATAGATAGATAGATAGGTGATAGATAGATAGATAGATAGATAGATAGATAGATAGATAGATAGATAGATAGATAGATAGATAGATAGATAGATAGATAGATAGATAGATAGATAGATAGATAGATAGATAGATAGATAGTTCTCATGCATACCTTGAGGCCAGACAAGCCTGGAGAATTTCTAATGTGCACCTTGGATAGACTCAAATACTTAAATTGAAACTAGTTATTGAAAAGTAAAAATATTGTTCATCTAGGATTTACTCATATGCAAGTTCCTGTATAATCATTGCACCATTGAAACCTCATCAGAATGTTGAAATTAAACCAAAAAATGCCAATATGAATATAGTCCATAGAAAGCCATAATTGAAGTGATGTAATGAGTCACATTCTTAGTTACCATCCTGCAAAGAAAAATCAATGGGAGTATGGAAAAGGGCTCTAAAAAGGGAGATATATTATGTAAGAATTTCTTGGTTTATATTCTTGAGTCACCTAGAATTTACTCATGCAAGTTCCTATATAATCATTGTACAATAGAAGAAACTTCATCAGAATCTTGAAATTAAACAAAAAAATGCCAATATGAATATAGTCCATAAAAAGACATAATTTAAGTGATGTAATAAGTCACATTCTTAGTCACCATCCTGCAAAGGAAAATCAATGGAAGTATGAAAAAGAGCTTCTTAAAGAAGGAGATATATTATATAAGAATGTCTTGGTTTCTATTCAATCAACTTTTTTTAGACTTGTTACAATCTTATGGATTGGAACTTGATCACCCTGGGTGGCAGGCAAGCTATGCAAGATAATGTTTTCTTTGATCTAATGTTAACTATTGCATCATCAATTGAGAATCAGAACTGTGATGATACCTCATCAAGGTATTCTAGGATCTCCCTTACATTTTTGAGTTTCCAATTTGCAGTGACAATTATTTTCCTAGATTGAAAATCTGGATGAATCAGTACTTCTAACTCAAATTTTGGATAGCTCTCCTCTGAGTCCAATGCTATCCAGAGTCCAAGCTCTCTTTTCCACCTTCTATAGTCATATCCTAAAACTAGAGATTGTCAAGATATCTGATATGAGATTGAAAGAGAATTTGCACTAACTTTACATAAAATGATGTCACCCAGCTTTTGAACTTCTTTGCTATCCCATTCCCTACCTAAAACAACATCAATCTTTGAAATAGATACTCTCCTATTCAACCACATTGATTTTGTTTTCTATAATAACATGTTTTCAAAGCATGCTACAAAAACATGAATAGGCAAAAACCATTGAATCTTTATCCTTCTTGAAATTTGGCTTGATGACATTGCCTTTTGGATGTCAAATTTCATTTTGCATAGAAAACTTGAAATTATCGAATGATCAGGAGCATCCCAATCTAATGAAGAGATGCAAGGAGCAGGAAAATGTACAAGATTTCCATAAGAGCTCCTCCCTGATGGCACCTAAAAATCTACAAAATGGACAAATAACTCTATGCTATTGAAAAATTGAACAGATTTGTCTGCATACATAAGTTCTGCATATTCCTTATGAAGAACTCTGAATGTTCATGTTAAACATTCAGCAGGTTGCCACTCCACAATATTGGAAGGAAAAATATCTGCAATACAAAAGAATATATGTTGTTATACAAAAACAAATGAAATGATAGAAGAGCATTGTAAAACTTCACTTACAGTACGATGGGAATTGCAGATGATTTTCAAGAACAAGATCCTTAGCATTGTACACATGTTGTACTCTTGCAAAACAACCACATCTCTTCAATTTGAAACTTTAGAATACGTCCCCTCCAATGGTTTCTTGTGTCGCCTCTTTTAGCAGGCTTGACTTTATGGGCACCTCTGCAGCTAGGAAGCATAGTTACCCATTCATTTACCTTCACAGAAAGAGGTTTCCACAAAGAATCCTCTCTTCTGTTGTAAACCTCACATGAGGTTACACAATTGGAAGGACGACGAGAAGAAGAAGCCATTTGAATTGACAAGAAGAAGAATGCTCAAAGCAAGAAATTGACATTCACAAACTTTGCCACTATTTATAGATAAAAAGGCTTTGTACACATGGAAACTTTTGATTTGATGTAAACCCTGTTGCCGAATGACCATGGAATTTTGTGAACCCAAAAGTATTTCGTATCTTCAACCATTTCATTCTTGGAACTTTAAAATAATGCATTGTGTGGTGTGCAAAAATATCTTTTTTTTGCATCAAACCAAAAAATTGTACACTGAATACAAGAATCTTCATCACTTTCACGGTGCTCTTAGAACATATTGTCTTAAAAAAAGAAATTTTTCATACGATTAAAGGAGACAACAATGTTATATTCTTGTACACGTGGAAAGTGTCAAGGGAGCACTAGATTGTGCTCTCTATCTTCACTAGAAAAGATTACAAAAATGTACTTCTGATTACAAGAGCACCCACAGAGGGAAAATGATACAAGAATACGTAACTAATACAATATGTCCAACAACCTAGGATCGATAGGTATGGAAAACTGGACTAGAGATGATACAGGAGATCCCACAACCCGAGATCATAAGTATGGAAAAAGATATGTGGATTACAAGAACTCCCTTCTGGGAGATGAACTAGATACAAGAAAGAACTCGACAGTATCTCATACTATGAGATTACAAGTGAACAAGATAGGATGTCCAAGAACTAAACTAGACAAGACTAGAACAAGGAACAAGACAAGAATTGGAACTGGAACTTGGAGAGTACTAATTGAGCATGATTCCTTGAGCCCCCAAGATTGGTATTGGTGAGACTGAAAATGAATGTGGTCAACCCCTCTTTTTATAGGTGTTCAAAGGTGGTGCTATATGGCGGTTACGACTTGATGATGTCGTCAACTAGAAACTGGACCTTCGGGTGTCAGAATTCAGCAAATAGACAGTCGATCTTGAGGTTTTGGCACATTTCCGATGCAATGGAAGCATTAGTTTCTCCAAAATCTGAGCGAATCATGAGATATGGAAAGTCACATGGAATTTGAGGTTCATGATGGTTTCCTTCTTTGTCCATGACAAAAAGACTCTATTTTTCAATTTCCTTAATTTGTCATTAGCAAACAACCCCTTTTCAGTCGTTTTTTGCCCCAATGAGTAATATCTAATTACAAACAATGAACTAAGAACTAGCTACTTAATAATAGCTAACTGATAACAATATAATTAGTAATAACTAATTACAAAGAACTAACCAAGAACCATCTAATTAGTAATACCTAACTAGTTACAAGCTAATTAATAATATTTATATACAAACATTTAACCAAGAGCCAACTACTAGTAATGGCTAACTAGTAACAAGCTAATTAGTAATAACTAAATACTAACAACTTAAAAACAAATGAGCTACTTACCAATAACTAACTAGTAACAAGCTAATGCCTTGTAACAACTAAGTAAGAACCAACTACTTCGTAATAGCTAATTCATAACAAGCTAATTAGTAATAGTTAATTACACACAACTAACTGAGAACCAGTTACTTAGTAATAGCTAGTCGCTAACAAGCTAATTATTAGTAGCTAATTACAAACAAGTAACCAAGAATGAGCTACTTAATAATAGCTAATTGGTAACAAGCGAATTAGTAATAGCTAATTACTAACAACCTAGGTTGCATTATTTTTTATTCAACATTTCATTTATTTGTGAATAATTATGGAATTTTATGTCAAACCCTTATTATTTGACCAAATTATTCGGTGCTATGTCACCTTATTTGGACAGGAGTGAATACTTTTTTCACAACAATTTGGCACTTTTTCGATCAAAAGTGCCTTCAATCAAAAAACTTTTACATCGAAAACTTTTTTGATAAAAAAGCTTTCAATCGGATACTTGGTTGATAAAAAAATAATGTGATCGAGTATTGTTTTATAAAAGAATATGCTCTGAATCATTTTTCATAACAATTACTTTGTTTTTTATGAACTTATAGTGTCATACAAAGAACAAGGTATAATCTCTTGTAAGAAATATCTATTATTTTAGCATTATTTTATTCTTATCAATTGAGTTAAGTTGCTCGTCAACTCGGAGACATGTTATACTTTATGGAATAATGGAATGTTAAATGGATTTTAATGCCTTGAGGTTTTTAATGTGTTTTGTGTTTTGATTTAGCAGGTGAAGATTGATGAGGGTGTGAATGCACATGGAATTATTCAAATATTTTTGGAGATATTTAGAAGAATATTAAGAAGATAGTATTTTTAGTTATTATTGTAAAAATAATAGATCGCTTTAGAAAGTGATGTTTTTGTAAAAATAGAAAATCCAGATTTTGTAAATAAAGCAGATTTTTGTAAAAAGCACAATTTTCGAAGCATTGCCCTCATGTATCTTCTATTCAGGACATAATAGTAAATATCTATCAATACACATGCTTTGATAGACCCATCCATCAGAGTATGTAGGGGGAGTTTGTATCCAATCTAGTGTTTAGTGTCTTGTCTCTTTTTATTCTCTGAGTACTTTTGTGAGATTTTGTTTCTGTACTATCCTATACGTGCATCTATGGGATCGAAGGTCGACAAGATCAATCTTGATTCTTACTTCACAATAGTATGTGTATGTGTATGTGCATGTCATATGATTGTGAGTGAAAATATAATGTGATTGTGTATGTGCATGTGTATGTGTGTGTATGATTGTGAATTAAAAACTACTGTATGTGTTGGAAAGGTTTTATCTTATTTTTTTCTAATTCAAGGGTTGAGAAGGTGTTAATAAGTGAATCAGAACTTTCTAGATCTCTAGATGGCTGTCTTATAGAATTATTAACACCTTCTTAGACCCTTGAATTGTAAAGGGATCCAAGGAAGTTTCATCACATAGTATGTGCATGTGCATATGAGTGTATTGTAAGAAAATAACAGCACAACGGAATAGACCTGTAGACAGAGTTGAGAGAAAAACACAGACAAAGATAGACGCAAACTGAGAGATAGACAACTCAAATTCTCAGATTGCCAAGCATAATGCAATTACAATGATGGTGCTGTCCACCCGTGCGCTCCCAATGTGGAACTTAGATGGCGATCTAGACAGACTCTAGTTGAAGGGCTTACTAGTGCGCAATGCTATGTAAAGCTCAACCTAGGCCATGCTTATATAGCTTTTACACGGCGGTTTGGTATAGATAAACATAGTCAGGAGATACAAAATAGTCGGTAAAATATATTATCCGACAATATCTCCATGACCAGAAGTCCTACTGTCTCGGCCCTATGGCGTAGAAGGGGGCAAGCCTCCCTCTGCACTCCCCCCATTAAGGTTCTATGGGGAAACCGCGTGACGCCACAGGCCCTTTATTTTCACCTTAAATGGAAACCTAATGGCCTAGAAGTCTATGCCCTACCTAACCTAATGGCTAGGCTCACAAAGATCATCTACAACCATCAATGGTCACACATAGACCTCATCTAACTTGGAAGTTAGGGTTCCACAAATGTTCGTGCTCTCATAATGGCTTCTCCTCATAATGCGGGCCTTACAACTTAGAGCACCATGGATCATTTGTGGTCACATGAGGGTGGAGTATTGAGCATATCTAACACCCCCCCTCAATGTCCACCCGATGGTGAACTACCTCCTTGGTCCAATCCCAAGCTTTGGAAAGTGTCGAAGAAGTTGCTCTCTTCCAAGAGCCTTGGTGAAGATGTCTGCTCCATTTTCTTTAGTAGGGCAATAGGTTATCTCCACGACCCCATCCTCAATCAACTCACACACATAGTGATACTGGATTTCTATGTGCTTGGTACGTGCATGGAAAATAGGATTTTTGGCGATGGCCATGCAACTTTGGTTGTCACACTTCAACTCTGTAGCCTCCTGTCCTTGTATTCCTATGTGTCATAGGATCCTCCTCAACCATACTGCTTCACATGCTGCAACGCATGCAGCTTTGTACTCAGCTTCAGTAGAAGATAATGCTACAATCGGTTGCTTCTTACTGATCCAAGAGAAAATCCCTGATCCTAAAGAAAAACAAAATCCAGAAACTGGTTTTCTGGTATCAATATCTCCTGCCCAATCTGAGTCACAGTATCCGACTAGAGATGATCTTTCTTCATAAAGAATACCATAATCAGTGGTTCCTTTCACATACCTGAGTATCCGCATGCTTGCCTTCCAATGAGTTTGGCAAGGCTTATTAGAGAACCTGCTTACTACTCCAACAACATAAGAGATGTCTGGTCTGCTATTGCACAAGTAGATGAGACTTCCAACTAATTTCCTGTATCTTCCAATATCCACTGGAGGTGAGGTATCTTCAATAGATAATTTTGTGTTGACCTCCATAGGGGTAGAAATTTCCTTGCAATCCTCCATGTCGAATGCCTTCAATATCTGCCTTGCATACTTTTGTTGAGAGATGAAAATCTTCCCTGGTTCCTGCCAAACTTCAAGACCTAAGAAATAATGCATTAAGCTCAAGTCTGTCATTTCAAATTCTAACTCAGGGCATCTTTTTTTTGTTGAAGAAGAGCATCATCATTTCCTGTAATCAAAAGGTCATCTACATAGAGTACAAGCACAATTGTTTTCCCTCCTTTCTTTAGAACATACAAGTTAGAATCAGAAGCACATCTTTTGAACCCTAGATCCAAGAGATACTTATCTATCCGTTGGTACCGTGCTCTAGGGGCTTGTTTTAGCCCATATAATGGGTTCTTCAGCTTACATACCTTGTTCTCTGAATGGGGAGCCTCAAACCCTGGTGGCTGAGACACATATACCTCCTCCTTGAGGTCTCCATTGAGGAACACTGATTTAACATCCATGTGATAGACTGGTCAACACTTATGTGCAGCCACAGCTAGTACTACTCGAATAGTAGTCATTCTTGCAATTAGGGCAAATGATTCACAAAAGTCCATGCCTTCAACTTGTGAGTAGCCCTGTGCAACAAGTCTTGCTTTATATTTTTCTAGAGTACCATCAGCCTTGTACTTTAGCTTCCAAACCCACTTGGTGCCAATGACTTTATGCTTAGGGGATCGATCCACTAGCTCCCAAGTTTCATTCTTTATGATATTGTTGTATTCTATTTGCATGGCAGCCCTCCAATTCGGATCATGGAGTGCCTGTAGCTCAGTGATGAGTAGCACCTCCTTTAATATCAATACGGGAAGATGTGAGGATGGTATGAAGACCTCGAACAAGTGATGGCACAAGTGCGTGAGTGAGAAGCACACTAACATGCACACACATACACACACACACGTGCACACAAGGTAAGACAAAGAGAGAGAACTAATGGAGTTCTTTAGATTACTCAAAAGTGCTCTTACAAGTTCAATTCTACAACAAGCTAACCTCAAAAATGAGCTCTCTAGCTCTTTTTATAGTTTTTGACTAGCTTTGGTCCTGTCGAGACCTAGTGTTCGGCCTAGTTAAAAATTAGGTTCTAGGGCCTATTTGAGGGCTCAAACGGAGTCTAAAAAATATGAAAATTGATTCGTAGGTACTTCTAATGCTCCTCAAGCTCAAGGACTCCTTGGATTGCACAAAATGGAGTTACAAAAAGGTGGAATGGTATTTACAATGGTGTGGAGTGACTAAAATCACTATTTGGAAAGTATTAATTCAGGAAAAAATGATGGCCTATTTGCGAGATCTTCTTTGACTGCTTTGTCTGCTTGGCCCTTCTTGTTGGCTCCATTGTCTTGTAAGTCCTTGACCTCCCTGACCACTGCCAACACTCCGCCCTCTCTCGTGTCTGTCGTCTCTGACAGACCCTTGTTGTGTGGACCGTTGGATGTAATACTCCACGACATCTGTGGCTAAGTGATATTCTGCTATTCTCAGCCCTTTGGCCAAATCAGTGAGTAGGGCATCCCAGTCTACTGGCTCGGGTACGTCTGGATGTGGCATGCGTAGCTGTTCTAAGTGTAGAGCCTGTTCAACCGCAAATAGCTGTAAGAGGTGAGATGGTTTGGGTATGAATATCTCGGAATGATATTCCCAGAACCCTGTTATAAACATTTCCTCAAATGTTTGCTTGAAGCACGCTGGTAGATACTTGATACGAGCATGCCATGCATAGACAACTTTGATGGGTGGTGTTGTGCTCATATTATAGGCGGGATCTTGGTTGCCTTCATTGAATCCGAGAGCCAAAAGGTGAGGTGCTTTGACATTTTTGAAGGTTCTGAAAGTGATCAGCATTAACTCAAATATTTTGAGGCACATCTGTGCCATGATATCTGGTACATTTTTGAATCTGACTGCCCAGTGTCGTATGGTTGAAATCATGTAGCCGACCATGGGTTGGCCACGAGGGGGTGCTAAGTACACATAGATTAGCCACTTTTCACATCCTTTAACTGTCAAAACTGTTTTGGTGTACTCTGGCCAAGACCGTCGTCGAAAGATAGGGCAGTAGCAGGGATTATACTTGATATATAAAGGCATGTTATTCCACGTGCGTACCATCTCGGGGTATGTTTCCAACAGACGTATCCTCCAGGTAGGTTGAAATATATTTCCCTGCGTGGCACTTGCAGGGATGTCATCGGGTGCAAATTGTGTGGCCGAGGTTGGTTCTTTTGTTGTGCACTGCTTGATCTCAACATTATAATCCGCCATTAATACGCAGAATGGGACATACAAATCATCGGACATGCCAATCCACCGATGATGGGAGAGGTTTCTGAAGTAATCCGATTTGATGACGACTTCTTCCAATCGAGACATAGACTATATCTGTACTGCCACTCTCTCATCATGGGTTGCACCAACCTTCTCTAACTTTTGCATCCATCCAAGAGCTTTGATCTCAATTGTGTCCATTCCTTCCTCTGTGTGCTTACCCCCTGGTGCTGGCATGGGTTCATATGGGTCTTCAAAAATCTCCTCAACTTCTATTGGAACTAAGTCCTCAGTTTTTGGCTCCACAAGGGGCGAGGGTTGATGCTCATATTGAAGAACTTTATTTTGTAGTTCTACCAGTTGTGCTCTGAGTTCTGTGACTTCTTCAGATGTGTCTACTGCGGCTGTGACTTCTTTTGGTGACTCTTGCTGAGTTGTCAGTCGCTTTAGTAGGTCATCCCTCTCCTTTT
Source organism: Ceratopteris richardii (assembly GCA_020310875.1). Taxonomy (NCBI): domain Eukaryota; kingdom Viridiplantae; phylum Streptophyta; class Polypodiopsida; order Polypodiales; family Pteridaceae; genus Ceratopteris; species Ceratopteris richardii. Next base: position 151,901,908 of record CM035423.1, on the reverse strand, counting down.
CTAAGGCTGTGTGTGCTTCCAGAAGATCGGCATGTGTTTCCAACACTATTTGCATATTTTTAGATGGGATGGCCTTGAAATGCTCTGGGTCAATTTCCTGCGATGAACCCTCCATTGCTGCTTCCAGGTTTTCTTCGTTCTGATTCTGTAGTCGTTTATTTTCTTTGAGTGCTACGGACATGTGCTTTCGTAGCAAGGCGAGGTTGCATCTAAGCTTGAGATTGTCCGTTATCTGAGCGTGTAACATATCATCGAGTTGTTGTTTTTCTTCAGTATCTGGCTGGGGTGGATTGGCTACTAACTGATCATGTTGTGCCTGTAAAGTATTAAACTGCTGTTGTAATAGCCTCTTCTCCTTCTCTAAATTAATGAACCTTTCTTGTAGCGTTTCATGGTTTCTGAACAGGCTCGTATGCTGAGCATCTAGGCGCTGGTAATGCTGTTGTAATTGAGACATACACTGGTACAATGTATTAAATACATTATTAACAAGAGTGGATGTTGGGAAGGTGTTGAATGCAAGAGGGTAGGGAAAAGGGAATGGGAGTGTGTATGCTGTGCTTGAGAAGGGTGAAGTGGGTGGTGGGAGAATGGGAGATTGTGGGAATATGGGGGGAGGGAGAGGTGCAGAAGTGGGTGATATGTCCATGAAGTCAATATGTGGATGCAGTCGTGGGAGTGATTGTGAACATGGGAATTGTCGGTGTGGTGATGGTTGTGAAGGTGTAAAGTGGTGTGTGCAGTTGTGAATATGAACTGCCAGGAAGTATGATTGGGGGAATGGGGTTTTCAGTGGCTACAGTTAGAATTACAGTGTCAGTGGTAGTATTTACAATAGGGGTGGTGATAGGTTGTGCGGATTGTGAGGATTGACTCACAGTCTGTGTTTCGGTATGGGAGGTGGAATCTGAGGCTGTGACAATGGCAGTGACAGTGGTGGTAGAAGGTGAAGGTGGTGAAGGGGGTGCACTTGAGGTATGGGCTTCCTTAGTGTCATGAATGGTATGAGCTCTGCCCGTGGTCGTGGATGTGGTGCCCTGTGGTTTTGATACCAATACATTCATTTGTTTCCCTGGTCGAGGGGGACGTCTGCCGTATCTTCGCTCCGATCTTCGCGAGTGTGCGAGGGCAATATGTACTGTTTCAGGTACCCCTAATGCATCAGCGATCATGTCAAGGGTTGCTCTGTATTGCTCATCCACACCTTCCTCTTCAAGGATTTGGTTCATGAGGGCCTTTCCTGCTGCCAGGGATAGTTTGTGTTGTTCTTGAACTCGGTTGATGGTATCATACAGTTTTTTAAATTGCTTCATATAAGCAGGGGCACCTTCAAGTTCCGGTACAACTTCTTGCTCATATTCATGCTCTTCTTCGTCGGATAGTCCTTCTTGTTCATCCTCTTGCTCCTCTTCTGCAGTCTCGTCTTCGTCTTCATCCACCTCCACAACTTGTGGTTGACGTGGGTGGGGTTGGTCTGTAGCCGTTTGTTGCCGGCTCACTTGCTCTGCATCAACTTCCAAATTAGTAGCATTAATTATTATGGCTACTTCCTCATTAGTTAGATCTTCTAGTGTAAAGCCATGAGGGAACTCTAAGTCAGTGGGTATGGGTGGAAACACCAGATTTGGTCCTTCTGCTCTATGCCTTGGTAATCTGATAGTGAAGGGTTGCACTCACCTTGGAAGTCATGGAGTTGTGTCCGGTATCAGTGTAGCACCTCGGGCCTGTGCACAAGGCATCTGAACTGCTCCCCTCATTTTCTTGGATGGAGGCCCTACGGCTGATAGTCTTTGCTGAAATTCTTGCACCCTGGTCCAAACAAGTGCCCTTTGAATTGGCACATCATATGCCAAGCACCGATAAACAATCCTTGTGAGAGCACAACATCCATAAAGTACTGACTTTTGCTTCCTATACCATCGTTGATGTGCCAGGTGTATTTGGTCAATAATCCAATGAGGCATGTTGATTGTCAAATTAAAGGCATCTACTAAGTATAAACTGAACCATATCTTCTTAGGTGGCATTGTGAATCTCTCTTGAGCAGGGAACGTGAAGTGTTGCATTTACATTCGGAGGTGAATGACAATAGTTGGAGTCATTGCCACCATGTCCTTCAGTTTAGTCAGGTTCTATTCTTCATATTGTCTAGGACCATTGACTCTTTCTCTGTGGGGACGTGCATACCTTTCATATCTAGAGCTGCTCTTACCAAATTGTTCGTCAGTTTGAAACGCTTCAGTTCATTACCTCGTGTAAGAGACGGTAGTACGAAGGTGCTGTAGCCCTTTTTCTCTTTACTGGGAGTGAGGGTGCTAATCAAGTATGAACATCGTAGAAAGTCTGGCTTGGGTAACTGCGCTTTGAAGTAATCATATAGGCCAGCCTTCTTCCATATTGGTTTCAACCCTTCATTATTTTGAAGCCTCTCAAACTCTCTGGTAAAGAAATGATACCGAACCCAGCGCCCATTGAACTCTATTTCTGCCTCCCACAAATAAGTGCCATCTCCAAGAGGTCCTGCCACATCACTGAACCAATGCGAGTTTTTGCTTACTGGTGATGTGTGCCCCTGGGGAGGATTCTGAAGAGGTATGGCATGTAATGCTCTCAATGCCACTGGTCGTTCCTTCAACTCCTCTTCAATAGAAATCGATGTCGGTTCTGTGAGAATATATGAATGAATGTTAACATTGCAATGGACACAAAATGACACTGTGTCCTCGTTACAACATTAACTTGATGAATTGTGATGTGGTTAGTGGGTTAGTGAGTGCTTGGTGATTGTGGGTGTAGTTAGTGGATGATTTGTCTTATGAGCTAAATGGAAAGATGTAGTGTGAGAATGATGCAGTTAGTAGGTGGAGGTGAATTTACAAGTGGGGGTCGGGGGGTTTTTTACAAGCTTTGGGCAGCCAAACACACTGGATGGCTTTCGGTTTTGGTTATGTGGAGACTCTCGAGGGCTTTATGAGAGTGTCTGCTTGGAAATGAGGCTTTCTAAGGACCCATTTACAAGTGATTCGAGCTCATGGGTGGATATGTGTTCGTGCGTGATGTATAGGAGTGGGTATTAGTTCTTTGAGTGAGTGAACCATGTTGTACAAGGTGTGGTTTCTGTTTGAGCCCGCAAGCAAGCCTTAGGCACCCAAATTTGTCTTGATTGTCGGCCAGCCTTCATCGACTTCTTGGGTACCCAGATAGACTTCACTTTCACAGAAGAATTTTTGGAAGACTTCTTATTAGTGTCGTGTCGTTGATCACTAATAGGAAGTTGAGCCAGTTGTTGTGGCTTGACCGCATTAGGATGCTCGCCTCTTCGCACCCACATTTGTTTTGGGGGGTGGGACACCTTGCTTCGTACTTTCTTTTGGCTTCGAGCATAGGTAGTCTGCTTCTTCTGTATTTGATCTACCTTTGGTTGCCATATCCCTATGGCCTTTGGAAAAGAAGGGAGTTCCGTTGTACCCTTGACTTCTTTATTGAGACAATCATCCCTCTGCATCACATATTTTTGGACAAGAATAGCATGGTCATCTTCATGTGTACTCTTGGAAGGACCAGGAGTGTGTGCCTTTCCTAGTTCCTTGAGTGCTTCATTCTCTAATTCAAGTGTAATGTTGTTCTGATTTACCCAGACCTGAAGAAGTCCACTTCTTAGGTTTAGGTTGACTGCGTGATCATAAATCCAGTCTTGACCCAAGACAAGAGGCTCAGTGAGGTCCTCGTCTTGACACACTAGCACTTTAACTGTCGTGAGCACGTGTTGAAGGTAGAGGGGAAGTTCCACCTCGCCCATGCAAGGGGTTTCCACACCTCCCAATCCTATGAGATAGGATTCGATAGGATTGACACTTAAGTTCAACTCTTGACAGTAAGAAAGTTTAACAGCGCTTGTGGCTGCACGTGAGTCAATCAAGGCTCTTACAGACCTTGCACTCGTTCCTTGTCCTATCTCTAAAGTAACAAAAGGACGTCGGTCAATTATTCTATGAGAGCTAATACCTGAAACTTCACACATAGCCATGTGATATCCCTGAGCTGCATAGGCATCTGTCATGGGCTGATCTCTACCCTGCCTTCTCAACTTCATCCTTCGGATGCGTTCCAATGCTTCTGCCTATGCCTCTTCTCGAACTCGTTTTTCTTCTTCCTTGCGTTTCTTGGCAGTATTGAGTCGATTGAACATTTCCTCAGTGAGGGGTTCTTGATATAGTTTGACTCTGCATCCACTTATGTAACTAGGGAGAACATCACCTTCGAGTGTAGCTAATTCGATTGCTCCACTAGTTGAGATCCTATTTATGATCATAGGTCCATAACCTCTCTTCTCTAGTTTCCGTGCATGTTGCTTCAAAGTGTAGACTAAAACTAGGTCTCCTGCTTTCAAGCCCTTATCCTTCACATGGGCGTCAAAGTATGCCTTCTGTCGTTTCTTGGCTACATATATCCCTGCTGCCGCTCTTAGTCTTGTTTCTCCTAATCGTTCAAGATCAAAAATCCTCGAAGAGAGTTCATGACCCGTCCACTCATGCTCCTGTGCTACTTTCAATGTAGGTATCAAGAAGTCCAATGGTAGCACTACATTTTTCCCAAATACCATCTGAAAGGGTGTGGCTTGGAGTACCGTTTTATAGGCAACTCTGTATGCCCAAACAACATGGTGTAGTTGTTTGTCCCAATCAGAGTGTTTATTATTCACTAATTTGGTGAGCACATTGCATAGAATCTTATTTGTGCTTTCGGCTTGCCCGTTAGCTTGTGGGTGATAGGGGGCAGACTTCTTGTGTATAACCAAGAATTCTTGGAGAAGATTTTCAATCATTTCATTCAAGAAATGCGTGCCTCTATCACTTACTAGCTCAATAGGTAGCCCGTATCTTGTGAACACATTCTCAAATAAGAACTTAGCTCTCGTTTTAGCATCGTTCTTCGTGGTGGCTTTTACCTCCACCCACTTGGTTAGATAGTCTGTGGCCACGATGATATATTCAGCATGTGAACCCTTAGCTGGGGGATTAATAGGACCGGAAAAATCTATTCCCTACTTAGAGAATGCCCATCCACCCATCATAGGTTTCAGTGGCATCTCATCTTTATGTATAGGATACTGAGTTCCTTGACACACATCACACCTCTTCACATAGGTATGTGCATCCATGTGAAGGGTTGGCCACCACAAGCCTGCAAATAGTATAGCCTTGATCACCCGATCTGGTCCAAAATGTCCTCCTTCTACACCTTGGTGAGCAGTTTCCAAGATCTTAAGATATTCGCTCTCATGGACACATAATCTTAGGTAACTGTAGCTCAGTGATGAGTAGCACCTCCTTTAATGTCAATCCGGGAAGACGTGAGGATGGTATGAAGACCTCGAGCAAGTGGCGGCACAAGTGCGTGAGTGAGAAGCACACAAGCATGCACACACATACACACACACGCGCACACACGGCAAGACAAAGAGAGAGAATCAATGGAGTTCTTTAGATTACTTTCAAAAGCTCTTACAAGTTCGTTTCAATTACAATCTAACCTCAAAAATGAGCTCTCTAGCTCTTTTTATAGTTTTTGACTAGCTTTGGCCCTGTCCAGACCTAGTGTCCGGCCTAGTTAAAAATTAGGTTCCAGGGCTTATTTGAGGGCTCAAACGAAGTCTAAAAATTATGAAAATTGATACGATGGTACTTCTAATACTCCTCAAGCTCGAGGACTCCTCGGCTTGCACAAAATGGAGTCTAATCTACCAAAAACGGGATTTACAATGTTTGTGTAGTGATTAAAATCACTTGAGTTGTACATAATCTATGGGGAAAAATGATCTGGCCTTGTTGCCGTATTGTGCATGACTCCTTTGTTGCTTTGTATGCCAACACTCCCCCCTTCCTAGCGTCTGTCGCCCCTGACAGACCTTTGTTCGCGCGGGTGGTCGATGTAATATTGGATGACATTGGTGGCCAGTTCATGTTCTCCTATCCTTAAGCCTCTTGCTAGATCGGCTTCCAATGCCTCCCAATTTATTGCACCGGGGGTCTCTGGTTGCGGGGTGGTGTAGTACTCTGAATACATTGCTTGTTCACAAGCAAACAGTTGAAGCAGATGTGTCGGCTTTGGTGCGAAAATCTCCGAGTGGTACTCCCAGAAACCTGATCTGAACATTTCTTCGAAGGTCTGTTTGTAGCAGGCGGGGAGGTATTTGATGCGTGCATGCCAAGCGTAAGCCACACGGATACTGGGGGTGGTGCTCATGTCATACACCAAGTCGTAATTTCCATTGCTAAACCCCGGAAGACGTACCTGTGGTGCGGCTGCATTTCTAAAGGTCTTCAGCACTACTTGCATCATATCTAAGATTTTAAGCATCATTTGCGCTGCTACATCTTGCATGGGCTTCAAGCGCGGCATCCAGTGGCGAATGGTCCCCATCATATATGCTACCGATGGTGGTCCTTGTGGTGGCGCGATGTACGGGTAGTTTAGCCATTCCTTGCATTGCGCATTGTTCTGTACCTTGATATTAAATGCCTTCCACGACCTGCGGCGGGGGACCGGACCGTAGCATGGGTTGTACAGGAGGTGCAACGGCGCGTTGTTCCATGTGCGTAGCATTTCTGGATAGGTCTCTAAAAGTTTCTGCCGCCATGTTGGTTGACGAATCTTGCCTTTTTGCACCTCTGGAGGAAGGTCTTCGGGTTGAAATTGGGTCGCAAAAGTAGGAATCTGACCCGTGACTCTTTGTATTTCTGCATTATAATCAGCCAAGATAATACAATACGGCCTGTATTGGAGTTCTGATGAGAGAATCAGGCGTCTCGATGACAGGTTCTTAAAGTAAGCTGATTGTAACACAGTCTCCTCTATGACCCTCATGGCCTGATTTTGCACTACGGTGCGCTCTTCATGCGAGGTCCCTATTTCCTCCACTTGTCGTAACCATGGCGGCCGTGGTGCCTCGAACGTGTCCTGCGCTTCTTCTGTTTGTTGGCCTCCTGGGAATGGTTGCGGATCATATTCTTCATCAAACGTTTGTTCCACAGGAATTTGCACAACTTCTTCGTCCGTGGGAGCCTCCGGAGGGGAAGATGGTCTCTCATATTGTAGTAGGCGTGTTTGCAATTCAGTTACCTGTTTCTGGAGATTTTTTATGGCCTCTACGTCTGAGAGAAGCGAAGCCGCAGAGGAGGTGGTTGGGGGGGCAGCTGTTGGTCCTTGTTGGTGTTCCTGCTTCAGTTGTCCTAGCTCCTCCGATAGCTTATCATGTGCTTCGAGCAGCATGGCATAATCTTCCAATATAATCTTGATATTATCGGGGGTCACTGCTTGAAACTTGGATGGGCTGATGGGTGCCCCCGGTGTGCTCTCAATAGCTGCCTCCAGGTTCTCTTGATTTTGTATTTGTAGGCGTCTATTCTCTTCCTGAGCAGCCGCAAGATGGCGTTTGAGTAGTGCCATATTTCGCTGAAGTTTAGAGTTGCGTTCCAGCTGTGTCCGTAGGTGACCTTCTACCACCTGCACCGCTTCCTGATCTACGTTCTGTAGCTGTACCTCCAATATATTATGGGCTTCTTGGAGGGTTTGGAACTGTGTGTGGAGGCGAGCGTTCTCCTCTTCTAGTGCCGCAAGGCGGTGCTGTAATGTCGCTGAGTGCTCTTGCAGGCGTGCGTTTTGTTGCTGGAGCTGAATGTAATTTGTTCTTAAATTTGATATACAAGCCAACATGGTGTCCAATGCATTACCTATAGATGAGTGGGGGGTGTTTATCGTGGAAGATGCATGGGAAGGGAATTGGGGAAGGGAGACAGTGAATGATGTGTCTACGGAAGTTGTGTGTGTGGGTGAAATTGGTGGAGGGGGAACGGGAGGAGGTGAAACCGTGGGTGGAGGTGCCGTGGGTGGTGAAATGTCCATACCTTGAGGAGTGGATGTGGGTGTGGGGTCTGCCATATACATTGGTATGGTAGGTGGTGTGTGTGTGGAAGTGGTGAATAGATGCGAAGTGGGGTGGGGAGCTGAAAAGGCAGGGAATGGTTGAGAGCCTGGTTGAAAAGCTCTAGCAAAGATGTCATGGAGGGATTGTAGAAATGGAGAAAGGGATATCGGGGGTTGGGGTCGTAAATTTGAGAAGGGTGGGAAGGGTTGCGTGGTAGTAGGGAAGCCCATGAATGTGGATCTGGGGTCAGGATGACCCGTGGCTGAAGGCATTGGGGATGGTTGTCCTAGGGCAGGCTCGGGAAGGGTTTCGGTGGGTTGTGTAGTGATGGGGTTTGCTTCAAAGGTCGGGTTATCAGTGGTAGAGAATAGGGTGGCACTGGAGATGGGAGTACGGAAGATGAAGGTGGGGTCGGTGGGTTGAGCAATCGATGTGGTTTCCACTGTTTCTCTTCTAGGAGGTGATGGTGGGGGAGTGGATGGTAGTGGTTCGGTGGACTCCTCATGGGTGGCGGGGTGCTGTTGACTAGCTGTTTGGGAGGTTGGTGTAGTAGTTGGCTCTTCTGCAACTGTAACGGGAATTTGGATATTTTTACCTGAGCGAGGTCGTGTCTGGAACCTTCGTGGGTCATATTGAACTGAAGGCCTCTGAATGGCAGTGCGCACAGCTTCTACTACTCCATATGTTTCTGCCATCAATAAGAGACCTTCCCTGTACTCTGAGTCAACTCCCGCTTCTTCCAACAACTGAGTCATAAGTACTCTGCTGCTCTGTTCAGTGAGTAACTGCTGCGATCGCACTCTTTCCATAATCTGATACAGCCTTCGGAGTTCTGCTGTATATGCTGGGGCTTCAGTGGTCTCTTCTTCATACGCTTCTTCTTCTTCCGGGTGTCCGTGTTGTTGACTTTGTTGAGCGTCACTCCAATGGACATGTCTACCGTCTGTAGACTTTCTTCGTCTTCGTGAGGATGTGCCCTGCTCCTCTGCCTCTGAATAAAACTCCACATCAGAGAATTGTGTGCTTTGTAGGAATGCTTCGAAATCCTGGGGGTCCAGTCCTTCAGCCTCTCGAGTGGCAGCAAATTCGAATTCAGGTGTAACAGGAGGAGCTGATGGGGTAGGTTGTGTCGTAGTGTCAGATTCCGACCTGGGTATCCTAATGGTAAAGGGAGGTACAATGCCCTCTCTTAATGGTGATGCCTCAGGAGTAGTCAGGACTTCCCTTGTCTGGACACACGGGATCGTGCCCCTCATGCGCTTGGACTGATGTGTGGATGTCTTGAGCCGTTTAAACATTTGTAATTGTGCCCAAGTTAAGGCACGCTCAATGGGGACATCATATGCCAAGCATCGGTAAATGATGCGTGTGAGTGCACAGCATCCGTTCACCACTAATTTCCTAGAAGCCCGTTTGTTTGCTTCATACAACTGATCTATAATCCACACTGGTAGCTTAATAGGTAACGCACCTGCTTCCGCCAAGTAGAGAGCAAACCAGATCTTCTTATGTGGTTGCGTGAATCGGTCTTGACCGGGGAAGGCGAAATGTTGCATGCACATTCGGAGAGGGATGGACACATTTGGGGTGAGTGCTGCCATGTCTTTCAGCTTCACTAGTTTCCTGTCCTTCATGTTGGTGGGAACGAGAGCATCCTTTTCTGAGGGTACATGCGTGCCATGCATATTTAAAGCATCACTCACCAGCTCCACAGTAAGTTCAAACCTCTTCAACTCGTTGTTGCCCAGCAATGAGGGGAGAACAAATGATCCGGGTTGGTCCTTATCTTCATTAGCTTGTAATGTGGAGACCAAATAGTAACATCGGAGGAGATCGGGTTTAGGTAGTGGGGCTTCAAAATATTCCGCCAATCCTGCTCGTTGCCATATGGTCTGTAGATCTTCGGTGTTCTGTAAAGTCTCGAACTCCTTGGAGAAAAATTGGAATCGCACCCATGATCTGTCATATTCGCATTTAGACTCCCAGATATACTTGGCCTCACCTAATGGACCGGGCATGCCATTGAACCAATGAGAATTGGCATGAACTCTTTCCGTGATGCCTGTAGGTGGATCTGGCACCGGGAGTTGCTGAAGGTGTTGCATCTCCACTGGTCGTTCCGTCGGGGGCACATCCACGGGTATACTATCCACATCAATTCCCGCAGTAAGTATTCCTACTTGTGAGCCCGAACCTGTCGCTTCTGCCATTTTACTGCTTGCCTTCTGATTCTGTGAGAATATAGAAGCATGTGTTAACATCGTAATGGACAGAATAAATCCGTTGCTGTCCCCGTTACAACATTAACATGAGGCAGATGATGAGTTAGTGGTTAGTAAGTGCACGAAGACAGTGAGTGTAGTTAACGTTTGTGTATTCCTAGGAGACTAATGCCGTTAGTAAGTGGGGTGGATTTACAAATCGGGGTCGGGGGTTTATTACAGGTCTTAGACTGCCAAATGCAGTGGATGGGCTTTGCTTTCGGTTTCATAGAGACTCTAGAGAGCTGTGTCGGTGTCGCTGTTTGGGAATGGGGCCTTTTAGGGACCCACTTATAAGTGATTGCATGCATGCTCATGGGTCTTGGTGTGTTCCTAAGTGTTGAGCACGAGGGAATTCTGGTTGTACTCGTAGATGGGTTATGCTGCATTGGTTGTGGCCTTGGCGTAACTACTTGTGCCCTCAAGCAAGCCTTAGGCACCCAAATTTGTCTAGATTGTGGGCTTGCCTTCATCGACTTCTTTGGCACCCAAATAGATTTTACTTTAGCGGAAGAATTTCTGAAAGACTTCTTATTAGCGTTGTGTTGTTGGTTACTAATAAGAGGCCTTGTCCGTGTAGTTGATGGTGGTGCAGCCGGTCGTTCGCCTTTCCGCACCCACACCTGGTTGATTTTCTGGGACATTCTGCTGCGCAGGTACTTTTGATCTCGGACATAGGTAGTACTCTGCTTCTTCTGCCTGTGATCCGCCTTTGGTTGCTGCCTCCTTCTGGCCTTTGGAAAAGAAGGGAGTTCCGTTGCATCCCTGACTCCTTTTTTGCAATTATCATTCCTCTGCAACACAGGGTTTTGAACAAGAACAGCATGGTCATCTTCATGTGTACCCCTGGAAGGACCAGGAGTCTGTGCCTTTCCTAATTCCTTGAGTGCTCCATTGTCTAATTCCACTGTAACTCGACTATGATTGACCCAAACCTGGAGAAGTCCACTTCTTAGGTTTAGATTGACTGCTTGGTCATAGATCCAATCCTGACCCAAGACGAGAGGTTCAGTGAGATCCTCATCTTGACACACTAGTACTTTAACGGTCATTGCCTCATCGTGAATGTAGAGGGGGAGTTCCACCTCGCCCATGCAAGGGGTTTCCACGCCTCCCCATCCTATGAGATATGCTTCCACAGGATTGACAGTTAACTGCAACTCTTGACAGTAAGACAATTTAACAGCGCTAGTGGCGGCACCTGAGTCAATCAAGGCTCTTACGGTCCTTGCACTCTGTCCTTGTCCTATATCTATGGTTATGAAAGGACGTCTATCAATTATTCTACTCGAGCTTGTTCCTGCAACTTCACACATGGCCATGGGATATCCTTGATCTGCATGGTCAACTGTTCTAGTCATATCTCGGCCTTGTCTGCGTAACTTCATCCTTCTGATGCGTTCTAAAGCCTCTGCTTGAGCCTCTTCTCGAATGCGCTTTTCTTCCTCTTTGCGTTTCTTAGCAGTGTTGAGTCGGCTGAGCATTTCCTCCGTGAGGGGTTCTTGATATAACTTGACTCTGCAACCGCTAATATAGTTTGGGAGAACATCACCCTCTAACGTGGCTAGTTGTACCGCTCCACTCGTGGAGATCCTATTGATGATCATAGGTCCGTAGCCTCTCTTTTCTAACTTCCTCGCGTGTTGTTTTAGTGTATATACTAAAACTAGATCTCCTGCTTTCAAGCCCTTATCCTTCACATGGGCATCGAAATATGCCTTCTGTCTCTTCTTGGCTGCATATATTCCTGCAGCGGCTCTCAATCTTGTTTCCCCTAATCGTTCAAGGTCAAAGATCCTAGAGGAGAGCTCATGACCTGTCCATTCGTGCTCTTGTGCTACTTTCAATGTAGGGATCAAGAAGTCCAAGGGTAGCACAGCGTTTTGGCCAAATACCATATGAAAGGGAGTGGCTTGGAGTACCGTTTTGTAGGCAACTCGGTATGCCCAAACAGCATGGTGTAGCTGTTTGTCCCAGTCAGAGCGTTTAGTGTTCACTAATTTTGTCAGTACATTGCATAAAATCTTATTAGTGCTCTCAGCTTGTCCATTAGCTTGAGGGTGATAAGGGGCAGACTTCTTGTGTATTACCAAGAATTCTTGGAGCAGATTTTCAATCACTTCGTTCAAGAAATGAGTGCCTCTATCACTTACAAGCTCTATAGGTAGTCCGTATCTCGTGAATACATTCTCAAACAAGAATTTGGCAGTTGTTTGAGCATCGTTCTTGGTTGTAGCTTTTACCTCTACCCACTTGGTGAGATAATCTGTTGCCACAATGATGTATTCCGCATGAGAACCCTTAGCTGGGGGATTAATAGGACCTACGAAGTCTATTCCCCACTTAGAGAATGCACGTCCACCCATCATAGGTTTCAGTGGCATCTCATCTTTGCGTATAGGATACTGAGTCCTTTGACAGACATCACACCGTTTCACATAGGTATGTGCATCCATGTGAAGGGTAGGCCACCAAAAGCCCGCAAATAGGATTGCCTTGATCACCCGATCCGGTCCAAAGTGTCCTCCTGCTACACCTTGGTGAGCAGTTTCCAAGATCTTGAGATATTCACTTTCATGGACACATAACCTCAGGTAACCATCTTTACCGCGCTTATATAGATTATCACCTATGAGTGAGTAATCCTGGGCTTCTTGTTCTAAACTCCTTTTCCTAGCTAGAGTCATGTCTGGAGGGAATGTGTTTGTCCTCAAGAATGATACTAGAGGTTCACTCCAATCTGGCACAATGGATACTTGATAGAGAGTGGCATGTTCCACAGGTGGTTTAGTGCAACAGATTGGGCATTCCTTGCACAACTTTTGGACATCCGCTTCCATAGTTGGCCAATGCACTCCGAATCTCTTTAGAGTCTGCAACGTTCGTTGTTTTGAATGGTGTTGCTCTAACGCACCTACATGTGCTAATTGCAACCATTTAGCGTACTCATCCTCTTCTACGCAACAAGCCAAGATCCCTTGATCTGTGTGCTTGTACATGCTTCCTGCCATGATGTGGTACTTTTGGGCTTTTACAACCTCTCTATTCCGTGTGTTTACCACTGGATGGTTAGGCCCGTACGTCAATACTGGTACCAATGGCTTGGCCCACTGCGGCACCACTTCCAAATTAAACAAGTAAGCATCAGGAAGGTCATCTGGTACTCCTTGTGGGGCTTCTCCCGATGTGAGCCTAGAGAGGTGATCTGCTCTCAAGTGAGTCCTACCCTTTCTTACCACAACCTCAAAATCGTATTCCATTAACAAGAGAAACCATCTTACTAATCGTCCTGTATTGCATGGTTTGTTTACTAGGTACAACAATGCCTGATGATCAGTAAAAAATTTAAACTTATTTGCAAGCAAATAGTGTCTAAATTTCTTAACTGCATATACCATGCCTAATCCTTCTCACTCTGTAGTGGTGTAATTCCGTTCAGCCGCATTCAATTGTCTATTGGCATAGGCAATTGGAAGATCCATATTACCTTCACCAGTAGGTTGTGCAAGCACACATCCAATAGCATAATTGGATGCATCAACATGAACATGGAATGGCTTATTCCAATCTGGTGTGGTCAAGATTGGTGCTGAACATAATCTTCGTTTAAGCTCTTGGAAGGAATTCTCACATTCATCCGTCCACTCAAAGTTTGTCAGAAGTCCGTACATGGGCTTTGCAATGACAGCATACATGTGTATAAATCGTCGGTAATAACCACAGTGCCCCATGAAAGCTTGTACTTCCTTGACATTCTTTGGCCTAGGTAGCTCTGCTATGGCTCTCACTTTTTCTTCATCGGTAGATATGCCATTCTTTGACACTATGTGTCCTAGAATCTTGCCTTGCCTGACCATAAAAACGCACTTTTCTGGGTTTAGGCAAACTTGATATTCTCTACATTTGTCAAAGATTTGTCTGAGTTCAGGGATATGGGTTTGTCTAATGTTGGAATGAGCACAAAGATCATCAACATAGACTTCTAAACTCTTTCTCAGGAACTCCTTAAACACATGGCACATCAGCCTCTGGAAGGTGGCTGGTGCATTGGTAAGCCCAAATGGCATTACTCTAAAAGCAAAAATGCCCCATTCTGTGGCAAAGGCTGTCTTATGCTGATCCTCTGGAGCTATGGCTACTTGATTGTAGCCCGAAAATCCATCGAGGAAGCTGTACACTTCCTTGCCTGCCACTCTTTCTAAGAGATGTTCTGTGATGGGAAGCGGATAGTTATCTCGAATCGTGGCGGCATTAACCTTTTTCAAGTTAATGCACACACGCAGTTTGCCATTCTTCTTGGGCACCACTACGATGGGGGATACCCATTCAGTGTGCTCAATTTCATAGATAAATCCAGCTTCAACCAGTCTATCTATCTCTTCTTTGATTTTAGCGGCGTAATTATCGTTATATGTATAAGGCTTTTGCTTAGAGGGTTTAGCATCTGAGATCATGGGAATAGTGTGTGAGCATATGTCCGGGTCAACCCCTTTCAAATCCTTGTAACTCCAAGCGAATACATCTCTGTATTTTCTTAGCAAGGCAATCAATTCATGCTCTTCTTCTTCTGTCAGGTCATGGCCTATATACGTGCATCTCTCCTCTCCTTCTTCTATGGCCACTACTATTTTCTTGGTGGTTTCTTTGTTATCATAGGCCTCTCCTGACTGTGCCTCTCGTTTAGGCATTCTTATCATGACTCTCCTGTCATCTATCTCGTACTTCTTAAAGTTTTCTGGGACCTCAAACAAAGATTCTTCCTCCTCTGGTAAGACTTCTTTCTTTTTTCGTTTCTTTCCTTCTTCCTTCGAGGTCATGTGTGTTGCTAATCTTACATCATTTGTAACCTCTCCATGCTTCTGAGGTTGAAATTCCACTTCATGGAAGTATTCTTCATCTGATGCAAATGGTGGGTCCATAATGATTGACTCTAGATCGGAGTCACTTGCATCCTCAAATGCATCAGGGCTAGGTTCGCATTCTTCTAGAACTGCCTCTCCCATGATTGGCTCTATGGAGAAGACTGAAATATCATAGCCATCCTCATCACAGTGAGGTGTCCATTGTTCTTCGTTGATGGCTACGTCCATTGTTGCTAAGATTTCTGCCCAACCGTGAGGTTCAAATTCTTCGTCTGGAAAAACTACAGGTGCATAGGCTGGGTCTTGGATTGATCTATGGGTTTCTTTTGCACCTACCTCTCTGGCTTTCTCTCTCTTCTCTTCTTCTACTGCTACCTTGCACATCCATAAGTGAGTATCTTCATGCATCCATGAGGATCCAGACCCTATGGAATGCACCGATTCTGTATCATCTTTAGCTCTATGGATGGGATTCCATTGGATAGGAGGGACATCTCTATGAGAATAATCCTTGAGATTGACTTTGGTCGTAACACCCAAGTGTTGCAAATACAAGGAGTTGGTTCCCCAATCTTGTACTACTTGCAATTGTCGCATAAATGGTCTTCCCAAAATCATCTCATAGGCATGATTTTTGCTGAAGTCACATATAGCGAAGCTATGCTCAAACTCGACACCACAAGTGGTTAGAGTTATTCCTTCTAGCAATCCTAGGGGTCTCTCTACGTGACCATCGGCCATCTGCAATTTCATCCTCGTTGGCCTGAGTGCTGGCTTGCCCCAACGTTTCCATAAGGAGGTGGTGGCAATTGCAACTCCTGCCCCTGAGTCCAAAATCGCCTTGGTGGTGTATTCCTGGTAGGTGATGGGAAGATAGGTGTTCCCTTCTTCACCTTCACACATATCTCCTATCTTATCCAAGGGAATTTCTGGCACTGTCCTATGGGATCCTACCTGGGAACGAGGTTTTGCTATCTCTGGTACTTGTTTGGCTACATGTCTCCATAATTCAGGTCTAACCTTGAGTAGCTCTTCTAACTTGAGATTACACTGCACGTTAGTGTTCTTCACTACCTCTGTGTTCCTAGGTATGACTGAGTCGTCGTTCCTTACCATGACTGTGGGTGCTCTCATACATGTGGACTTTGCTTCCCATGGGCCTGTGAAGTGGGGTAGCTCTTGTATGGAATTAGACTCAAAGTCTAATCTCTCGTGAGACTGAACACTCTCATGCTCCCCGTAAATAGATGGGATGTCTTGTGGGAACTGGTCGTGTGCATCGTCCACAAGTTCAAAAGGAGGGGCGACCTCGCTTTCGTTATCCCATTTGTCTTCTTGAATCTCTCGTAGGAAGTCTGGTGCAAACCGATTCATGGAAGAAGAAGTGTCTGGCTCCGTAGTATTGGGCGCATAAGCAACCTGGGAAGGAGGGCTTATTCTATTGTTAACTCTCTCCTCGTTCTCGCAAATGGCTGGAGCACAAGCTTCTTGGGGAGGATTACTTATTCTATTACTTTTCCGAACAGGCTCATACATTCCCTGAGAAGGAATGTAGGCAACCTGTGGAGGTACGTGAGCTTCCGAGGGAGGCTCATCTGCCTTTTGGGGGGGAAGATAAGCTTCTTGAGGAGGCACATGGGCTTCCTGAAGAGGCTGGCTTATCCGTTCTTTTGCCCTTTCCTTTCTTTGAGGGGCAGGTTCCTTTTCTGATTGTGCAATTAGTCTCTCTACTCTTTCTAAGGAGGGGAAGTTGTCTGGTTTAGTGGAATTGGCCCCATAAACTTCCGATGGGGGATGGTTCATGTTTTTGCTTGCTTTCTCTCCCTCTTGAGTTTTTTCTTCCTTGGCAGATCTTGCAATTATTCTCTCTAACTTCTCTAGGAATCCATCCAAGTGTAATTGCGTTTTGGCGGAGCCCGAGTAATTGAAAAGGCGACTGGCTTCAAACATAGTCTGAGCCAGTGCGACCATTTTCGCGCACAGTTTGGTTCTTTCTATCTCTAGGTCAGCTCTAGGATAGCACTTGTCATGATCCGTGACGTTTGGCCCTTCTTGGATTCTGGCCTGATATGCTTTGAGCATCATGTCTATGTCTTCGGGAGTGGGATCAGCTAATACTGATCCTGTTTGGGGTGGTGGGTGGGTTACGTGGGCTGTCTTAGAGGGTGAAGGGATGGAGGGTGATGGGGATGGTAGCGGTGGGAATGTGTGAGAGTGCGGTTGAGATGTGATCTCTATGATTTTAGCCTTGGTTTCTCGTAGACTTTCCTCAAGCTCACTCATCTTCTTTGCCCATTGCCTTTTCATGCGTTCGCGGCTATCTCTCCAAGCTCTTGTTCTCTTTTTATTTTGGCTCTCAGTATCGCTAGTGTCTGGGCTCTTTTCCTTGCCTACCCCTTGGTTTTGCTTCACTGCTTGAGCTCTCGTGACTACCTGTACGGGTGCAGTGGAAGTAACACTTCCGCTGGAATCTACCACTAACTCAATAACATTGATGGGCGTGATTTTTGGCATATTACTGGGGTTCTTTGGGCAATCTCGTAAGAGATGCTCTTTTCCACAATCTTGGCAGAAGCCTTGGATCGCCACTGACTGGGGTTGTGTAGGTGGAGGCAAGGGACAATCACGAATGAGGTGATCTCCTTGGCATCTGTAGCACGGTCCTCTTGGGAATGGAGGTCTTACCTGCCTAGATTGAGGCCTAGGGTTGGGGTTTGCATACATGACGTTCGTGTAATCTGACTCCCAACTAGGTTCGTTTGTCTCTTCGCTATAATAGGACTCACCATGCTCAGGAGACTGCATGTAGTAGGCCTGGGGGCTATCAACATGTGTAGAATCAAAGCTATGGTCACTCGGGTCACTTTCAGAAAGCAAGGATGTTACAGGGACTATAGCTCTATTCAGGTTCTCTTCTGCAGCAGCATACTTTACCGGAATCACATTAGCTGGGGCTGGGGGTTGTTGTGCTAGCACAGGCTGAGGCCTTTGTTGGTTTTGATATTGAGGTTGGAAATTTTGTTGTGGCCTGCCATATGGTTGTGGAGGGTACTGGTTCTGGTATCTGCCTTGTTGGTAGGGCTGGGAGTAGGGTTGCCTAACCGCCTGCTTTTTGTATGGGCAATCTTGTGCGGTGTGATTGGTGTATCTCCGTTCTATGGTGCAATATTGGCTACTAGGGTTTACTTGGGGTTGGGCCATAATGGGACAGACGTTCGCCATATGGTCACCACCGCATGTATAGCACCTTTTCACAGGGGCAAACCTTGGGATTTGCTTGCTAGTTACACCTAATTTCTGGGCCACTTTCTCTGCGAGTTCCTCAATTGATGTGGATTGCGTGGAAGAGTGACTAGATGTACTATCTGAATCTTTGTAGATTTTGGAAAGCTCTAGTTCTTCCCCTAGGTTATCTTCAATGTCAATGCACATGCGTACACACTCTTCTATAGTCCTAGGGTCTTTCAGATACACATAGGATCTTAATTTCGTACTCAGCAATCCATCAAGGAATAAGGCTACTTGTTTAGCAGATGTGGGTAGCTCCGAAATAGGGCACCTCTCAAGATATTGTCTAAATCTTCTTCCTGCAAGTCTCACAGTCTCTTGAGGGGTTTGCTTGAAGCTGTGAATCAGTGAGGAGGTGTTGTGTCTTATGCCACTCTTGGAGAACTCAATAATAAATGCTTCTAGGAGTTGGTCTATGCTCCTGAACTGGCGCTCATCCAATGGCTGAAACCATGTAAGTGCCGTATTCCTCAGGGTTAGACCAAAGGCATTGTACTGCGTGAATAGATCCTCAACTTGTTCAGCTCTCAAGACTTGCTTGAACTCCGCCACATGATCATAGGGATCTCCTGTGCCGTCAAAGTAATTCTTCATGGACTTAACTAGCTGGGTGGGTCTCAAAGTTCTTGTGTGCTCTCTGGGCCTCGACAGAGGGAATCCATCTACATTTCTTTGGTTCCTGTGGGCTCTAAGCCTCTCAGGTTCTACCCTATTCGTCTCCGTCCTCGTTCTTTCTCTGCCTACTGGGTTGGCAAAACTTACTTCTGGTCTATCTCTACTTCTGTCTCTTTGCGTACCATGAGCTTGAGAAGTTCCAGCCCCAGGGTGACCATAGGATACATTCGATCTTGGTTGGGGGAAAATAAATTCACCCTTCCAAGTGTAGGCATGCCTATCATTTTCTGTCACCACAAAGATCCTCTCCGAAGTGTGGTCTAAGTAGGTCACTCTACCTGGGCTATCTGGATCCTTGAACTCATAGATCATGATTGTTCCTATATCAATTGGGTGATCCGGTTTATACCTCCAAAAGGCTTCGTCCGTTTCTCGATTGAGAAGCAAATCTATGCACTTGTTATCTTGGGGGACCCACTCAGGCGTGATAATCCTAGTGAGAACTGATTTACCTCGAGGGGTTCTAGGTTCCACTCCCATGTTTCCTTGTTCCAAGTCACCTAAGTCCGCTTCTGAAATTACATTCCCAAATTCATCTGTCCTATATGGATGACTGGTGACTACGTATATGGTTCCTTCCTTGTCCAGGTATGCACCGTTTTCAAACTTGACAGCTGGGTGCTCTAGTCCTATGGATTGGTCAGGGTTTTTAATCTGGACCACAGATCTTCCTAGGCCGTCCTCATAGATGCTAGCACCTAATCGGTTGGTCCTAAGGTATTCCAACTGTGTTTTGTACGGGCCTTCTACCCTGTACAAGTAAGGCACACCTGAACTTCCCGTAGGTCTGTCCATGCCTTGAGACATCTCTGACTCACTGGTGTCAGAGCTATGGTAATGAGAGTGGCGACTCAACTGCTGGGCCCAAGACCTTGCAGTGTGATTGACACTAGCCTCTGAAGACCTAAGGCTTTGTCTCTCTCTTACTAGGTGTCGTCCTGATCTAAGGTTCATATGCCTAACGGATTAGCCCAATTTTTTTTCAGAGTACAACCTCGTTGCCGATCAATTGGTACCAGTCACTTGATTCTTTTTAGTTATTCCTCGTGTTTAAAGTCTTATCTGTTATTACGTCGTCAGGAATACTTGAATGTTCTTCGTACTTTCAGGTTGATCGTTCCACGTTAGGTTCTTTCCTTTATGTTGTCGACAGTACAGAGATTAAGTTTTTAGCTTGAACTTGAGTTTTTAGGTAGTCTTCAACTTGAT
The DNA here is from genome assembly GCA_020310875.1 of Ceratopteris richardii. Classification (NCBI taxonomy): domain Eukaryota; kingdom Viridiplantae; phylum Streptophyta; class Polypodiopsida; order Polypodiales; family Pteridaceae; genus Ceratopteris; species Ceratopteris richardii. The sequence continues at coordinate 151,881,686 of CM035423.1, read as the reverse complement.
AGTGGCCTATCGTCGCCCTGACTTACTCCTACTTCTAATCGTTCTTAGCCTAAGCTAGGAATTGACGAAGAGGAGTTGAGAATATTCCGACCTTTCTTGCCGAACCTTGCTCTTTAGTGCTCGAGAAGTTGATTCTCAAGCGTGCGCAACACCCTTGCTTGGATACTCTCAATTGCTTCTCAATAGGCCTGCATAAATCCCAAGATTAGCTCCAAGTAGACCTTTCAATTGACAGACAATTTATTTCAGACACTTTTTTAATGACCCTTGTTCCCCCTTTTGTATTGCTAGAAATTTCCTCTAGAGCTCCCTTGGTGTTCCTACCCCTCTGTGTGTCAACTTCCAAATATCCTATCTGAAAATCAACGCGATATTCTTATAAAAAATAGTTGAGGGCGTGTAGTATATGTCACGAGCTTTCTGACAAGCCTTAGAGCTCAGAAAATGGATTTCGTACGCAAAAGTTATGACCGTTCAGGGTTTAGGGGGTTACTAGACAGACAGAACCTTTCGGGGGTTTTAATGCATTTTCTAAGGCCTTCGTAAGTATATGAGTACATGAAAGTGCAAATATGCCCAAAATTTAGCCTAAATTTCCAAAAATTCACTCCTTAATTTTTTGCCGAAAATGCCTGTCTATCGCGATAGACGGTGTCTGTCGCGATAGACACAATCTATCGTGGGGGCTGTCTGTCGCGATAGACGGTGTCTGTCGCGATAGACAGTGTCTATCGTGGATTTCTGTCTGTCGCGATAGACGGTGTCTGTCGCGATAGACGGTATCTGTCGCGGATTTCTGTCTGTCGCGATAGACTGTGTCTGTCGCGATAGACGCTATCTGTCGTGAAATTCTGTCTGTCACGATAGACGGTATCTGTCGCGGATTTCTGTCTGTCGCGATAGACGGTGTCTGTCGCGATAGACGCTATCTGTCGTGAAATTCTGTCTGTCGCGATAGACGGTGTCTGTCGCGATAGACGGTATCTGTCGCGGATTTCTGTCTGTCGCGATAGACGCTGTCTGTCGTGGGTCTCTGTCTGTCGCGATAGACGGTGTCTGTCGCGATAGACAGTGTCTGTCGCGATAGACGGTGTCTGTCGCGATAGACTGAAAAAACGCAAATTTTTGAAAAACTTCTAGTGATCTAGAGTGCCCTCAAGGTGTAGATTACAGTGCTAATCATGCATTCACAAAATGTTAAGATTTTCTGTCTGTCGCGATAGACAGAGATTGTCGTCCCGGGACCTGTGCAGAGCCTGTCGTACCTGCGCACACTGCTGGGGATGATGATACAGCAAAAACCTGCAAAATAGCTCAGAAAACATGCAAAAACAGCACATGCAAGTTCGCTCTCTCGCTCTCTCTCACAAGTGAAATGAGGGAAATGAGGTGGAGGTGGGGATATAGGCAAAAAACTGAAATTTTCGCGATGATGGAGATGGACGTGGGAGATGGTGATGATGATGATGGTGAAGAAAGTAAAAGAAAATCGATGAGAGTGAAGAAAATACCTACAACTCCAACGCGTCAACTCTACGTCTTACCATCACACGCTCGTCCTCAAAGCTCGATCCCCGGCAACGGCGCCAAAATTTGGTGTAGCTCAGTGATGAGTAGCACCTCCTTTAATGTCAATCCGGGAAGACGTGAGGATGGTATGAAGACCTCGAGCAAGTGGCGGCACAAGTGCGTGAGTGAGAAGCACACAAGCATGCACACACATACACACACACGTGCACACACGGCAAGACAAAGAGAGAGAATCAATGGAGTTCTTTAGATTACTTTCAAAAGCTCTTACAAGTTCGTTTCAATTACAATCTAACCTCAAAAATGAGCTCTCTAGCTCTTTTTATAGTTTTTGACTAGCTTTGGCCCTGTCCAGACCTAGTGTCCGGCCTAGTTAAAAATTAGGTTCCAGGGCTTATTTGAGGGCTCAAACGAAGTCTAAAAATTATGAAAATTGGTACGATGGTACTTCTAATACTCCTCAAGCTCGAGGACTCCTCGGCTTGCACAAAATGGAGTCTAATCTACCAAAAACGGGATTTACAATGTTTGTGTAGTGATTAAAATCACTTGAGTTGTACATAATCTATGGGGAAAAATGATCTGGCCTTGTTGCCGTATTGTGCATGACTCCTTTGTTGCTTTGTATGCCAACAGTAACCATCTTTACCACGCTTGTATAAATTATCTCCAATGAGTGAGTAGTCTAAAGCTTCTTGTTCTAAGCTTCTCTTCCTAGCCACAGTCATGTCTTGAGGGAATGTTTTAGTCCTCAGGAAGGCTACTAGAGGTTCGCTCCAATCTGGCACTATGGATACTTGATAAAGAGTGGCATGCTCCACTGGTGGTTTAGTGCAACAAGTCGGGCATTCCTTGCATACTTGATGGACATCATCTTCCATAGTCGGCCAATGCACTCCGAGTCTCCTTAGTGTCTGTAGGGTTCGTTGCTTTGAGTAGTGTTGCTCTAATGCACCTACATGTGCTAATTGCAACCAATTTGCGTACTCGTCCTCTTCCACACACAAGCCAATATCCCTTGGTCTGTCTGTTTGTACATACTTCCTGCCATGATATGGTACTTCTGGGCTTTTACTACCTCTCTATCTTGAGTGTTTATGACTGGGTGGTTAGGCCCATATGTCAACACTGGCACTAATGGCTTAGCCCACTGAGGTACCACTTCGAAATTAAACAAGTAAGCATCAGGAAGGTCATCTGATACTCCTTGTGGTGCTTCTCCAGATGCGTCTTGAGAGGTGGTCTGCTCTCAAGTGAGTCTTACCTCTCCTCACCACAACCTCAAAGTCATATTCCATCAGTAGGAGGAACCATCTTACTAATTTGCCTATATTGCATGGCTTGTTTACCAAGTATAACAGTGCCTGATGATCAGTAAAAAGTTTAAACTTATTTGCAAGCAAATAGTGTCTAAACTTTTTAACTGCATATACCATTTCTAATCCTTCTCGTTCAGTGGTGGTATAATTTCGTTCAGCTGCATTCAATTGTCTACTAGCATAGTCAATTGGAAGATCCATATTACGTTCACCAGTAGGTTGTGCGAGTACACATCCAATAGCATAATTGGATGCATCCACGTGAACATGAAAGGGCTTATTCCAATCTGGTGTAGTCAAGATTGGTGCTGAACATAATCGTCATTTAAGCTCATTGAAGGAGTTCTCACATTCATCAGTCCACTCAAAATTGGTCAAAAGGCCGTACAGAGGCTTTGCAATGATGGCATACATAAGTATGAAATGTCGGTAATAACCACAATGCCCCATGAAAGCTTGTACTTCCTTGACATTCTTTGGCCTAGGTAGCTCGGCAATAGCTCTAACTTTCTCCTCATCTGTGGATATGCCATTCTTTGACACTATGTGTCCTAGAATCTTGCCTTGCCTGACCATGAAAACACACTTTTCTAGGTTCAGGCAGACTTGATATTCTCTACATTTGTCAAAGATTTGCCTGAGTTCAGATATATGTGTTTGTCTAATGTTGGAATGAGCACAAATATCATCAACATAGACCTCTAATTCTTCCTCAAGAATTCTTTAAATACATGACATATCAGTCTTTGAAATGTAGCGGGTGCATTGGTGAGACCAAATGTCATTACTCGGAAGGCAAATATGCCCCACTCTGTAGCAAAAGCGGTCTTATGCTGATCTTCGGGAGCTATGGCCACTTGATTGTAGCCTGAAAACCCATCAAGGAAGCTGTACACTTCCTTGCTTGCTACCCTTTCTAAGAGATGTTCCGTGATAGGAAGCGGATAGTTGTCTCGAATAGTGGCTGCATTAACCTTCTTCAAGTTAATGCATACACGTAACTTTCCATTCTTCTTGGGCACAACTACAATGGGGGATACCCACTTAGTGTGCTCAATTTCATAGATGAATCCAGCCTCTACCAGTCTATCTATCTCCTCCTTGATCTTATTAGCGTAGTTATCATTATAAGTGCATGGCTTCTGCTTGGATGGTTTGGCATCTAAGGTCATGGGAATCGTGTGTGAGCATATGTTTGGGTCTACGCTTTTTAAATCACTGTAACTCCAAGCGAATACATCTCTGTATTCTCTTAGCAAGGCTATCAGCTCATGCTCTTCTTCTTCCGTCATGTCATGTCCTATGTAAGTGCATCTCTCCTCTCATTCTTCTATGGCTACAACTATTTTCTTGGTGGTTTCTTTGTTATCATAGGCCTCTCCTGATTGCGCCTCACGTTTTGGCATTCTTATCATGACTCTCCTATCATGTATCTCATACTTTTTAAAAATTTCAGGGACCTCAAACAAAGATTCTTCTTCTTCTGGTGTGACTTCTCTCTTCTTTCTTTTCTTTCCTTCATCCTTAGGGGCCACTTGTGTGGTTAACCTCACATCATTGGTAATCTCTTCGTGTCTCTGAGGCTGTGCTTCTACCTCATGGAAGTATTCTTCATCTGATGCAAATGGTGGGTCCATAATGATTGACTCTAGATCGGAGTCACTTGCATTCTCGAATGCATCAGGGCTAGGTTTGCATCCTTCTAACACCGAATCTCCCATGATTGGCTCTATTGAGAAGACTGAAATGTCATAGCCATCCTCATCACAGTGGGGTGTCCATTGTTCTTCATTGATGGCTACATCCATTGTTGCTAGAATTTCCGCCCAGCTGTGAGGTTCAAACTCTTCGTCTGGAAATACTACAGGTGCATAGGCTGGGTCTTGAGTTGATCTATGTGTTTCCTTTGCACCTACCTCTCTGGCTTTTTCTCTCTTCTCTTCTTCTACTGCCACTTTGCACGTCCATAAGTGGGTGTCTTCATGCATCCATGAGGATCCTGATCCTATGGAATGCACCGATTCAGTATCATCTTTGGCTCTATGGATGGGATTCCACTGGATAGGAGGGACATCTCTATGAGAGTAATGAGATTCACTTTGGTCGTGACACCCAAGTGTTGCAAGTACAGAGAGTTGGTTCCCCAATCTTGTACTACTAGCAACTGCCGCATAAATGGTCTTCCCAAAATCATCTCATAGGCCTGGTTCTTGCTAAAGTCACAGATAGCAAATGTGTGCTCAAACTCTACACCACATGTAGTGAGAGTTATTCCTTCTAGCAAGCCTAAGGGTCTTTCTATGTGGCCATCAGCCATCTGCAATTTCATTCTCGTTGGCCTGAGTGCTGGCTTGCCCCAACGCTTCCATAGGGAAGTGGTAGCAATTGCAACTCCTGCACTCGAATCCAAAATTGCCTTGGTTGTGTATCCTTGATGAGTAATGGGAAGATAGGTGTTTCCCTCTTCTCCTTCACTCATATCTCCTATCTTGTCCAATGGTATCTCTCGCATTGTTCTATGAGAACCTACCTGAGAACGTGGTTTAGCGACCTCTGGCACTTGTTTGGCTACATGTTTCCACAGTCCTGGCTTAACCTGGAGTAGCTCTTCTAAAGTGAGATTGCATTGCAGTTTCGTATTCTTCACTACCTCCGTGTTCCTAGGTATGACTGAGTCTTCATTTCGTACCATGACTGTGGGTACTCTCATACAAGTAGACTTAGCTTCCCATGGGCCTGTGAAGTGGGGTAATTCATGTAAAGAATCAGACTCAAAGTCTAATCTCTCTTGAGATTGTGCCCTCTCCTGCTCTCCATAAATGGAGGGAATATCTTGTGGGAATTGATCATGCGCGTCATCCACAAGTTCAAAGGGAGGAGGGACTTCACTTTCTTTAGCCCATTTCTCTTCTTGAATCTCTCGCAAGAACTCTGATGTGTACCGATTCATAGAAGAAGATGTGTCTGGTTCTGTGGAGTTAGGCACATAAGCTTTCTGGGGAGGAAAGCTTCTTCTTTCACTTGCCTTGCCCTTATTTGAAAGGGTGGGTTCCTTCTCTAATTGTGCAATAAGCCTTTCCAATCTTTCTAGTAGTCCATCAAAGTGCAACTGCGTCTTAGCTGAACTAGAGATGTTAAAGAGGCGACTGGCTTCAAACATTGTTTGAGCCAACTCCACCATCTTAGCACAAATTTTGGTTCGTTGAAGCTCTAGTTCTGCTCTAGGGTAACTTTTTTCATGATCCGTCATGTTTGGCCCTTCTTGGATTCTGGCCTGATATGCCTTGAGCATCATGTTTAGGTCCTCGGGAGTGGGATCTGCTAATACTGATCCTACTCTAGGGGGTGGTGGGATTGTATGAGATGGGGTGAAGGATGGTGGATTAGATGGTGATGGGGATGAAGGTGGTGGTGGTATGATGTGAGAGTGAGGTTGAGAGGTGAGTTCAGTTATCTTGGCTCTCGTTTCTCTGAGACTTTCCTCGAGTTCACTCATCTTCTTTGCCCATTGTCTTTTCATTCTCTCATGCCTATCTCTCCAGGCTCTAGTCCTCGTCTTGGTTATGCTCTCAGTTTACTAGCCTCAGAATTTTTTTCCTGGCCTAAGCCTTGGTTCTGCTGCAAAGCTTGGGCTCTAGTGACCACTTGTACCGGTGCAGTGGAAGTGACACTTCCTGTAGAGTCTACTACTAACCCAATCACATTGATAGGAGTGATTTTTGGCATATTATTGGGATTCCTTGGGCAATCTCGTAAGAGATGCTCCTTTCCATAACCTTGACAAAAGCCCTGGATCGTTACTGACTGGGGTTGTGTAGGTGCAAGCATGGGGCAATCACGAATGAGGTGATCTCCCTGACATCTATAGCATGGTCCTCTAGGGAATGGGGGTCGTACCTGCCTAGGTTGAGGTCTAGGGTTGGGGTTTGTGTACATGACATTTGCATACTCTGGCTCCCAACTAGGTTCACTTGGCTCTTCAGAGTAATATGACTCGTTATGCTCAGGTGACTGCATGTAGTAGGCATGGGGGCTACCAATATGTGTAGAATCAAAGCTATGGTCACTGGGGTCACTTTCTGAAAGCAATGGTGTTACTCGCACTATGGCTCTATTCAGGTTCTCTTCTATAGCTGCATACTTTACTGGGATCACATTGGCTGGAGCTGGTGGTTGTTGGGCTAACACAGGCTGAGGTCTCTACTGGGCCTGATATTGGGGTTGGTAGGATTGTTGAGGCCTAGCATACTGCTGTGGTGGGTATTGGTTTTGGTATCTTCCCTGTTGTGGATAGGGGAGGATAGGTTTGCCTAACGGCTTGTTTATTCTATGGGCAATCTTGTGCGGTGTGATTAGTGTATCTCCATTCTATGGTGCAATACTGGCTACTAGGATTCACTTGGGGTTGAGCCATGATGGGACAGACATTCGCCATATGGTCACCACCGCAAGTATAGCACCTCTTTACTAGGGCAAATCTTGGGACTTGTTTGCTAGAGACTCCTAACTTCTGAGCTACTTTTTCTACGAGTTCCTCAATAGATGTGGACTGCGAGGAAGAGAGGCTAGTAGAACTATCTGAATCTTTGTAGATTTTGGAAAGTTCTAATTCCTCCCCTAGGTTATCCTCGATGTCGATGCACATGCGTACACACTCTTCGATGGTCCTAGGGTCTTTCAAGTACACATATGATCTCAACTTTGTACTTAGCAATCCATCTAGGAATAAAGCCACTTGTTTGGCTGGTGTGGGTAACTCAGGAATAGGGCATCTCTCTAGGTATTGCCTAAATCTTCTTCCCGCAAGTCTCATGGTCTCTTGAGGTGTCTGCTTGAAGCTGTGGATCAATGAGGAAGTATTATGCCTTATGCCACTCTTAGAGAATTCAGTGATGAATGCCTCTAGAAGTTGGTCTATGCTCCTGAACTGTCTCTCATTCAAGGGTTGAAACCACGTAAGGGTTGTGTTCCTAAGGGTTAGACCAAAGGCATTGTATTGCGTGAATAGGTCCTCCACTTGTTCAGCTCTCAAGACTTGTCTAAATTCGGCCACATGATCGTATGGATCTCCAGTGCCATCGAAGTAATTCTTCATGGACTTAACTAGCTGTGTAGGTCTCAAAGTCCTAGTGTGTTCCCTAGGCCTTGGCAAAGGAAAATCATCAGCATTTCTTAGGTTCCTGTGGACTCTAGGTCTCTCGGTTTCTTCTCTATCCGTCCCTGTTCTCATCCTTTCTCTTTCCAAGAGGTTGGCAAAGCTTACTTCTCGTCTATCTCTACTTCTGTCCCTTTGAGCTCCATGAGCTTGGGATGTTCCCGCCCCTGGGTGGCCATATGAGACATTAGATCTTGGTTGGGGGAAAAGAAATTCACCCTTCCAAGTGTAGGCATGCCTACCATGCTCTGTGACCACAAAGATCCTTTCTGAAGTGTGATCTAGATAGGTCACTTTGCCTGGGCTATCAGGATCTTTGAACTCGTAGATTGTGGTCGTTCCTATTTCATTAGGCTGATTAGGCTTATACCTCCAAAAGGCTTCATCGGTTTCTTGATTTAGAAGTAGATCTATGCTCTTATTGTCCTGGGGAATCCACTCTGGCGTGATAATTCTAGTGAGAACTAATTTACCTCGAGGGGTTGTAGGCTCTCCACTTAAGTTCCCTTGCTCTAGGTCACCTATGTCTGTCTCTGAGATCACATTCCCGAATTCCTCTGTCCTATCTGGGTGACTGGTGACTACATATATGGTTCCTTCTTTGTCCAAGTATGCTCCATTTTCAAACTTGACTGCTGGACGTTCTAGTCCAATGGGTTGATTTGGGTTTTTGATCTGGACCACAGATCTTCCTAGGCCGTCCTCATAGATGCTAGCACCTAATCGGTTGGTCCTAAGGTATTCCAGCTGCATCTTGTAGGGGCCTTCTACCCTATGTAAATATGGCACACTTGAACTTCCTATAGGTCTATCCATACCGTGGGACATCTCAGACTCGCTAGTTTCAGAGCTAGGGTAGTGAGAATGATGGCTCAACTGCTGGGCCCAAGACCTAGCAGTATGATTGACACTAGCCTCTGAAGACCTAAGACTCTGTCTATCTCTTCCTAGGTGATCTAAGGTTCATATGCCCAATTGAATGATCCCAAATTTCCCAAGTACAATTTCGTTGCTGAGTTCTTTTGTATTAGTTACTTGTTCTTTTTAATTTTTCTTAGGATGTCACTTCTTGTCCAATCAATCGTCGTTACAAGGAACACTTAAGTTTTCTCGTGCTTGAGGTTGGTTGCTTGATTTAAATTCTTTTCCCTTAGGTTGTTTCGCAAATGTAATCGCTTGGTACGTGCTTAACGTAACCCTAATTGATCAAAGCCTCTATCCGTGCTTAGCTTATGCTAGGAATTGACAGAGAGTGTTAAGAATTTCCAACCTTTTGTTTCCCTCTTGGTTTCCCTTGTGTGCCTAGGAAGCGTGTTCCCAAGCTTGCACTTACTCTTGCTTAGAATGCCCTTCAATGCTCTCAACAGACCTGTAAAACTCTCACAGTTAGCTCAAGGTCTGAATTCAATTGACACAACAAACCATGTTCATTCATGCAATTCAAAGATCAAATTGTTCTTTGGCTTCATGAAAAACAATCCCAAAGATCCCTCAATTTTCTTCCCCCTGGATATGGTCACTTCAAAATACTATATTTCCCCCATGAGCTTTCCAACAATACAAAAATCACAGCAAACAGATTTCGTATGAGAAAGTTATGCCAGTTCAGGGTTCTAGGGCTAAAACAGGGTTCAAACACGCTGACAGTTCACATGATTTTTTTTCTCAAAAATACAAGTGTAGGGACCTCACAAATCACTAATGGGTTGACAAGTATGCCCAAAATTACCCCAAAAACTTGGAATAAAAACCCTAGAAATTTGTCCGAAAAAGCCTGTCAATCGCGATCGACAGGTCTGTCAATTGCGATTGACAGAGGTGTCCGTCGGGGCCTGTCGGTCGCGATTGACAGTGTCAATCGCGATCGACAGAGTCGGTCGTGGGTCCTGTCAATCGCGATCAACGGTGTCAATCGCGATTGATACTTTTTCTAAGATTTTCGTCGTGATTTTAGTCAATCGGGGTTCTATTCGTCACGATGGACACGTGGCAATACGAGTCTTTGAGTCAATCGTGAAATTTCAGTCGATCGCGATCGACGGTGTCGATCGCGATTGACTGAATCCTACGTGGCAGTCGGTCAATCGTGGGGTCTGTCGGTCGCGATTGACAGAGGCTGTCGATCGCGATTGACAGAGGCTATCGATCGCGATTGACAGAGGCTGTCGATCGCGATTGATAGAGGCCGTCGATCGTGATCGACAGTGTCGGTCGCGATTGACAGAGAAACACGGAATTTTTTTACTGTGATTAGTGATTTAGAGTGTATTCATCATGTGGATTATGGTGGTGCACTTTGTTTTACCAAAAGGTCAAATTTTTTATCGATCGCGATCGACAGAGGTCTGCGACACAGAGACAGAGCTGAGCTTTTTTGTACCTGTGAAGATTGCTAGGATGATGATACAGCTACAACCTGCAAGATCACTCAGAAAACATGCAAAAGCAGCGCACACAAATCGCTCTCTCGCTCTCTCTCAGAAGTGAAATGAGGGGAATGGAGGGGAGAAGGTGATATGATAAAAAAACTGAATTTTTTTCACAATGATGGAGATGGAGGTGGGATGTGGTGAGGATGATGATGAGGATGATGATGGTGAAGTAAGAAAGAGAAAAGTAAGAAAAAGTAAGGAATTATCTCCAATGCCAACGTCACAACTCTACGTCTTACCATCACACGCTCGTCCTCAAAGCTCGATCCCCGACAACGGCGCCAAAGTTTGGTGTAGCTCAGTGATGAGTAGCACCCCCTTTAATGTCAATCCAGGAAGACGTGAGGATGGTATGAAGACCTCAAACAAGTGATGGCACAAGTGCATGAGTGAGAAGCACACTAACATGCACAGACATACACACACGCGCACACAAGGTAAGACAAAGAGAGAGAAACAATGGAGTTCTTTAGATTACTCAAAAGTGCTCTTACAAGTTCAATTCTACAACAAGCTAACCTCAAAAATGAGCTCTCTAGCTCTTTTTATAGTTTTTGACTAGCTTTCCTGTCTAGACCTAGTGTCCAGCCTAGTTAAAAATTAGGTTCTAGGGCCTATTTGAGGGCTCAAACGGAGTCTAAAAAATATGAAAATTGATTGGTAGGTACTTCTAATGCTCCTCAAGCTCAAGGACTCCTTGGCTTGCACGAAATGGAGTTACAAAAAGGTGGAATGGTATTTACAATGGTGTGGAGTGACTAAAATCACTATTTGGAAAGTATTAATTTAGGAAAAAATGATGGCCTATTTGCGAGATCTTCTTTGACTGCTTTGTCTGCTTGGCCATTCTTGTTGGCTCCCTTGTTTTGTAAGTCCTTGACCTCCCTGACCACTGCCAACAGTGCCTCTTCCACATTGGTTGGTTCCTTTGCTTCTTCTTGAATGAGATCAGCCATCAAGGCTGTGTTTACAATATGGGCGCTTGCCCGTCTCTGTTCCTCTATTCTCTGTGATCGCCTCGGTCCATCTGCAACCTATTCTAGTGACTGTGGGATGGGGTTTGCAGAATCATAGAGTTGCCTCACCCAACGTGGCAATGGCTTTTCCGCTTGGGTGTCGGCAGGTTGGTGACTTTCAGACTCATCATCTGAAGATGATGCTTCCTTCTCTTGTGTAGAAGGGATAGCTCTTGGGCCAGGTTCATAGTGGATTGCCCCTTCGCCTGATGATAAAGTGGAAGCTCTCTTTTCCTCCTCCACTGCATGTGGCTGCTCCTCCTTAAACACCACATCACGACTCACCATGATCTTCTTATCCTCAGGATCATAAAGCTTATAAGCCTTCTTATCTTCACTGTACCCTAGGAAGATACATTTGATGCTTTTTGGTTGAAGCTTGTTTCTCTCCCTATCTGGAACATGTTCATAACATTCACTTCCAAATACTTTGAAATGGGAAACAAAAGGCTTTTTACCAGTGTAGGCTTCTTGTGGAGTCTTTCCATCAAGTGCCTTGGTGTAGCTTCGATTCAAGATGTAAACAACAGTGTTGAGAGCCTCTGCCCAAAACTGATTAGGCAAACCCTTTCCTTTCAACATGCACCTTGCCATCTCCATGATGGTTCGATTTCGACGTTCTGCAACACCGTTCTGTTGAGGACTATGTGCCACTGTGAGTTGATGCTTGATTCCCTTACTCTTGCAGAAATCTTCAAACTCTGTTGATGTGAACTCACCACCACCGTCTGTCCTGAATTTCTTCATCTTCTTCCCTGTTTCAGTTTCAACAAGCTGAAGCCATTCTTTAAACTTACCAAAAGCTTGAGCCTTATCGCGAAGGAAGTACACCCACATCTTCCTGCTATAGTCATCGACAAGTAACATGAAGTAGGAAGATCCGCCCAAGGCCTGTAGGCATTTTTCCGCACAAGTCAGTATGCACCAAATCTAGAGGATAGCTTGCCCTGTTCTTGCTTTCTTGTGGAAACGCCTTCCTCTGTTGCTTGCCCATCATGCAAGCTTCACATGGTTCCTTCATTTCTGCAATCGATGGTAGGTGTGCAACCATACCTCTGCGATGCATCTCCTTCAGTATAGGGTATCCAATGTGACTGAAGGAGATGCATCGCAGAGGCTGTAAGAGCACACAACTCATACAGGTTGTTCCTCCTTATGCCAGTCCCAACAATGTTGTTGTTACCATCCATAATCTTAGCTCTTGTCTTACTGAAAGATACTTGATGACCTTGATCAGTTATAGAAGCTACTGAAAATAGATTTCATTTTATTTGTGGAACATACAACACATTTGAAAGCTTTCTGATACCACCATTGGAGTTAATGAAAGAAACCGTACCTTCGCCCTCTGCAGGACATCTTGCATTGTTCCCTACCTTTACTGTGATGGGTTCCTTTAGAGATAGAGGTTGTAAGGAACTGTAAAGGTCTTTTCTCGTCATGTGATGAGATGCACCACTGTCCAACACCCATGAGTCATCTATTCCTAAATCTTCAGCCGAGGAGCACACCCCCTCTATCGTAACAAATAACTCAAGCTCTGTTTCTGTTGTGTTGGCAGACTCCTTGCCCTTGCCACCTTTTGAAGAGCCACTCTTCTCTTCTACCTTTTTGATGCGACAGTCTTGGATTCTGTGTCCTTTCTTCTTGCAGTGGAAACATTCTCCCTTGAACTTCTTTTTGTCGTTCTTCTTTTTGTCTCCATCTTTTGAAGAATCTGTTTTGCCTCCTTTGGCATTTGCTTTGAATGCAGCATCTCCTTTGCTACCACCACTCCTTTCCTTGAGCCGCAGCTCCTCCTCCATGAGTAAGGCACTAAGTTCTTCAAAAGTTAGTGGTTGAGGTGTATTTTGAGTGTTAAGAGTAGTTACCAAACCATCAAACCTAGGTGGACAGATTCGAAGACAGCGACGAGCTAGCTCCTCACTTGATTTTTGAACACCTGCTCCCGCCATTTGATCTCGTAGATTCTTTATGCGAGTGATAAACACCTCTGCAGTCTCCCCATTAGCAAACCGTTCTGCTACAAGCTGATTCTCCAAGTTCTGAATCCATGTTTGATTACAAGTTCCATATTGATTTCTCAATATGTTCCATGCTTCACATGCCTTTGTAGTATGCTGAATGAGAGTCAAAACACTATCAGAAGTACTTGTAACTGGAGCACAAAGTGGATCTGCATTTCTACGGTTCCAAGCACGTAGAAGATCAGCATCAGGAGGAATCATTCGACCAGGATTATTTGGATCAGGTCTTTCTTAGGGCTCATGATCAGTCCCAAGAACAGTCTCCAAAAGCTCATACGAATCAAGAATAGAAGTGATTTTGAACTTCCACAGGGTGTAGTTCATACCATCAACTTTACCTTCTGTGAAGGCTGGTGGCCGTATCCGCAATCTTGGGATGACTGGCATCATTGCTGCTCTTGCTTGTGCACCACCTACTCCTGTCGATGAACCACCTTGGCCCCCAGTCGTAGATGATGACGCACTGCTTGACATCTTCTCTCTTTTGTTGTTCAGACCTCTACAACCTCTGTGTTTCTGCTTTTGCACCACTCAGAACCTCCTAAGCTCTGCTACCATGTAAGAAAATAACAGCACAGTTGAATAGACCTGTAGACAGAGTTGAGAGAAAAACGCAGACAAAGATAGACGCAGACTGAGAGATAGAGAACTCAAATTCTCAGATTGCCGAGCATAATGCAATTACAATGATGGTGCTGTCCACCCGTGCACTCCCAATGTGGAGCTTAGATGGCGATCTAGATAGACTCTAGATGAAGGGCTTACTGGTGCGCAATGCTATGTAAAGCTCAATCTGGGCCATGCTTATATAGCTTTTACAAGGCGGTTCGGTATAGATAAACGTAGTCGGGAGATACAAAATAGTCAGTAAAATATATTATCCGACAATATCTCCACGACCAGAAGTCCTACCGTCTTGGCCCTACGGCGCAGAAGGGGGCAAGCCCCCCTCTGCGCTCCCCTCATTAAGGTTCTATGGGGAAACCGCGCGACGCCACATGCCCTTTATTTTCACCTTAAATGGCAACCTAATGGCCTAGAAGTTTATGCCTTACCTAACCTAATGGCTAGGCTCACAAAGATCATCTACAACCATCAATGGTCACACATAGACCTCATCTAACTTGGAAGTTAGGGTTCCACAAATGTCCGGGCTCTCATAATGGATTCTCCTCATAATGGGGGCCTTACAACTTAGAGCACCATGGATCATTTGTGGTCACATGAGGGTGGAGTATTGAGCATATCTAACATGTATAATTGTGAATGACAATCTATTGTGATTGTCTGACTCAACATTGATTCTTACTTCACAATAATATGTGTAAGTGTATGTGCATATGATTGAGAATTTAAAATATATTGTGATTGTTTGGCTCAACATTGATTCTTACTTCACAATAGTATGTGCAAATTTATGTGTGTGTATGATTGAGAATTAAAATCTATTGTGATTGTTTGACTCAACAATGATTTTTACTTCACAATAGTATATGTAATTATATGTGGGTGTATAATTGAGAGCTAAAATCTATTGTAATTGTTTTACTCAACATTCTTGTTATTTCACAATAGTATGCATAATTTTATGTGTGTGTATGATTGAGAATTAAAATCTATTGTAATTGTTTGACTTAACATTGATTCTTACTTCA
This sequence comes from Ceratopteris richardii, assembly GCA_020310875.1. NCBI lineage: Eukaryota > Viridiplantae > Streptophyta > Polypodiopsida > Polypodiales > Pteridaceae > Ceratopteris > Ceratopteris richardii. Next base: position 151,866,552 of record CM035423.1, on the reverse strand, counting down.
CAATAGTATGTGTGTGTATGATTGAAAATTAAAACTTATTGTGATTGTTTGATGCAATATTGATTCTTATTTCACAATAGCAAGTGTAAGTGTATATGTCAGTATGATTGAGAATCAAAATCTATTGTAATTGTGTGACTCAGCATGGATTCTTACTTCACAATAGTATGTGTAACCATATGTGTGTATGATTCATGAGAATTAAAATCTATTATAATTGTCTGACTCAACATTGATTCTTACTTCACAATGGTATGTGTAATTGTATATGTGTGTATGATTGAGAATTAAAATGTCTTGTGATTTTCTTACTTGACATTAATTCTTAGTTCACAATAGTATGCATGTGTATGATTGAGAACTTTAATAGAAAGAAAATGTAAATACATAGATTAATAGATTTAAAAAATTTAAGAGAGATTTAAAGTAGTTTGGCCTTGAAGAGTGTAAACCTATTGCCACTCCTATGGAGATAGGTTTACAGTTGAGTCTTGATGATGTTGGAGATGCATTTGATGTTGTTCCCTATAAGCAGGCTATTGGATGCTTGATTTACCTATGCATTACTCAATTAGATATTCAATTTTCTATCTCACAAGTGAGCAGGTTTATGCATTGCCCAAGTGTCAAGCATTGGTAAGGAGTTCATCACATCTATCGCTACTTGAATGGTACTCGGCTACTTGGATTGTTTTTTCCCAAGGGGGGATCACTACCATTAGATTTACATGCTTTTTCTTACTCTCATTGGGATGGTTGCTATGACACTCATGTGTCCACCAATGGTTTTTGCTTCATGTTTGGTAGCTCATGCATATCTTGGTTGAGCAAGAAGCAACCTACTGTGGCCACTTCCAATTGTGAGGCTGAGTATAGGGAAGCTTTCATAATGACTGTTGAGTGTGTGTGCCTCAAAAGCCTTATGGATGATTTGGGTGTTGGTCAATCTTCTGCTACCACCATCTTCACTGATAGTTTGAGTGCATTGGTAGTTGTGAGGAACCCTATTTTCCATGCTCTCACTAAGCACATTGAGATGCACTATCATTATGTCAGGGAGAGGTTCTCTACTGGGGAGATCAGTTTGGCATATGTGCCCACACAAGAGAACATTGTAGACCTTTTCACAAAGTCTCTCCCTAGGGAGAAGTTTGAAGCTTTCTGCAAAGCTTTGGGCTTGCTTCCTTTTGTGGATTGAATCAACCTAGCTCGCCATTTCCTTATACATGAGTGCCAGCTCCTCGTTCACCACATCACTCCTAAGGGGGATTTCTTGATATATTTAGATTGTGATGTGTGTGAACACTCTAGGATCATTGGGGGGCACTTTTTACCCTCTTTAGAAGGTTTTTTTCCCCTAGCTTGTATATACACCTATAACCCTAATGGTTTTTGGGAATGCTTGGTTGGTGGATCATCTCAATTACCTTGTCCAACAGCTCATGCAGGGTGACTTTAGCAACACATGTGTCTTAGGTGCATTGGAATGAAGACTCAAAAAGAATAAAAACTCATGAAATTTGATTAGATCACTTACAAAAGGTCATAGGTTTTGGGAAAATAATTCTTCACTTGTTCAAAGTCCATTCTTATCATTTAAGGAAAACATCTTATCATTCAAAATCTTCAAAAAAAAACATTTTTAACATGCACCAAAATATTGATTTCAATCTCATTATATAGATTCAAATATCATTTTTCTTGTCGTCTCTATCAGATGCACAAATACAATATCAAAGACCAAGTATGAAGACAATCCATTCATACACAATTGCTTCATTTAATGTGCAAAGAAATTCTTTTTTATCAGATTGTAAAATATTGAAGCTTGAATTCTTAAGCTTCACAATTTAACATAAACAAAGGCAAAAACCTAGATCATTCCAATACGTGTAAGTTGAATTCAATTTTTAACAAAATAAGAGTGATCGAACACACACCTTATGGACTAAGATAATATCATATGATATAAATTTATCAAATCTAAGAGTATGTAATAGTATATCAATTTCAATGGGTGCAAATTCAAAATCAACAGAGATATGCAATGGAAAATTTGTGAAAGGGAAAGGAACTGTGATATACATAATAGCTGCTGAGATCAATTATATTTGAAAATTACATACATCTTACAAAAAATTCTTTATTATAAAATCGTTCATTAATATCTCCATATCTATCGTATATTAATAGCATTCACCACTATAACTTCAGCATCAACGATGTCATCCTCAATCAACAAAAGCGGATCAAATAAAGAAACATTCAGAGCTGGTTAAGCACATTCCAGATGTAATTGGAAGCTATCACTAGAGTGTACATACTATAGGAAGTCCTCATCATAGTCATCATCAACAGATTGTTCAGAATTCCAATTCCAGATCATTTAATCATATTTTTTGTCATGAAATGCATATGATATGCATAAATAAAACAAATAAGAAATTTAATTCATAGATTAAAAACACCTAGAATTTAGGCTTCATCATCAATCTTCAATCTCCATATTCATCATAAATGTTTCATCAAAAATCTCCAAATTGTTTGCTCAAATTATCATCAAATCGTATTGGTAATCATAAAACTAGAAACTACAAGATAATTAATCTTCATCATCAATCATATTTCATCGTGAATTCCATCATATCATTTTCATCATATTTTTAAAACATGTTTTTCATCATATTTTCATACATATTTCTCATAATTTTCATATTTTTATCTTATAATTTTCATCATAGTTTTATCAAAATAAAAACATATTTATTTATTCATATTTTTGTCACAAGAAAATCATCTTTTTCATCATAATATTGTTCATCATTTTAAACATCATAATTTTGCAAACATAGATTTCATATATTTTCAAACATATTTTTGTTCAAATTTGTTTTTAAAAGAAAGTAATTTTTTTCTTCATACTTGTGGTAAAAGAAAAAATCTTATTTATCATATTCTTCATCATTTGTTTTCGGAAAAAGAAAAATCATATTTTATATGGAAAAATTGTCATGAAAAGATCATATTTTTTTAGCAAAGGAAAATCATAAAACTTCTTCACTTTGTCATAAAACTTTAATAATCTTATCAAGCATGGAAAAAATTTTAGAGGAATTTTCATGAATAATCATCAACCATCAAATCTTGGGAAATATTTATAATTAAATTTCATCGATCAAAATTCATCAAATTTGAACATAGAAATGAATAAAAAATCATAAGGAAATTATCCTTTCAATTTCTTTTCCTTCTTATTCATAGGTTTAGAAGGGTTTTTAATATTTTGGTCAATTTTTTGTATAGCTTCTTGTAACCATTTCCTTTCTTTATTCATCAAATCTTGATCATTAGTCAAATTCATATTTTTCTTGATTTCTTTGGTATCATCAAATTTATTGTGAATATTTTTATCATCATATGGTTGAACTTTAAATTTATCAAATTTATCTTGATAAAAACTTTGTCATTTTCTAAGATTTTAAGTTTACAATTTACATAATATGTATTTTGCTTTTTCTCAAATTTTACTGATTTTTTAATTTCATTTTCATCATCTTTTATCCTTGCATATACTACTTTATCAATCTTTTTCTTGTCTAATCTAATTTGATCATATCTTTGCATATCAATAGATTTAGTTTGATTGTTGCTTTTACTCATAAATTTAGGTTTAGGAAGATTTTGCTCATCATTGCTCTTATTGTCAAAGAATTTACTTTGAATTTCAAATTTGGTCCTAGATTCACAAAAAACTCTTTTTTTCATATCTCTTAAGTTTAGAAAAATTGTTCTTATCATAGTTCTTAGGTCTCCACTATTTTTGAATTCTTTAACATGTTTTAGGTCTAAATTTAGTTTGATCAAAATATTCTATCATGCCTCATCTACCTAAATTTAAATATAAATGTAGATGGGCTTGAAAGTCACAAAACTTATGGTCAGTTTTAGTAACTAAGTGCAATTTACATGCATCATCATGCACAAGACAATCACCATACATATGGCCTAATTGATCATACCAAAAGCATCTTATTGGATGTTTCAGTCTCCTATTCATAGGCCTATGGGTGGATTTCTTATGGTCAAACATATGGTTTTTATCATGTACTTTTGTAGATAAAATTTGAACTTCTTGTTCATGCTTACATTTGCATATAGCTAACTCATTTACTTGCTTAGTCAATTCATCAATTTTGCTCTTTAAATTTGTAACTTCATTCACAATAAATTCCCTTAAAATACCACACATCACATGACTTAGAAGAGGCTCAAAGTGAACGTGTGTATAAATTTATGCAATTTGTTTTGATTGAATTCTAATACATCCAATATCTAATGAATGAATATGTGCAAACATCTTGGCTTTAGATGTTGATGAGAGGGGTGGTGAGAAGAGGATAACTACTTGCCAATTTCCATGGAGGCGCTCAGACCAAATATGATCAGCCCTCAACACCCAGGAAAGTTTAAAGCTTTGGAATCAAATTGCCACTCACAAGGACAAACAAGCAGGTGACTATTTTCTAACTCTCTCAATGCATATGCAAGGAAATATAAATTATGCATATCTGAGTTGCAGCGCCATTTCTTCATGTCAGGTTCAAGATGTGGTAAGTACAAGACTGCTTGGTTGGTGGATGATTTAGACTTCCTTGTTCAATGGCTCTTGCAGGGTGACTTTAGCAACACAGGTATCTCATGTGTAGTGGAATGGAGACTCAAAAAGAATAAAAACTCATGAAGTTTGATTGGATCACTTATAAACGTTCATAGGCTTTGGGAAAATAAGTCGTCCTTAATCAACAAAGTGGATCAAATAAAGAAACATTTAAAGCTTGTTAGACAGCATTCCAAATGTAATCAAAAGCTATCACGAGAGTGCACATACTATAGGAAGTCCTCATCATAGTCATCATCAATAGATTGTTCAAAATTCAAAAATATAGAATTTCATTTCCATCGTCAGAGTCTTCACTTCTGCCAACCAAGTCCGTCTTCATGTGTATTAGAGTAGCATGGAGGAGTGTCCAAATCAAAGTAATAATGTATGCGTGTGCTCCCATGAGAGCATATTTAGAGGATAATTAGAACGTTGATCATCATTGTCATCAATTCATTCAATAAAAGAAACTCCAGAATTGGTGCAAATGGTCAGAGATAGAGATGCAAACCAATAAGTAGCAGAATCTTAGAGATTGATTGTAGTCTCTATTCCATTAGCCATCCATGAATTGGCAAACGAAAGAACCTGAATTGGCTTCTAATCGAAGGTTTTTCTACACTTTTTTTCCGCCTAAAGTCGTCCATGAATTTTCCTACAGATAAGAAGTGTTGCCCATATTAACGCATCTACTGGCCTCCCTTCTCAATAGTCATGCTCAATACTTTATAGCTTAGAATCTCTATATTTACATATATAAACGAATATCCGCTGCGAGGATGAAAAATATTATGCTATCAATATTGGTTTATTGCTTTTACGAATATCTGTCTTATATGAAAAGCCAAGGATTGACGTGATCTCTTCCCTTTTGTCTTTGATGATGACAATATAAATAGATAATGCTTGAGCTTCACCTAGTTTTGGCTCTTCGATTTCTTGGGTGCAATTATTTTGCTTTGCTAGTATTTTCTTTACGAAAACTCCCTTAGAGCTCAATCGCATGAGCATATTTAGCGCATATTTTTCTTCTATATGATCATCCGTACGATAGCTTTTAGATCATGCATCTTTGCAAAAGGATTCTTCATGGAATCTTCCTTATCATAAGCAGAGAGAAAATCTCTCCGACATCCATCCCCACTAGAACCTACACAGCATCTCGATGGGCCAACCTGAAAATCCAAATATATAGGAGTTTCATATTCTTTTATAAATAATTTTCACGATTTAGCAAATCAAATTTATCAATTTTTCATACAAGATGCTCATGGAATTCATTTGATTTCAATCTAGTATTTAGGATATATCAAATCAGAAATTTAAGCTATCAACCATTTTGGTCAATAAATCATTAATCTAAGTTCCCATCATTTACAAATTTTGCAAAGATCATCATGAAACAAAATTCTTGTTCATCCATTCAAAATCAGGGTTCTTCGTATATAAGAACTCACATATAAGCAATCAAACATATCAAAGAAATCAACTAGATGTACTCATACAAATATCTGCCTTGTTTGCCCAATTTCAAATCACTAGATGTGTTTGCCACAACTCGATTTTCTTCATCATCAACTTCATACAAGTGTTATTCGTAATCATCATGTAGGTTATATTCATAAATACACTTGGAGTGAAGAAGGTATAAACTTCCATTCATCATATATTTTTATTATTATTTTTTTTTATTTTTGATTTTGCTTTTTACATTCGCAACTTTTTTTGTTTAGAAGAAGAAAAGCTTAACCCCTTATTCTGAGCTAAGGATCTAGATGCATGTAGTAGAAAGACATAGGATCTCGCAGACAAGAGTCATGCATCTATATGCTCCTACATATATAAAAGTACTTTCATCATTTGAAATGAATACCTTTTGTTCATATCAAGTCCCTACTCAATTGATAAAATAGAAACATAAATCAAGTTTTGTATTCCTACTTTTGCTAAATAGAATCACTTCATAATTTGACAAACCAAATTCTAGTGGCTCAAAGAAGAGGCTCAAATTGAACGTGTATAAATTTATACAATTTGTTTTGGTCAAATTCTAATACATGCAATATCTTATGAATGAATATGTGCAAACCTCTTTGCTTCAAATGTTGATGAGAGGGGTGGTGAGAAGAGGATAAGTAATTGGCAATTTTTGTGGAGGTGCTCAAACCAAATATGATCAGCCCTCAACACCTAGGAAAGTGCAAGGTTTAAGAATCAAGTTGCCACTCACAAGGAAGAAGAAGTTTGCAACTATTTGCTAACTCCATCAATGCATATGCAAGAAAATATAATTTATGCATACCTATGTTGTAGTGCCTTTTCTCCACATTGGGTTCAAGATGTCAGAAAGTACGGGAATGCTTACCTTACAACACAAGTATCTCACGTGCACTGGAATGGAGACTCAAAAAGAATAAAAACTCATGAAGTTTGATTAGATCACTTACAAAAGTTCATAGGCTGTGGGAAAATAAGTCTTTACTTGTTCAAAGTTCATTCTTATCATTTAGGAAAAACATCTTATCATTCAAAATCTAAAAAAAAAAGACATTTTAACGTACACCAAGATATTGATTTCAATCTCAATAAACAGAAAATATCATTTTCTTTGTCGTCTCTATCATATGCACAAATACAATCTCGAAGAACAAGTATCAAGACAATCCATTCATAAACAATCCACGTGCAAAGAAATTCTTTTTTATAAGATCGTAAAATATTGAAACTTGAATTCTTAAGCTTCAGAATTCAGCATAAACAACGGCAAAAAACGTAGATCATTCCAATATGTGTAAGTTGAATTCAATTTTTAACAAAATAAGAGTGATCGAACACGCACCTTATGGACTAACATTATATCATATGATATAAATTTATCAAATCTAAGAGTATGTAACAGTATATCAATTTCAATCAGTCGAAGTTTGAAATCAATCGAGGTACAAAGTGGTGAAACTGTGAAAGAGAAAGGAACTCTGGTATACGTAAGAACTGTTGAGATCAATTGTAATTGAAAGTTACATGAACCTTACCAAAAACTCTATATCATAAAATCATTCATTCATATCTTCATGGATACCGCTTATGTATGTCCATGTGGTCATTGATATAGCGGTTACGTTTTTGTAAAAGCCTTTTACGTTTGAAAAAGAGGGTTGTGGTGAGATTTTCTTAATTGGGAGACACCCAAATGTTGGGGTCTCTTCGGTGATGTAGGTGGAAGACTTACCTAGCCTTGCCATAGGAGATGATAGTTGTTCATAGGTGCTCGATAAGCCTAGTTGGCTTCTATTGGGTAACTGATTATATGCAGTGGAGAGTGATTCACTATGCAAGTAAACATGTCAGTTCTTGTAGTTTTATGATATTTTGACACTAGTCATATGCTCACTTTGCAGAGGATACTCTAGCAAATGTTTTTTAGATTTTTGGTCTAGTCAACTATACAGTGGTCAATTTACTCTTTGATACACTTATTCGTTGATGTTTGGACTCTTCTAGCTCCATTATCATTCTATTCAGTTCTCTACCATCATGGCATCAGAGGTCTCAGGTACATCTGGTGGATCAGGGTCTAGTGCCAGTGTTCCGAGGAGGAGCTATAAAAACTTGAAGGGCAAAGACCATTTTGAGATCCGAAAATTTGATGGCACAAACCTTGCTCTATGGAAGAGTCAGATTAAAGATGTGCTGATTCAAAGGAGGCAATGGAAGCTAGTAAATGGGATTTCAAAGAAGCCTTCTCACATGGATGAAGATGATTGGGATGAGTTAGATGAAAAGGTGAGGCCTACCATTCGCTTGCACCTGGCAGATAATGTTTACTTTACAGTATTAGACCGTGAAAGTGTAGAGGAGCTTTGGAAGAAGTTATGCAATACATATGAAAAAGAAACGGCATCAAATAAAGCGTATCTGATGAGAAAATTATATGACCTTTATACGAAGGACACAGATAGTGTTGCTGCTCATCTAAATGAGTTTGATGCTATATTCTCCCAATTACAGGCTCAAAAGATGGATATGGATAATGAAATGAAAGCAATATTGTTGTTATGCACCTTGCCATCATCATGGGATACATTTTGCATAGCTATTAGCAATAGTGTGCCTTGTGGTAAACTCGTCTATGATGACATATGTGGAGCACTTTGAGTGAGGAGATTCGTAGAAAATATATGGTTGGCACTCAGAGTGGAGATGCATATAATCTTCGTGATTCCTACCAAGGAAAGAATCAGCAACGTGGTAGGAGCAAGAACAAGGAAAAGAATGGTCAACGAAATAAGAGTAGAAGTAAATCAAGGAAGAGGGATATCGAATGCCATTATTGTCATAAAAAAGGACATATGAAGAAAGATTGTTATGCATTAAAGAATGCTCAAGGTAAAGGACAGAACGTTTATGGGCATGGTAAACAGTTACTTGCATCATCTACTTTGACTGTGAAGATTGAAGAAATTAATGCTATTTTTGATGATGCTGATGTGTTGAAACTTGATAGTATTGTGCCAACTGAGGTGCTTATGGCTGATTCTCTTTCCCACACGTGGCTACTAGATTCTGGTGCTTCTTTCCATGTGACAGCACAAAGAGAATGGTTCTCTAATTATGCAGCAAAGTCTCTTGATACTGTGAGACTTGGTGACTCTTACCACTGTGATGTTGTGGGGATTGGAGATGTGGTTGTGCATTTCATTGATGGTTCAAAATTTACTATGCATAATGTGCACTATGTACCTAAGTTATCACACAGTTTGATGTGAGTTGGTCAACTTGGTGACCTTGGCTACAAGATGGTCTTCTATGCTCAGTCCTTTCGCATATCAAAGGGCAATATGGTTATTGCAAAAAGAAGCAAAGTTGGCTCACTTTATCCTTTATTTGTATCACAGAAAGAACACTCGTTAGTTGTTACTGAATAGCCTATGTCTTGTATTTGGCATGGTCATTTGGGCCATATATCTCGTAGTGGAATGGAAAATCTTTCTCGTTCTGGCTACTTACCTGTGTTATCTTTCTCTGATTTTTCATTTTGTGAGCATTGTAAATATGGAAAGCAAACCAGAAATATGCTTAAAACGCACATTGACTCTTCAATTCAGCCTTTAGATCTTGTTCATACAGATGTGTGCCACAGAAGCAGAGTATGTTGCAACAAGTGAGGCATGCAAGGAAGCATTGTGGCTTTCTCATCTTGCTTGTGATATGGGTTTACCTTAGCATGTACCTCATTTGCTCAATGATAGTCAGAGTGCCATTGCTTTGGCTAAGAATCCGGTCTATCATGCAAAGACCAAGCACATTGAGGTGAGGTATCACTTCATTAGAGATTGCTTAGCCACTGAGCACATTATTCTTGAGAAGGTTCACACTCGAGATAATGTTGTAGATGCTTTGACTGAAGATCTACCACCGGATAGTTTTCAACAATGTTGTCACTTGATGGAGGTTACTTGATTCATGATCTTACACAGTCACTTCTATACTGTGTAACATGCCCATCAGGTGGGGGTATAGTTTGTATGCTTACACTCAGGTATTCTTTATCATTCTTTATTTTTTCTCCCATAGTTGCTTTGGCCATATTGGCCTTTAGTGGGAGATTGTTATCATTAGTGTCCATGTGAAAGGCCAAATGGCCACCAGACACTTCTTTGTATATGATCTTTAATAAAACATATAGTGGCCTAGTCAGTCATAAACAGTAAGTTCGACCGCATTTGTAAGACCTAAGAAGTCTATCTTCGTGCTCCTTGTGTACTGTGTTTTTTGCATATTCTGTACCCTCTGTGTGGAGTACTATGTGTGGCCTTAGGAGCTCAATTTTCTACTGTGAGAATATCATCGTGGAGCTCTTGAGAAGGAGAGCGCACTGTGGTGCATCAACATCAGATTACTTCAACATCTAATGACTATTTATTGGAACATGGTTGCTCAATAGTTCGAGCATACAATGTTTATTTTTCATTGCCAACATAAATGTAGAAGATCTTCGAACAAGTCAATTCACTTGTCATCATTTTGTTGTAATATAGTAAGAGAAGTTACTTGATGTTCTCATGGGTAACAAAAGAAAATGGCATGCTCAATACAACATCACTTTTAACTTCCAACAATTGCTCAAGATTTATGAACCGTACATTACGTAGGCCAAATCAAATTATGGATTTCTCCAAATATTATTTAAAGCTGAGAATCTAGCAGCACATGAGAATCTAGATTTAACTCAAAATAGAGAGTGCTCACTTCCAAAGCATTAAAATAGTGACAATGTTTTCTTTGCTCAAATTGATAAAGTTGGTGCATGTTTTTAGTAAGCACAACGAAAGCTTTTTGATCTCTAGATTTAGAGGTTTTAATCTATAAGAAGTGCAAAGACCACTCATGTAGTCTGGAATGGGTGGAATCTGATACGAATGTCATGACTTTATCATCCGATGACATCAGTTCTCACGGCTGACTTCAACTCTAACATCTAATTTTGTCATCTTTTTTCTTACTCTATCCACCAATGACACACCTCGTGTCCTATCTGATGGAATGTTTCTTGTAGATAACAACCATAGTATCCTTTTTTTCCATACAGGTCTTGTTCTTACACCTTTCATCTGTTGTTGGCACTTTGTTATACTACTTCCAACAACCACAAGTACCCTACATCAAGGACTTGTTCTACGATGATTCTTGACGAACTATTTTCAAGTCTCATTTACTAAAGAAAAAGTGATGCATACTTTTACAAAGCAATCCATTTGTATGCTTAGTATTAGCAAAGGCACATTCTTGTTAGATGCATGATGCACTTTTATCTAGAAGACAATCGTTTAATATATCACATGAATAATTCTTACAAGCCATGTTCATTCCAATAACTTGGAATCGAAGGAAAATTGTGAAGTGTTTGTAATTCCACGAAAATAAATACAAAGCATGTGATGCTAGATTGTGTTTCAAAAGTAAGCGAAGATTATTGACATTGTGTCTTCAATGTACTTCCATAGCTTCTTCTATTGAAGCCTCTTCCTCTTTGGTTTCTAGGGTTCCTGAAACAATTCTCAGTTGTATGATTAGTTAAGCCATTTATGGCACATGGAGAAGAGCTTTGAAATCTCCCCCTTCCTTGTCTACCTCCTCTGCCTCTTCCTCTTGTACCTCTACCTCTTCCTGTAAAATTTTCTTGGGAGGTACTACCTTCATCATCACATCTTTTGCCTTTGCCTTTTCTATCTTTACTCTTATTCTTATCTGTGTATAGGGCAGAGGATTGGTTACCTTTTTTATCACCATTCTCCACAAGCTTTGCTTCATGAGTGAATAATTGTCCCATGAGAGTGTTGAGGTCAAGTACTTGCATATCCATGTACAAGTCCATTGTTGTGGTGAAGGCTTCCCATTTATTCTCTGCCTTGATTCCATTGATTACTTATCTCACTATCTGCTCCTCTTCAATGAATTCTCCAATGCTCCCAAGTTGATTTTCTAAGTCCTTCATTTTTGTGACAAAGTCAGTCACACTTTGCTTGGACATTTTCTTGAGTGTGGTGAATTCCATCCAGAGTTGATTCTTCCTAACTCTAGTGCTTGAAGAGAAGAATGCTTCAAGGGAATTCCATGTCTCTAGTGAGGTCTTGCAACTCCTGATGTGTGGAAGTGAAAAATCAAAGACTGAGAGAATATAAGACCTGTCTAGAGCATCCTTCGAGCACCATGTAGTTAACCTTTCTTTTTCCTCTTGAGTTGGTTGTCCTTTCCTTCTGAGGATTGGCATCATCTCATCTTTAGAAATGTAACCATATAGATTTCTACCTTAAAGATATGCTTCCATTCTAAGTGACCATGCTGAGTAATTACCTCGATCTAATTTTTCAATGGATGAAAGAAATCCATCTCCCATGTTGAGTTGATGTAGCTCTGATACCACTGTGAGGAGATGGTTGGATACACTCCAAAAATGAGGTGGTTTTGTAATAGTCCTGCTCTATACCTGCAAATGTGACTTTAGATTACCTTACTAGACACCTTTAGCTTCCAAAAATATGCATTTAGACCCACTATGTACCTTGGAGCATCGTTTCAAAATAGTTATGCCAAAACAAATAACTTTCAAGATTGAAGAGCTTCTAAAACTTGTTATTTTTGGACTTGAACTTCTCAGAGAAATGCTCAATTGTCACTCTCTGATAGCAATTGACCCAAGAGCTTTTAGAAACATCTAACTGATGAACTTAGCTAACTATCTTAAGTTTTTTCATCAATTTAGAGTACTATATGATGAGAAATGATATGTAAGAAGTTAGGGGTGTAATCCTGATGTTTCAAGAGGATGATAGTATGCAGACATAGGTGGCTTGCAGATAACATATCTCAAGATCTAATGATCCAAATGAAGTGAAAATTGATATGTAGAAACTTGATTAATCATGATACCTATCCCAAGTTAAAGAATGACAAATGATTAAGTACACACTGAGAATTTGACTGATCAAATTTACTAAAATGATGAGAGCAGTAGACAATAGTAGATAGAGATTAACTTACATTAATGAATCAAAATATATATGATTATGAATGTATGATACAAAGGATATGAAGTATACGTACTCATACATATGTGATCTAAGTTTGAGCTAAATGAATTGGAAATTTGAAATTCTACCACCTAAAAGTGTTCATGTTCTTTTTGTGGTGATTGATTTTATTCCAACCGCTAATTAGTTGAGATAAAAGGCTCATAATGTCATTCAGCCAAATCTGAGGTATGAACTCATGAAGTTAACTATGCTTGCATATCATCTTCCTCTTGAAATGTCAGGATGACACCTCTGAGTTGCTAAACTCATTTCTCATGTATAGTGCCTCTAAATTCATGAAATGACTTGCTTTAGTTATCTATACACTTGAATTAGATGTGTGAAAAATCTCCCTAGTCAATTCATACCAAGTTGTGAGCTCTAAGCAAAATACTAAGCACATGCATTCCCAAAATAGAAAGTTTTCTCTGATTCCTTGCATATGCAAGTTATCTATCTTGGTGCAAATTTTTGGGGATGATGTTCCAAAGTACCTAATGGTTTTAAATGCACTATCGTAAAGCCAAAGGATTCTACTAAGAATCCATGGAGTCAACTTGGTAGGTGTAGAGCAAGTTTTGTGAAACGCCAGCTCGTCTCTAGAGCATACCCAAACATCTCCTCACATCGAATACACACAACCGAAAGAAAAACTGTAGAGAGCTATGGTATCTATGCCACCATTGATTAGTATGGAAAATTTTAATATCAAAGATATGAACATGCCTATGGAGATTACTACTCCTATGATCAAAATCTCATAGAGTATGAATCCTCTTATAAACTACAATATTATGAACATGAAAGCTATGGAAATGCTTATGGATCTAATTATACCAACCTCATGTATGTAGCTCCTAGATCTCAAGCTCCTGAAAGACCTATAGCAAAACCACATGCACCTAGAGGACCACGTTATAGATGTGGAGGAGACCATTTTATTAGGGGGTTGTGTTGGAGCAAGTCTATGACAAGCCTAAGTATTGGCTTGAGTCCCACAAAGTCATAAAAGAAGCTTTAAAATGAAGACTATGTAAAGTTCACTTGTGAACTACCTCTTGTAACTTTTGAAGAGTTTACTTAATGTAAAAGTAAGAGAATCTTAAGTGGTTGAGTCCACTTGATCAAGAATGGAAAGAGGAGCCACGAATTCGTGATTTGTGGTAGGTAGAGAATCAAATCAATCATTGATTGATTGGAGAGTGATTGAGGGAAGTTAGCCTCCCAAACTCAACTATAAATAGATGGCAGTTTTAGTCATGGTTAGAGAGACCTATGTGAAGACCTCCAAGAGCTGAGCTTTATGCCATATCAAGGTGTGATTACAAGGCACACATATGTATCAGTAAGTCATTGTATTGTACAAGCAATATACTTTCATTTTCATGATTATTTGAGTTCATCTTTCCATGTTCTTGTGAAGTGTACTACTCACTTCCATTAATCTCAGTTTTCTCAGTCAGCTTGCAGAGATGTTTTCTCTGAGCTTGGTGCATCATTTTCAGTGATTTAACTTGGTAAAGTTAGCTCTGTAAGTCTACTATATGCTCATAAATTTTCATGTCATTTGGATGTTGCAATTTTCAGTTATGCTCATTTGAAGTCAACAGGGTCTGTTCATCTTCACCTCTCTGTCAGGTACCTGACTTTTTCACTCATCTTGTGAGAGGTGTTTCTCAGTGGTTACTTATACAAATTCAGTGCTTTAAAGCTTGTTGGATTCAGCTTACTGTCTAGTATAACCATACAAATTTTCATAATCATTGGATTTCTACATTTTGAGTTATGATGATTGTTCTGCTCACTGGTCTATTTCTGTAGCAGCCCGTGAAAATCGGGATGATGTCATCACTTGTTAAAACTCATTCTCAGTGTGTGCTTTGTTATTTTTGATGAGATTACTCTTGAAAGTTAGCTCTTTAAGCTACCTAGACTTCCCCAAGAGGAATTAAGCTAATTGCTGCTGTGCTCAGAGAATTATGTAAAACACTGGACAGGTGTATGAACCAAGAATAGCAAGTTTTCACCTCTGAGCTAACTCCAACTTATCTGTTTTGATCTATCTTTTTGAGAGTGATCTTCCAAGGTACATAGGGTGTCTAATACATCCATTGGCAAGATAAAAGGGCCCACCATCTACTCCTGGAGTTCATTTGGCTGGTGTAGATCAAGGATTTTGCAACACCTCTTCATCTTCAAGCACATACCTATCCACCTCTTCACAGTGGTATCAGAGCAAGGTTGGACAACATGGCAGATGAATTTCCTTCATCAATTGACAAATTGGACAGAGGTAACTACTCAGCTTGGTCATTAAGGATGGAAGCTTATCTCCAAGGTAGAAGTTTATATGGTTATGTGGCTGGAGATGAAGTTATGCCAAGTTTCAGGAACAAAAGTCAACCAACACAAGAAGAGCAAGAAAGATTGAGCACATGGTGCTCCAAGGATGCACTTGCAAGGTCTTATCTCCTCAACTCTATCTCAGATTTTTTGTTGCCTCACATTAGAAGTTGTAAGACATCTCAGGAAGTGTGGGATGCACTTGAAGCTTTCTTTTCTTCAAGTACCAAAGCTAGGAAGCATCAACTATGGCTGGATTTCACAACTCTCAAGAAGGCTCCCAAACAAAATGTGACTGATTTTGTCACAAAGCTCAAGGACATAGCGGATCAGTTGGGAAGCATTGGAGAGGTAATAGATGAAGAGCAAATTGTAAGGCAGGTCATCAATGGCTTGAAGGCAGATGATAAGTGGGAAGCATTCACCACAGCTATGGATTTGTACATGGACATGCATGTACCTGATTTCAACACACTCATTGGACAACTACTTACTCAAGAGGCAAAGCTTATCAAAAATGGAGAAAGCTCTAAAGGTAATCAATCTTCATCTTTATACACGGATAAAAGCAAGTCTAAAGATAACAAAGGAAAGGCAAAGAAAGTGGATGATGAAGCAGGTACATATCAAGCTAACTATGCAGGTAGAGGAAGACATGGCAGAGGTAGAGGAAGAGGAGGTAGACAAGGCAGGGGGAGATCCCAAGACTCCAACTCATGTTCTATTTGTGGATTAACTAATCATACAACTGAAAATTGCTTTAGGAATTCCAGGAATCAAAGAGGCAGAGGATACAATAGAGGAAGTTATGGCTACTCAAGAGGAAGGTTCAACAACTACCATGGCAACTACAACAACTACAATCATTCAAACTATCAAGGAGGCTACAAAGGAAGGAGAGACTACAATAACTACACAGAAAACTCAAACAAAGAGGATTCATTATTGATCATGAACATGGCTATGCCACAAGGTAAATCTGATGAGCATGTTTTCTACATAGATTCAGGTTGTTCAAATCATGTGGCAGGAAATGTGGCACTCCTATCAGATTTAGAAGATCCAAGGAATAAGCATGAGGTACAAACAGGAGATGATACAAAACATCCTATGGAGAAAATAGGCAATGTCAAAGCACCTGATGGAAACATCAACCTACTCAGTAAGGTACTCTATGTCCCTACCATTACAAAGAATTTGATAAGTGTTGGGCAGATAGTAGAGAAAGGGTTGCAAGTCAGGTTCACAAAAGAAGGAGCATTTGTTGAAGATCCAAGTCAAGGATTCAGAAGAATTGCAAAAGGTGAAAAGACAGGTAGATTGTTCACATTTGAATTATAGGACACTAGAAACATTGCTCTCTTTAATTATGGTAGTCAGACACTCACAGAATTGGAAGTATGGCACAAAAGGTTAGCACATATTGGTGAAAGGTCATTAAAGCAAACCTGCAGGGACCAAAGTGTACTTGGACTTCCTAATTTGTCAAAACAACATATGATTTATAAGTGCAGTGCATGTCAATTTGGAAAGTCTCACAGGTTACCATTCATGAAGAAAGGTTATATGCATGGAGATCTCTTGGAGTTGGTTCATACAGATGTATGGGGACCTAGCAAGGAAGCTTCAATATCTGGATCAAGGTATTATGTTTCCTTTATTGATGATTGCAGCAGATGGACTATCCTATTCTTTATGAAACACAAAGATGAAGTTTTTTCATGTTTCAAAAGATATTTGGCTCTTGTGGAGAATCAAACAGGTAAATCACTAAAAAGGCTAAGGTCAGATGGAGGGGGAGAATACTCTCCCATGATTTTGATTCTTTTCTTCAAGAAAGAGGAATCAAAAGAGAGGTAACTACAAGGTACACTCCTGAGCAAAATGGAGTGGCAGAAAGGAGGAATAGGACAATTGTTGAAGCTGCAAGGTCTATGTTAAATGAAAAGCATTTACCTAATTACTTATGGGCTGAGGCTGTATCTACAGCCACTTACTTGATTAACAGGTTGCCTTCAAAATCCCTTGATGGGATGACTCCATATGAGGCTTGGAATGGAAGAAGACCAAGCTTAGATCATTGTAAAATTTTTGGATGTATTGCTTTTGCTCATGTTCCTTCACAGGTTAGAGGCAAGATGGATCCAAAGGCAGAAAGGTGTGTATTTATTGGATATGACAACAATCAAAAGGGCTACAGGTTATACAACCCTACCAACAAAGGATTCTTGGTAAGCAGAGATGTAGTTTTTGATGAGAACAATTCATGGTATGAAGATTCATGCAGGAAGATCAATTTACCATATGATCTTGAAGAAGATTTTCCAAAGCTTGGTAGAGAACAATCAAAGATTGAAGAACAAGACACCTCAGAGGATGATGAAGAATCTCACATGGAAAAGATCAAAGCATGGAAGTCTAAAGGTAAAGCAAAATTGCAGGAACTTGGACATGAAGCAGAATCATCACATCATGGCCTAAGAAGATCTATGAGGGAAAAGAAAAAACCAGAAAGGTATGGGTTTGTCACCTCATTAGTAACTAAACATTCTATCTACATAGCACAGGACATAAACCAAGAGGAGCCATCATCATTTGAAGAGGCCAAAGCAAAAACAGAATGGAAGCATGCAATGAAGGAAGAGATTGAAGCACTTGAGGAAAACAACACTTGGGATTTGGTGCCCAAGACTTCATCCATGAAGGTAATAGGCTCAAGATGGGTCTATAAACTCAAGAAGAATTCTGATGGTTCAATTAACAAGTATAAGGCAAGGCTTGTAGCAAAAGGCTTTGCACAAACTCAGGGAATTGATTATGAGGAGACCTTCTCTCCTGTGGCAAAGATGCCTACTATTAGGGTTTTGCTTGGTATTGCCTCTTCCAAGAATTGGAAGATACTTCAACTAGATGTAAAGAATGCATTTTTGAATGGTTGGATAACAGAAGAGGTATATATGGCACAACCACCTGGTTTTGAGAATCAAGTCTATCCTGATTATGTGTGTAAACTTAACAAAGCATTGTATGGTCTCAAGCAAGCTCCAAGAGCTTGGAATTTCAGGCTTGTTTCATTCTTGCAAGACAAAGGCTTTCAACCAAGCAAGGCAGATCCTTCACTCTTTATTAAAAAGAGTAATTCCAAGGTCATCTACCTATGTGTATATGTAGATGATATTATATTGACAGGAAATGATGCAGATGGTATGAAGAAGATCAAAGATCAGATGAGAGAAGAGTTCAAGATAAGTGATTTGGGTTCACTTACCTACTTCCTAGGTTTGGAAGTTGTCTACAAAGATCATGGTTTGTTTCTCACTCAAAGGAAGTACATTAAGGACATGTTGGCAAAATTCAAGATGCAAGATTGTAAGATTGCAGGTACTCCAATGGAGGTCAATCACAAATTGAGCTCACATGAAGGTGAACTCATAGAGGACATCACATCATTTCAAAGTCTAGTGGGTAGTCTCAACTATGCCACATTGACAAGAGTAGATATATGTTACAGTGTGAGTGTGCTAAGCCAATTTATGCACACACCAAGGAAACCACATATGGATGCTGCCAAAAGAATTCTCAAGTATCTCAAAGTATCTCATGCAAGGACTAAACATATTGAAGTTCATTATCACTATGTACGAGAGAAGGTTCTAAGCAAAGAGATTCAAATATCCTATGTGTCCACTCATCAACAATGTGCAGATATTCTAACCAAAGCATTGGATGGTACAAAGCTTTGCAAATTCAAGGCTATGATTGGTTTGCAGGTAATCTTGGAAGATTGAAGACCTCAAGCATACTTGGCTTGAGGGGGAGCTGTTGGAGCAAGTCTATGACAAGCCTAAGTATTGGCTTGAGTCCCACAAAGTCATAAAAGAAGCTTTAAAATGAAGACTATGTAAAGTTCACTTGTGAACTACCTCTTGTAACTTTTGAAGAGTTTACTTAATGTAAAAGTAAGAGAATCTTAAGTGGTTGAGTCCACTTGATCAAGAATGGAAAGAGGAGCCACGAATTCGTGATTTGTGGTAGGTAGAGAATCAAATCAATCATTGATTGATTGGAGAGTGATTGAGGGAAGTTAGCCTCCCAAACTCAACTATAAATAGATGGCAGTTTTAGTCGTGGTTAGAGAGACCTATATGAAGACCTCCAAGAGCTTAGCTTTATGCCATATCAAGGTGTGATTACAAGGCACACATATGTATCAGTAAGTCATTGTATTGTACAAGCAATATACTTTCATTTTCATGATTATTTGAGTTCATCTTTCCATGTTCTTGTGAAGTGTACTACTCACTGCCATTACTCTCAGTTTTCTCAGTCAGCTTGCAGAGATGTTTTCTCTGAGCTTGGTGCATCATTTTCAGTGATTTAACTTGGTAAAGTTAGCTCTCTAAGTCTACTATATGCTCATAAATTTTCATGTCATTTGGATGTTGCAATTTTCAGTTATGTTCATTTGAAGTCAACAGGGTCTGTTCATCTTCACCTCTCTGTCAGGTACCCGACTTTTTCACTCATCTTGTCAGAGGTGTTTCTCAGTGGTTACTTATCCAAATTCAGCGCTTCAAAGCTTGTTGGATTCAGCTTACTGTCTAGTATAACCATACAAATTTTCATAATCATTGGATTTCTACATTTTGAGTTATGATGATTTTTTTGCTCATTGGTCTATTTCTGTAGCAGCCCGTGAAAATCGGGATGATGTCATCACTTGTTAAAACTCATTCTCAGTGTGTGCTTTGTTATTTTTGATGAGATTACTTTTGAAAGTTAGCTCTTTAAGCTACCTAGACTTCCGCAAGAGGAATTAAGCTAATTGCTGCTGTGCTCAAAGAATTATGTAAAACACTGGACAGGTGTATGAACCAAGAATAGCAAGTTTTCACCTCTGAGCTAACTCCAACTTATCTGTTTTGATCTATCTTTTTGAGAGTGATCTTCCAAGGTACATAGGGTGTCTAATACATCCATTGGCAAGCTAAAAGGGCCCACCATCTACTCCTGGAGTTCATTTGGCTGGTGTAGATCAAGGATTTTGCAACACCTCTTCATCTTCAAGCACATACCTATCCACCTCTTCACAGGTTGCATGATTCCTTACTACCCACCACCCCCAACAGTTTGGGAAGGGTATTGGAGTGACAAAGGCTGCCCTAAGAACCCATGCAAAGCATCAACCACATCTCATATCAATGTAATTGAGGTAATAGAGTCCTTAGGGGGTGATAAGGAATACACCATGCCACTAAAAGCCATCACCATAGCCAAAGACAAAGAAAACATGGAAAATGAAAGATCTAATAGTCTAGAAAAGGAAAATGACATAGAATCTTCATGGTAAGAAGCAAAAAATTCATAAAAATCCTTTGAGACCTCAAAGAGAAAAAAGGCTCTAAAATGGAAAGCCACATGAGAGAAAATAAAAAACAAGTGGATTAAGAAGTTGGCTAAAGAGAAGGAAAAATCAATAAAAGACCCCCCACCCGAGCCTAAGTTAGATTTTCCATCCAATAAAGACTCAAATATGGTGAAGGAAAACCAAACAAAGGAACATGCGAGATCAGTTCTAGCAAATACTATTTCTAAAGATTTAAAAATGTGGTTAAAAGCCTATCAGTCTAGAATAGGGACATGACCTAGTCCATAGCAATATGATAAAAGTTATGCAAGGGGAGAGCTTGAGAAGGAAAGACTTGAAATATGTAAGAGTATAATTGAAATTGCTTAGACTACACTAGAACAATGCATACCAAGCCTCCCTGAAAAGCGAATTCCACAAGAGGTATTCCATGAATGTATAGAAACTTCCAACTCATAGAAAAAAATCTTGAACTAGTTAAAGAGATTGACAAAGAAGTAGGTTAGGATACTCAAGAAACAAATTCATTGATTCTAGAAGTAGAAAAAAATTGGCCACACGACTTATGGGCCAGAGTCCAAGAAGAGAGATTGAAGAAAATAGAGGAGGATGTCCCTCCCTTTGAAGAACTAGATGCTTCTAGGACCCTACCTAGGATGTAGCAGAATGAAGATTGTGACGAACTATCTTGTCCAGATCGAGATAGGGAGGAAGCAATTAGCCTAACTACACTTTCTAATTATACAGATGAATATGAACAAAAATATGAATTTTTTCATGCCCCAACAATAAGAGATTGATGAATTATGGAGTATAGTTTGAACACACTTTAGCCATATGCCAATTTGGCAAGGGAAGAAATTATGAAATGATCCTAGGAAGACCATTCATGCAACAACTCAAGGTACTTCAAGACTCAGGACGAGATGCTTTGTATATCCAACACCAAGGCACAACTACTAAAACAAATCTCCAAAAATTTTCATATCAAGATGGTCCACCTCTTCAATGGAACCCTGAACATAAAGATGAGGATGATGTATCAATCCATAGTGCTCCATCTAGTGACCAATCATGGATGAATGAAGAAACCCAACTATGGATTTGCAAGATAGCTAAACGAGAAGAGGAAGGATTACAATGTTGGCAAGGAAGACATGAGAGACATAGACCTATAGAAGATCCAACCTACATGCCACAAAAATTTGCCAATGAAGCATTCAAACCGCATGGATGGATGGAAATCCTAGCAACACTAGATGTGTGCATAAACAAAGAATCACTAACCATGAATGAGTGTGTGGATGATGAACGTAATGATTTGAGCTTGTACATGGTAGTACTCCAAGATGTAGAAGAAGGAGAAGTAAAAGGAAAGGAATGGAAAGAAGAATACAAAAGCATAGAAATGGAACCTGCATTTGAATTAGAAGAACGATACTTTAGGGAAGTAGACAAGAAAAACCAAGGAAAATTAAAAAATGTTCTCCATATAAGAATTTCAAGAAAACCCTAGAAAGGAGAGCAATGAAACGGAGGAATAAAACTTACCAAATGAACATTTTGAAGTACCCAAACATTTTAAGAGATATGAAGTGGAGAAAAGAAAAATAGCTATTCGGATGCCTAAGAGAGAGGCACGTGATGGAATAGCATATGATAACAAAGAACAAACCAAGAAAGTAATAATAATCCTAGAGAGAGATGAAGAGAGATGCACCTACATAGGCAAGGATGTGTCCGTAGAAGAGGAACAAGAACTCATAGCATTAATTCAAGAATATAGGGATGTATTTTTTTGGACCTACAAAGACCTGAAAGGTGTAGATCCTTCAATATGTTCTCATAGACTTCCTACAATTCCTAATGCAAAACCATCTAAGCAAAGACCTTACACTTACAATGATGTATATTCCACCAAAATTAAAGAAGAGATAGGAAAATTGTTGGCAATTGGATTTATATACAAGGTCAAACACATGGAATGGGTTTCTCCTTTGGTGGTCATACTAAAGAAAAATGGAGAGCTTAGGGTTAAAGGTTAATGCTACCACCATTTGAGATAGTTATCCATTAACAATTACAAACCATCTTTTGGAAAGGGTTGCACACAAGGAAGTGTACAACTTTCTTGATGGGTTTTTAAGATGTAATCAAGTAGCAAGTGCTACTAAAGACCAACATAAGACTCCTTTTGCTACAAAATAGGGTGTATGCATATTTAGAGTTAGGCCATTTGGCTTAACTAATGCCCCAGCAACTTTGGAAAGACTAATGTGTCATGTTTTCAAAGAATTCCTCAGGAAAAGTATGGAAGTCTATGAAGACAATTTATGTACATACTCTTCTCAATGAATAGTCCACATACCTTAACTGAGAAAAAAAAAACATAATTGTTGGAAGCTTATATTACAAGGACCCCAATGGCATACTTCTAAGATGTGTCAAAGATGAGGAAATTATTCTAATCAAACAAGCCCATGAGAACATATGCAGAACACAGAAAGGAGTTAATAGAACAACACAAGAGTTAAAGAGACAAGGAGTGTATTGACCTAGTATGCAGAAGGATGTACATGAATATTTAACAAATTGTAACTTCTGTCAAGTATTGATTCTAGATGACCATTCATCCTTGTGTTATTTGACTATAGCACCTGAGTGGAGTAAGCCACTTGTAGAAGGATCTATACCTTGTAGGTTGCCATTTATGTCTTGATGACCTTTTGAGTTCTCCACTTTTTGAAGTTTCTAGTTTATCACATTCTCGTTCAAACCTTGGCACTTCTTCAACTTCCACTTGTACTTCATTGTTCTCTTCTTCATCAAATATCTGAACCTTTGATTTACCTTTCTTTTTATTCAAAACTTCTTCATCACCTGCATGATTATTGATTGTACCTCCATACCAAGTACCTTGCTCATCAAATGTAACATCCTTTGATACAAGGAATTGCTTTGTGGATGGACTCCACAACCTATAACTCATCTGCTTATCATCATATCCAATGAACACATACTTTTTAGCTTTAGGTTCCAATTTATGCCTCAACTACGATGGCACATATGCATAAGCCAAATATCCAAACACTTTACAATGATGTAAGGTAGGTCTCTTACCCCACCAAGCTTCATATGGTGTCATACCCTACAAAGCTTTACATGGTAACCTATTAACCAAGTATGTGGCTGTATTTACAGCCTCAGCCCATAAATAATTTGGACAATTTTTCTCCTTAATCATTGATCTTGCAAACTCAATAAGAGCTCTATTTCTCCTTTTTGCTACACCATTTTGTTGAGGAGAGTACCTGCAAGTAACTTCCCTTTTTATGCCTGCATTCCATAAGTAATCATTGAACTCATTAGAGAAATACTCTCCCCCTCCATCTGACCTTAGTCTTTTCAACTTTTGACGTATGATTCTTTCTGCATACACATGATAATGTTTAAATTTATTGAATAACTCTTATTTATCTTTGATCACATATATAGTAATCCATCTGGTAGCATCATCAAAATAAATCACATAATATCTCGAACCATTAATACTGAAATCCTTTGATGGTCCCCACACATCTGTCTGTACCATTCAAGCTTCTCTGAATACATGGAACCATGCTTAGAATATGATTGCTTATGGGCCTTACCTAATTGACATGCCTCACATTTGTATGTCATATGTTAGCCTGCAACATTAGGCAATCCAAGCATTGAACCATTGTTAAGCATATCCTTAATACCTCTTTCATTGAAATGTCCAAGTCTTTTATGCCAAAGATCTAACTCAGAGATCTTATGTCCTCCATAAGTAAACAAGGCATGACCAACATTACCTTGAATCTTCAATGTGAAGAGCCTTCCTTCTTTCTTGCCTGAAACAATTTGTTTATACCCAGTGCTAGGGTCTTCCACAAAAACTCCATCATTAGTGAACCTTACTTCATAACCTTTTTCAACAATTTTCCCTACACTTATCAGATTCTTTGGAATTGTTGGAACATACAAGACCTTACTCAGAAGAGTACTTCCATCCTTGGCCTTCACTAATCCAATTGACTTCACGTTGTGCTTTGTATTATCACCTGTTTGAACTACATGATTAGTAACCTTATTCTCCAAATCGCTCATCAAAGCTATGTTACCACTCAGGTGATTGCTACATCCTGAGTCAATGTAGAAGACTCTTTGATCTTCACTTTGTCTTTCACAAGCTGCATTCATAATCAAACTTGAAACCTCCTTCTTATCTCAAGCATAATTGTAGTAGGTATTGTTGTAGGAGTGACTTTGGAATCCTCTACTTGCATTTCATTCCAAAGTAACCTCTACTACCTCTACCTCTAAAATTACCTCTTTGGTTTCTACCACCTCTTCCTCTTGAATTAAAGTTCTGAATATATCCTCCATTATTCTAATTATTATGCAAACAATCATGAGCTAAATTATTTGTCTTACCATAGATCCAGCAAGCTTTGGCTCCATCTTTATTGCTTCTGCCTCTTCTTCTACCTTTTCCACCTCCTCTTCCTCTTAGGAAGTTGCTTTGGCTAGTTGTACCTTCTTCTTCATTTAATTGTTGCTTGCCTTTGCTATTCTTCTTCTTGTCTTTTGAATACATTGCTTGACTTGTACTCTTATCAACATCACCTTTGCCATTCTATACAAAAGTTAGCATATGTGCTAGCAACTGATTTAAATCAAGAGTGAAATGATGTAGTGACAATTTAGTAGACAAAATGAATGGCTTCCATTTCTCATCTCCTCTCAAACCTGTGAGGATTTGCCTTACCAATTTTTCCTCCTCAATATCTTCATCAACTGCTCCTAATGCATTTGCAATGTCCTTCATCCTTGTTACATAATCAGAAATGGATTAAGAAGCTTTCTTTTTGAATGTAGTGAACTATGCCCATAAAGATGACTTCCTTGACTTTGTAGTATTTTGGAAATGCTCTTCCAAAGCATTCCATATAGGACTTGCACTTTCAAGTCCTCTAATATGAGGTAGCAAGTAGTCGTTGACTCCCATATAGATAATGCTCTTTGCTTGAGCATCCTTCTTCATCCAAGTCTTCAAATCTGAGAGTTCATCCCTAGTTGGAACACTAGGATCTCTAAATTCTGGTTTTTCTTCTTCAACTTTGATATAACCTATCAGTTCTTTTCTCATGAGATGAGCTTCCATCCTCATTGACCAAGCTGGATAGTTTTCTCTATCTAATTTCTTTATCTGAAGAGAATCTCCTATCCTTTCTACACCTGTGTATTAAATTCTTCAAGCTTTATGAGGAATAAGTGTACCTTTACTTTGAATGAACTTTCTTTTGATCTTCTTGATAGTTTCAGGCCTCCTTCTCAAGCCTTCCCTTTAAGCTTTCACCTTTTGAACCTTCAATTATTGATTTCTATATGATTGTAGCAATCAGGATCCTCCTTTCTTCTATTTTGATGATTCCTGCTCTAATACCACTGATGGAGAGTGTTAATCTCCAAAAGAACAAGCTATCCTTGATGTTAGAACACTTCTATATCAAGAAGAACTCAAAACCTTGATCAATTTTGGAAGAACAATGTCAAACTATCAAGATTTGCACTAACTCTAAAAAGAGTCACTATTCAAAAAAGTCTACTAACCATAACGCACTCATTGACTGATCAAATGTGTAAATTTCCTAATGAAACTTTGCACAAAGTGTCGTCTAAAGATTGCGCAACTTCTCCAAGTTAAAACATCTCAAAATATTCAATAGATCTTGAGAAACGATCCAAACAATCTACCTATGTCTGAAACTCTCCTCCTATATAGTTGACTTTGACACCTGCAACTTTTAATGCATGGTTCTCCCAAATTACAACCCATTTAATCAAATGCTTTTAGCCATAGATGGCTTACCTTCCAACTTAGAGTTTCACTCCTCATTTGTGTAAAAAATTGCACTATGCACTGAGATCTGATCAGTTCTTTGATCATCAAGATTGCGCCTATTTCAAAAGACACTCATCACTTCTTTACATACAAATGTTCCTACACATAATTATCTCAGCATGTTCACAATTAGGCTCTCAAATCTTAACCATAGAAGCATCAACTATGGAATTAGAGATATACAAGAGGATTCTTGAAATGATAAAATACAGAAGGAGAACATACCAAAATATCAGGCACAATTTTTCTTCTATTCAGAAAAATTTACATTTGAATGATGAGAGAGATCTTCCTCACTTCTAAAGTGTCTAATGACTACTAAAACTTCTAATTCTTCTCATCTGATGCTCTCTCATACTTGCCCCGACTTTCCACTTGTATATATAGGCATATATGTACAAGATCATGACCATAACAGAAGTATAAGTAAGCTAGTAACAAGTTTAATGTACATATGTATACAAGTCTTCATTTTCTGAATATGCTCTATCTACAAACTTCATTTCTTGATATTTTCTTCATCCTTTGAGTTCAAGTCTTCATCTAAAACATCAATTGATGGTTGTCATGCACCAACAGCTCCCCCTCAATCATCAATTGAGATTTTCTCTATCTTCTTTATACCTACCATGTCTTTGAATCTCTGTAGCTTTGGTCCATCCAAGCTTTTGGTTAGCATATATGCAATCTGATCTTTTGATGAAGTATTTATGACTTCAATCTCCTTATCATTCACCTTGTCTCTTAAGAAGTGATACTGAATCTCAAGATTAGCAAGATTAGCAACTAGATACAATGAACTCATATTATCTCCATGAATAGTAGGTCCTCGCATGAAAAACAAGATTAGCAACTAGATACAATGAACTCATATTATCTCCATGAATAGTAGGTGTACTCTGAATGATGTTTAAACTCTTCATGAGAGTCTTCAACCATATGACTTCCTTTGCAGCTTCAACCATTCCTTTGTACTCTACTTCTGTGGATGATAGAGCAACTGTATGTTGCTTCTTAGAACACCAAGAGATTAGCTTATCTCCTACATAACACAAGTATCCATATGCATTTGACCTATGATTCTTTCTGCATACACA
The DNA here is from genome assembly GCA_020310875.1 of Ceratopteris richardii. Classification (NCBI taxonomy): domain Eukaryota; kingdom Viridiplantae; phylum Streptophyta; class Polypodiopsida; order Polypodiales; family Pteridaceae; genus Ceratopteris; species Ceratopteris richardii. The sequence continues at coordinate 151,838,582 of CM035423.1, read as the reverse complement.
TGATAGTGTTTAAATGTATTGAATACCTCTAATTTATCTTTGATCACATATATAGTAATCCATCTGGTAGCATCATCAACATAAATCACATAATATCTTGAACCATTAATACTCAAATCATTTGATGGTCCCCACACATCTGTGTGTACCAATTCAAGCTTCTCTGAATACATGAAACCATGCTTAGAATATGATTTCTTATTAGCCTTACCTAATTGACATGCCTCACATCTGTATGTCATATGTTGACCTGCAACATTAGGCAATCCAAGCACTTAACCATTGTTAACCATATCCTTAATACCTCTTTCATTGAAATGTCCAAGTCTTTTATTCCAAAGATCTAACTCAGAGATCTTATGTCCTCCATAAGTAAACAAGGCATGACCAACATTACCTTGAATCTTCAATGTGAAGAGTCTTCCCTCTTTCTTCCCTGCAACAATTTGTTTATACCCATTTCTAGGGTCTTCTACAAAAACTCCATCATTAGTGAACCTTACTTCATAATCTTTTTCAACAATTTTCCCTACACTTATCAAATTCTTTGGAATTGTAGGAACATACAAGACCTTACTCAGAACAGTACTTCCATCATTGGCCTTCACTGATCCAATTGACTTCACATTGTGCTTTGTATTATCACCTATTTGAACTGCATGATTAGTTACCTTATTCTCCAAACCACTCATCAAAGCTATGTTACCACTCATCAAAGCTATGTTACCACTCAGGTGACTGCTACATCCTGAGTTAATGTAGAAGACTCTTTGATCTTCACTTTGTCTTTCACAAGTTGCATTCATAATCAAAGTTGAATCCTCCTTCTTATCTGAAGCATAATTGTAGTAATTATTGTTGTAGGATTGACTTTGGAATCCTCTACCTTCATTTCTCCCAAAATAACCTCTACTTCCTCAACCTCTAAAATTACCTCTTTGGTTTCTACCACCTCTTCCTCTTTAATTAAAGTTCTGAATATATCCTCCATTATTGTGATTATTATGGCAACAATCATGAGCTAAATCACAGATCCAACAAGCTTTGGCTCCATCTTTATTGCTTCTGCCTCTTCCTCTACCTTTTCCACCTCCTCTTCCTCTTAGGAATTTGGCTTGGCTAGTTGTACCTTCTTCTTCGTTTAATTGTTTCTTGCCTTTGCTATTCTTCTTCTTGTCTTTTGATTACATTGCTTGACCTGTACTCTTATCAACATCACCTTTGATATCCTATTCAAAATTTAGCATATGTCCTAGCAACTGATTTAAATTAGGAGTGAAATGATCTGGTGATAATTCAGTAAACGAAATGAATGGCTTCCATTTCTCATCTCCTCTCAAACCTATGAGGATTTGCCTTACCAATTTATCCTCCTCAATATCTTCATCAACTGCTCTTAATGCATCTGTAGTGTCCTTCATCCTTGTTACATAATAAGAAATGGATTGAGAAGCTTTCTTTTTGAATGTAGTGAACTATGCCCATAAAGATGCCTTCCTTGACTTTGTAGTATTTTCGAAATGCTCCTCCAAAGCATTCCATATAGGACTTGCATTTTCATTCCTCTAATATGAGGTAGCAAGTAGTCATTGACTCCCATATAGATAATGCTCCTTGTTTGAGCATCCTTCTTCATCCAAGTCTTTAAATCTGAGAGTTCATCCCTAGTTGGAACACTAGGATCTCTGAATTCTAGTTTTTCTTCTTCGTTTGTGATATAACCTATCAAGCCTTTGCTCATGAGATGAGCTTCCATCCTCATTGACCAAGGGGGATAGTTTTCTCTATCCAATTTCTCTATCTGAAGAGAATCTCCCATCCTTTCTTCACCTGTGTATTAAATTCTTCAAGATTTATGAGGAATAAGTGTACCTTTTCATCGAATGAAGTTCCTTTTGATCTTCGTGATAGCTTCAAACCTCCTTCTCAAGCCATCCCTTTAGGTTTTCACCTTTTGAACCTTCAAGTATTGATTTCTGTATGATTGCAGCAGTCGGGGTCCTCCTTTCTTCTATTTTGATGATTCGTGCTCTGATACCATTGATGGAGAGTGTTAATCTCCAAAAGAACAATCTATCGTTGATGTTAGAACACTTCTATATCAAGAATAACTCAAAACCTTGATCAATTTTGAAATACCAATGTCAAACTATCAAGATTTGCACTAACTGTGAAGAGAGTCACTATTTAGAAAAGTCTGCTGCACATAACTCACTTATTGACTAATTAAATGTGTAAAGTTTCTGATGAAACTTTGTAAAAGGTGTTGGTTAAAGATTTCACACCTTATCCAAGTTAAAACATCTCAAAAGATTTAGTAGATCTTGAGAAATGATCCAAACAATCTACCTATGTCTGAAACTCTCCTCCTGTATAGTCGACTTTGACACCTGCAACTGCTAATGCATGGTTCTCCCAAACTACAACTTGTTTAATCGAATGCTTTCAGCCATAGATGGCTTACCTTCCAACTTAGATTTTGACTCCTCATTTTTGCAAAGCTTTACACTATGCACTGCGATCTGATCAATTATTTGATCATGGAGATTGCACCTGTTTCAAAAGACACTTATTACTTCTTTACATACAAATGTTCGTACACATAATTCTCTGAGCGTGTTTACAATTAGGCTCTCAAATCTTAACGATAGAAGCATTAACTATGGAATCATACATCTACAAAAGGATTCTTGAAATGATCAAACATAGAAGGAGCACACAGCAAAATATCGGGTGCAATTTTTCTTCTATTAAAAAAAATTACATCTTAATGATGAGAGAGATCTTCCTCACTTCTCAAGTGTCTAATGACCATTACAACTTCTAATTCTTCTCATCTCATGCTCTCTCATACTTGCCTCAACTTTCTACTTGTATATATAGGCATATATGTACAAGCTCATGACCATAACAAAAGTATAAGTGAGCTAGTAACAAGTTTAATGTAGATATGTATACAAGTCTTCATTTCTTGAGTATGCTCTATCTTCAAACTTCATTTGTTGATATTTTCTTCATCCTTTGACTTCAAGTCTTTATCTAGAACATCAATTGATGGTTGTCATGCACCAACATACAAGCACAAAGAAAAGACTATGGAATCATGGGAAAGCAATTGTTCAAGTGAGGAATGGATAATCAACTATGATTGTGTGTACATGAAGGAGAATATTTGCCCATATTAGAAATGGCACATGCGAGAGCAGCAGGACGACATTTTTCTATCGACAAGATTACTAAAATGATTCTCTTTGTAGGCTTATGGTGGCCAACACTGCATATGGATGCTGAAACTTAAGTATGAAGTTGTGATGTATACCAATGAACCAAGTATCAAATATGACATGAGAACATACCTTTGAGACCAATGGTTAGTGCAAGAGCTTTCTCTATATGGAGAATAGACTTCATTGGACCCATTAATCCCCCAACAAGAGGATCTCATCCAAAGTACATCATAGTAGCCATGAACTACTAAACTAAGTGGGTGGAAGCTAAAGCCAATAGGAAGAATGATGCCAAAACCACTATAAAGTTCTTATTTGAAAACATCTTCACTAGATTTGGACTTCCTATAGAGATTGTAAGTGATAGAGGTACACACTTCATTAACTAAGTCATTGAGTCACTCATGAATGAATTTGTGGTAATTCATAAAAACTCAGCACCCTATCATCCACAAGCTAATAAATAAGCAGAGAGTTCAAATAAAGTGTTATGCATGGTTCTTACCAAAATAGTCAACAATGGAGGATCTGACTGGGATAAATAATTGCATCATGCAATTTGGGCATTCCAAGTAGCTTATAAAATAGTTATAGGAATGACACGCTTTAATCTAAATTATGGTCAAAATGCAATTTTATCGATTGATTTCTTGATTCCTACTCTTAGAATAGTAGAGAAATACTAATGGATAGGACATGAGTTGTCCAAGTAATTGGATCAAATAGAAAAGTGTGAAACTAGATTACAAGTGATCGCACACATTTATCATGCCAAGAGAAGGAAAAAGGCTTATTATGATGGTCACATCAAAGAAAAAGGTCTAACAGTTGGAGACTTAGTGCATGTCTACACTTTGAAATAACATGCAAAGAAACTACAACAAAGAGGATATGGTCCATTGATCATCAATCGAATTTCCTCTAGTGGAGCCATAAATTTAGCAACCTTAGATGAAGATATACTACCAAACTATATAAGCTGTTGTGGAGTTTAAAAGAATATATGGAACCTTTGACGGAACAAATGTTGAAAAGACTCTTAAGAGCACGAAAATGAAAAAAAGAAGAAGAGAGAATAGGAGAAGAAGCTAGATTAGAAACCCTAGAGAGAATAAGAAAACTTAAGGAATGGATCATAGAATGGGATGAGAGATAATTATGAGATGAAGATCTCATTGCTATGAAAAATTACCATGCCACAAACATCAAAACCCTAAAAAGCATACCAAGATAACCTTATAAAAAATTAGGAATTGGAAAGGAAGAATATCATTTTCTTGATTCCTTAATTGATACATGAGTAGCTCTAAGTAGTGCACACGCTTCTTTGATTGAAAAATTAAAGATGCAACTCACTCGAACAAAAGCCTACATGATAGGGATTAGAGGCAATATCATTGAATGCATAGGAGAAGTAAACATGTCACCACATTTAGGAAATAACACCATGCAACAAAGACTTTTGGTCTATAAAGACTCTAATCTACTAGAAGAACTAGTTCTAAGACAAGATTGAATTTATGAACATGAAGTTACAATACATTTGGCTCAAGGATATATTTAGCCAAGATAGGCCATAGAGGAGTCCTTAGTCTCGTAGAGGAGAACCCACTGAAGACAGTTGATAAAGAAAACCCTAATGGACAGAATCAAATAATGTAGGATTTAGAATCTAAACCAAACTCTTTATCTATAGATTCTATCCTTCAACCTATTCTAAGTGTTGATAAAAGTTGTTATTCTACCACATGTGATCAGCTAAACAATCCTTCCCCAAAAATCATGTCAAAGCCTTAGTGAGTCAACAAGTCCATCACGAGGAAGGAAAACACAACAACCAAATAGTAAAATCAATCAGATATGTATTTGCAAGGACCAACTTCAAGAGTACACATGCAAGCAACAACATGCAAAACTGACAAAGCCAAAAAGAACAAATTCAAGAAAGAAAGAACAAAGCAAGTAAACTGAAGGACAATTCATGTATGGCTACCCAAAAAACTCATTGAAGCTCAGAGACAACTAAGTCGAATCTGGATTCTAAAGCAGACATTGGAAAATTCTCAGAAAGATATCAGAGCATTAGCTAAGGAAATCAATCACCAACAGCAGACTACTATGGAATCTCAAGCAAATCAAAGACTACCGCAGTCAAAGAAACCAAAGAATCCATTCAAGCAAACAACATTGAAAAATATATACGAAAGATCAAAGCAAAGGATGTATTACTGATATGACACCAAACAACATTGAAAAAAGAAGATCAGTATAAAGCCACAAAGACACATCAAATATGGAGACCAAAGAAAGCATAAGCAAAACAAATTCAGGAGAAGCAGTGTCCAAATTGCACTCATGATGAGTTTAATGCACCTAGAGTATGCACAATAGGGCTACACTACGAGGCCTTGCATTCGGCACATAGATTCTTTAAACTATTTTGTGCTGCACATTTCCTTCAAAGGAAGTGTGCGCATTTCCTTCAAAGGAAGTAGACTATAGGACTTCTACTAACTATTACTAACCACTGCTTTGGCTATGATTGAACTTTTTAAGTTTCTTTTCAATACATTATATATATATATATATATATATATATATATATATATATATATATATATATATATATATATATATCTTCCAGTATCATGATTCCCCCACCAATGTGAGAGGGGGCCTATTTAAAAAGTGAACAAAAAATGCTTGAGCACAATGGAACAAGGAAGCTTTCTATTTCTTCACACATTAATCACGTCTTGCATTTAAAATGCAGATGGCTTTCGAGGATTCTGAAGCAACCCAACAAATCGAGATCAATTAATTTTTTTTTAGAGTGTGCAATTAAGGCAAGAGGTCATTGGTTCTAGGATGACCAACAAGGGGGTGAACACTTATTCCTCCTTACCATCAAGATCATGGATTGTGACCATCAATTTCCAATGATGAATCAAGATTTCCATGTATTGCATGAGCTGCCAAGAATGATCGATACTTGGGCAAATGTAGGAATTAACGCTTACTTAAAGCTTCCTATCTACAAGCCTAATTTTGAGAGATGCACTCAAGTCATCAATACATTGCATCCCACAACTAATAAGTCATCAATGCCTAAGGCTAAAGTCATGGATTTACAAGGGGACTAGCAGACCATCTATTTTACTGATGCACTCATCAAGAAAGTGTTTGGATGGGTTAAAGATGGTATTATATATCTAAAAGATGAATGTCATGAAGCAAAGAAGCATATATTCATCATAGACATTAATCGGATGGATATAGAAGAAGAAGTGTGATTGGTGCACCAACATTTTTTCATCAATATGCATGGATATACATCACCACAAAAAAATAGTAGTACAACTACTATCTCATGCACTCAAGAAAATTGGAATCAAATCAATTTGACGCTTTATGTGCAAGAATGACTCCTTGAAGCTAAGAATCAATGGGGAATCAAGAATCTTTTGGATGGAAGTACAAATTTGACCATTCTAATCTATCATGCATTGAATATTCATGAATATTTATGAGAGATTCCATCCATGGTGGACATGGCAAAATATGTCAAATCAGCCAACCACCAAAGAAGAAGCATGGCATGGTGATCGTGGACTGGGCAGGAACAAGTGCTAGACCAGATATGAGAGGATCCAAAAGAAGGAGGGACTTCAAAGAGGTGTCTACCACCCCATTTGCCAAAAGAATTCATTTGGTTTTGCAATCAACGTTGGTTCAACCACATCCCATCACATAAGTTGAGTTAGAAGAAGCCCTTCAAGCCGCTCATGCATACATGGAAGGACATGTCAATCTAATAGTCCAAGGGCATCATTACAGGCAAATGATTGAGGCCAAAGGGAAGAAAATAACTAGCAAATGATTATCTACAACGAACCACCACAAAGAACTAGGTCTAGAAAATTCAAGTTCTTGCTCAGGATCAAATGACAGAGATGAGTAATCAACGATCAATGGTGATCTAAACATTGATATTAATGATGATGGTCAATGGCATGAATTAAGAAAGATGGTGGATCAACAAGAGGTGGCTAGTAAGCCAAAAGAAATGAGAGAGAGTGCGACAGAAGAAGAAGTTGTATGGACTCCTAAAAGGGAGAACACACATACAATCTGAATCAATGATACCACCATACTACAATTTCAAGAAGTCGCATTAGAAAGAAGTAGATCTTTTATCCACCCTAACGAAGAAGCCCAACCAAACATAGAGATAAGCATTGATGAACATAACATTCCTATTAGAATTATAGCAGAGATGTCACTAATGGACATGCATCATGAAGGAAGCAGTTCTAGGGATGTTCAAGGAAAAGAGGATGAGCCATGTATCCAATTACAGATTGGATAGCCTTTTATTGAAACAATGCATACTAGCAATGGAAAAGATGTGTTAACCACAGAACCTCTAGCTATACGTAAAACATGGTTGAATGTGGACACGGCACAACTAAAGCCAGTTGTCAAGCACATGATTCAAAGTGCCATGGACGCCCAACAATAGTTGGAGGAAGATGATAAGGAGTATGAGGAAGCTCATATAAAGAAAAATTAACTTTTCTTTGATTCCCCGAACAGAAAATCAAATAGAATCACTCTATCTAATCTCAATAGCCCACTTCCAATGCTCATTGACCTTGAGGTATATTTTCATCTTGTTTTAGCTCTTCCAAAAGGAGCAGAAAAGCTCCAAACTCTTGGGAGTCACTTGAAACAGAGAAAATAGCAAAGTGAGTAGACTAAGTTCCTTCCACCTAGGAAGTCCCACAAGTGTAAGATAAGATTTGTTTTTGAGGATCTATTTCACCCACAAAGTTGTCGATTTGCACCACACTTTTATTGACCACTTGGTAGCCATCTTGTCTACCATCTCCCCAGGTCCATAATGTCTAGACCATCAGAATCTTTTTGGTCAGCCCAAAAGGACCATTTGATTTTGAGCAAACCTCTCCTATTGGGCTAATTTTCTCCAAAGGAAGTTTCTGCAAGCTCTTTCCAACTTCACTAAGTCTTTTTCTTTCAGTCTCCAACATGCCAATAAATACATAGCTAATGAAATAACATGTTGATCACCATGGCTTTCCTTGTCACGTTGAGCTACATGTCCTTTTGGTAAATAATTTTATTATCAATCTTGGTGAGAATTGAGTTCCATTGTTGACCCATGGAAACATCAACCCATCAAAATCTTGACTAGACGGAAGATATGACCAGTGGGGAGCTCTTGACATCCTTGGTCAACCAAAAACTATGGGGGGAGGGGGAGAAAAATAGCCTTGAAAGCCTTCTTTGAGTGATTTATTATAGATCTTGAAGCAATGCAGAAAGTGTTTAGACACTTCCAAAAGGTGGTGATACTATCAATATCATTATACACAAAAGCATTTTTATCATCAACAAAGAGTCTCATTAACATTGGACTCTGGTTGCGAGGAAGCAACAGAATTTGGATTTGCCTAAGATGGTCAAAATGGTTAACCAAGGATCTCAGTCCATTGCACCAATACCAAAGAGAAGAGGATCCAAGAGGAAGCTTTACCTAATGTAGTGCTTTAATCTGATCACCTGAGAAAGATGATGCTTGATATTTATTTGAGCGGAGGCATTTCCCATAAGTGTTGTAACCATCTTGATGAATTTAGAGCCACAACCAAGATCTTTCAAGGATTGGTTAATGAAGTCCCACTCAAGGCAATCGTAAGCTTTGCCAGAATTGATCTTGATGAAGATAACATTTTGAGAAGACTCCTTATCACATTCAAGGCCTTCCCACACATCAATAACAACCTTGAGGATGGACCTACTCTTAATGAATCATTTTTTATCCTCATTGATCCACGAATGAAGATGTAAAAAAATATGATTACAAAGGACCTTTGCAAAGTATTATAGGCAGTTTGTAGCATCGTGATAGGCTACAAGTTTCCAACTTTGTTGCTCCTATATTTTTTGTGAATTAGTTTGATCATATCTTCATTGAGAAAGTTGGGCAAAGCACCAAAGTTTAGGGCTTCTTGCCAGACAAGATGTAAAGGGTTCAATAAAACACTCTTGAATGTCTTGAAGAACTCATTAGTGAGGCCATCCAATCATGGGTGTTTACCATTGGGTAGAGAATCAATAGCTTCAACAATACCAGTGTCATTGATGGGGGCATAAGAAATATGCACCATCTTTTGTGGAATTTTCTTGGTTCTAACTTTCAAGATAGTATCCATGTAATCATGCCTTTGAGAAGAGAGTGGAGTGGACAACCCTAGGAATTGAGTGAAATGGTTGGCAATTAGTTCAATATTCTCTTCCTCAGTCGTGTGTTCCACCCCTTGATTGCCAATCATATATGACATTTCTTCCTTGGGTTACTTCTTCAAGAGATTACACATTTCTTTAGTCCACTTATCTTCTTTTCTAGCCCACCAATCTTTATAATAAATCTGTAGATTATTTCATTGAGTTTCCTCTTCATATCTAAGCTTGCTTCTAATTTTCCAAAGCCTAGGCTAGAGGTGTGAATTTCCCTTATTGACTTTTGCCTTGAGACACCGGAGCTGACAATAAAGATTTTCCCTTTTCACACTATGAATTCATCGAATCTCATTTTTAGTCTTGTTAAGAAGATATTGTGTCTTCTTGCAACTGAATTCCAACACTTGGTCAGAGAGGTGTGGGATATGAATGCTTCAATCCAGGTCATAGTCATCATCTATTGAACCAGAGGGAGGGCAAGGGTTGAATGATCAACATGAAACCAAGGAGCTTTCCTATGTCTGAAATGTGGCTTGAAAGTGAGGACAAGATGATAGTGATCTGACAAAACTTAGTCCACACATTGAGAGAGGGATGGAGGTCCAACTTTTTCAATAATATTTCGTGTAATATAACTTCTATCAAGTCTTTTTTTTCACAAATCAATCCCAAATCAAGGTTTGACCAAGAGCATCCACATTCATCTTTGACTTGTAGAGGTCATGGTGGAGCTTAACTTGATCCCACATATCTTTCTCAAAACCAGCAAAGCCACCCCAAAGCATCAACAACAATAGAAAATAACAAGGGGGGTAAAAGAGAGCCTTTCCTAATTGATCTTTGCAATATGAAAGGCTAAGACAGGTAACCATTCATAGGGACTTTGGAATAAGCATTGCCAAACAAAGTACGAAAAAGTTGGATAAAATTACGACAAGCACCAATATCATGCAAGGACTCAAATATATAACTTCAGTCAATCTTATCATACGCTTTATCAAAATCAATCTTGAAGAAATAGAAATCTTGGTCACTTTTATTGGAAAATTCCACACCTTCCCAAATGGAGATGACAGCATCAAGGATATATCTTCCTTTGATAAAGCCTTTCTCCTCAAGAAGGATAATCTGATCATAATAGGGCTCAACTTCTAGCTAAGGTGGAAGAAAAAATCTTATAAATGGAGGTTCAAACAAGTAATTGTTCTACTTTTAATTGCTCAAGGCTGGAAGCATCATCTTTAGTCTATCATGACTAGCGGTGCCAAAACTTTGGTCTATCGCCTTGCTTTTTGTCATTCCCCCCATTTTGGGCATGCCTCTCCTGCTGGGATCACCGGTCCAAAGGAAATTTCTACATATGATTTCAAGCCTCGCTAATTCTTTGTGTTCTATCTTCAATATGCAAGAAAATAGATCATAAATGAAATGAAGAAGGTGTTCATTTTTTTGTAGTTAAAACACTATCTAATTTTGTGTTTCTATCTTCAATATGCAAGAAAATAGATAATAGATGAAATGAAGAAGGTATTCATTTGCAGTAACCTAAAACCCGCTTGTGAATGAAAGAACTTCAACCTTTGTCAATAAAAGAACTTAAGTCAATGAAAGAACTCCGCTTGTGAATGAAAGAACTTCAACCTTTGTCAATAAAAGAACTTAAGTCAATGAAAGAACTTCCCTGAAGGCTCCATTATCTGCGGGGCATCTTGTGGATAGGACATGCAGATCGGATTCCCGTGGATAGGGCATCCCCTGGATAGCGCATCTAGGGTTGATTTTTGATGGTCATATTTCCCATTTGGCCATTTAAGATCGTAAAATAAGTTCATTAATTTTATTAGAACTTTAAGAAACACATTAAAAATGTCAAATACAGGTAGGATGTGTAGATAACATTCAAAATTTAAGAAAATAAGATAATTAATTTCATTAGAACTTTAAAAAATACATTAAAAATGTCAAATACATTTTGGATGTGTTGATAACCTTCAAAATTTAAGGGCATGGTAGATCTTCAAAATATGACATTGAAACACAGTAAGAGGCCCTCTATTTTTGGGGGCAAGAACGTTGTCTTAAACTCTGTTAAGTCGGAAGTGAATGTATGTCAGCCATTAAAGATTGCCCCTCTCATGAGTTATCCAAAGTCGATATTGTCTCTACCATCCCCTTTCCTAGATGGAAAAGGATGTTGCTGGAATTGTACTCTCCATTGAGACTCCTCATGGTCAGTAACTTGTAGTTCCCTTATGAGAATGGTGGGGTGCATATCCTGCCCTTTGTACATTGTATACCTCCCTTCTTTAATATAATCTTTTCGTTGTTCAAAAAAAAAAAATACGACACTGAAACGGATCCAGCTTCAGCCCTCTTGAAGCTTCTGATTTTGGATCCAGGGAATTGGGTCCGAAAGAAGGGAGTCGCCGATCAGGCTTTTCCGCCGAAAGGACGAGGCGCTCGTCGCAAGCTCTGCCGACATGGAGCGGACACGTTCTTCTTCAGAAGCGCCCAATTCCCCACGACAGGAGATGGAGGCATGCAATCGCCCACGCCGCAAGCTCGAGCCACGCATCGCGGATCGGGACATGGACGAGATGGTGGGACCCATAGCCGCATTTGGCCTCCCCGCATCGAAGGATTCTGCATCGAAAGGAGCGGAGGATCCTTCAGATTCTGCATCGAAGGGGCTCGAGGGTCCTCCAGATTCTGCATCGACGGGCCTGGCTCCTTCAGATTCTGCATCGAGGGGAGTCGAGGTTCAGCCTTCATAATTTCCTGATCGCCTTCGCGTTGCTGTATATACCATTCGCCTGTAGTGATATGAAGAAGATGCATCGCCTCAGGAGGTGGCAGATCGGCTTCATAGTAATCCGGACTTTTTTTATTTTCCATGAAAAGGGTTAACAAATTGACCTCCTTCATGGCATCGTCAGTTTGTAGGGGTCTCCTCGTGAACTTGTAATGCCCTGGCCATTCTATGGGGGACTTTCATCCGGAGCCTGTGGGCTTTCAATGATTTCTGTGTGTATGTGAGAGAGAGAGTCCATGTTAAAGAAAGAGAGGGAGCCTCCACAGAACACTCACATGGGAGCAATGTATTCATGCCGAAGCCATGACCATGCCTTTGAAACCAACATACAATATGTGCATACGGACTATCTTTGGGATCATGTATTGCTAATTGTCGAGAATACTTAGCGCCAACTAGGTCTTGAAGAACTCGGGTTGATGGAAGAATATGAGAATCCTTCCATATGTAGATGTAATGGGATTCTGCCCTCTCCATGTGACCCATTATATGCTTGAGGAGTTACTCGCGTATAACTCTTCCCATCTCTCTTTTTCCAACCACCTTTTCTACTAAAAGTGTGTTAAGTGATGTCTAGCTTCTCTGGCCGTACATCCATATTCCGAAGGTTCCCTCTTAGGCTAATGTCACAATTCTTTCTCCGTAATTTCATTTTGTCCTCAAAATGGCATTGGAACGAGCATGGGCAAAACAAATATAATAATAATGGTTCCTCCCCTAGTTGTAACATGATGCACCATGAACATTTGTCCTCACGTCAGCTAGCACATTATTAACCCCCAAATCAATAATGTGCACTTGACAATGCTATTGTAGGATTTTTTTTTTCTTTTTTTGAAATTTGGGACTATGTATGCAGTCTTTGCATGTAGTTTTTTCTTGTTCATATGTGTAGAGGAATATTTTTCTTTTGTTTGTAGCTTCTTATCTTCCAATCATTGGTGCTCATGGCCATGTTGGAGATAGACGTCTGCGGAAGCACACGAACAACACAAGGAAGAAGAAGAAGCTTGGAGCACAACACACAATACTGAATGTATTACTAGAGAATGTACAAAGATAAGTAGCCCATTAGAGCAATAGGCGTATATACAAGCCGGGAGAAAAAACCTCCTAAAGAGGGAAAAAAGTGCCCCGGCGGTCCTAGAGTGTTCACACACATCACTACCTAAATATATCAACAAATCCCCCCTGGGAGTGATGCGGTGAACAAGGAGTTGGCACTCATGTATAAGGAAGTGCCAAGCTATGTGGAAATCACTCCACAAAAGGAAGTAAGCCCAAAGCTTTGCGGAAACCTTCAAACTTCTCCCTAGGCAGAGCCTTCGTGAAAAGGTCTGCAATGTTCTCCTGCGTGGGCACATATGCCAAGCTGATCTCCCCAGCAAAGAACCTCTCCCTGACGTAGTGATAATGCACCTCAATGTGCTTAGTGCGAGCATGGAACACAGGGTTCCTCGCAACTGCCAATGCGCTCTGACTGTCAGTGAAGATGGTGGTGGCAGAAGACTGACCAACACCCAAATCAGCCATAAGGCATCTGAGCCACACACACTCAACGGTAGCTGTGAAAGCTGCCCTATACTCAGCCTCACAACTGGAAGTGGCCACAGTAGGCTGCTTCTTGCTCAACCAAGATATACATGAGCTACCAAGCATGAAGCAAAAACCACTGGTGGACACACGAGTGTCATAGCAACCAGCCCAATCTGAGTCAGAAAAACCATGCAAATCTGGCGGTAGTGATCCCCCCTTGGGATAAAACAACCCAAGTAGCCGAGTACCACTCAAGTAGCGAAAGATGCGCTTAACCGCCTTCCAATGCGTGACTCCTGGGCAATGCATAAACCTGCTCATCTGTGAGACAGCAAACTGAATATCTGGCCGAGTAATGCATAAGTAGATCAAGCATCCAACAGCCTGCTGATAGAGAACAACATCAAATGCATCTCCAGCATCATGAAGACTCAATCGTAAACCTATCTCCATAGGAGTGGCAATAGGCTTACAGTCTTCAAGGCCAAAACGCTGCAATAATGTGTTAATATATTTCGTTTGACACAAAGCCATTCCACCATCAACTTGCATAAACTGAATGCCCAAATAGTGATGCAAATGCCCCAAATCAGACATCTCAAATGAGGCATGCAAATCAGCCTTGAAATCAGCAATATGATTCTCAATAGGACCAGTGAGAAGCATGTCGTCAACATAGACAACAATGATCAGAAGCACATCATTAGCACGCTTAACATATAAGGTGCTTTCATTTGGACTGTTCTCAAAACCATGTGCAATCAGATAGGCATGTATCTTCTCATACCAAGCACGTGGTGCTTGCTTTAAACCATATAATGCCTTCTTTAACCTGCACACCTGGTTTTCATGCCCTTTCTGCACAAAGCCACGAGGCTGAAAAACATACACTTCTTCATGCAAGTCACCATTCAGAAATGATGTTTTAATGTCCAACTGATGTACATTCCAACCATGATGGGTTGCAAGTGCACAAATGATCCGAACAGTAGTCATACGGCATGTAGGTGCAAAGGTCTCATCGAAATCAATGCCTCTTTCCTACGCATAACCCTTTGCAACAAGCCTGGCTTTATACCTGTCAACTGTACCATCAGGTTTACGCTTCAGCTTGTATACCCACTTAGTGCCAATGGCCTTCTTGCCAGGAGACAAGTAACATAAAGACCATGTACCATTCTTCATGATAGCATCATATTCAGATTGCATAGCAGCCATCCAATGTTCTGAATTCTGTGCTTCATCAAAAGAAACAGGCTCATTCTCATGACAGAGACTAGACGCAGCCATAGCATAGCAATCTGATGCAAAGGAGGCACTATGAGAGCCTGAACGAGTACGATATGACAAAGGTGCATCTAATTTGCTGTCACGCAAAGTCTGCACCAGCCATTTTGGCATAGTTTTTGCCTGCTCAATATCAGCTCTCTCATCAACAAGTGCATCATGTAAATCTGCATCAGAAATGGAATGATCTGCATCATCATATGAAACCTGCAAAGGCTGAGAAGTTGCCTCATTAGGACCATCACTAGACTGTCCACCTGTAAAAAGAGGCATCAAAGTATCATACATGTCTTTGGAGCTAACAGATGTCTCCTTAGTACATGAAAGCAATGGCTGAATAGCATCTTCCACAAAGACAACATCACGGCTAACCAAAATGCTTTGAGTGGATATACCCATGCATGCCTGGAAAAATCATCAATGAAAGTCACGACGTAAAGGTAATTTCCAAAAGAGGGTGTCTGCATAGGATCACAGACATCACTATGTACAAGCTGCAATTTCTGCGTAGCCCGAACTGAACCATCTTTTGGAAAGGAAGAACGCTGCATTTTGCCCAAAATACAGCCTTCACAAACATGTTTTCCAGGTGCCTCAAGTTTGGGCAAAGAGGACACCATTTCAGATTTCTGCAGGCGTAGCAAACTAGCAAAATTCAGATGACCAAAGTGTGCATGCCAAAGCTTTGCATCTGACATAGCCTGAGAATCATGAACTGCACATGCCAAATCATTCACAGATCTTTCATAGTCTATGAGCTTATATAGCCCACGACATAAAATGCCATAAGCAATAATCACATCGCCATTTGAGAGATCATGAACTGTACACCTGTCATCAACAAATTTCACAACCAAGCCAATCTTGGCTAATGCAGAAACTGATAATAGGTTCTTTTTTATCCCTGGCGCAAATAAAGCATCTGACAAAGTGAAATAACTACCATCAGCAGTAGTTAGAATGATCTTACCAACTCCCATAACAGGATAAGAGGAGTTATTGGCGCATGTGAAAGTATTCCCTATAGGGGCAGGCTCGAGTGAAGAGAAGAAACTGCGCTGCGAGGTAATATGTTTGGTCGCCCCAATGTCAAAGTACCAAACATCTGAGTCTACTGCAGACATGCACTGATCATGAGAAGATGGGTCAAAACTGCAGACAGTAGTAAATACCCATTCTTCTTCCTGCACAAGATTTGCAGACTCTGTTTTTGGTGTAGAGGCCTCTGCAACAACCATTCCAGCCTCTTTCTTCTTTGCCTCTTTAGCAGCCAGTTTTGGACAGTTCTTTATAATATGATCATTCCCTTTACAGTACTTACAAAACAATTTCTGCTTTTCTGATTTCTTCTCATCTTTATCCTGGTTGTTCGATTGTGCAGCATTTGCAGATTTCTGCTTACTAGTAGAAGAGCTCCATTTTCCTTTGCCTTTCTGACTAGCCAGGAAAGCTTGATCTGCAACACGCATAATGGACCTGTTCTGCCTGGATTGATCTTCCTGCAATAGAACAGAGACTAACTCCTCAAATGACAAGGCATTTGGATTGCCTTTCATCATTAACCGAAGAGTAGAAGCAAAACTCTGATATGAATCAGGAAGACCATTTAGAACGGTCTGCACAAGTGAGCTATCTGGTATAACCTCATCAGCAGAAATCAATTGTTCCTTCAAGTCTTTGATCTTTGTGAGAAAACCGTCCATAGAATCACCTTCATTCACGTGCTCACTCTCCAACTGTTTTCGGAGGTAAGCAACACGAGCCTCATTCCTAGCCTGGTACAAAGTGGTAAGTATATCCCAACCATCCCTAGCTATTCTGCAAGAGCGTATGTGAGGAATAATGGCACGTTTGACAGACAAAGCTATCAATGCATGTGCCTGGGCATCTTTTCCATCCCAACGAATCTGCTCTGCAGTAGGTGCAACAGAAACAGCAGCGCGAACAGGAATCTGCACAATATCATCTTCAACACCATCTTCATCAGCTCCAACACCTCCAGCACCTGTATTTGCAGTACCTGTAGTTGCAGGTGTAACAGGACGTCTTTCAACACCCTGCACAATGTTCCACAATCCTTTTGCAACCAAAACATGTCGCATCATATAAGCCCATAATGGATAGTTGGTACCATCCAACTTATCCTCAACAGCCAACATACGAAATACATCACTGCTTTCAGCCATGGCCGGTGACTAAAATATCTTGATGCAAAAAATTGACTGTATCTCAAAAAGTTGAACGGAATTGCCCAGACAAGTTCTGCTAGACCTGTAGCAGACTTCGAGATGCTTAAACTGGCGAACAGAAACTAGTATATACCTTTGGCACAAAAGGACGAAATAGCCTACACAAGCGCTGCGATAGTGCGTTCGGAGGCCGAAACGAGCTCAGAGTATGCTCACCAAATTTCATGCAAATCTGAGACTGCAAACGGAGGAGTGTCGACGGCGCCCTAGAAGAAGCGACGACTTGCTCTGATACCAATTGTTGGAGATAGACGTCTGTGGAAGCACACGAACAACACAAGGAAGAAGAAGAAGCTTGGAGCACAACACACAATACTGAATGCATTACTAGAGAATGTACAAAGATAAGTAGCCCATTAGGGCAATAGGCGTATATACAAGCCGGGGGAAAAAACCTCCTAAAGAGGGAAAAAAGTGCCCCGGCGGTCCTAGAGTGTTCACACACATCACTACCTATATATATCAACAGGCCACCCACAAAGTGACCACCTTGAGCCTCTTCATCTTGAATCTATAGGCCTTGCCCATAAAAATGACTCTATTGTGTGTTGGAGCTTGTCATTAAGAGCTCAGAGAGCTTAGAGCTCACCAGCTAGCTAGTTCATCCTATGAAGTCCACTGTGGAACCTTTGCTACAACCTACTCGAAAGCTACCTACACTCCAAACTTCATAGCATAGCTTCATTGTAATTTGTATCTTCTATATAGAAGGCTCTCAATGTATGGATCCTAGCATATTGACCATGCATGAAACCTCTATTTTCCAAGTAGATTCTGAGTATGACATTACAAAAAAATTCAGCTTGCAAGAGCCCTACCCAATCCCCTTATCCAATATCCAGCATAGTCATTGCTAAGTATCAGATTTCTAATCCAAAGAGTAGCCAACCCTACAAGAAGTGCTAAAACTCCACTAAACACTTGTACCAAAAAGCCAAACAACCTAGGAAGTTGATGGTTATTCACCAAATGTACCTCTTTTAGGATGAAAAAGGCATTGATAGGCTATATACAAGCCTAAAAAATCCTTGTCAGACCATGTTTCACATGTAACATATATGTGTGTAATTCCCACTTCTTTTCAGCAACGAAAGCTACTCTTGGAAGTGTAACTGCAATCTCAAATCATTGTACATATGAATGTGAAATCATAATCCATCCACCATCCTCCAACTTCCTAAATATATTCAATTTGCTCACCTTTTGACTCCTCATGATCTTGATCTTGTCTCTAGAGTGAGGATTTACATACACATATACATATGATTATATATATATATATATATATATATATATATACACACACACACAAACACACACATACACACACACATACACACACATATGTGTGTGTGTATGTTGAGGGATTCTTATGTAGAAAAGGACTTGAGTATTTATAGGAGAAGGAAGGAGAAGAAGAATTGAAACACATACATCAGAAGCTTCTGTATATTGATTACAAAGCGAAAATACAATGATGATGTATAGAACAAGATGAATTGTTCTCTATGTGGAGTACTTAATCTCAAAGAGTGTACACACACACACACACAAGGTTACAAGATGCCCAAAGTTCCTTATGCCATCAATCTTCTCTTCACGAGACCTCTACCTTCTCCAGGATCTTGCTCTTGTGCACACCTTGCACTCAACTTCCAATAGGGTAGGAGGGAGGGATACCTTCCATCGACGTGCACACCTCCTCAATGGTACCTTGTGCCACCTTGATTGCCTTGCTTACTAGTTCTTTGCACTCTTCTCCGCACACTTGATCACACTTCTTGCATACTTTTCTCTCACTTGCTTCTTTGCATTGCACTCTGTTTGAATGTCTCTTGGTCTTCTCTCCTAGTGTAGACTATGCTCTCACTTTCGTAGTGTAACTCCAAGAATAATGCTCATGCCTTGTGTGTCGATTCACTCACGTACGTCACCCTAACTGATAGTGTATCTTGGTGCTCATTTTGATGTTCCAAGAATATCTAAAAACATATACAACTGACTCCCTATTTTTTCCTGTAGTGACTTTAGGAGAAAAATAAATTTTTAAATGGGGGGCCATGCATACAGTTCTGCTTACCGCTTCTTCTTCATATGCCTTTACTTTTGTCCTTTAATTCTCCAAAATGTGCTCATAAGGGAGGGTTCACTTGTACCTTCAAGGCACTTTAAAACCCTTAAAAACCTTATAGAAAGACAAGCTGCAACTTGCATTCAACTTTCTACAAAATCATAACCATTGTGAATAAATTGCTTGCGCACTACGTGTGCACCTTGTTCACGACCACTTGTGCATCACCTATGCACCACTTTGTACTTTTGCACCACATGTGTATCCCTTACAAAGTCATCACTTTGATCATTGACCAGTTTTGTAGTTGATCACTTTGACTTTGACTTGCTTGACGTAATCATTTTGACTTTGACCATCTCGACTTTAACTAGTTTGACTTTGAGTGGCTCAACAGTTGCCCACCACCTAATGGGCTCTCCATCTCGGAGAGCTAACAACCAAACCATGAGCAGAGACATTCACCTTGATACCTGTTGTGCACAACTTTCAAAATGACAATTGAGCATCTACCAAGTCCACCAAGAGCATGAAAGAACAATCCCCAGAGAAGAACAAAAATTGTATTCTAGCTCATTCAAGAAGAAAATGTTGGGTAATGGATGGTAGGAAGGAAAGGTTAGGTAGGATTGAAGGGCTAAGAAGGATAGGGCAAGGAGGGGGAAGGTTGGGGTTGGGTTGAGGTACAAAGTGAGGGGCAAGGGGTATGAGGAGGGGCTCTAGAGAGGGATAAAATGTTAAACATGTGAGTTATAGAGGGTCCATATGGAAAAAATGTGAAACATATGTGGAAGATAAGAAGAGAATAGATCATGTGGACCATATGTGAAATAAAAAGCACATATTAAATATGTATAAAACATGTGGGTTTGGCTGGATTTCGGCAAAACTAATGCAAAAGCTGAGTCCAAGAGTGTCAAGAAACATGAAATTAATCCCAAATCTTAAAAAATAGCCATTTGAGGCACAATCTAGAGCCAAAACTATTTTGCTAATAAAAAATATATATATAACTATACCATAGGATAAAACATATCCTATGGTAGTTGGGGGGAGGGGAGGAGGGAGGCAGGGAGAGAGGAGGGGGAAAGGGAGGATGAGGGGGATGTGCGACATTCCAAGTCAAAGGAGGGTCTTCACTTGTATCCACAAGGAGAACAATGGCCACGAGTTAAAGGGGAAATCCCCGTAAGTAACCAGGAAGCCAAAGCGGGACGAGATGCTGGGTGGTCCGGAGGCCGATTATAGCAAAACCGAGACTTAAATAGGAAGATGAGAGGGATGACCGCCAAAGGTGGGCCGGCCTAGCAAGACATAGCCATCAAGTCCATGGTTATGGTTTGCCAAGGGGCATAGTGGCTCTCCTTTGCCACACACATCCAAAGGCCCTTTGAGTGAGCAGACAAGATGAGGGAGGGGCTGGCCTAGTGTCAACCCGCCTATCCGTCAAGGTACAAGACCCTTCACGGATGGACGGGGGTTGTCCCCATTCCTAGGCATCTACCCACGATGCAAGGGACAATGGACGTTCCCAAGAAATGTGAGGAAGAGAAGGCTGATCACTCATGCCCATGGTGCTTCATCACTTGGATGTTGGGGGGTTTCCTAGCCGGTCTACAATCCAGAGGCATGCACAGTTACCACTTCCTTTATAATTACACACAATTCGGTGCAGCAAGGCAAAGCCAAGCACCGAGAGGGGCTACTCTATGTCAATTCATGACTGGTCATGCATGTGCCCTTCACCATCAAAACAGTAGATTTGGTCCTTTCCACTAAAGGCAAGAGCCTAAGTGAAACACTAAGATCCCAGCCTGCTCTTAGTTAAAATTTTGCCCCGATTGGAGCAGATATAGCAATATGGGACCATGCCCATTCTATAATGGGAGGGCCTCGTTGCCACTCCATGCATACCCTTTGGGTCCATTCCACATTCCATAATTATCAAGGCATGGTGAAGCCCAAACTGTAAGCATCGGCCAAGGCAATTCCCACCTAAAGGAAAGGGACCTATCGATGGCCCACATTGTTACATTGTAAAAACAGCATGAACACACCATGCATCATTGTGACCGACATCATGTGTGGCTTATAGCGTTCAAGGCAACTTACAGTGCATATTTTAGTGACTTATGACACTATGGCTTATGGTGCAAGTGACTTAGTGCACGGCATGATTTATGCATGCTGTCCAGATTGAAAAGGGGCTTATTGACAGCCCACACAATATTTGGCACAAGGCACGGTCGTGCGGCACATGGAGTGACTTACATTCACGCCAACCGATTCCCTTAAAACTTTGCCTCGGACATGAAGGGACCCATGTGTGGCACACATACGAGGTGCAAAAGGGAGGGCAAGGCCACAAACCCACCAACACATGAAAATGGGCCTATTGGTAACCTAGACAGCGATTCATACAAGGCAAGGACGTGCGGTGCATGGAGTGGCTTACTGTCACTCTAGCACAATGGCAAGTACCAACATGAGGAGATCCACCTCATAAATGTCAATCCGTGGAGACATGGGGACTAGTATGACAATTGTGAGCAAGCGAAGGCACGAGTGCGTGAGTGAGAAGCACACAAGCATGCACACACATACACACACATGCACATAAGGCAAGAACAAAGAGACGATCAATGGAGTGCTTTTTATTACTCAAGAAATCTCTTACAAAAGCTTAAAACTCTAACAAGCTAACCTAAAAAATGAGCTCTCTAGCTCTTCTTATAGTTTTCAACTAGCTTTTGGCCCTATCTAGACCTATTGTTTGGCCTCATTAAAAATTAGGTTCCAGGGCTTATTTGAGGGCTCAAACAAAGTCTAAAAATTGTGGAAATTGGTATGTAAGTGCTTCTAATACTCCTCAAGCTCGAGGACTCCTTGTCTTGAATAAAATGGAGTCTAATCAGCCAAAAATGGTATTTAAAATATTTTTTTAGTGATGAAAATCACTTTTGATTAAAAATAAGTCATGAAAAAAATAGTTAGGACTCTTCTGTGCCAGATTGTACTTGATTTCTTTGTCTCTTCATTGCTTATAGGCTAACACTCCCACCACTCTAGCATCTCTTGCCCCTGACAGATCTCTGTTTTGTAGGGTGGTCAATATAATATTGAATGACATTGGTGGCCAACTCATGTTCTTGTGGCCTTAATCCTTTTGCCAACTTCAGGTTGCAATGCATCCCAATTGATGGCACCTGGGGTATTCGGCTATCGTGTTGTATAGTACTCTGAATACATAGCCTACTCACATGCAAATAGGTGAAGCAGGTGTGTTGGTTTTGATGCAAAAACCTTAGAGTGATAGTCCCAGAAGCTTGTAGTGAACATACCTTCAAAGGTTTGTTTGTAACATGCTAGGAGGTATTTGTTACGGGTGTGCCACGCATAAGCTACTCTGATGCTTGGGTTTGTGCTCATGTCATACAACAAATCATAATTACCATTGTAAAACCTGATAGAGCTACTTGTGATGCTTGTGTATTTTAGAAGGTCTTGAGAACAATCTGTATCATATCCAAGATTTTTAGCATCATTTGTGCGTGACATCTTGTCAGGGGAGCACTAGATTGTGCTCTCTGACTATAGTAGACAAGATTTCGGAAATATACTTTTGATTACAATATCACCCATGAATGGAAAATAATACAAGAATACGTGATTGATACAAGATGTCCCGCAACCCGGGACTGATAGGTATGAATAACTTGACTAGAGATAATACAGGAGATCCCACAACCTTGGATCGTAAGTATGGAACAAGATCTCTGGATTACAAGAACTCCCCTCTGGGAGATGGACTAGATACAAGAAAGATCTCGACAAGATCTCGTACTACAAGATTACAAGAGGACAAGACTAGATGTCCAGGATACAAGACTAGACAAGACTGGAACAAGGAACAAGACAAGAATAGGAACTGGAACTTGGAGAGTACTTACTTGGTAGTCACGACTCCTTGAGCTCCCAAGACTGGTATTGGCAAGACTGGTTATGAATGTGGCCAACCCCTCCTTATATAGGTTTTCAAGGGCGGTTCATGAAAGGCGGTTACGAATTGATGATGTCATCGATAATGTCATCAATTCAAAACATGAGCTTTGGATATCCGAATCAGGCAAGTAGACAGTCGTTCTTAGGGTTTTGGCATGTTTCGGACGAAATGCAAGCATTGGTTTCTCCTAATTCTGAACCAATCATGAGATACAGGGTTCACATGGAATCTAAGGTTCAGGATGGTTTCCTTTGTCCATGACATTACCTCCCCCTCAAGCGACAAGTTCCACGAGGAGCGGTCATGTTATCTGGCCTTGGCTTCGTTGGATTTCTCTTGTGGAATTCTCGAACTTTGATTGGTGCTCTCTGAAGGTTTTCTCCAGGTTCCCAAGTACGATCACTGATGTCATATCCTTTCCAATGAATAAGGTATTCCAATCTTCCTCGGGATATTCTAGAATCTAGGACATGCTCGGCTTCAAATTCTTCATGATCCTCAATCTCGATAGGTGGTGAAGGACTAGGTCTCTCCCCCCTCAATGGTGAAATCTGATATGGTTCCAACAGGGATACATGGAAAACTCGATGTATTCTCATAGTACTTGGTAGCTCGAGCCTGAAGGTGATTAGATTAATCTTGGCCAAGATGGTAAATGGACCAAATCTTTGATGATCTAACTCTGCACAAGGTCTTGAGGTTTGCAGATTGTTTCTGAGTAACCATACTTTATCCCCAATTCGATACGATGGATTCTGGACACGATGTTGATCTGCATAGTACTTATATTGTTCTTGAGCTTTATGGATCTCTTCCTTGAGTTCTTTGTGAATGTCCATCAGGTAGTGGGCCTTGTCTCTGGCAGCTGGGTTCTTGACATTATTTGAGAGTTGTATATCCATCCTTGGATGTTGTCCATAATTTGCAAAGAAGGGAGTCTGCTTGGTAGATGCATGAACACTATTGTTATAAGCGAACTCTGCAAAGGGTAAAAGCTCAATGCAACGGAGATATTGCTCCAGGACTTGATTCACTCGTTCTGTTTGTCCATCAGTCTGTGGATGATTTGCTGTAGATAGTTTAACTTGAACACAAAGAAGCTTGCAAAGATTGTTCCAAAAGCTGGATATAAACTGTGGACCTCGATCACTGACAATGTCATTAGGCAATCCATGAAGCCTAAATATATACCTGAGGAAAAGTCTAGCAGTGGCTGCACCTGTGATTGCCTTGGTAGTTGGAATGAAGTGTGCCATCTTTGTAAATCTATCCACAATAACAAGAATGGAATCATACTTATCTGACTTTGGTAGATCTATGATGAAATCCATAGACAATGAAGCCCATGGCCTTTCTGGAATAGGTAGAGGTTGCAAGAGGCCATGAGGTTTATGTCAGGGTACCCTTAGATCTATTGCAAGTATCACAAGTTCGAATGTATTCTTTGACTTCCTTCCACATCTGAGGCCACCAAAAGTCCCTAGATATGAGTTCTATTGTTTTATTCACTCTAAAATGTCTTGCTGCAAGGTTGTCATGGCGTTGTTGAAGTACTTGGATCCTGGGCTTTCCTGGAGGGACATACAATAGGTTCTTATAGAGCAGTAACCCATCCTTTTCCTGAAATTCGTTTACTTCTTGGAATTTTTCTTCTTGAGCTTTCTGCTTAACATTACAAAACAATTCATCCTGTGGTAGATTCTCACGGATCAATTGATTCAAGGCTGAATCTGCATGATGGCTTGAAGAGATAGCTGCTAACTGGAGATGCTCAGGCTTGAGTAATACACTCTCTTGTTGATCAAAGGCCTCTTCACCTTTCTTTGGTGCAAGGTAAGATCTTTTGGACAGGGCATCTGACTGACATTGTTGACGTCCTGGACGGTATGTGATGACAAAGTCAAATCTAGATAAAAAGTTACTCCATCTAGATTGCCTTCTATTGAGAATCCGGGTGGTCATAAAATACTCTAGGTTCTTGTGATCTGAATACACAGTGACTTTATGAGCTGCTCCTTCTAGATGGTGACACCATGTATCAAATGCGTCTACTATGGCAAGAAGTTCTTTATCATGAATTTCATAATTAATTTCTAGAGGGGAAAACTTCCTTGAATGATATGCAACTGGATGTAGGTGTCCATCATCTCCATATTGGGAAAGAATGGCCCCTAGAGCAAAGTCTGATGCATCTGTCTCAAGGAAAAAGGGCTTACTGGAATCAGGATGAACTAGAATTGGGGCGGTAGTAAATGCTGATTTCAAGGTTTGAAAGGCCTTTTCTGCTTCTTTGGTCCATGAGAATTTGGAGTTCCCTGTAAGCTTGGTAAGAGGTGTCACTATCTTGGAGTAATCTCTGATGAATATCCTATAGAAATTGGCAAACCCCAAAAAACATTGTACATCTTGAACACATGAAGGTGGTTGCCAATCAAGGATTGTCTCAATCTTCTTAGGATCCATAAAAATTCCTTTATCTGATACAATGTACCCTAAAAATTCCACTTCTGTCTTATGGAAAGAGCACTTCTCCAATTTTGCATATAATCCTTTTTCTCTTAGTTTTTCTAGGACTATCTTCACATGACATTCATGATCCTCTAGATTTTTAGAAAATATCAAGATATCATCAAGGTATATTACAACAAAATCATCTAAATATCCTCAAAAGATATCATTTATCATATGTTGGAAGACAGCTGGAGCATTTGTGAGACCAAATGGCATAACTACATATTCAAAATGGCCATACCTTGTCTGAAATGTTGTCTTCCAATCGTCTCCTTCTCTGATCCTGACAAGATTGTAAGCTCCTCAAAGGTCAATCTTCGTGAAGAATTTTGCTTTTCCAAGGCGTTCTAAGAGCTCGGATATGAGTGGTAGAGGGTATCTATTCTTTATAGTGACTTTATTCAATCCACGATAGTCTACACACATTTGGAGAGTCCCATCCTTCTTCTTTACAAATAAAATAGGAGCTCCTGTTGGAGACTTTGAGTGTTTGATAAACCCCTTCGCTAGATTCTCATCAATGTTCTTGCGTAGTTCTGTAATTTCCTCTGAGGATAGTCTGTAGATTGGTCCAAAGGGCGGTTGTGCTCCCTCTTGAAGTTCTATGGCACAATCATAGGGTCTATGCTCTGGAAGGATGTCTGCATTCTTCTTTTCAAAAACATCTTCAAAGCCTTTGTACTGATTGGGTAGCTGCACTGGATCATCTTTCTTAGGTTCTTGAGCTGGTATGGCATAGATCATATATGTCGGTTCCTTCCTTACTGCATGTATGAAGGCTTTGGCTTCGACATATGTTGGGTTCGTCTGGATATCTCGAGGGGTGATTTTATTATTCTCCCAATTAATTTCTGGATTATGTTTCTTTAACCACGGCATTCCGATGATAACCATATTTACTGGACTCGATATTACATTGAAACATATGTGTGAATCATGGTCACCAAGGTGTACTCTTAGTGGTATGGTTTCCATGGTTATATTTCCCAATGCTAGAGGTCGTCCATCTACTACTTCATCTACTACTGGTCTGTACTTCCGAACTACTGGAATTCCATGTTTCTTAATGAGTCCTTCATCAATGAAACATGAAGACGCTCTTGAATCTACCAGAGCTATAAGGGAAAGGGTCTTCTTAGACGTGATTAACTTGATAGGGGTAAGACATGTTTCTACGGGTGTGGATGGAATTATGAGACCCTTTCTTATATCATGGTCCGGCTGTATGGTCTCTTTTACAACTGTACTTCCTCGTTTCCCTGCTCTACAAGGGTGGCTGCGACTTTGGAGTTCGTTCTCTTGTTGGGACAATTAACTGCAATGTGGCCAGGGTTTCCACAATATAGACATAATTTGTTATCCCTCCTTCTTTGTTTCTCTTGTGGTGTTAGAGGCTGGAACCTAGATACATCTATCTGCATAGGCTCGGGCATAGACTCATCTCTAGGAATAGGCTGGAAAGGTTTCCATTGACGAGTTCTTCCTTCTACTTGTTTTTCTTGTTTCCTTTCAAAAAGGCGGTTATCACATTGAATGGCTTGGTTGATGTATTCATTCAATGTCTTCACCTCTGGCATCGTGAGTAGAAGGTCCTTCACATCATCCCTTAAGCCCCATCTAAATTGGCTTATGAAATAATCTTCATGCCAAGTGAGGTGATAATGCTTGAAATAATCTTCATGCCAAGTGAACCATGATAATGCTTGACCGTAGAGCAAGGTTCCAATAAAACCGACCTTGGATGCATCATCAGGGTATCTATCAGGCTACATACGGATGTACAATTTGACTTGTTGCAAGAATCCCCGGAACTTTGTGCGATCACCATCGAACTTTTCTAGCATGCAGATCTTAGTTTCCCTCATGAAGGATGTACTAGGTCGTTGATTTACTTGCATACTCCCTTGATTTGTTTGAAGACTCCCAATTCGTTCTTGTAATTCTTGGAGGAGTGCATCTACATGCCCTGGATGTGCCATCTCGATTTGTGTTTGTCGATGAGTTAGGTCTTCGACTTGTTGTTGGAGACTCTGAAGTGATACTACAATTTGTTCATAAGCATTCTCCATGATGACTGGTCTTGGATGGAAGTGAGTCTTGCCAAAATGTTAGGGGAGCACTAGATTGTGCTCTCTGACTACAGTAGACAAGATTTCGGAAATATACTTCTGATTACAAGATCACCCACGAATGGAAAATAATACAAGAATACGTGATTGATACAAGATGTCCCACAACCAGAGACTGATAGGTATGAATAACTTGACTAGAGATAATACAGGAGATCCCACAACCCGGGATCGTAAGTATGGAACAAGATCTCTGGATTACAAGAACTCCCCTCTGGGAGATGCACTAGATACAAGAAAGATCTCGACAAGATCTCGTACTACAAGATTACAAGAGGATAAGACTAGATGTCCAGGATACAAGACTAGATAGGACAGGAACAAGGAACAAGACAAGAACAGGAACTGGAACTTGGAGAGTACTTACTTGGTGGTCACGACTCCTTGAGCTCCCAAGACTGGTATTGGCAAGACTGATTATGAATGTGGCCAACCCCTCCTTATATAGGTTTTCAAGGACGGTTCATGAAAGGCGGTTACGAATTGATGATGTCATCGATGATGTCATCAATTCGAAACATGAACTCTGGATATCCGAATCAGGCAAGTAGACAGTCGTTCTAAGGGTTTTGGCACGTTCCGGACGCAATGGAAGCATTGGCTTCTCCTAATTCTGAACCAATCATGGGATACAGGCTTCACATGGAATCTAAGCTTTAGGATGGTTTCCTTTGTCCATTACACATCTAGCATTGGCTTCAATCGAGGGATCTAGTGGTGGATTATGGCTATCACATAAGCAATAGAGGATGGTCCCTGCAGTGGCGGAATGTACGGGTAGTTAAGCCATTCCTTGCATTGGGCATTGTTCTGTACTTTAATATTAAATATTTTCCATGATCTACACCATGGAACTGGGCTATAACATGGATTTTAGATAAGATGTAGAGGTGCATGGTTCCACGTATGCAACATCTCTAGGTAAGTTTCTAAGAGCTTTTGCCACCATGTCGATTGATAGATTTTACCTTTCTTTGCCTCCGGTGGTATGTCCTCAGGTTGGAATTGGGTTGTGAAGGTGGGGGTCTTCCCCGTGACACTCTTTATTTCCGCATTATAATCTAGGAGAATTACAAAGTATGGCTGGCATTGAAGTTCTCATGATGTGATGAGGCACCTAGATGCCAAGTTTTGGAAATAGCTGGATTGTAGCATTGTTTCTTCTATGATTTGCATCACCTTATTTTGCACCACTGTGCAATCTTCATGTGTATGCCGAATTTCTTCCACTTGTTTTAACCATGGGGGTCGTGGAGCTTTGAATGTGTCCTGGATTTCTCTGTTATCCATCTAGCTAGAATGCGTTGAGGGTCATAGTCATTTTCAAGTGGTTGTTCTACTAGAATTGAGATTGTTTCTTTGTCTGCGGGGGTCTCCGATGGGGATGGTGGCCTTCCCTATTGTAGTAACCTTGTTTGAAATTTTGTGACTTATTTTTGTAGCTCCTATAGCACTTCTGAGTCACTCATGTTTGAGGAGGTTGTTATGGTGGTTGATGGGATAGCTATAGTGTATGACTTTCGTTGTTGCTACACTTGATCTAATTCTACTGATAATTTATCATGGGCTTCAAGTACATTAGCATAATCTTCCAATATGATTTTGATGTTCTCTGGGGGCACAACTTGAAATTTTAAGGGTCTGATGGGTGCCCTAGGTATGCTCTTGGTAGCTTCTTTTAAATTTTCTTGGTTTTGGAGCTATAAATGTAGGTTTTTCTCTTGAGCCATTGCAAGGTGCCTTCTCAAGAGTGCCATGTTGTGCTGGAGTTTGGAATTATGTTCCATCTAACATACACTGGAGCATAGTATCAAATGCATTATTTATAGATGAAGATGCAGTTTGTATATTGGTTGATCCAAGGGAAATGGAGTGTGGAATGGGGAGTATGAATCTTCTGTCTAATAGAGAGGTGTGTGCAGGTGAAGTTGGTTGTGGGAGAATGGGGGATGGTGGAAATATGGGGGAGGGGGAGGTGCTGTGGGTGGTGAAATGTCCATGCTATGGGACGTGGAGGTGAGTATGGTGTATACAATGGAATGGTAGGTGTTTTGTGTGAGGTTATGGGGAATAATTGTGGTGTTGGTATTGGGAATGGGACCGACAACGAGTTTTGGGTGATGGGTGGAAATAACCCAAAAAGAAAGGCATGGGCGGGTTGAAGGACTGGTGGGATGGAGGGAAGAAAGTAAGAGCTTGGAGTTGGGAATGCCATGGAAGGAGGTTTGGATACAGGGAATCCTAGAAAAGTGGATCTTAGGTCTGGGTGTCCTATGACTGACGTTATAGAGGTAGGATGTCCTATGGTAGGATCTATGAGGGGTTCTGATGTAATAGTGGGAGTATGATACAAGGGATTTTTAAAAGAAGAAAATAGGGTTGGACTAGAAGTGGGACTACGAAAAATGAAGGATTGCTCTTGGGTATCGGTGGTAGGAATAATATTTACAACCTCGGTATGAGGGGGCGATTGTGGAGGTGTTGGAGGTAGTGGCTCTATTATATCATCATGGTGGACTGTTGTTTCTTGTCTAGGAGTTCCAGTTGATTGGGTTGTTGTCACTATTGGTTTAGTTGTAGTGGTAGTTGCCTCCACAATGGTGATGGGGATCTAACTGTTTTTGCCCGTCCTCGGTCTTGTTTGGAATCTTTGTGGATCTTATTGAATGGGAGGCCTTTGTAATGTGGATTGGATGGTCTCCACTACACCATAGGTTTTTGAGAGTAGTAATAAAGTTTCACTCGTTTTGGAGTCGACACCAGCCTCTTCCAAGAGCTAGACCATGAGCACTACAAGATTAGGACCACCATGTGCTAGAGAGATGACTCTCCTCTCAACCAAATGCCTCTATATATAGCTCTCTCCAGGGGACTACTTGCTTGGGCAAGTGAATACTAACCATCCAAGTATCAGCCATGTAATTGCATGTGCACCAAGTATCCCAGTCAACTCGAGTTAACTCAAGTGGATGCTTCTAGAAGGCTCTAGATCTCTTTTGGGCAAAATACTCTCCCCATGTACACCATGCAGCTTAAACCCAGCCTCGGGTCTTAACCACTAGGATAAGTGGATGACTTGGTTACAAGAGTAAATGACCTCCAGTAATTCTAAACTTGAGATCTTTGGTCATACATACGAGTGACCAAACGATGTCCAATTTTAGATTCGTCTGAACCGACCGGACCCTTAGATCATAGACTTCCTTTATTACATTGTTTCCTCCTTGGAAAATATTTTTGTCCTTAAAAACTAGAGCTATATATACCATAGGCAATCCTCGAGCCTAATGTTCTAAAACTCGAAGAACATGGTCATGTTCTAAAACTGGAAGAACATGTCTCATCTCTGTGGTGCATCCCTACCCAAATGATCAAAACACTGTCTCACTTGCACTTTAATAAATTTGTCAAAGTATAAAGTAGTGATGAATAATAAGGGTGGATTTAAAACATTCTTGGCCAATTCATAGTTCCTAGATGTGCGATCTAGGCACAAACATGTGAACTGGGTGGATTCAAATTACTAGTCCATTTTTGGGCATGACTGGTGCATGGACTTAGTAACGAAGGTGGGATTCTTGTCCCTCGCAAGACTTTGAGAACTCTTGATTCACTTGAATTTGGTTTGGAGAACTTGAAGTTTGGTTATCTCAAATATCTAATTTAGATGTTTATACAATGGTTTACTCCCAACCAACATTTACTTGATTTTTTCACCCGACTATAGGACTACTTTGTCCTAAAGAGTTTAAAAAAATCCCATGTAATTGTTGGAGAAAGTTTACCGTTTTCTTTGAGTCAACCGTACTATAACTTGACCAATTCAAATTCAAAATGAGAATTTTATCCAACTTAGGACACTTCTCTCAAAGACTTAAGCTAAAAGTTCTTGGGAATTGTCAATTTGATGAGCAATTTCTAATCTAGAGTATACAAGGCTCTAAATTTATGCTAAAACTTGAAGCAAAACCCAAATAAATAAGTCAACTTAAAATTGTTATCTTTTGAAGATTGAAAAGATTCTTTTATAGAACATCTATCTTGGATGTTTAATTTAGTTACTTGGTTTTCTGACCGGCAAACCCACAACGTTTGTGAAAAGAATAAGATATTATATCTGACTCAATTCCAAAAGATTTGGAAAGCAGGAAAGAAAGAACTAAAAATCTCAACTTTGAAAGATTAAACTTGCGAGGAGTCAATTTCTGGATGACTCAAGATATTTACTTATCAATGATCTATTTCAAGAATGTATGGGAGCATTTTTCTATTTTTAAGAGAAATAAGTTGGGCTCTCAAAAAGATTCAAAGAAAATCTAAAACATTATCCATCCACAAGATACTATGGTATCTAACATCAGTGTATTGATCCACTTAAGTTTTATTGATGGGTTTTTTTTTCTCAAATAATGCTTCACTTGAGACTAAGTTCATGCCTATATTCAATCTTTATGACTCCTTACTAGGAATGCAATTCTTATGCATTCCTTTGAGTCAAAAGGTTGGAATTTTTCAAGTTACACTTGGAACTTAGTGCTTAACTTAGGCAATCTATCCTTAGTTGAAGGGTTCATTTCAAATTCAAAGTCTCACTCTTTCAGAAATTTATCAAATATTTTTGATCGAAAACACTTAAGCTTGAAGTGTTCTAAGAAGATCTTGGAAGTTATTTACTTCATATCTTTAGATTCCTTGATCTTGAAGTTACCTTGAAGTATCTCGAGATACTACTTTTATACTTCTTGACTTAAACTCCTTCGTTGAAGTCTTAGTTTCCTTGAGGATCAAAACTAACTTCAAGATCCAAACTAGGACTAAAAGATAACTATCATCCACCGTCTGATGTCTCATACCATCTTTTCTACATCAATTTGAGTATAAAATTGGTGTCCCATACCACCCCATTTTATATTCACATTAATGTGTGGGTGATACTTATCCTAAAGTCTAAACATATCTTGATAGAGTACCTTTTAGCTTCAACCCTTTACGAAAATTTTAAAGTTTCAGGCATTACCTCTAGCTAGATTTTTCTAGGTTTTGATTCCTTCACATGATCGTCTCACAATCACGTGCTTAGCCTTGGAAACTTGAAAACCTTCTTGACGGAATATCTATTCTTCTTTGCTAGGGTTTTCAAATGAAAACCACTTAGAATTCCAAGTACTTGAATTTTCACAGATTCAAGTTCAATTGGTTTATTCTTGACCAATTTGTAGTGACAAGAGCTTTTGACTTCTTATCTTTAGATTCCTTTCTTAGTGATGCTTTAGGTACCTATCTCGGCCAATATTTTATAGGAATCTCTCTACTACTTAAGTCTAAGCATCCGCTCATGCTTTCTAGATTTGTACCAAAATCCATTTAAGGATAGGTAAACATATGTTTTATCTTCCATAGACTTAAGTATTGTCTTCACAGTTGCAGACTACATTCTTGGAACTTCTTACTCTGTTCAGACTTGGAACAACTTACTCTTTTCACAATTTTCCATTGGATAAATAGAACCTGAGTGAATAATTCCCAAAAGGAATTTTATTGCCAATACTTGGGTAATGCATAGAGTAGTTCCAATCGCACATTCTTGGACAATCATGGCCAAGCTTGATCAAATCTAGTTGATCTTGCGACTAAAATAAAGACTTAGTCTTTATCTTTGAGATCTCCTAAACTATCTAAAGCTTCTTTGCTTACCTTCAGGATTTTTAGAGATCTTTCCCTGAACTTCAGTCCAAGCATACACTGATGCCTCTCAGATTCCAAAGCTAAGAATCTTTGATATACCTTTAGGTTATATCACTATTTGGACTTAAGTGTCCATACTGGTGGTTTGGGAACTGCTGAGAACTACTTGTTATAAAACTTACTTGAAAGATTCCAGTCTCACATCTAGGAAGATTTTTCTTTCAAGAACTTTAGATTCCTCTCAAGGAATCAAGTAATACTAAGCCAATGATTCATCTTAGAATCTTTTGCTTTCCAATCCAATGATTCATCTTGGAATCTTTTTCTTTATTGAAATGATCTTCAAAAGAAATTCTTGACTTTTGGACAAGACCAAGACTTAAAACTTTATTGCTTGTCCAAAAAATATTCCCTTTTAACCAATGAAACAGTTAACTAGACTATTTCATTTTATCAGCTTATCTTTAGGAAGTAGCTTAATTCCCAAAGATTACTTTGATGTATCATTTAGGAAATACCTTGATTCCCAAAGATTACTTTGGCTTGGGTTTCTTTTTTAAGCTCTAATTAGATTAAACGAAACCAAGCATAATTTTTCCATCCTCAGAGAAGTGCTTAATAAAGTTTTTATGCTTTTTGAAAACTTTGCATCTTGACTAGAGATGTAGTCATGGAACCTAGGATCCAACTATTGGACACTAAAGTTCAAGTGATGCTAAAGTTTATTCAACTCTTTGAGGTTCATCATTATCAGGATGAAATCAAAGAAAAAACTTCAAAAGTTCCATGATTATTTCAAATTTGGAATATATCAACTATCCTTATACATGATTGTTTGTTAAGTAGTTGAATACTTATACTTTTGTTACCTCTTTTTTCTAAATGGACTTAGATAGCTAGGGGAAATAGCAAACTAGGTAGTTGCAATGCTCCTGGTTGCCATGCAACTCAAGTAGCTAGTTTGTTTTCCAAGACGTGATACTTAGGTATCATAACTAAGGAGTCTTGATTAGGAAAAACAAGCCCTTCGAAAGTCAAGTGTTCAATTTTCTTGCTCATTCGAATGGCAAGAAAATAGATTTGCTTGAAAGTTTCCATGATGACTCTAAGTTTAGGAGAAAACTTAGAGATTCTTAATGAGAAGCCTATATACCGTTAGCTTGGAATTAAGAAATCATGCATCCAAGTAAGTTGATAAAGTTTCATTTGGAAGTTTTATCCGATTTTGTGCCAAGACGTGATAAAAATCAAATAAAATCAAATGGAACTTAAATCAATTGAACTTTCATGTTCTTGCATGCATATATTGGCATTATCCTTTCATGCACCAAACTTAAATCAAGCAATTCTTGAGCTTAAAAGTGCATGTTCCCAATCATCCATGCACAAGAATTCTACTTGCTAGATTTTAAAAAGATATAACTGTTCATGCACATAAACTTGAGCATTAACTATCTTTTTCAAGCAAGAAGAAAATGTGTTTTGTGCATGAAAACATTCTTTGAATAGGAGAAATGCACCAACATTCTTTTGTAGATGCATGCTAGTACTTGATGTATTTCCCAAAACTACTATATCCATTTAGCTTTCATTGAATTCATAGCGTTTGCAAAAACATTATAAAAAATGAAGACTACTGCCATGCTTCAATAATGTTTACATGCAATCTATATAAAAGCGACGAATAAAGCAAGTATTGAAATGAAAACATCAAATCATAAAATACTTATCTCCCAATTAATCTATGTCCTTTTGTTGATCCTCTAGAAGAGCTATTCTCCATTCTTGAGATCTCCAGGTGCATGGCTTTTGCTCACACTTCTCTTTGGATTAGGAGAATCTCTCTCGGTGGAGCCAAAACCAAAGCAAAATGTCGTGGAGGTTCGGGTCCTTGATTGATTTATTTTTATTACGCTCTACTGTATGTTAAATATCACAAACTCTTTGTTAGAGAATAGTCATCAGTATAAACACATTTTCTATTTAACTGCCCTGCAGAGGGGTCAAGAGAGTTTAATGGGCGACGTGAAAAAGGCAGAGAGCTCAATGGGCGACGTGGAAAAGGGAGAGAGCTCGACGGGCGACGTGGAAAAGGCACCATCCTTCCATAGAGATACCGTGGGTTCAAATTCTACCAGCGGCGAGGTAGAGCAAAGTTTTTGAATGAAATCTCTTTTCTTTGCTGCACAAAGAGGAAAATAGAATATATTATAAATTAAAAGATTATAATATTGAACAATCCGATGTGGTAGGTATGGGTAGCTCGATCGACTGCTAGGGCCAAAGGTTCTTGGTTCGACTCTACTCTGCCGCACAGGCTACTGAACTTTCTTTTCATCTTATTTTTTATGTTCATCGAAGCGCTGATCACAGATGATAATTAAATCTGGAATTTATCACACCAATCCGTTTTTCTTTGATGGATATATCGCAGGTATGTGGGCAAAAGCATCGTCGGATTGATCCCCGATGTTGCTCTGTTAATGACTTTGCCTTTTTTGCCTGTTATCTACGGAGTTCTCTGGCGTTGAGTCCTAAATTATTCATATAAAGGAAGTTCGGCAATAGCCTACTCTCCCGGACTTGAATTAAATTAAGAAACAAAGGTACAATAGAAGGGGACTAGTGCCCACGGGACCCCCCAAATCCCACAAAGGAGGGGAAGCTTGATTGAATCCTAGGTTGCATTACAGAGAAGGTTAATCACCTTCTCATCGCCCTCATGCGGGGCCCACTTGGGTTTGAGCTTGTTGTTGATCAAAAGGAGGACTTGATGGTGCCTGAAGGGGGGGGATTTCTTACTGTTAACAATCCTTTTGCCAAGGAGGAATAGTGATTTCTCAATCGACCACTCCCTGAGGGGATCGCCGAAGTTGAGAGCACAACTCTCCCGCCAAATTTTCCACAGGACTTCCCCTCTGATGGCGTTCCAGAGTGTCGCAGAGCAGCCGATCGCTTCTCCCAAAAGGACTTGTTTCCAACTAAGCTGTTTTTGAAGTCTGATTTTCATTCCAACCGTCTGCCAGATTCTGTAGGAGTTGGGGCAAGTAAGGAAGATGTGTGGGACATCTTCGATAGCCCGGTGGCAGCGTTTGCACCAAGGAGGGATCCCACAAAGTTTGCTAGCCTTATGGTTGGTCCAAATTCCTCGATGAAGAATTTGCCATAAGAGGACAGACTTCTTAATCTCTATAAGGGGGTGCCAGATACCCATGAATTTCATGTCCCACCGAAGCCGCGTCCAAGACAGGCACCACTTCTTGTTGAGGCTGATCTGGTGGTCAACCGTTTCTTTGATGTTTGGGATTTTGAGTAGGCTATTTCCATTGTGCCATTTGAGACCAAGCGAGTTCGGTGTGTCGTGTCCCATGAGAAGGCGAGTCTTGTGACGGTCCCATGCGAGGCATCTGCTTTGCAAAGTGTTCCATTCTTCGTAGGAGATGTTTATGCGAGGGTCAATATCCTCGAAGTTGATCCAGCTGTTGGTGTCATGTTTCCAGAGGTGTTTCCATTTTTTGAATCCTTTGTTCCATAACTTCTTGGCATTTTGAATGTTCCACGACTCCACACTCCGGATGCCATGTATCGGAAACCAGATAGAGTCGTTTTGTCTGATTCCGGCCGCCCACTTCCAGTCCTCACTAATTCTTGTGAAGCTTTTGACTTTATTCCAGCCCTTCCAAAGGGAGCACACGAGATTGGAGCCTTTCGGGAAGACGGGGAGAATAGCAGGGTCATGATGTCAAGATTCTTCCAGTTCGGGAACCCCATGAGGGCCAACTCATTCTTGTTTCTGAAGATCAGCTTGGCCCACGAGGCCTCCCTATTGCACCAAGCCTTAATCATCCATTTGGCTGCCAGTTTGTTAGCCATACACCCAATGTCCAGGATACCAAGCCCCCCGCTATCTCTAGGGCTAGTGCAGATGGCCCATTTGATTTTAGGCACCCCCCTTCTGTTATGATCGCCCATCCAAAGAAAGTTTCTACAAATACTATTCAATTTGGACAGGCCTTGCTCATTCGGTCTCCAACAAGAAAGGAAATAGATGGTAGAAGAGAGGAGGAACGTGTTGATAACCATCGCACGCCCAGCGAGATTGATTTGCATACCTCTCCAATAGTTAAGCTTGTTTTCGAGTTTGGCCAACACCCAGTTCCATCGCTGCTCCATAGAGACGCCAAACCCCAAGGGGATTCCAAGAAGTCGAAAGATTTGGCCCTGCGGAATGATTTGACAGCCATGATCAATGAGAAGGCCAGGATGATGTCCCACAATAGCCCTAAAGGCGGTCTTAGAGTGGTTGATTTTGGATCCAGAGGCATCACAAAAGGTAGCAAGACACCTCCAGAAAGTCTCCAGGCTGGTATTATCATTGTGAACGAACGCGTTCATATCATCGGCAAAAAGTCTCATGATGATTTGACTGTGGTCGTGAGGCAGCCGGAGGCCTTTGATATTGCCAGCCTCCACATGATGTGCCACAAGTCTGCTCAGCCCCTCAGTGGCGATGGCAAAAAGAAGGGGGGCCAGAGGGCACCCTTGTCTAATAGATCTTCTAAGATAGATCGCCTTCGAAAGTTTGCCGTTAACGTTAATTTGGGTCGTTGCGTTTCCGAGAAGGGTCGCGATCATCTTGGTGAATTTCTGACTACATCCGAGATCTTGGAGCGACTGCAGAATATAGTCCCATTCTAGCCTGTCGTAGGCTTTGTCAAAGTCGATCTTGAGGAAAACCACATCTTGATTAGACTCATTTGCAAATTGAATACCTTCCCAAATATCCATAATGGTTTCCAGGATAGACTTGCCTTTGATGAAACCTTTTTGGTCCTCACTAAGCCAAGATCTCAGGTGGCACGAGAGTCTGTTGGCAATGACTTTGGCGATGATCTTGTATCCTATTTGGAGCATCGTAATAGGCCGCCAGTTCTCGATTCTGTTCTTTTCCCCCTTCTTGTGTATCAACTTGATAATTCCATTATTTAGACAAGAAGGAAGAGCACCAAACTTTAGCGCTTCTTGCCAAACCATCCGAAGAGGGGTGGCAACCACCAGCTTGAAGGATTTAAAGAACTCGTTAGTGAGTCCGTCGGGTCCCGGGCTTTTACCGAGAGGGAGGGCATCAATGACCTCAAAGATTTCTGATTCAGAGATAGGGGCATGAAGCAGGGAGTGGAGGTTGGGTGGTATCCTCCGGGGGGAAACCCTAGAAATGGCAGCCATACAGTCCCTTCTATGGTGGGAGAGGGGGTTCGAGGTTCCCAGGAGTCTCGTGAAGTGCCCTTCGATGATGCCAAAATTATCTTCTTCCGAATTGCATACATTGCCATGTGGATCTAGCAGTAGGGGGATCGATTCTCTGTTGTGTTTCCTTTTAAGGATACGGCACATCTCTTTGGTGGGTTTGTCGGCTTTGCCAGCCCACCACTCCTTGAAGAAGATTTGCAAGTTTTTCCTTTGTATTTCTTCCTCGTATCTCAACACTGCTCTGATTTTTCGGAGACCTTTCTGGGCTTGGTGTTTTCCTTTGTTCACTTCCTCCTCGAGCCGCCAGAGTCTGTGGTAAAGAGCTTCCCTACGAGCCCGCCGCACAGTCTCGAGCATCTTCTTAGTTCTGATCATGATCTTACGAGACTTGTCGACCGCACTTCTCCAGCACTTGGCTGGGGCCAAGCCAGAGGCGAATGCCACCTTCCACACATCGGCAATTTCTTGATGGACGGAGGGGAGAGAGAAGGTGGTTGCGTTGGCATGGAACCACGGAGCCTTGCGGATCTTGTTGGAAGGTTGAAAAGTGATAACGATCGGGTAGTGATCAGAGATAGTGAGGTCAGTGCGTTGCGTGATGGTAGGGTGGCCCCACTGATGAGTAAAACTCTGAGAGATGTAGCATCTATCGAGTCTAGCTTTCCTCAGGTCCTCGCCCGCTTGGAGATTCGACCAAGAAAAGCCATTCGAGTCTTTGAATTCAACCAAATCCAAGTGGAGTTTGGTCATGTCCCACGTTTCTTTCTCCCGACTGTCGATGACCCTGCCCTTGCCCATCCATCTGTCCATAGGGTCCTCCACCATGTTGAAGTCTCCACATATAAGCACGTTGTGGGGAAGCGAGTCTAAGGAGGCCCAAGTGTTCAGTCTCTCCAAATCCCCGTTAGGGGCGTACAAAGAAACCATAGTAACACAAAGAGGAGCACCAAAAGAAACAGCAATCCAACGGTGACTTACATCTTCAATGGAGTTCTCAAGCTTTTCAAACCAGAGTTGTTTAACACCGATAACCGTTCCTCCAGACCCCCGCTGGTGCTTCGTTGGGATCCACACATGGGCCGAGGAGACTTGTCTGAGCCGTTTCTGGAGGTCTTCTCCGTCAATTTTAATCTCTTGAATACATATAAAGTCTGGGTTTAAGCTAATGTCGCGAAGCCATTGACCAATGATGGTCGCTCTTGAGGGGTCGGTTAGCCGTCTAGCATTTAGCGAGATGACAATCATTTTTGTATTGATCCCTCTTTGCGGGAGGGAGCTTTGTCCTTTCTTCTCTTGGCTTCATCTTTCTTTTTCGCTGGGATCTGATCCCGACTTAGAAATCGGTTCTTGTGGGGGCTTTTCCAGGGTAACTCCATAGGCTGTTTTCCTTTGCGGGATGCCCCTTGCTGGGGAGACTTGGGCCCCGTGCTCGGCACCGTTTCCGGGATCGTCGATCCAATGATGGAACTTTCACTATCCATGTTGTCTTCGTTACTAGTGGTGAAACCATCTTCTTTGCTTGTAGTGTAGCCCTCCTGGGGGGTTTCTTTATTGTCAGGGATCTCTAGGGCTTTGTCGTAGGTGTCTACCTCAAGTAGCTTCCCACCTGGGTAGTCAAGCTCATTGATCTCCTTTCCTAGATTGCAATACAAATTGCTATAGGGGGTAAGTGGCAGGTTGTTTCTCTCACCGTTGGCCCTAGGGCTTCTTTTCCTTCTTCTTCTAACTTCAATAAAGCCATCAGCATCAGCTTGTGGATTAAGGAGGCCCTTGCCTTCCCCTTCCTTGGTCGAGTGGGTCAAATCGCCAATGTTGTCTTGAGCAGTTTTGGAGGCTTCTTGAAATCGCTTGTTTTTTTGCCTGAAAGGGCAATCTTTAATCCTGTGACCTTGTTGGCCACAACGAAAGCACGCGTTGGGAAGGTTTTTGTAGCTGATGTCCTGCTCCCATACATCTCCTTCGCCCATGTCCACTTTGATCATTGATGGAAGCGGCGAACTGAGGTCGGCCTCGACACAGATTTGGGGGTGCCACCTAGCATTGAACGAGTGTCTTGCACCTTCATAGATGAGACCACCAATGTCTTCGCGTGAAGCCAGCGGCTTGCCGATAGGAGAGACAATGTCCCACACGAAGTTGTACAAGAAGTAAGGAAGGTTAGGGAGCTCAACCCAAAGAGGGTACCGAAGCGATTTCGATTTGTCGGGAGTAAAGTCCGGGGACCATCTGAATAGGCACAGGGTCGCCCGACCGAACTGCCAGGTGCCAACGCTTAGGGCTTGGAACGCCATCTCTTCATTTTCAAAGACTAGTAGCATGTGGCTCGCTGGTAAGAACTGACATTTGCTAGAGTCCTAAATTATTAATAGAATGTAGCATGCACATCATAAATGAAGCTTCCTCTCATGGCTAGATGAAGGATCCTTTTGGTTGACATCATGGGATCAAATCCCAAGAGGCCACCGAGTGAGGAAAAGTTCTTCTCATTTTCTACTTGTGCAAAAGCTTTTACAGCGTCCGGATTATAAATTATAAATAAAACAAAATTTCAGATGTCACCAGCATCATAAAGCCTTGTGGATCGATGAGATTTCCCATAGATTTGATGTCATGCGATCTGGGATACGCTCAATGGGCATATCTTATGCTGAACACTTGTACATTGTACGAGTGATTGCACAACAACCATTCACCACTGGCTTCTTAGAACATCTTTTATTAGCTTTGTACAACTGCTCCATAATCCACACAGTAAGCTAAATCATTAAAGAACCTATCTCTCCTAGATAAAGACTGAACCAGATTCTCTTGTGTGGCTGAGTGAATCTATCTTGGCTTGGAAACATGAAGTGTTGCATACATAGTCGAAGAGGGATGGAAACATTAGGTGTAAGTGCTGCCATATCCACTAACTTCAATTGCTTCCTATGCTTCATGTTGTCAGGTATCAAATGATCTTTCTCTAAGGGTACATGCATGATGTGCATGTTAAGTGCATCTCGTACCAATTCTAGGGTGAGTTCAAACTTCTTCATCTCATTGTTGCGTGATAGAGAGGGAATTACAAAGGTACTTGGTCGATCTTTCACACCACTAGCCTTCAGGGTGGACACTAAATAATAGTAGCATTGGAAGTCTCGTTTTGGAATGGGTCCCTTCAAATATTATGCTAACCTTGCACCTTGCCAAATTACTTGTAGTTTTGGGGTGTTCTGGAGAGTCTCGAATTCTTTTGATAAAAATTGAAGACATCCCCACACGTTGCCAAATTCACACTTGGACTTCCATATGTATGGTGCATCTCCTAGCTTCCCGGGAATCACGTTGAACCAGTGAGAATGACCACTAACCTTCTTTATAAGTCCTATAGGTGGAGCGGGAATTGGTATTTATTAGAGGTAGGGAAACTCTACAGGTTGCTCAGTTGGTGGCACTTCAATGGGCAGGTTTTCCATGCTAACTCTAGTTTGACTTATCCCTGCCTATGAACTCATGCTTGTAGTGTCAGTCATGATGCAAGTAGTGTTGTTTCTCTCTAAATCTACTAGAAGAGTAAATCATATTAGTATTGCAATGAAAACATGATGATACTTTGTGCCATAACATAAAGTAAAATGACTGAAGCATAAAGCATAAGTCCTTGAGTAGTTTGGTTTTGGAATTGCATGCATCCAATCGTTCTCAACAAGCTTCGAGACCTCTGCACCTTCCTCCTCAGGTCCTAACATAAACTTTGAAGTGTCCGAAAACATCGGAACACTCCCCAAAACATAAAATATGGTCAGGTGATTACCAAAATAATGCAAATTTAGTCAAAAAATGCATTAGTAATCCTTCTTTAGACCTGCAAAAACCACTTTAGGACCTGCAAATGTTCATAAACTGAAATATATAGCATGTGCAAAGAAATCGAAGTGAAATTACTCAATTCGCCTTCCCGGTTTGAAAGATATGGCTCCCGGAAGGTAGTCGCCAAAAACTGTTCAGACTTTGCAGAGATGTTCAGACCTGAAAAAATACTTATTTTCCAAAATTTCTTTTTATAAACTGAAAATAGACCTTTTGCTCTTCGAAACGAGCCATAGCACGTCCAATTTGGAGTTCTCTAGCCCAAGATATGGCCATTCCAAGCGGGACATGCCAAACTAGTGGACTGTTGGAGGGGCTGGAAAAAGTGTGAAAATGTGATTTTTGGGGTGCCCCAAATCATTCTTCCATCAAGCAAATGCTAAATTTTTTTCCATAAGCTCAGAGAGAAATATATGAAGATGCTTATGCCTATTTTCACCTTTCCAAATCCTCCCTTCGTGCATGTTAATTCGCTCCCCAAAAGAGGCCTAAATCAAGATTTTTACTTTCATGTAAAAACTTAAATGGGAGCTCTTAGCAAGCTTCTAATCCACTTTTAATGTGGATTTCTCTTGGATTATATACAATAATCCATGGGAAGCCTCTTAAATAGTCTTTATTCCTACTCCTAGAAGTGGAGTTGGACTAAATTTAACATTTGAATTTTTTCCAAAAGTGCGGGAAGGGGATCTTTGAGGAAGTGAAATTCCTCCTTAACTTATCATTTTGATGAATCTAATGATTCGCCTAAGAAGTCCATACACCATACTCTCAGTACATATACTTTTTCCCATCCATCGATAGCTATTGCACCTTTTTTTCCCTCTTCCAAAATGGGAATTTCTTAGATTTAGGTGCTGAAATTTTTGTCAAACTGTGATGGAAGGGGGTTTTGTGGAGCTTCAAACTCCCATCAAACTGAGGTATCTTTTAGATTTCTT
This sequence comes from Ceratopteris richardii, assembly GCA_020310875.1. Classification (NCBI taxonomy): domain Eukaryota; kingdom Viridiplantae; phylum Streptophyta; class Polypodiopsida; order Polypodiales; family Pteridaceae; genus Ceratopteris; species Ceratopteris richardii. The sequence continues at coordinate 151,794,768 of CM035423.1, read as the reverse complement.
AATCCTATATGGAATTCAATACATTAGACTATGTTTATGCATGATTTTTTCCATAAATCTATGAAAAATACTTTCTCTTTTCCCCTTCCTGAAATGGCTATTTATCAAAATAGCTCCTGAATTTTGTGTAAAAATCATGAACACGGTACTTTGGAGATGCCCAAAACTTATGGTTTCTTGCAAATTGAGGGAATCCTTAAGTGTAAATGAGAATATACATCTCATTTTCTCCATGTGCATGTTTTTCCCTCCTTCCATGCCCTTCTCAAAGAGTCGCCCTTGTCTCTTAATTCTTAAAAAATAACCCGAAAGCTCATACCTGTGATTAAGATAGACCTCCATCCTTTGTCTTGGTATGATGATATCGGAGAGTCCATGGAAAGAATGCTCCTCGATATAGACTCTTCATATGAAATAGGTGGAAGCCTCTTTGATGCTACCACATATATGTGCGACCAGGTAGCTCCAATGCTTTCGAGGAGATGAGAGAACCCATGGCTCTCACATGTGGCCCTTTGGAGGAGTCCCTCAGTTCTTGCATTCGCATGGGTGCACGGTCCGAACTTGAGCTCTTTGAGGCCATTCGTGTGTGATCTTGACCTGCTCTAATGCTTTCAAACTCATCATGGGCAGTTTGAAAAACGTATGTATACTTTATTTTCTGAAATAACTTCATCAAATAGGAGATGATGGCGTGGTTAAGCTATTTGCCTCTCACATCCATGGCGTGAGTTCAAATCCTGATTTCCGCTTTAGGATTGTAAGAAACTATGATACTAGTATAGCATCCGAGCTGCTCCTTATATTCTCGTGAGAGATTGATCAATAGATCCCTCAACACTACTAAGTGTAGTGTTTATAATCTCTTTTATCATAGAGATTGCTCTCTCCCCCTTCTACCAAATGGGCATCATACCCTCAGTGATGCCATGTGGCATCTTTGACACATCACTTAAGAGTGTGCATCCATAATATGACATTTCAGTAACATCCGAGCTGCTCCTTATATTCTCGTGAGAGATTGATCAATAGATCCCTCAACACTACTAAGTGTAGTGTTTATAATCTCTTTTATCATAGAGATTGCTCTCTCCCCCTTCTACCAAATGGGCATCATACCCTCAGTGATGCCATGTGGCATCTTTGACACATCACTTAAGAGTGTGCATCCATAATATGACATTTCAAGTATAACATCACGATCCTCTTTTGCTATAGCCAAGCTACAACTATGAATGGTGCCACACAGAGACATCGCATTCGGTTCGCCTCCCAGCCGCCGAGCTGCTCCTTATATTCTCGTGAGAGATTGATCAATAGATCCCTCAACACTACTAAGTGTAGTGTTTATAATCTCTTTTATCATAGAGATTGCTCTCTCCCCCTTCTACCAAATGGGCATCATACCCTCAATGATGCCATGTGGCATCTTTGACACATCACTTAAGAGTGCGCATCCATAATATGACATTTCCTTCCCCTTAAAAGCATTTTCGTCCTCGAAAATGTAAATGAAATGTCCGTAATGGTAGAAGAAAGTGCTCCGACTCCCCTGAACCCCATGTACTCAATGTACATGGTCATCTCTGTGTGTTGTTTCCCCATATCCTTTCCCTTAAGAGATCTCATATGAGATCATCTCAAAGGTGGGAAACCGTATGAATGATGTCTACTATCTCCCATGTACACTCAACCTCCAAACTATCACTCCCATAATATATAACATCACCAAAATGACATAAGTCCATATGATGTATCCTCTATGGAGTAATAGCATGTAAAGCAAGTGTAAAAGTGCCAAACTTATAAGCTTGACCGTATCATAATGGAAATAATAAACCATAGAATCCTCTGAAGTATAGAACAGAGTCCCATAAAAAGTGACTTCAAACCCATCTAGGAGTACATGATAGATTGCCCTCATACCACTCGAGGCCTTGCTAGCCTTGAGTGTAATCACAAGTAGTAGTTTTGTCTAAACTACCTTGTGATCTATGCAAATCCATCATCTAGCTCATACATAAGAATTTCTTGGTAGTAAAATGAAACCTCTACATTCGACCAACCAAGAAATCTATGGTTTTTCATCCATTACCTTTGGACTAAGTTCTATTGGAAGAGCATCTATAAAGCATTCCCTTTGAGATTCAGATAATCCCTAAGTATCCATCCTCCTAATTGATGTTTACTCATCATATTCATGATGTAACACCAACTAAGAGTTTGGTACCCTAATAGGTTAGATATATCCCTATCTCCTGGAAACTCAAAAGAGAAGTATCATCAATCTACTCCCAGTCTAACTAATGTCAATAACTAGATTATCTCATCTAGTCAAGGACCATCACTGAAAATAGCATAACTGCTTCTCTCTAGAGTTTAGAAGTGAGATTCAATCTAACCATCATGATTAACTGATCTCCCTCTTGTCTTTGATAGAAGAGTGCCACTTCTATCTAGACAACCAAAAAGTGAGAAAGTGAAACTCTCTCCCTCTCTCTCTGTCTCTCTCTGTAATCTCCTCTAAGGAAAAGAGCTCTCGTAGTGGAATCTATTCCACTTTCCCTTTCCCTTTGAAAGAGATTATTTTGAATTCGTTAGCTCTACTCGTCCATGGCTGAGAACATGTACATAAGTTCTCCATGTTTTTCCTTCCAAAATAGTGGAGAATCATACTCCCACATGAAGGAAATTATATTGACAAGTAGAGTAAACAAATTCCTTCTGAAATATAAACTAAGAGATGTTTTCTAAACACCTCTAACTAAGAGAATCATACTCCCACATGAAGGAAATTATATTGACAAGTAGAGTAAACAAATTTCTTCTGAAATATAAACTAAGAGATGTTTTCTAAGGAAATTATATTGACAAGTAGAGTAAACAAATTCCTTCTGAAATATAAACTAAGAGATGTTTTCTAAACTAAGAGATGTTTTCTAAATATAAACTAAGAGATGTCGGGAATCGAACTCACGACCTCCCAGTTAGGAGTACGATGGGCTAACCACTTGCCCCAAAAGCCATGGTTGAGGATTACTTGCTAATCCTCTCTCTTAGGGCATGGTTCAACCATCTCCTACTAGGATTATGTGACATTCCTCCCCCCTTAGACTGAGCATTGCCCTCAATGCTCACTTGTGGACCTTCTGACTCTCTTGGACCCACTTTCCATGGATGAGCATTTCCACCAACCTCAAACTCCAGCCCATGGACCAAATTTGGACCTATCCCACCCCCAACTATGGGTGCCCAAATGCCCATATACCTTCATCCAAGATTAGTTTCACACTCACCATGGATAAGTGCTTCCAAGTGCCCACGGGTGTACCCTGTCTGGATGTACCCTGGCAGGATGTACCCTGGCAGGTCTAACAGGATGTACCCTGACAAGTGTACCCTGACAGATGTACCCTGAGACGCGCCGCGACGCGCCGCCGTCACGCCCGATTTCGCAACTAGGCTCTGATACCAATGTCGGGAATCGAACTCACAACCTCCCGGTTAGGAGTGCGATGGACTAACCACTTGCCCCAAAAGCCATGGTTGAGGATTACTTCCTAATCCTCTCTCTTAGAGCGTAGTTCAACCATCTCCTACTAGGATTATGTGACATTCCTCCCCCTTTAGACTGAGCATTGCCCTCAATGCTCACTTGTGGACCTTCTTGAATCTCTTGGACCCACTTTCCATGCATGAGCACTTCCACCAACCTCAAACTCCAGCCCATGGACCAAATTTGGACCTATCCCACCCCCAACTATGGGTGCCCAAATGCCCATGTACCTTCATCCAAGATTAGTTTCACACTCACCATGGATAAGCGCTTCCAAGTGCCCACGGGTGTACCCTGTCTGGATGTACCCTGGCAGGATGTACCCTGGCAGGTCTAACAGGATGTACCCTGACAAGTGTACCCTGACAGGATGTACCCTGACAAGTGTACCCTGACAGGATGTACCCTGAGACGCGCCGCCGTCACGCCCGATTTTGCAACTAGGCTCTGATACCAATGTCGGGAATCGAACTCACGACCTCCCGGTTAGGAGTACGATGGGCTAACCACTTGCCCCAAAAGCCATGGTTGAGGATTACTTGCTAATCCTCTCTCTTAGGGCATGGTTCAACCATCTCCTACTAGGATTATGTGACACTTTGTCTCCTTTACAATACCAACATGATACCCTTAGTGGTTAGGGAGTTAGTGAGTGAGGTGTTCTTGTGCGATGAGTGTTGGTTAGTAGGTTAGTGATTTCCCTAGATGCATACTTTGGATGTGCACTATACTCAGAATGCATCTACTTCAGAGTGGATTGATTTACAAAATTTGGTCTAGGGGTTTGATACAAGGTTTAATTCTCCAAACTTTTAGTGTGGGATTACATCTTTTGGCAGTGATGACCTTTACATATTGCTAGAATAGATCATCTCATATTTGGGACTTTTTGGGTGCCCATTTCCAGATAATCCTAGGTGTTATTGAAGATATGAAGATGTTGAGTGTAGATGTTTGCCCTGAGATTTATGATGTGAGTGCCTATGAGTGTTGATTCAAACTTGTTATCTTATGTGAAGCTATTTGAGCTTGCAAGCAGGTCTTGGGCACCCAAATTTGTCCAGCATTGGGGTCAACCTTCATCAACTGCTTTGGGACCCAAATAGAAATGGTTTTGCTTAATTTATGCCTAGGATACTCCTTCATTGTAGTCCTCGAATGAGTAGTTTGTTTGGTGCATCTTTGGGATCCTCTTTCCAGAGCAGAGGGTTGTTCACCCTTGTGTATCCAAATGTTCTTCATTCCATGAGGTACTTTATTCTACATCGGTCATTGAGCATGCCCTTTGATTATCTATTGCATCTGCTTCTTGTGTTTCCTTGCTTGTTTTTTTGGGATCCTCTTTGGAAAAGAAGGGATTTATTCATTGGCTTCTGCACCTCCTTCATGAATGACATTCTTTTGCACCATAGAACTTTGGACAAGAATAACATACTTACCTGCATTTGTGCTCCTGGAAGGTCTAGGAGTGGGTGCGTGTCCTAGTTGCTTAAGTGCTTGGTTTTCTAACTCAACTGTGATCCGGTTTTGATTTACGTAGACCTGAAGAAGTCCACTTCTTAGGTTCAGGTTGACTACATGATCATAGATCCAATATTGACCCAAGAGTAGAGGTTCCGTGAGATCCTCGTCCTCACACACTAGCGCTTTGATTTTCATTAGAACATCTTGAATGTAGAGGGGAAGTTCCACCTCACCCATGCAAGGGGTTTCCAGACCTCCTAATCCTTTTAGATATGCTTCTATAGGATTGAATTTTAATTGTAATTTTTGACAGTAAGAAAGTCGAACTACACTAGTGGCTACTCTGGGTCAACCAAAGCTCTTACAGTCTTTGCATGCTTTCCTTGTGCTGGCATTCCTCAAACACCTTATGGACATCTGATTCCATAGTTGGCCAATATATCCCTAACCTTTGCAAATTCTGTAGGGTTCTACATTTGGAGTGATGTTGTTGAAGTGCACCTACATGTGCTAGTTGCAACCACTTTTCATGCTCATCTTCATTTACACAACAAGCTAGTATGCCTTGATCAATGTGCTTATACACGTTGCCTACCATTATGTGGTATTTTCGAGGTCTGACTACTTCCTTGTCATTAGTTCTCAATATAGGATGTTTAGGTACAAAGGTGAGAATAGGCACTATAGATTTTTTCGACTTAGGCATTGAACAAATAGGCATGAGGAAGGTCATCTAATACTCCTTGAGGGGACTCTCCTGAAGTTAGTCTAGAAAGGTGATCTGCCGAAGGTGAGTCCTACCTTTCCTAACAACATCTTCAAAGTCATATTTCATTAGTAAGAGGAACCATCCTACTAATTGGCTAGTATTGCATGGTTTGTTCACTATATATAGTAATGCTTGATGGTCTATAAAAAATTTAAACTTATTTGCAAGAAAATAATGTTTAAATTTCTTAACCATGTATACCATGCCTAATCCTTCTCTTTTGGTTGTGGTATATTTTTGTTCAACCAGATTCAATTTTCTATTGGTGTAAGCTATTGGTAGATCCACATTACCTTCACTAATAGGTTGTGCTAGTACACACCCAATAGCATAATTGGACGCATCCACATGAACATGAAATGGCTTGTTCCAATTTGGCATAGTCAAGATTGGTGTTGAACATAGTCGTCGCTTAAGCTCATTAAAGGAGTTTTCACATTCGTCCGTCCACTCAAAGTTATTCAAGAGGGAGTATAGAGACATCATATGATAGCATACATGTGAATAAATTGTCGATAATAGCAGCAATGCCCCATGAAAGCTAGTACCTCCTTGACATTCTTTGGCTTAGGTAGCTCTGCAATAGCTCTAAATTTATCCTTATCTGTGGATATGCCATTCTTTGACACTATGTGTCCTAGAATCTTGCCTTGGCTAACCATGAAAACACACTTTTCTTCAATTAAAGCAGACTTGATGTTCTCTACGTTTGTCAAAAATTTGTGTGAGCTCAGGTATATGTGTTTGTCTAATGTTGAAATGAGAACATAGATCATCAACATAGACTTCCAAGTTTTAACGCAAGAATTCTTTAAACACATGATACATCAACCTCTCAAAGGTAGCTAGCACATTGATGAGACCAAATGGCATTACTCAAAAAGCAAATATGCCCCATTTTGTAGAAAAAGTCATCTTATGCTGATCTTCTGGAGCAATGGCCACTTGATTATAGCAAGAGAATCCATCAAGGAAGTTGTAAACTTCCTTGCCTGCCACTCTTTGTGATAGGTGCTCAGTGATAGGAAGTGGATAGCTATCTCTAATGGTGGCTGCATTAACTTTCTTCAAGTTAATGCATACACATAACTTGCCATTCCTTTTAGGCACCATTACAATGGGGGACACCCATTCAATGAGCATATGTGAGGGTCTACTCCTTTTAAGTCCTTATAACTCCCTGGCAAAACATCTCTGTATTCTCTTAACAAAGCTGTCAACTCTTGTTCCTCATCCTCAGTTAGGTCGTGTCCTATGTATGTGCATCGTTCTTCACCTTCTTCTATTGTCATAATAATTTTCTTACTTTTCTCTTTGTTATCATAGGCCTCTCCTATGAGTGCTTCACTTTTAGGCATCCTAATCATGACTTTTCTATCCTCTATCTCATATTTCTTAAAATTTTTAGGGATCTCAAACAAAGATAGTTCCATTCTTTATGATATTGTCGTATTCTGTTTGCATGACAACCCTCCAATTCGGATCATGGAGTGCCTCTTCCACATTGGTTGGTTCCTTTGCTTCTTCTTGAATCAGATCAGCCATCAAGGCTATGTTTACAATATGGGCACTTGCCCGTCTCTGTTCCTCTATTCTCTGTGATCGCCTTGGTCCATCTGCAACCTGTTCTAGTGACTGTGGGATGGGGTTTGCAGAATCATAGAGCTGCCTCACCCAACATGGCAATGGCTTTTCCACTTGGGTGTCGGCACGTTGGTGACTTTCAGACTCATCATCTGAAGATGATGCTTCCTTCTCTTGTGTAGAAGGGATAGCTCTTGGGCTAGGTTCATAGTGGATTGGCCCTTCGCCTGATGATAAAGTGGAAGCTCTCTTTTCCTCCTCCACTGCATGTGGTTGATCCTCCTTAAACACCACATCACGACTCGCCATGATCTTCTTAGCCTCAGGGTCATAAAGCTTATAAGCCTTCTTATCTTCACTGTACCCTAGGAAGATACATTTGATGCTTTTTGGTTGAAGCTTTCTCTCCCTATCTAGAACATGTACATAACATTCACTTCCAAATACTTTGAAATGGGAAACAGAAGGATTTGTACCAGTGTAGGCTTCTTGTGGAGTCTTTCCATCAAGTGCCTTGGTGTAGCTTCGATTCAAGATGTAGACAGCAGTGTTGACAGCCTCTGCCCAAAACTGATTAGGCAAACCCTTTCTTTTTAACATGCACCTTTCCATCTCCATGATGGTTCGATTCCGACGTTCTGCAACACCGTTCTGTTGAGGACTATGTGCCAATGTGAGTTGATGCTTGATTCCTTTACTCTTGCACAAATCTTCAAACTCTGTTGATGTGAATTCACCACCACCGTCTGTCCTGAATTTCTTCATCTTCTTCCCTGTTTCAGTTCCAACAAGCTGAAGCCATTCTTTAAACTTACCAAAAGCTTGAGCCTTATCGCGAAGGAAGTACACCCACATCTTCCTGCTATAGTCGTCAACAAGTAACATGAAGTAGGAAGATCCGCCCAAGGCCTGTGTAGGCATTTTTCCGCACAAGTCAGCATGCACCAACTCTAGAGGATAGCTTGCCCTGTTCTTGCTTTCTTGTGGAAATGCCTTCCTCTGTTGCTTGCCCATCATGCAAGCTTCACATGGTTCCTTCATTTCTACAATCGATGGTAGGTGTGCAACCATACCTCTGTGATGCATCTCCTTCAGTACAGGGTATCCAATGTGGCCGAATCTCTCATGCCATAGCTTACTTGTGCCCACGTTTATAGTGGTTGTAAGAGCACACAACTCATACAGGTTGTTCCTCCTTATGCCAGTCCGAACAATGTTGTTGTTACCGTCCATAATCTTAGCTCCTGTCTTACTGAAAGATACTTGATGACCTTGATCAGTTATAGAAGCTATTGAAAGTAGATTTCGTTTTATTTGTGGAACATATAACACATTTGAAAGCTTTCTGATATCACCATTAGAGTTAATGAAAGAAACCGTACCTTCACCCTCTATAGAACATCTTGCATTGTTACCTACCTTTACTATGATGGGTTCTTTTAGAGGCTGTAAGGAACTGTAAAGGTCTTTTCTACTCGTCATGTGATGAGATGCACCACTGTCCAACACCCATGAGTCATCTGTTCGTGAATCTTCAGCCGAGGAGCATACCTCCTCTATCATAACAAATAATTCAAGCTCTGTTTCTACTGTGTTGGCAGACTCCTTGCCCTTGCCACCTTTTGAAGAGCCACTCTTCTCTTCTGCCTTCTTGATGCGACAGTCTTGGATTCTGTGTCCTTTCTTCTTGCAGTGGAAACATTCTCCCTTGAACTTCTTTTTGTCGTTCTTCTTTTTGTCTCCATCTTTTGAAGAATCTGTTTTGCCTCCTTTGGCATTTGCTATGAATGCCACATCTCCTTTGCTACCACCACTCCTTGCCTAGGCCGAAGCTCCTCCTCCATGAGTAAGGCACTAAATTCTTCAATAGTTAGTGGTTGAGGTCTGATTCGAGTGTTAAGAGCAGTTACCAAACCATCAAACTTAGGGGGACAGATTCGAAAACAACGACGAGCTAGCTCCTCGCTTGACTTTTGAACACCTGCTCCCGCCATTTGATCTGGTAGATTCTTTATGCGAGTGATAAACACCTCTGTAGTCTCCCCATCAACAAACCGTTCTGCTGCAAGCTGATTCTCCAAGTTCTGAATTCGTGTTGATTACGAGTTTCATATTGATTTCTCAATATGTTCCATGCTTCACATGCCTTCGTAGTATGCTTAATGAGAGTCAAAACACTATCATAAGTACTTGTAACTAGAGCACAAAGTGCATCTGCATTTCTATCTTTCCAAGCACGTAGAAGATCAGCATCAAGAGGAATCATTCGACCAGGATTATTTGGATCAGGTCTTTCTTGGGGCTCATGATCAGTCCCAAGAACAGTCTCCAAAAGATCACATGAATCAAGAATAGAAGTGATTTTGAACTTCCACAAGGTCTAGTTCGTACCATCAAGTTTACCTTCTGTGAAGGCTGGTGGCCATACCCGCAATGTTAGGATGAACGACATCATTGCTGCTCCTGCTTGTGCGCCACCTACTCCTGTTGATGAACCACCTTGGCCCCCAGTTGTAGATGATGACACACCGCTTGACATCTTCTCTCTTTTGTTGTTCAGACCTCTGCAACCTCTGCAACCTCTGCGTTTCTGCTTCTGCACCACTCAGAGCCTCCTGAGCTCTGATACCATGTAAGGAAATAACAACACAGCGGAATAGACCTGTAGACAGAGTTGAGAGAAGAACGCAGACAAAGATAGACACAGACTGAGAGATAGAGAACTCAAATTCTCAGATTGCCGAGCGCAATGCAGTTACAATGATGGTGTTGTCCACCCATGCGCTCCCACTGTGGAGCTTAGATGGCTATCTAGACAGACTCTAGATGAAGGGCTTACTAGTGCGCAATGCTATATAAAGCTCAACCTGGGCCGTGCTTATATAGCTTTTACAAGGCGGTTTGGTATAGATAAACGTAGTTAGGAGATACAAAATAGACAGTAAAATATATTATCCGACAATATCTCCACGACCATAAGTCCTACCGTCTTGGCCCTACGGGCCGAGGGGATAGGCCCCCGGACCCTGCAGAAGGGGGCATGCCTCCCGCTGCACTCCCCCCATTAAGGTTCTATGGGGAAATCGTGCGACGCCACATGGCTTTAATTTCACCTTAAATGGCAACCTAATGGCCTGGAAGTTTATGTCCTACCTAACCTAATGGCTAGGCTCACAAAGATCACCTACAACCATCAATGGTCACACATATACCTCATCTAACTTGGAAGTTAGGGTTCCACAAATGTCTGGGCTCTCATAATGGCTTCTCCTCATAATGGGGGCCTTACAACTTAGAGCACCATAGATCATTTGTGGTCACATGAGGGTGGAGTATTGAGCATATCTAACACCAAATCCTATGAAATGCACTGACTCCGTATCATCTATGGCTCTATGGATGGGGTTCCACTGTATAGGAAGCATATCTTTGTGAGAGTAATCTTTGAGATTGACTTTGGTTGTAACACCTAAGTGTTGCACATACAAGGAATTGGTTTCCCAATCCTGCACTACTTGCAACTGTCTCATGAATGGTCTTCCCAAAATCATCTCATTGGACTATTTTTTGCTAAAATCACATATGGCAAAGGTATGCTCAAACTCTACACCACCAGTAGTGAGAGTTATGCCTTTTAGAATCCCTAAAGGTCTCTCGATGTGACCATCAGCCATTTGTAGTTTCATTCTCATTGGCTTAAGTGTTGGTTTGTCCCAACGCTTCCATATGGAAGTGGTACGAATGAGAACTCCTGCACTGGAGTCCAAAGTAGCTTTGGTGGTGTAACCCTGATGAGTGATTGGGAAATAGTTGTTTGCTTCTTCACCTTCACTCATGTTTCCTATCTTGTCCAAGTGTATTTCTCACATTTTTCTATGTGATCCTACATGGGAATTGGTTTTGGCTACTTCTGGCACTTGATTGGCCATGTGTTTCCAAAATTCTAGCTTCACCTTGAGTAGCTCCTCTAAAGTGATATTGCACTGCACTTTTGTGTTCTTCACTACTTCTATATTCTTGGGTATGACTGAGTCTTTGTTCCTTATCATAATCGTGGGTGCTCTCATGTAGGTAGACTTTGCTTCCCATGGATCTTTGAAATGCGCCAATTCTTGTAAGGAGTTAGACTCGAAGTCTAATTGTGCACTTGATTGGGCATCCTCTTGCTCTCCATAAATGGAAGGGATATCTTGTGGGAATTGATCATGTAAGTCATCCACCAGTTCAGTGGGAGGAGGATTTTCGCTTTCTTTTGCCCATTTCTCTACTTGAATCTCTCGTAGGAATTCTTGTGAATACCAATTCATCGAAGAAGAGGTGTTTGGTTCAGTGGAATTAGGCACATAAGCTTCCTTGGGAGGAATGCTCATTCTTTCACTCGCCTTGTCCTTACCTTGGGAGGTGGCTTCCTTTCTAAATTTTGCAATTAAACTCTCCAATATTTCCAATAGTCCATCAAAATGCAACAAAGTCTTAGCTAAACTAAAGCAATTGAAGAGGTGACTGGCTTCAAACATGGTTTGAGCCAATTCTACCATCTTATTGCAAAACTTGCTTCATTCAATCTCTTTGTCAGATCTGGGGTAACACTTTTCATGATCTGTTACATTTGGCCCTTGTTGGATTCTGGCCTGATATGCTTTAAGCATCATGCCTAGGTCTTTGATAGTGGGATCTGCTAGGACTGATCCTACTCTAGGTGGTGGTGTGATAATAGGAGGTGGATTAGAAGGTGATGTTGGGGTTGGTGATGTGTGGAAGTACATTTGAGATGCAATTTCAATTATCTTGGCTTTTGTTTCTCTTAGGCTTTCCTCAAGTTTGCTCATCTTCATTGCCCATTGTCTCTTTAATCATCCGTGACTTTCTCTCCAAGCTATCTTCCTCTTCTTGGTTAGGTTCTTAGTCTCACTAACCGTAGAACTCTTTTACTGGCCTAAGTCTTGGTGTTGCTCTAATGCCTCAACTCTTGTAACTACTTGCACTAGGGCCATGGAAGTCACACTTCTAATAGAATCAACTACTAATCCAATTACATTAATAGGAGTGATCTTTGGTACATTGTTGGGGTTCTTAGGACAATCTTGTAACAAGTGCTCCTTCCCATAATTTGGGCAAAAACCTTGAATTATCAATGATTGGGGTTTCATAGAGGTAGGTATATGACAATCATGAATGAAGTGATCTCCCTTACATCTGTTGCATGGTCCTCTAGGAGCTGGGGGCCTTATCTGTCTAGGTTGGGGCCTAGAGTTAGGATTTGCATACATGACATTTGCATATTCTAGCTCCCAACTAGGTTCACTAGGGTCTTCGTAATAGTATGCCTCGTTATGCTCAAGTGACCGCATATAGTAAGCATGTGGACTATCAATATGATTCGAGTCAAAATTGTGATCACTCAGGTCACTTTCTGTAATCAATGGTGATGCTAACACTAGGTGTCACTCTAGCACAATGGTGAGTACCAACGTGAGGAGATACACCTCATAAATATCAATCCGCGGAGATGTGAGGACTGGTATGAAGATCGAGAGCAAGTGATGGCACAAGTGCGTGAGTGAAAGCACACAAGCATGCACACATATACACACACACGTGCACAAGGTAAGAGCATAGAGTGGAACAATGGAAGGACTTTGATTACAAAAGAAATCTATTACAAAGCTCAAATATACAACAAGCCCCACCTCAAAAATGAGCTCTCTAGCCCTTTTTATGGTTTTTTGAGTAGTTTTGGACCTGTCGAGACCTAGTGTTCGACCTGGTTAAAAACTAGGTTCTAGGGCTTATTTGGGGGCTCAAACGGAATCTAAAAATTATGAAAATTGGTAGGATGATACTTCTCATACTCCTTAAGCTCAAGGACTCCTTGGCTTCAACAAAATGGAGTTGTAAAAATAGAAAATGGTATTTACAATGGTTTTTAATGATAAAAATCACTACTTTTATAGGGATTTCTTATGAAAATTTGACATGTGCTTCTTGGAGCTCCCTATGTGCTCATTATTCTTGTGTGTCCACTTCATTGATGCACTTCCATGCTTGTGTGTGACCTTGACTATCAACACTCCCCCCCTCTAGAGTCTGTCATCCCTGACAGACCCTTGTTGTAGTGGTTGTTCCATGTCGTGCTTGGAGAGATAGTGTCCATCATGTATCCACAAGAGCGGCCCATCTTCCAATTGTAGCTTGGGAAATTGTTTGGTTCTTCATTGTGTCATTGCTACCTTTGTATGTACTTCTTTCTTGTATTCCAGCTTGATGGTGCCTTTGTGAGCTTTAAAAAATTGTGAGGTACTCAAAAGAGGTTGTCAATGTTGGTTATGAGCAACTCTCGTGGTGGATTGCTTCCTTGCTCTTGTTGTTGTCACCATAATGTCCTCTAGTTCTTCCAAAAATGGTTTTTTTTGTTTGTTTTGTTTTTCTTTTTTTCATGCCAAGTACTTGTAACCCATAATGGATGATGGGTAAGTGCAGTAGTGCATGGGTTGAACAAGATAGGTGCCGTGTGCATGGCCTTGTAATGTGGCCCTATGCATGCATAGATGGGGAATGCATTGGAAGAAGTATGGTGCAAGAATTTGGATCTTGAGCGAAGTGCTCAAGGGTATGTTGACGAAGAGGTTTCCTACTCTATCATGGTTATCGTGTTGTCAAAGTAGGTGGTTCTTACCATGGTCAAATGTCCATCGATATTCATCTCTTCATGGTGTGCTCGAGCATGGTGATTGACCATCAACTTATCTTCCATTGTTGATGGATCTCCTTGTTGATGGTTCATGTCATAGATGCTTTAAGCACACAGTCATGTCCTTTCTCTTTGTATTCTCTCTCTCTTTCTCTCTTTTTTTTTGTTTTTTGTCTTTTTTTGGAACAGTGTCACAAAACAAGAAGAAAGATGTTAGTATCAATAAAATATTTTACATATGTCAAGTGTATCTCATGTGCCTGGGATTCTCAATCGTGATGCATGGCCGGGTAATGTGGCCCTATATTGATGCATACTTTGGAAATGCATAACCTAGATGGTGCAAAAGACAAGATTATGTCAAAGGCACATGGTTGTTGCACGTCGAGGCTTGTGATGTTACTTGCAGACTTGATGCACTCTTTGTTGGGAGGTGTCAATTGGATCTCGAAATGATGTAATCCTCCTTAGAGGGATCCATTTGTGAATGGTATGTGGCCCTGTGGAGATCACTTATAGCCCCTTCATCTTTGGATGGTTTCTAAAATTTGGTATCCAACATGGTTGGCTCTTTGGTTTTGTGGAAGCTGCTGGTACTTTTGGCTTCCAAACCCATATCCTTGATGATTGTCGTTTTATTTTTTCCGAAGAGGTGAGTTTATCTTCCTTTGGTATCTATGCTCAGTTCTTACCCGTTTCTCTCCTTGGCTTCTTTGTTGAAACTTTTCTAGTGAGGGAGATCAGTGGTGTATGTGCATGTAGGAGTGCCTTGGGTACCCAAATGTGTAATTGTCCTTGTTGAGCTACAACTAATTTCTTAGGCATCCAAATTTGTACGTTATTGTGGTCGGCCTTCATCGATTGCTTCAATACCCAAATTTGTCGAAGACCGTAGGATTGAGCTGGGCCTCGTTTCTTGGTGCTTCTTTTAGCATGGTTGGCTTTCCTCAATGGGAATGGTTGTGGCAAATCTGGTGGTTGTTCTCCTTTTTGTACCCAAATCTGCTTCATGCCCTGAGCTTCTTTCTTCTTGAATTTTGTGGGTCTAGTTGATATAGCAAATGTCTTTTTTGCTTGCCTCTTTGGTCGAGTTATGCATGCATTAGTCTGTGAAGAAGAAGAGAGGTTTGCTGGCCTTTGAGCATGCACTTCCATGATTGAGTCATTTTCCTTCGTAGGGCTATTGACACACACAACATTTTCTTTGCGAAGATTAGTTTTGGAAGAACTAAGAGAATGTGTGACCTCTGGATTTGTGAGCATGCAATTGTCTAATTCTAAGGTAATACATTGTTCATGTACCGAAACTTGAAGAAGTTGGATTTTAAGGTTTAAGTTGACTGCATGGTCATAGATCCAGTCTTGACCCAGGACAAGTGGTTCTGTAAGGTCCTCATCTTCACACACTAGCATTTTCACTCTCATCGAAACATCTTGAAGATAGATGGGAAGTTCCATCTCGCCCAAACAAGGGGTTTCCACACCTCCCAATCCTACGAGATAAGCTTCTATGGGATTGAGGTTCATTTGTAGATCTTGGTAGTATGAAAGTCTAACCACACTAGTTGTTGCACCTGAGTCAATTAATGCTCTCACAATCCTTACATTCTTCCCTTGTCCTACCGCTATGGTCACAAATGGACGTTGATCAATTATTTGAGGAGCAATTGCACTTGATGTTTGACACATGGCCATGTGGTATCTTGGGGCCTCAAGATTGATATCTAGGCCTAGGTGTCTTAACTTATCTCTCCTAATGCGTTCTCTAGCCTCTGCCTGTGCTTCTTTTCTAACCCTTAATTCTTCTTTTCCCTTCTTAGCAGTGTTGAGTCTCTTAGCATATCCTCTGTAAGAGGTTCTTGATACAACTTGACTCGACATCCACTAATATAATTTGGCAAGATATCACCTTCTAGTGTGGCCAATTGAACTGCACCACTAGTAGAAATTCTATTAATGATCATGGGTCTGTATCCTCTTTTTTCCAATTTACGGGCATATTGCTTTAGGGTATAAACCAACACTAGGTCTCCCTCTTTCAAGCCTTTATCTTTGATATGTGCATCAAAGTATGCCTTTTGCCTTTTCTTTGCAGCATAGATTCCTGCCGCCCCTCGTAGCCTTGTCTCACCTAAGCGTTCTAGATCAAATATCCTAGAGGATAACTCGTGTCCATTCCACTCATGCTCTTGTGCTACTTTTAAATTTGGGATTAGGAAGTCCAAAGGTAGCACAACATTTTGTCCGAAGACCGTCTGAAATGGGGTGGCATTGAGTATCATTTTGTAGGCAACTTAAGCCCAAACAGCATGATGAAGCTGTTTATCCTGATCAGAGCGCTTATTATTTACCAATTTTGTCAATACATTACATAGGATCTTGTTTGTGCTCTCAACTTGTCCGTTAGCCTATGGATGATAGGGGTGTTGGGGTTCAAATACAACACATCAACTACTTGACTTTGATAAACCAAATTCTCAGCACTAGTCTGCTACACACAAAGAGTTGACTTCTAGCAAATTTCAGACATATCACTGCTCTGCTGAGACAGAGTATAATTTTAAAGATTATAAACCGCAATAGACAAATTTTTACACTTGCGTTGAATAGAGTTAGGCAAATTCATCATTTTGAGTCTTCTAAAACAGACCTTACAATATAGAAAGAGTTCATGAGAACATTTCGGGTAATACAAACAGTAAATCATTACATGATTGATTCGGCTTGACTCAAATATGTATCTGCGCTACTACAAGAATGAAGAATCTCTCTTCTGTTTCTTCTATGTCTTCGTTTCCGTCTGCTCCTGCTTTCTTCTTCTCTCTCTCTCTCTCTTGTTCTCGCGTGAACCAAAACATAACTACTCACTTCTCACAAAGTCGACGCTCAATTAAATTATAATTGTCTGTTAAAAATCCTAATAAGAAATATCCGAGTTAGCAAAAATCTGATTAAGCAACAATCTGATTGAGTATTCTCCAAATTAGCAAGGTTTCAGAACTTAAATTAGCTATATATCTTCAAAATTCCTCTACCCTCAATACCTGGCACTGCCTGGTGGGAGATTTTTAACAAAAATCTAACTTGAATTTACAATTCCTTGATCAAATAATATTATCTCCATTGACTGCTTAAGTTCTTCAACTTCCACTTCTCCAACCTTTCGACTCTGCGGCATATTGAAATCCTCCTCAGAACAATCTTGCTTTTCTTGAAAGTCCTTTTCAATAACGAATTGTTGCTTTTCAATTATCATATCCACCTTTTCTTCTAGATTCTTCTGTAACAATTGTTCCTGTAACTCTTTAATTATTTGTGCCTGTTCTTCAATTCGCTTCTCTTGTTTTTCAATAATATGGAGTAAATCTTTTTCATACTTTGACACAAAGCATGCCTGCACCTGCTCATTCTAAATCCTGCACATACTTTGCCAACGACTCTGAAACACACTCCAAATATCTTGAATATACTTATGCAGCTGCTGCTTTAACAATCCAATATCTAACCCTGTCATTAATACTGCATCCAGCTCCACATCTTCGTTTTTTAACGTCTGCTTCTCCAGCACCTATAATACCTGCATCCTAGAGTGAAGAATCACTTGTTCTTTCTGTAGAGTAGCATTAAGTGCTGAAAAATCCATCATCTCTTTTTGAATTTGTTCTTGTATAGGCCTCTGCCATTCTTCAAATTCCTGCGTGGACCGCTTTATTCTAGACAACTCTATTACTTGTTGTATCTTGCTCTATTGAAATTTCTCTAATGTTTGTGCCTTCTTATTCAATTCTTCCTGAAGTGTTTCAACCTGCCTCTGTAAAGACTGATAATCCTCCATGTTAATAGATACTTTTGTCTGTTCGTACCTAGTTAATTTCTCCTCTTGCAAGACTAAAAAATTGGAAATTTCTTGCAACCTTCCTTCATTCCTAGTACATCATATCTTGTATTCCTTATTGATTGGTGCATAACATCCTTTGGCAACTTATCCCCTACTGCTTGCAGCTGTTCTTCCAATCTTCTCTTTTTGAACAACTTAAAAACCTTTCCTAGCACTTTTGGGTGCTCATCCTCATCTACCACCTGTAGGAGATTATCCTTCTTTATCACTGCTTTTCCTAACTCAGTTTGAATCATCTGCATAACTGTGTCCAATTCTTGTACAGTATAACCTGCTTTCAGAAGATCCTTACACGTCTCTGAAGGTGTGTCCACTTCTCTCATAGCTAGCTGTTCCTGATTTTCACCCACCAGCTCGTCACTATGAATGTTTATCTCCTTTGGCCATGACAACTTCTGACTGTCCACCAGCTGCACAAACTCGAACAATGCCGCCAAATATGTTGACATCCTACTATTCGATTGCGTTTTACGTCTATTCCCTACAAATATTTCACTGTGCATGTGATCATGCAACCAATGAGCCCAACTGACCTGTCCACTTGCCTCTGCATAAGCCAAAGGTGCAAAATTTTCTTTGGACATGTAATCATATTTGATGATGAAACACAACCTCTCCAAGTACGATTTTAACTGCTCTCATCGAACATAACTTGCATTCTTCATCATGTAATATTGTCGTCTCCCTTCCCTGGGCCCAAAATCTTTCTTCAAGGCATCCTCAGAACACTTCGGATGATTACATCGTTGTAAATAGGTAACTTAAATATTTTTGCAACTAGTTCAAGTGAAAATTTTACCTGCAATGCCAGCTGACCTTTCGTTTTTTGACGATCTCTAGCTGACTCTTTGCATAGTAGTTACATCTCCATCTCGCCCATGGCAAAGTAGCAAATTGAAATAAACCGATCTTACGGAGCCAATTCTCATTTGTGGTGGACTGTGTATCAATTTCCACCTTGAAGTCTATAAATGGTTCCATGAGAGTTTGCACAAATTTGGTAGTCGCTGATGGTGTCGATATCTCCTCCTCGTCATCCTGAAGTAAGCTATTACTTTCCTCAGTTGTGGTTTCTTCTTTGCGCAACACAGCTTCTCTCTTTCTCCTACGTCCCCGCATGACTTATTGTTCAGGCACCAACATAGTAGACACAGGAAGAGACGTTACTTTCGGGGCCATAAAATAGGACTGAGAACACAAGTTTTGCGAGTGCGAATGTTCGACTTGCCACTAACGGAGATGTTTGACATACTTACTCACGTACCAGTTCATGCCATTCAATAATATTGTAGTATGGGTCACTTTAAAATCATTAGCAGCCTGTTTCCCCGCATTTCCATAACACTCTTAAAATGTCTTTTACACGTGCCTTGATAATTATTAAAACTAATGCACACATCAAGAATACCAAGCTGATATTTAAATTCATTAACACTCCCTTTTCTGGTGCACGAACTTCCCACCACAACATTCCGACTAACCTTAGTTTGCAAGATAATATCTGGTTGAGCACTATCTTTCAATTCATGTTCCCCGTGATACACCTATTCATCATATCTCTGACCACTTGCAACCCTTGTTGTACCTGTCTCCGGAACTTCATTACTTGCTGCCTCTGAATATCCCTTTGAATCTGCAATCCAATCCAGTAATACCTCCTTCTCCATTTTTGGCTGTGGAATAACCCTTAGCAAAATAATATACTGCAACTTTGGACATGGAACCCATTGTAATCATAAGAAAGTACTTAATGTAATTTTGAACCAACAAGAAAAAAAAAAATCACCACAATTGAAAATGCAGAGAAATAAGCCTTCTTACTATGATGATCACAAACGTTGTTGATTTGATTTTCAGGATGATGGATCACTTGCACAACATTAGAAGATAACCAATCCAAATGTGGCGGCTTCCTTTGAAATAGTTTCAGCCTAAATCCATTGATTGGTTTGTCCATCTTTGTGCCAAACACATATGCCACTCGAAAAGTTCCTTGTCCTAAATCCTGCACAATCTGATATGGGCCTTTGTATCTCAATGTAAGCTTTCTTGGATGAGGTCTGAGCTTAGAATTATACACCATCACCCAATCTCCTTCTTTAAATAACTTAAAATTCACATTCTGATTCACCCAAGCTTGTCTCCACCTTTGAATTACCTCGGTAATATATGCACTTACCAAACGATCCTCCTCCATCTGAAGAAGATATTTGCTCCTATGTTTAACCGATAGCTCAGGAGACATCTTTTCTATTGTAATTCACAAACTTGGAACTACAAATTCCATAGGTACTACTGCCTCCAAACCATATACCAATCGGAATGGTGTCATTCCTATTGTCACTTTAAATGCTATTCTGAATGACCACAAAGCTGAGTCAAGTAACAAATCCCAATTTTTCTGATTGTCATGCACGAGATTTTTAAGAATACGCATTAAGGTTTTATTCGTACTTTTCGCTTGACCATTTGCTTGTGGATGATATGTTGTAGTCTTTTTATGCATGATTAAATGAATTCTTGTTAACTATGAAATCACCCCATTAAGAAAATGAGTACCTCTATCACTTACCAACTCAATCGGACACCCAAACCTGGTCATAATATTATGATAAAGAAATTTCGCCACACTTGCTGCCTTATTATCCTTCAATGTCACTCGTTTCACCCATTTCGTACAATAGTCTGTTGCTACAAGTATATATCTACTTCCCCGCTGAGTAGTGGGTTTAATGGGCCCCACAAAATCCATGCCCCATTTTTGGAAGGAATCCAATGGTAAAACTGGATGATCAGACATCCAATCTGAATTATTAGGTTGGCCCAACTTTTGACAAATCACACATCCTTTAGCATACTCATGCGCATCCTTTAAAACAGTCGGCCACCATAACCGAGCTTGTAAAACTTTCTTCCCCTGTAATATCCCCTAACAAATGACCTCCTGCTAGACCTAAATGTGCTCTTCCTGTAACACGGCTGGTTGTTCAAATTCTAGTACACACCTCCTTATGACCTGATCCACCCCTTTTTTGTATAATGCCCTAGTGTTGTAGAGAAAAGAGGCACAAGAGAAGAGCCCCAAAATTTTCAAATTAATGGGCATAATTTTTCTTCTTCGAGGTCTTAGAGAATCCCCTCAAAACCATGTAAATGCACTAGAGGAGTTCTCTAAGTTGCATAATCCCAACTTGTTGTAAATATCCCTTGTAAATTAGTAGGAAATTCACTTTTTTGGAATAAAGTGCCGGTCTCTTGTGTGAAAGGAACAAACTTAGGGCACATGTATATAAGTCATCACTTTGTGACTCTTTGTAGAGACTTTTTGCCATTGTGAAGAAGGAGCTCTCCAAAATTTCGAATTTGCCTCTCTATTGCAGATTTCCATCTTCTCTTTGATCTTGTATGTTTGTGTAATGCTTGGAATGTGTGTGTAGGACTGTTGTCTATCCCTCCCCACTATTTTTTAGATAGTGTAGTGTGTGTGTGAGCTTGTAGGAGTTGTGGCGTGAGTGTGGGTGCATCTCGCCATTCACTATTCTGGTCAGAACTTGAAGCAGGGTTGTCAGAATCAAGTGAAACCACTTTCAATAGATGCATCTTGTTGAGAGCTTCAAAACGAGTACCTATTGACTATATTCGAAGCTTGGAGCTTGGAGAAATCCTTGATTTACTGAAAACTACTGTAAGAGGTATCTCGGCAGACACTTTCAGTCTTTTAGTGAGTTTGCGAGGTGGATTAGTCTTTTCTCATGCATATCAGCTGAACCACTTCATTTTCCATCATGTGTACACATGTCTTCATACACTTGGTTAGGTCGTTTGATCGGATTGACATATAAGCGTGTGTCAATTTCCCGCTATATGCACTTGTGTAACAAATGAGGTATAGTCTCTTTGGCAGAAGTCCTTGAGTCTTCTTGACTTAGGTACACACATTTTTGGCGCCATTGCCGGGGAACACTCAGCCAAGGTGCCTTCGTGATGGTTATAAATCGAGTGTGATGAAATCGTACTTGTAGAAGAGAACTCGTTCTATGGCAAGTAGTCAATCACCTTAGCACTTGTTACTTCACATCCCTCAGGTGTGTGTAAGGAGTTTTTAGGTTTAGGGTTAGTAGGAAGCGAGAGTAAGAGGAGTTAGGGTTAGGTTAGAAGGAGAGGGGAGAAGGGGAGGAGTGAAGTAGGAGTAGGTCAAGACCAAGAAAAAGCCCAAAAATTTGCCAAAATTAGTGAAGTTCAGTTTCTGTCACAAAAAGGTATAAAAACCAAAAAATTTGACTCATTTGACACTTTCCTGCATCTTGGTATGGTGTGCGAGCAGCGACCGGTATCGTGAGTGTGGTATCGCGCGCTACAGGCTAACAAGGCTAGGCATTGAGCTCAAGCTGCAATCAGGATACCACAAAGGTAAGATTCAACAAGAATTCCTTGTCAAAAACACACTAAAAGTGCACAAACACATGATTAAGTGCGCATTCAGTATCACGGGGAGGAGGGGAACAGTTGGTTTTTTGAGCTTTCTTGAAAGAGACACTAGGCTAGGAGTGAGGAGAGTTGAGAGAGAAGCAAGGGGGTGTAAAAATTTGTGCATTTGGAGGTATTTTGGCTTGAGTATCGCGATCGGTTGAGTTTTTGGTATCGCGATACCAAAAATTCCCTAGTATCGCGATACTCGCCGAAGTATCGTATCATCGGTAACCAGCCTTGGTATCGCGATACCACTCGTGGTATCGTATCACCGGGTTGTATCGCGATCTTTCCGTGCCAAAGTGGTATCGTATCGTGGTCCACTTTTGGTATCGTATCGCCCTCTTTTGAGTTTAGTATCGCGATACCATTCTAGTATCGTATCATGCAAATTGGTGGTATCGTATCCCCACTTGTAATGGTATCGTATCGTGCCCCACCCTAGTATCGTATCGCCTAGATTTTCAGTATTGTATCTCAAGGACTGTTGATATCGTATGGCTCAGACGCCTTATGGCTGATTTGGGTGTTGGCCAGTCTTCTGCCAGCGTGCGGAGAAAAGCAGAGCGCCTCTAAAACGTAATGCAAGATCAAGAATCAGGCAACACTGACCATGGGACGCGTTCGCGAAGCAAAGTCTGTCAAGGGACGACAGAGACGAAGAGGGGGAGAGTGTTGCAGAGCTAAAGAGCGCACAAAGCAGAGAAAAAGACGGGCCCCAAAATTTTTCCGATTTGGACACACAACTTTTGTATCATAAACCACTTTTGTATATATTTTCCGTTGTAAATGCACTAGAGGAGTCCTCTAGATGCATCCCCACAGAAGATTAGTGATTTACCCATGTACAATAGTAGGAAATTAGTCTTTTCGTGAATAAAGTGCCGGTCTCTAGTGTGGAAGGACCAAACTTAGGGCACTAGTATAAGTCAAAAGTGACTCTTTGTAAAGGACTTCTTGTCATTGTGAAGAAGGAGCACTTCTGAATTTTCGAGTTTGCCTCTTTCTTGCTGATTTTGATCTTCATTTTGCTCTTGTATGTGTGTGTGATGCTTGAAGTGCAGGTGTAGGACTGTTGTCTACCCCTTCCCCTTTGTTTTGAGCTGCTGTAGTGCGTGCGTAAGCTAGGAGAAGCTGTGGCGCGGGTGTTTGTGACTCCCGTAATTCACTGTTTTTGCCATAACTTGAAGCAGAGTGATCGGAATTGAGTGAAACCACAACCGTTGGATGCGTCTCGTCGAGAGCTTCGAAACGAGTACCCTATTGCCTATGTTCGGAGTTCTGGGCTGGGAGAAAACCCCAAAATGCGAAAACTGCTGAAAAGAGGCTTGCGGCAACACTTTCAGTATTTCAGTAGGTGTGAGAGGTAGTAGTCTTTTCTCATGCATGATTAGCTAAACCACTTCATTATCCATCACGTGTGCACACGTCTTCATACACTTGGTTAGTCTCTCCTTAGGATTGACATTTAAATGCGTGTTAAAGATCCCACTATATGCACTTGTGTGGCAATTGAGGTATAGTCTCGTTGGCACAAGTCCTTGAGTCTTCGTGGCTCAAGTACACACGTGCCAAAGCTTCCTTTTCCGTCACTCGGTAGTTCCTTTCAGCCGCACACAATATTCTACTAGCATAATAGACGGGTCTATACCATCCTTTCTCTTTCTGCTGCATCAAAACTGCTCCTACAGCCACATCCGATGCATCAACAAATATATGAAATGGCAATGACCTATCAAGTGGTTGCAAAATTGGTGCTACCGACACCATCTTCTTTAACAATTGAAATGCTTTCTCTTGAGCATCTGCCCATACAAATGGAACATCCTTTTTGGTCAAGTGCGTAAGTGGTAGAGAGATATTTGCTAAATACCATAAATACCTAGCATGCCACTTAATCTGACCAACAAACCACATTACTTCTTTCACGTTGGTCGATGCTTTAGCTGTGCTAATAGCTTCAATCTTCTTAACATCAATAGCCATCCCTTCTTGTGAGATGACATGGCCCAATAAAATACCACTTTTGATTGCAATAACACTTTTAAACGGATTCAACACCATTCTAAAATGTCAACATCTGTCAAAACATGATTTCAGGTGTAGCAGATGTTGTACCTTCTTACCAAAGACCGAGAAATCATCTACAAACACCTGCATAAAATATTGTAGATAAGGTTCAAACACTTTGTGCGCCACGTAATTGAATGATGGTAGTCCATTCTTCAATCCAAAACTCATGACTATAAACACATAAGCACCAAATTCAATAATAAATGTTGTCTTATGCTGATCCTCCTCAGCCACACTAATCTGATTATACCCTGAAAATCCATCCAAGAAACTATACATTTCACGCCCTGCTACGGCGTCCAACACTGCATCACAAAATGGCATAGGAAGCGGATCTGTAACCATTGCCGCATTTAACTTTCTACAATCGGCACAAATTTTGAGCTTCCCATTCTTTTTCGAGACCACTATAATAGGAGATAGCCAAGTCACTTGATTCACAGGTTTGATAAATCCGACTGCCAATAGTTTATCAATTTTTTCCTTCACCTGTTTAGCAAAGTTAGGATTCATTCTATATCTTTGTTGTGCTATAGGTACTGCATCCGTCTTCAAATTAATCTGATGTTGATGCAAATCAGGGTCTATACCTTTCACTTGAGAGTAATCCCAAGCAAACACATCTACATACTCTTTCACTAAGAAAATGAGATCCTCCTTAAACTTTCCTTCCAATCTTTTACCAATCCGCACCATCTTTGGTTCAACTTCTGTCCCTAAATTAACCTCTTGAAGCCCCTCCTCCTTTACCTGCGTAGAACCTGCATACTTCTGATGAGAGATCCGTTCAGCCAGAGTTATCACTTCTTTATCTTGTTCCAATCGCTGATGTACTAGAGTTTCTATACTATGTTCGAACATCTTTTGTATTTGTGCACCTTCAACCTATTCACCGGAACTGACCCATCTACGTTATGCACAATCGGATTATCCTTAGTTAATACCCCTACCACATCAACTTCTAATACCGGTACTACCGTTGGATTTGCTTGCAAAAACTTTTCCTCTTCATCATCTTCTATCTCATCTGCTAAGTTAATTGTCTGAGCCATGTGTGGTTTCTCCTGTACTGACATATTTCTTCTTCCTCACATAGGAATTGTCACTTGCTTTTTACCCTTTGTGATCATTACTACATTCAGACCCCAATCCTGCTTGACTTTAGCAATCCTAAACCAAGGTCTCCCTAACAACATTTCATATGGATATGCTGACTCAGACATCCTAATGACAACAAAATTTACCATAAATGACATTCCTGAAATGATAATCTCTTGCTGCTTCAGAATGCCAACCGGCTGAACTCGAGTTTGATTCACCATTTTGACTTGAAAGGGTGCTAGAGCCAATGCCCCTCTTCCATTTATATAAAAATATGCTCAGGTAATATTTTTACCCATAATCCCCCATCAAGCAACACTTCCTCAAATCGCCTCTGGTCGTACTGTACCTGAATTACTGGCACAACAAAGTCAACATCTGCTGGATCAATATTATTGGCCGAAGTTGAAGGTACCGACCTAATTTCTGTCTCTAAACGCTGCCCAAGTAACCTCTTCAACAACTTTTCTCAAAACGCAGGTACCAAAGATAAAAGTTGATCCAAAGACAATTGTAGCGGTGAGCTAATGATTACATCAAACCAATATTTTTTTGGATCTTGCTTGCTCTGACTCCTGTTCCCCTCTGTTATTGAAGGTATCAAATCTACTTCTTGTTGATGCTCTGTTTGACTTACAAACCTTACCTGTTTATGTTGCTCGTCCTGAACTTGCTTCAAGACCTTGTCTCTGATATGTCTTTGTTCTTGCCAATTAATAGGTCCTTTATTTTTTGAACTTGTAACTGCCAACACTTCCACTTATTTGCCTTTCCCACATTGTTTGCAATCACACTGCCATTGGTTATCACTCTTAACGTGTATTCTCTCAGATGTGCTTGGTGCATCAGTCCCCCTATCCTCTTGATTTGGCCATTCTATAAGCATGGCATTTGCCTGAGCCGCCTGCTGCCCCTATTGTTGATGTTGTCCCTGTTGATTATTTTGATTGTACCTGAGAATGGGTATACCTCTCTCTCCCCTATGCTTTACCCGTAAGGGAAAATTCGGCCCTATCCAATGATCAGGAGCTGAACAATATCCAAATGCATCACCCGTGGCGATCGACCCTACTGATTCCCTTGTTGGTTATTCCCCTACTGATTCACTTGATCTCTCCATGGGGGTCTTACTTGTTGCTGCCTCTGAAAATTACCCCGCCCCTGGATGAGAATAACCTGATTGGCTGCTACTTCATTAATATTCCTATTATCTTGCCGCAAACTTTGCCCTCTATGCTTGGGGTTGTACCAACACTAATTTGTTGTATGCCCCTCTTTGTCACAGATATCACAAAATATCTTTTCCTTTGGAGATACGATGGAATATTCATGTCTCTTTGACTTATTAATCCATGCCTCCTCTTTACTTTGCTTAGCCTTATGCTTGCGATGCTTTTTCCCCACTATTTCTTCATCTTGTTCATCAGAGCCAGAATCCGTTGAACCTTTGTCTGACTCCGTTTCTGAACCAGAATTAGAATGTCTCTTTTTAGCTCGTCCAAATCTTCTTTCCACGCGTGCAGCTGCTAACACTAATACATCGAAGCCATTTGCAATATCCATACTTGCAACCGCATGTCTAATTGTGCTTCGTAATCCTTTTAGAAAATATCATGCCAACATCTCATTAGTAGGTCTTTCATTACCTTGCAATCGTTCCATTAAAGTCCTGAACTTCTCAGCATAGTCTTCCACTAACATGATTTTTTGTCTGATAGCTCGCAACTTCCGTAATACATCGGAAGGAGTCTTTTCTTTTCTAAATCGTTGCAAAAATGCTATTTTTAAATCATCATATGTAGCAAAATGAGCAATACCATATTGACTGAACCAGCTCATATCTCGTCCTTCCAATATGGTAGCAAATTGCTAGAGCTTAATGTCATCCCCATAGATAGCTGGGTATCCATTAGCTGTCCATTTTATCTCAAATTGAGCCACATGGAAATCAGCATCGTCTTTAGAGCTTCCTCTGAAATGAGCCGCTTTGACTTTGGGATTGGGAGGTGGTTGACCCATCGGCTGTGGTTGAGGTGTACGCCTAGTTCTTTGACCGGTCACCCCTGCAAGTGGGTCAAACTGGACTCGTCTTCTTACTCCTAAAGTTGCTTCTGTTAGGAATAGCACTCCAAGTATACCGCCCACGAACCTTGCCTCTACTGCACCTGTTTCTCCCTGTTCCTCTTGAGTTTCCAGATTTGCTTCCTCCTCGGCTTCGTACCAATCGTAACATTTTGAGGATGACTCCACGTTTGCTACTCTTGCCCCCGCTCTTGTAAAATACACTTTACCAAATCATTTCCTTCTTTCCTTCATGCATTTATTGCTTCTTCAACAGTACAGTAGGATCGCCAAATGTGTTGGGGTTGAAATACAACACATCAAGTACTTGACTCTAATAAACCAAATTCTCAGCACTAGTCTGCTACACACAGAGAATTGACTTCTAGCAAATTTCAGACATATCACTGCTCTGCTGAGACAAAGTATAGTCTTAAAGGTTACAACCTGCAACAGACAGAGTTTTACACTTGTGCTGAACAAAGTTAGGCAAATTCATCATTAGGAGTCTTCTGAAACAAACCTTACAAGATAGAAAGAGTTCATGAGAACATTTTGGATAATACAAACAGTAAATCATTACATGATTGATTCAGCTTGACTCAAATATGTATCTGCGCTACTACAAGAATGAAGAATCTCTCTTCTGTTTCTTTTACGTCTCCGTTTCCGTCTGCTCCTGCTTTCTTCTTCTCTCTCTCTTGTTCTCGCATGAACCAAAACATAACTACTCACTTCTCACAAAGTCGGCGCTCAATTAAATTATAACTATCTGTTAAAAATCCTAATAAGCAACATCCGAGCTAGCAGAAATCTAATTCAGTAATAATCTGATTGAGTATTCTCCAAATTAGCAGAGTTTGAGAACTTAAATTAACTATATATCTTCAAAATTCCTCTACCCTCAACAAGGGGGCATACTTTTTATGTATCACCAAGAACTCTTGGAGGAGATTTTCAATGACTTCATTCAAGAAGTGTGTTCCTCTATCACTTACTAACTCTATTGGAAGTCCATATCTTGTGAACACGTTCTCAAATAAGAATCTTGCCATTCTTTGAGCATCATTCTTTGTTGTGGCCACTTTGTAAGGTAGCTGGTGGCTACAATAATGTACTTTGCATGGGAGTTTCTAGCTGGGGGGATAATTGGACTACAAAGTCTATACCCCACTTTGAGAATGCACGTCCTCCCATCATTGGCCTCAAAGGCATTTCATCTTTCCTTATTGGATATTGTGCACATTGGCATGTATCAGATTTCTTCACATAGGTATGTGCATCCATATGAAGAGTGGGCCACCAAAGTCCTGAGAATAGAATAGTCTTAATTGTCAAGACCAAAATGTCCACCTACAACACTGCTATGGGCAGTCTCTAAGATTTTGAAATAGTCTGATTCGTGAACGCACAATCTTAAGTAACCATCTTTGCCTCTTCAGTATAGGTTATCTCCTATGAGGGCGTAGTCTTGAGCTTCTTGCTCCATGCTTCGTTTCCTTGCTAGAATAGCCTCATTGAGTAATGTTCCTGATCTCATGAATTTTACCAATGGAGCACTCTAGTCTGGAATTAATGATACATGATAAAGAGTCGCATGCTCCACCGGGGGTCTCTTCTGGCACACTGGACAATTCTTGATCCACTCATGAATTTCTTTGTCCATACTAGGCCAATACACTCCTAAACATTTTAGATTTTGCAATGTTCATTGATTAGAATAGTGATTCCCTAGAAATCCTTCATGGGCTTGTTGCAGCCAACCACTATGTTCATCATCCTCGACACAACAAGCTAGAACACCTTCTGTATCTTGCTTATACATGCTTCTTGCCAATATTTGATAGTTTTGTGATCATACGATTTCATCCTTGTTCATCTTTACATTCTTATTTGTAGGTCCAAAGGTTAGGACAGGCACCAACTTATTTTCCCATTTAGGAACAACTTCTAAATTAAACAGATAAGCATCAGGAAATTCATCAGACACTCCTTGTGGTGACTCTCTTGAAATGATGCGAGAAAGATGATCCGCTCTGAGATGGGTCTTACCTTTCTCAACAACCACTTCAAAGTCATATTCCATTAGTAAGAGGAACCATCTTACTAAGCATCCAGTATTGCAAGGTTTATTGACCAAGTATAATAAGGCTTGATGATCAGTGAAAAACTTAAACTTGTTGGCCAATAAGTAGTGTCTAAACTTTTTCACAGCATAGACCATGCCTAAGCCTTCTCTCTCGGTTGTTGTATAGTTTCGTTCAGTAGTCTAATAGCGTATGCTATAGGAAAATCTAGATTTCCTTCACCTGTGGGTTGTCACAACACACATCCTATTGCATAATTGGATGCATCCACGTGTACATGGAATGGCTTATTCCAAATAGGAGTGGTCAGTATTGGTGCTATGCACAAGCCTCTCTTCAGCTCATTGAAGGACTTCTCGCATTCGTCGCTCCACTCAAAATTTGTCAACAAGGCATAAAGAGGTTTAGCTATGATTGCATACATGTGAATAAACCTACGGTAATATCCACAATGGCCCATAAAGGCTTGCACCTCTTTAACATTCCTTGGCCTTGGCAACTCCGCTATGGCTTTTACTTTATCCTCATCTATTGATATTCCGTTCTTAGAAACAATATGACCTAAAATTTTACCTTGATGTACCATGAACACACACTTCTCTGGGCTCAGACACACTCCGTATGCTCTACACTTGTTGAAGATCTGTCTGAGCTCAGGGATGTGACATCTCCTTTCTTGGGAATGATCACATAAATCGTCCACATATACTTCTAAGCTCTTCCGTAAGAACTCTTTGAAGACATGACACATGAGCCTTTCGAATGTTGTAGGTGCATTGGTGAGTCCAAATGGCATCACATGAAATGCAAAGATTCCCCACTCTGTGGCAAAGGCCGTTTTGTGTTGATGTTTTGGGGCAATGGCTACTTGGTTGTAGCTCGAAAATCCATCAAGGAAGCTATACACTTCCTTGCCTGCAACATGCTCCAATAAATGGTCAGTGATTGGAAGCGGATAACTATCTCTTATCGTGGCAACATTAACTTTTTAAAGGTTAATACATACACACAACTTTCCATTCTTCTTGGGCACCACAACGATGGGGGACACCCATTCCGTATGTTCAATCTCGTAGATAAATCCGGCTTAAATCAATCTATCGATTTCTTCTTCTATTTTAGCTGCATAGGTGTCATTATATGTGTAGGGCTTCTATTTGGTTGGCTTGGCATCTGCGATCATGCGGATCATATGAGAACAAATCTTCTGATCTACTCCCTTCAAGTCTCTATAGTGCCACGCAAACACGTCGCTATATTCCCTTAATAAGGCTACCAACTCTGCTTCCTCTTCTTTATTTAGGTCATCTCCTATGTACGTACATCTCTCTTCGTTCTCTTCAATGGTGACTACGATTTTGTTGGTCTTTTCTTTGTTATCATACGCTTCTCCCATAATGGCCTCTCTCTTAGGCATTCGTACCAAAATTTTTTGGTCCTCAACTTCATATTTCTTGAAATTCTCTGGTACTTCAAACAATGGTTCCTCCTCTTCCCCTTTCACTAATTTTCTTTTCTTTTTCTTTTGATCACCATCACTTCCATCCTTTGAGTTTACAACTTTGATGCTTGTGAGAGTCTCTCCTTCTTTTTGTCTAAATACTCCTATGTCTTCTAGATAGTGCTCCCCTTAAGTAAAGCAACTATCCGTAACAATGGACTCTGGATCGTCATGAAGTCACTAGGGTCACATTCTTCTAGCAAGGCCTGACATGTGAACACTAAAATATCATAACCCTCCTCATCACAATGAGGTGTCCACTTGATTGACCGCAATGTCCATGGTGGCCAAGATTTTATCCCAACCATGAGGCTCAAATTCCTCATCCAAAAATATCATTGGCGTATAGGTTGGGTCTCTAACTGGTCTATCTCCTTGAGAAGTTCCTTTTTCTCTTTCCTTTAAGCGTTTTTCCTTGGTGATGAGCTTTCTCTTTCAATAGTTGGTTGAGCCTGTGGAGGTAAAGAAACTTTTGGTTTATTTACCAACTGCTCTAAACTATCTAGTAAGCCCTAGAAGTGCAAACCCGGTGTAATAGAATTTGTCTGATTGAACGATTGATTGGCCTCGAACATAGCTTGAGCTAGTTCCACCATTTTTATACATATTTTTATCTGTTCAATCTGTAAATCTGCTCTAGGGTAGCTCTTGTCTAGGTTTGCAGGTGTTGGCTATTCTTGAAGTCGATCCTGGTATGCCTTGAACATCATGTCCAAGCCTTCTGGGGTTGGATCTGCAAGAGCAGACCCTGGTTGTGGTCTATTTACAATGGTTGGTGGGTGGGGATGGGGTGGTGTGGATGAAGTTTCGACATGCGAGGGGCTTTGAAAGGCAATATCTTCTATTTTTGTTTTTGCATCTTTCAAGCTTTCTTCTAGTTCGGATAATTTTTTGGTCCACCTACGATTGGCCTTCTCTCTAGTATCCTTCCATGTTCTTGTTTTTGTCTTATTAGGCTCTCCTGAATCACTTGGCTCTGATCGCTCAGCTATTTTAGCTTTTTGTAAGGATTGTGCCCTAGTAACTATACGTATAGGAGCCACATTATTGCTATTGGAACTTGAATCTCCTACTAAGCCTACTACATTAACGGGTGTAACCTTTGGTGCACTAGAGGGATGTCTGAGACAATCTCTCAGGAGCTGTTCTTTGCCACACTCAAGACAAACGACTTGTATTGTGATGTTCTGCCCTTGTGTCGAAGCTAGTGGGTGGGGTGGTTGTTGTCCTGGTATAGGTTGAGGTTGGCTATATCCTCCATGTTCATATGGTCTAGTTTCTCCTCCTGGTCCTGGACATGGGTTATACCTAGGAACTTCTCTGCCTTGTTCTCTAAGACGGTACCCATATGTTCTACATTGGGGTGGTACAAATGGTCGTGGTTGTCTATTCATTGGATAGTTTTCGATGTTGTAGTTGGGGTACTTTTGCTCACTATAAGAGTACATGTTAGACTCCTGAGTTGGGTGTCTATTGTAATAGTAAGGTTGTGATAACCCTAATCCATGCAAACATGAGATGGATGATCTCCACCGCAAAGTGTGCAACTTCCTAACATTGGCACTCTCAAGGAAGAGTTATGGTAGTTCCTTTGTCCTTGTACCCTTAATTTCTTGGCCACTAACTCTGTCACTTCCTCCACATAACTCGAACTAGAAGTCTCATTGCTACTTGTATCCTCTCTTTTGGTAGGATCTTGTGTGATTTTGAGATCCTCAGCTAAGTTCTCTTCCAAATATATGCACTCTTGAAGACACTCACTCAAAGTTTGCAATCGTTTTACGTATACTAAGATTCTCAATGTCCCATTCGTTAGACCTTCTAAAAATATGGATATCATTTTCTGTTGAGAATGTCTCTCTATCACAGGGCATCGGTCTACATATTGATCAAATCTTCATGCTGCTTTTTTACTGTCTCATTATGAGCTTGTTTAAAACTATGTAGTAAGGGCGACGAATTATGCTTGATCCCTCGCTTAATGAATTCCCCAATAAATTCTTGGAAGAATTGTTCGATATGGCCAAAGCAATTTGGATCCAAGGATTGAAACCAGGTTAAGGCTATTCGCGTGAGGGTTGGCCTAAAGGATTCATATTGCACAAAAAAGTCATCCACTTGCTCCGCTCGCAACGCCTGCTTGTATTCTGCAATGTGGTCATAGGGCTCTCTTGGGCCATCATAATGATTTTGCATACATTTGGCCAATAGGATTGGCCTCACTCTTCTGCCGGGCTCTGGGGATTGAATTATGATGGGACTTGCGGGTTTTACGAGGTGTATTCCAGCTCCTATGCCTTGGGGCGATTCTACCCTAAAGGTGGGTCTATTCATATTTCCTATTCCCTGGCTAGTTTGGTTGTGGGAGTTAATACCTGGCATGGTGGATTGCACCTGAGGTATGTTCGGCCTACTACGTTGGCTCGTTTGTCCTGACATCACATTTTCCATTCTTTGTTGGGTCTGGAATGGGTTTTGTGAGGTAGTTTCCTGATCTCGAGGAGGGAATATAGGCAGATCCATGTACTTTAATCTAGACCCATCCACTTCATCTACGGGCCAATATCTCCTTTGATTTTGATCTAGGTATGTAACTCTAGATGGATTTTCCAGATCCCTTAACTCGTATATAGTTGTTGGGAAAACACCAAAAGGTCCCTATAAGAGGTAATTGGAGTATATTAAGACTAACCAATTAGGTGCATGCATTTATGAGGATGGTATGAGGCAATCAATTATCCAACTCAAAAATCATGATCAACCCTTTAAACTTGAATGTACAGTGGTTAAAATCGAAGAGGGTTCATATATTGATAAGCAAGGAATCATGTACGAGGTTACTAGCATACCAGACAGGACCGATGACTTTGGAAATGTCATGTCTGAGAACAAAATAGGAGACCTAGAGCAAGGAGACCTATGATGAGAACTCAAGACTCCTCAAGGTAAATCTATCTTGACCAGGGTAATTACTCTAGAAAGGATTCCCCAAGATAAAAAAAGCAATTATTCTTGAATAGAGAAACGGAGGAAGCTTTTTGGACATTCAAGCTAGATCAACTTAGCAAAATAAGTGGAGTCACCATCTACGAGTTCAAAGATCGTGAGATACCAGACAAAGTTTTCTATCTAGATAACACATCTGAGAGAATGTTCTTGGTAACATAGCATTATAGGCACATACACTTGGAAGAGTGAATCAATTATTTCTCCACCAAGGTCTAATGTTTCCCATGGCCTCCAAGGTGTAGGATCATCCCAGGCTCATGAAAACCAGAGGGAAAGAGCCAAAGAGAGGTGTGAGGTAAGCTTCACACATAGGGCAGAGATAGATCGAGACTTGAAAGTGAAAGACCTAAAAGAGAGAGACATAGAGCACATAGGCATCAAAGAGATGAACATTATGTTCCATTGCCTAGACCTGGAGAGTACCCAAGAACCCTTTGACCCTCTCAAGTGGTCAAGACAATGAAAAACTACTTTTATGGGTCAGGAGATCCTTATGATCATGTAGTAGAGTTCAAAAAATTATTAAGAGCCGAAAAAGTTGAAGACATATTTACTCAGTACAATGCCTTCAGTCTAACTCTCAAGAACACTGCCTTAACATGGTTCCAACCACTACATCAAGATCAATTCAAGAATATAGACCAGTTGCTAGAAGCATTCACTACTAAATTCTCCAAAAGTGGCATTAGACATAATATTTAATCCCTGATACACAGCTTCAAGCAGACACCCCAAGAAATAGTTCGACTTGCAGGAAGATGATGTAGACAGTACTTAAAAAGATGCCTAGTCCTAGAGATACCCACACCAACCAAACAAATGGACTTGTTTTTAGATGGCTTACTAAGCACCAAGTTAAGATCATATGTGTACTTGAAAGAGCCTAGATCCATAGAAGAGTATGTGTGGATCTGTATTGACATAGAAGACAAATTGGGTGAGGAACTAGAACTATCCAAAAGCTATAAGGATTTTGACAGTTCTTTTATTCATACTTCTAGACCCTCCACTAAGATAGAGAAGATAGTTGAGCAGGTTGTGAAGAAGTTAGGAGTTCAAAATAGATAAACACCAAGGGTCACCCATTGAAGCGATGTTATACCTGCGAAGGTGACGACGTCGCTAACATATGCCCATTGCAAAATCAAAACGTGAGAGAAATGAATGCTCCATATTGCACTATTGAGAGAAAATATAAAAACCATATGGCTCAAGATTGTCCATACAATAGGCAGACTATCAGACAAACTTATTAGCATCCTTACCAACAGGTCAGGTATTAGAACCAATACCAACAATCGTATTATAGGCCACAACAACAATATCAACCTCAATACCAACAACAATATCAAGCACCATATAGACCACAACTGATCTTAGGAAACCAATCGCGAGCTCCTGCCAATGTTATCCCAGTTAAGTATGTAGTGGTAGAGGAGAACCCTAATTGAGCATTGGTGCAGATGACCCTTTTGGTCTTAGAAAATGACCCTCATGCCCGTAGTTCTGACTATACCCATGAAGATAGTTCACAAGCTTATTACAAAGAGTCACACTAGCATAGTGATACTTATACTTATCAATATGCGGCACCACCTATGGAACCAAATTGGGAGCCACATTACTCCAATGTCATGTATACGAATCCTAACCTCAGGCCACAATGGAGACAAATGAAGCCACAAGCCCCTAGAGGGCCATGTTTTAGATGTCAGGGTGACCATTTCATTCATGAATGTCCCCACCCACTCGCTCTAGGACAAGGAAAGAACATCAGAATACAAGGATTTTGTCCCAAGTGCAGCAAGGAACATCTCTCAAGAAATTTTCCAAGGAACCCATCTAGTGTGCCCAAGGTTACACCAATTAATGTGGTAGGCTTAATGGTGGATTCAAGTTCAAGTAGCATTGACCTGGCTCCTATACAGGTAGTCATTAGGGCACAAGGCTTAAAATAGGCTAAACCAACTGAACAATCAATGTCAAGTGAATCAAGAGAGCCTATTAAGAGGAAAATAAGAACCTAGAAGGATACCACAGAGAGAAGGCCAATCGTAAGTCGACTAAAAAGTGATCCGAACTAGAAAAAAGCCTGAGAGATGCAAAACTAAAAATAGAAGACAAGGCATCTCAAAACCCCTCAGAGATTGAAGATCCATCCACTCCACTTCATCCCACACCGCCACTCATTGTAAATAGATTGCAACCACGGTCTGTTCTTGCAGATCCAACCCCAAAAGTCTTGGACATGAAACTAGAATGAAACTTCAAATGGCCAATGGCCATATTGAAAGACCTCTAGGATTTCTAGAAGGGATAACTCTAACCACTTGTGTAGAGTTTGAACACACCTTTGCTATATGTGACTTTGACAAAAATAACGTCTATGAAATGATCCTAGAAAGACCCTTCCTATGACAATTGCAAATAGTAAAAGATTGGGAAACCAAATCCTTGTACTTGCACCACTTAGGGTTTACAACCAAAGTCAATTTGAAAGATCATACCTTTAGAGATGTAGCACCCCTATAGTGGAATCCTATCCAGAAGGTGCAAGAAGATTCAATCTCTGTGCATTCTAAAAGTTATTCTGATCAATCTTGGATGCATGAAGATACTCACTTGTGGATGTGCAAAGTTGCAGAGGAAGAGGAAAGACACCTAAAAGCGAGAGAAGAAGGAACTTCTCAAGGAACTAGACTAGTTAGAGACCCAGCCTGCACACTGATGATCTTTCCTGATGAGGAATTTGAGCCTCATGGTTGGGCAAAAAGCTTAGCCACCATGGAAATTGTTGTCAATGAAGAATAGTGGAAGCCTCATTGTGATGAGGAGGGTTATGATATCTCTTTGTTTAGGTCTGAACCCTTGCTAGAGGGGTGTGATTCTAATGAGGTCATAGAAGAAGATGAGAATGATGATGATCTAGACTCCATTGTGATGGATAGTTTCTTTGACTCAGAAGAGCATTATCTAGAAAATGTAGGAGTCTTTACCCAAAAAGAAGAAGAACCTCTCATAAGCATCAAAACTATAAATACAAGGGATGAAAGTGAAGGTAGTCAAAAGAAAAAGAAAAGATTTGCAATGAAACAAGAACAGGAGGAATCATTGTTCAAAGTACCAGAGAATTTCAAGAAATATGAAGTTGAAGATTGGAAAATTTTCATATCAATGCCTAAGAAAGAGGCAGTCATACGAGAAGCATGAAAATATAAAAAAAATTGTAGAAACCATTGAAGAGAATGAAGAGCGATGTACGTACATAGGAGGAGAGCTAAGTGTACAAGAAGAAGAAGAGCTTGTAGCTTTATTAAGGGAATATAGTGACATGTTTGCATGGATGTGTACTTGAGCCAAGAAGACTCAAGGACTTGTGCCAATGAGACTTTACCTCAATTGCCACACAAGTGCGTATAGTGGGTACTTAACACACATCTAATTGTCAATCCGATAGAACGACGTACCAAGTGTATGAAGACGTGTGCACACGTGATGGAAAATGAAGTGGTCAAGCTAGCATGCATGAGAAAAGACTAACTACCTCTCACACTCACTGAAATGCTGAAAGTGTTTGCCGGTGAGCCTCTTACAGCAGTTTTCAAAAATTCAAGGATTTCTCCCAGCTCCGAACTCTGAATATAGGCAATAGGGTACTCATTTCGAAGCTCTCGCCGAGACGCACCTACTGGAACTGGTTTCACTCGATTGTGACAACTCTGCTTCAAGTTATGGCCAAAATGGTGAATGGTGGGAAGCACCCACACTCACGCCACAACTCCTACAAGCTCACACACACACTACAACTGCTCCAAATCAAGGGGAAGGGGTAGACAACAGTCATACACCTGCATATCAAGCAACACACGCACATACAAGACCAAAATGAAGATCAAAATCTGCAAGGAAGAGGCAAATTCGAAATTTCAAAAGAGCTCCTTCTTCACAATGGCAAAAAGTTTCTACAAAGAGTCACAAAGTGACTTATATACATGTGCCCTAAGTTTGGTCCTTTCACACAAGAGACCGGCACTTTATTCACTAAAAGACTAATCTCCTACTATTTTACAAGGGATATTTTACAACAACTTGGGATTATGCAACTAGAGGACTCCTCTAGTGCATCTACATGGCTTGAGGGAATTCTTGAAGACCTCGAAAAAGAAAAAATAGGCCCATCATTTTGAAAATTTTGGGACTCTACTCTTATGCTCCTTTGCTCTGCAACACTCTCCCCCTCTTTGTCTCTGTCGTCCCTTGACAGGCTTTAGCTTCTCATTGGCTGCTTGTTTAAGTCTTTTGAGTGCACACATCCAGTGGTCGAAGAAGCAATAAGGACTGTTAGACAATTGGGTATCTTATCCGAGGTTTTTCCTTTACTTCTGTCTTTGGCTTACTTTAAGAGTTCTGAATACACGCACTCAGTGGTCGGAGAAGCAATAAGGACCGTTAGAGAATTTGTTATTTTGTCCGATCTATGTCCTTTGCTTTTGTTTTGCCTCTTGGTATTCCGTATATCACATATCTGGGTTGCTGTATTCAGTTGGGTTGCCACGCACGCCACCAGTGACCTATGTCTTGCTTGTAGTACTCTGATTTGTCTTGGTTGCAAACATGTGACCCCGTTGTATTGCTTTGAGCTTGTTTTCTTTCTTTCACCGCGCAGGACCTGGATGATTCGTTGTTGCCTGATGCGTGCCCCTGCGGGGCTTTGGGCAGAGGGTGGTTCTTCCGTTATCATGATCTTCATTCTTTATTGAGTTGTTTTTTACTTTGATCGTCTTCTTCTTCTTTTCTTGCTTGATTCCCCTTCCACACGTCCCTCCTCCTGAACTCTGTCATCCTCGAGAGGCTTTTTGTGGTGACGTGTGTATGGTTGTATGGCCTGTTGCTCTCTTTGATTTAGCAGATTTGCGTGACACAGCATGAATTCCTTCCATTGCTGAGACTTTACTCCGTCTTCTGGCGCCTGTCTATGATCAGCAAAGAAACTTGTTTCATAGGCCACCAGTCGCGCGTTCAAGTTGGAATTTATTTTGACGAAGATTTCTGAATCAATTTCAAAGAAGCCAGTGAAAAATGCTTCTTCGAAAGTTTGCATATATGTCGAAGGCAAAAACATTAAGCGAGAATAATATGCCATGATAGTTAGTCGGCTGGGAATAGTAGATAAATAAAAAATGAGTGCTTCCGATCCTTGTGTAATGCCAATGAAATTCAAAAAGGTATATTTGGCATGTTGGAACACTTTGAGTACCGTAAGCATCATGCTGAATATTTTATTTGTCATTTTTACCGCTAAATCTGGTACTGTAGCATATCTGGCAATCCAAAATTCCATAGATTTTACCATGTATTCCTCGGTCAGTAAGTAATTATGTGGCGGACTAGGTAATAGTGGATAATTGAGCCACTGACTATTAATGCTACCCTGGCGCTGGCCTTCCCAAAATTGCGTCCAAGAGCGTCTGCGGGGCACAGGGCAAAAAGATGGATTCACTTGAAGCTCATATGGTGATGCTTCCCATTGTACCCGCAGTGTAGGATTCTTTTTCCAAAATTTTCCTTCTCCAAACGGGATCTGCCTTCTCAAATTCTTCCTGTGTATATGTAAAGGTATCCTGCCTGAATGGAGGTTGTTATCCGGATCTTTATTTACCGTAGACCTTATATAATGCCGCGTTTGTTCTTTAAGTAGACCGTATGGTACATTGAATGGTTTCAAAATTTGCTCTAATTGTTTATTGTCGATTTGAGCCTCCTTTATGATCTTTATGATCTAATCTTCAAACTCAGTAGTGAGTTGGGACACCAGTAGTGCCCGTTCTGGTCGGCTCAGTTCTGCAATTTCTCGAGTGTTAGGTTCAAATCGAACCTCCTTTTCCTCCCTTATCGGTGAATGATATGAGCGGGGGGAGAGAGGACGTACCTCAT
This sequence comes from Ceratopteris richardii, assembly GCA_020310875.1. Taxonomy (NCBI): domain Eukaryota; kingdom Viridiplantae; phylum Streptophyta; class Polypodiopsida; order Polypodiales; family Pteridaceae; genus Ceratopteris; species Ceratopteris richardii. The sequence goes on along the minus strand of CM035423.1, from coordinate 151,754,570 downwards.
TCTCCACAGTAGCCTCTGCGGACTTTGGAACTACTGGTGTCCCCTTGTGTCTCGTTTGTTCTAATTGATCCTGTAGCTGTTTTATCATCTCTTTCTTTTGCTTGATTTCTTCTTGAGCCTGCAAAATTGTTGATTTATTTTTTTCTATTTCTTCAGCTACAATGGCGAGCATCTTCTTTACAATGTAATAGGTATCTGTTTTCTGCTTTTTTCCATTTAGCTCGTAGAGCTGCAGTGTCTTCCATGTATGTGTGTTCCCATTCAGCTACGGTAGCTCTTTCCTCTGTTAGTGCATCTTCATACTTAGCAACTTTGTCCTCCAATTCTTTGATATTCTGTTCTGGTTGGGCTTGCATTTCAGCCGGTTGATCGCTTAGAAGTGCAGTCATAAGTTCCTTGTTGCGTTGTCTTAAGCTTTCCGCTTCCTCCATGTACACTTTGAGCAGAGATTCTAGGATTTTGCTTCGTGCACTCATTCGTGCTTTTTCAGCCTCATTCACTTCTAACTTCTTTGAGAGTTCCTGGACCTGTTCTTTCAGATTTGTATTTGCCACCTCCAGTATGTTGTATTGTGTTTTGACTTCTTGAAGTTCCTTTTCTTGCCTCAAAACTCGTTCCTTTTCAGTTGATAACTCGGTGGAAAGATTCTTACCCCAATTTTCAAGATCCTTCTTCTCCCGCATGGCTTGGTGATAATCCTCGTCAGCGTCAAGCATTAGTTGCTGTGTGTCTAGTGCTGTTCTAATCATATCTTGCACCACAGGCTTGAGCTGAGCGATATCCACATTCAGCCATGTCTTAGGTATATCCGGGATTTCTCCTGTTTGTACATCTTTTCCTTTATCTACGTGGATCGTTTCGTTGTGTGGTTGTCTGATCTGTAGTTGGACTTGTTGTTCTTCGTCTTTATCCACATCAATAGTTTTAGTGGCACTCCCTTGAAATGTACCATCCATGGATGAAGGCTCTGCCACAACTCTAATGGGCGTGAACGGTTCCTCTTCTTCTGTTCTATCTTCCTGCGTCTCCTTCTTGGGTATCTTCATGGATACATTTCGAGGTGGTGTGGCCTCCTTGATTTGAATGTTGGAACTTTCATTAAGTTTTAAAGTATGCTGACCTTCCATTTTTGCTTCCTTGCTTCTGGTACTTTGATCAACCTTCGTTGTGTGATCCTCCTGCTTGAGGTCTTTTTGTTCTTCGTTATAGTTCACTTCATTCAATTCCTCCCATTGTCCGTCATCTCTTGATTCGCTTCGAATATCTACATCCAATAACGAAGTATTGGGCTCCTCTTGGCCGTCCGATCCAGAACTAGAGTTATCTAGGCCTATTTCTCGATATCTATGGGCTTTTGTGAGTTTGCTCTTTGTTTCTCTGGCTTGTTCTGACTGCTGATAATGATGACCTTGTACTGGAAGATTGATTTGCCCTCCTGTGTACTGATGAGTCTCTTCCAAGGCTTTAGCTAAGTCTTCTTCCGTTATTTGCTTCTGTCCTTCAATAGTAGTTTTTGGGAGTACATGTATCCTTTTTGTTGTTGGTGCGTCCTCTTCAACTTGCTTGGCCTCCCGGAGTCTTTTCGTGCCTCTCATTCTGGGTTGAGAGCTAGTTTCTGCCACTTCCACGATTTTTGCTCTTTTTTTCTTTTTTGGCACAGTGGCGACTTTGACATACCTAGCCATATCATTTGAAGACGGCATTTCCTGCAAATGCTCTCTTATGCCCAAAGTGTGGTAAATCAAGATAGTTGAGGCCACACTGCCATTTAGAAACTTCTTATTATTCCATTGCTTTTTAGCCTCGAACAGTCTTTCCTGGATATATGGTGTCAAATTGATTTGATTCCCGATTTGCTTAATGGCATGGGAGAGTAGCTGGACAATAATTTTCTGTGGTGCCGTGTATCGATTCATGTTGGGGAAGCAGAAATGTTGATGAATTAGTCTGACTTCCTCTTCTATATCAACTCTGTTAATGTCAACAAAAGTGCGTGTCTTTGCTCCACGACTTTCTTCTTTTACCGTTGTGACACCGTCCCTTTTCCCATCTGAATGCTTCCTTGATCAATTCATGTGTGAATTGAATAATTACCCATTCTCCTCCTTTATCCATAACTCTGGCTTCTGGCACCAGTGGATCATGTAGTGCAGGCTGTAGGGTGTTCATGACTTGCGTGCATCTTTGGAAATCAGGTTTATAGATGGGTAATTCAAAATACTTGTGAATTCCTGCTTTCTTCATTATGTCAATGGTGGATTGCATCTCATGTAAGACCCTGAAATCCTAGGACATAATTGGAAAATGATGCTCTGTATCCATAATTTTGATGTTTGCCAAGAATAAGTAGTCTCCAATTGGTTGCTCATCTCTAAACCAGTGTCCCTTTGCTTTCGTGAGACTTTGGGGAGGAAATTCCTGCACCTCCTCTTGTACTGTTGCTTCAGAATCCTCAGAAGCCATCTGCACTTGTAGCGAAAAGTGCGTTAGTGTCAAAGGAAAGTATGTATCTGTTCAATGCATCGTAGTGACTATTGATGTTTTTCACTCCGTTTCCCATCATTGAGTGAGATCTCTTACCACCGTTTTTATACCTTTTCCTGAAAGAAGACAATCGTTAGTATAGCCGAAGCATTTATTTATGTACACAGTAAGTCCATTCCTATCAAAGTGAAGCTAAGATCTAATCTCTCTTGGAGAATGTGCGCCACTAGTTTTATAATGTACATCATGTGCCAAATGCTTGGCCATGTAATGTGGCCCTATTATGCATACTTGAGGTGCATTAGAGACTTCATGAGTGCAATGGAAATCTTTGTTTCTTCGCTCGTCCAATCCTCGTGGTTGCTTAGGTTTCCAGATCCATTTCGTGACCACTAAGAGAGGTCGTTTTGTTTCTTTGATCCGTCCGGCTTCATGAGTTCTCTTTGCGTTCTCCAGTGTCCGAGTGATATTGGCATTGCTTTTCCGGTTTCTTGGATGACTCTTATGTAGTTTTGTCATTCACCTTGTCTGATGTACTGCATCTTCCTGAGTCCTTGTAGCCTGTCTAGCTGTTTGTGTTACCTTTTTAGGAATCCATATCTGCAGTCGCGATCTTTGGGCTTCCATCAATGGTTTGGGGATCCATATGTGCAATAGTCCTTTTGATGAAGATTTAGATGTAGTTGACTTTGTGATCCTTGCGTCCTTTTCAAGATTGGGTTCTGACTTCGCCTGGCTCTTTATCTGATCCTTGCGTGCCCATTTGTAGTTTGGTCGTCCTACATATGAGTATCCACAAGTGGTTTTCCCGTGTTGCGATCTTTTGGCTCGTCGAGTGGCTTCGATAGAGTAAATTTCTTTCATTGTCGCTTTTGCCCGGACGGAATGTGCTGATTCCGGTTCTTCTTCAGGCATTGTTGAACTTGATGTGTCTGCTGCTTCTAGGTTGATTTCTGGTATTTGAGTAACCGAATTACCTTCTAATGTCGTTTCCGGACAGCTCTCAGGGCTTGTGATCATCTGTGTTCGAATTAGAGGTTTTACTTCTAATAGGCTGAAAATCTCCTTATGCCCTATCTTTGCCGAAATGTAGCCTTGAGCTAGATGGATACACACTTCATTCTCAATAATCCAGTCTTGTCCTAGAATTAAGTCTTCTATTAAATCCTCATCTTTGCACACTAAGACTTTCTGTTCCATGGAGGAATTGCCTAGGTGGAGGGATACATTTGTCGTTCCAATACATTCTAGGGTGTGACCTCCAATTCTGATCAATTAGGCTTTTGTGGGGTTCAAATTTAATTTCAGATCTTTTGCTATTCTATCTCGCATGCAGCTAAGTCCTGCTCCTGAGTCTATCAATGCATCTATCAACTTGTACTCTGTCTTGCCAATCCCTAGGTTTAGGTAAGGTTGCGTTTTGCACACACCCGTTGTATCATGATTATCGACTTGGTAATTTGCCATAGGGATAGGCTCTTCTCCTTGGAGATAGCGTTCATCTCGTTGTCTAACCCATTCTTTCCGTTTCCTAATGCGTTCCAATGCTTCTTGTCGAGCTTCCTCTCTAATTCGCTCCTCTTCCTTCTTCCTATTTTGGGCACCTAGTAATCGTGCTAGCATTTGATCGGTCAAAGGTTCCATGAATCGTCTCACTCTACATCCACTGATGTAGTTAGGAAGAATGTCGCCATCTAAGGTTGCTAGATTGACTGCTCCACCAGTCGAGATTCGATTTATGAGCAACGGTCCATATCCGCGTTTTTGTAATTTCTTGGCATGTTGTTTTAGGGTGTACACTAAGACTAAGTCACCTTCTTTAAGTCCCTTGTCTTTTATATGTGCATCATAATATGCTTTTTGTCTTCTTTTTGCTGCATAAATTCCTGCCACTGCTTGTAACCTAGTCTCATGTAACTTCTCGATTTGGTCTAGTTGTTGGGATAGTTCATGTCCGTTCCACTCGTATTGTTGGGCCACTTTCAGTGTTGGTACTAAAAAGTCAATTGGCAAAATTGCATTTTGCCCATACACCAAGTTAAATGGTGTGGTTCCAATAGCCATTTTATATGCAACCCGGAAGGCCCAAATTGCATGATGCAATTGTTTGTCCCAATCTGACCTTCCATTATTGACAATCTTTGTCAATACTGTACACAGTACCTTGTTGGAACTCTCTGCTTGTCCATTGGCTTGGGGATGGTATGGGGCTGATTTTTTATGAATCACTAAAAACTCATTCATTAAAGACTCGATTACTTCGTTGAGGAAGTGCGTTCCCCGATCACTCACAATCTCAATGGGTAATCCAAAACGGGTGAAAATATGCTCGAAGAGAAACTTGGCAGTGGTTTGAGCATCGTTCTTTCTAGTGGCTTTTGCTTCTACCCATTTGGTCAAGTAATCCGTGGCTACTATGATGTACTCCGCATGTGATCCTTTGGCAGGTGGATTGATAGGTCCTATGAAGTCAATACCCCATTTTGTGAAGGCTCTCGCGCATATCATGGGTCTTAATGGCATGTCATCTCTCCGAATTGGGTATTTAGTTCTCTAACAAGTCTCACAACCTCGTACATATGTTTCAGCATCCATATGTAGAGTTGGCCACCACAATCCCGCAAAGAGAATCATTTTGACAGTTCTTTCAGCCGAAAAATGACCTCCTGCGGCACCTGCATGTGCCATCTCTAATATGGGTAAATATTCTCCTTCATGCACACATAATCTGAGTTGGTTATCTTTCCCTCGTCTAAACAATTGTTTGCCCATGAGTGTATAATCCTTGCTCATTTCCTCTAAGGATCGCTTTCTTGCTAAACTAGCTCCTATCTCATGCTCCTTCGTTTTGAGAAATTGTACTAATGTCTTACTCCAATTGGGCGCTATGGTCGAAAAAGGTAGAGACACATGATCTTCAGGGATCATCTCTTGGCATTCTGCACAATTGCTTACATGGTCGTGAACATTCTTTGGTAAGTCAGGCCAGTACACTCCTAATCTTTTTAGTTCTCGTATTGTTCCATGAGTCCCTTGGTGTGTTCTCCATTTGTTCACGTGTGCTTGCTTGATCAGTTGCTTTTGTTCATCCTCCTCAACACATCTGAGTAACACACCATTGGGTTCCTTGTAGTACACACTTCCTGAAACGATGTGTAAGTTCCTTGATTGAAGAATTTCTTTTTTGCTATTCCTGTTGATTGAGTGTTGAGGGCCATGGGTGAGTATAGGGATCATTTTTTCTGCCCACTTTGGGCAAACTTCTAGATTAAACAAATAAGCATCTGGTAGATCGTCGGGCACTCCACTTGGTGGCTCTCCGTGTGTTAGCCTAGAAAGGTGGTCTGCTCTCACATGTGTGTTTCCTTTTTTCACTATTACTTCAAAATCGAACTCCATGAGTAGTAAGAACCATCGTACCAACCTTCCCGTGTTACTAGGCTTATTGACTAAATACAACAAAGCTTGATGGTCTATGAAGAATTTGAACTTGTTTGCTAAAAGGTAGTGTGTGAACTTCTTCACTGCATAGACCATCCCTAAGCCTTCTCGTTCAGTAGTGGTATAATCTCTTTCCGCTTGATTCAGTTGTCTACTCGCATAGGCAATTGGATGATCGAGCTTGGCTTCGTCAGCTGGTTGGGCCAGGATACATCCAATGGCATAGTTAGAAGCATCCACATGAATATGAAAAGGCTTGCTCCAGTTTGGTGATTTCAGAATTGGGGTTGTACTAAGTCTCGTTTTCAACTCGGTGAATGCCTTCTCACACTCTTCTGTCCAAGTAAATTGAGTCAAGAGACCATACAAGGGTTTTGCTATTATGGCATACATGTGAATGAACCTACGGTAGTATCCACAATGTCCCATAAAGGCTTGCACTTCCTTTGCATTCTTGGGTCTTGGTAAGTCTAAGATGACTTTAATCTTGTCCTCATCCGTAGATATTCCATTTCTCGAGACTATGTGTCCTAGAATTTTCCCTTGTCTTACCATGAAGACACATTTTTCTGGGTTTAAGCAGATTCTATACTGCCTGCATTTGTTGAATATCTTCCTCAGTTCGGGTATGTGATCGCATCTTTGATTAGAGTACGTGCAGAGGTCATCTACATATACTTCCATGCTTTTTTTCAAAAATTCCTTGAAAACGTGACACATCAATCGTTGGAAGGTAGCCGGTGCATTAGTGAGTCCAAAAGGCATCACTCTGAATGCATACACTCCCCATTCGGTGGTGAATGCCGTCTTATGTTGATCCTCAGTCGCAATAGCTACCTGATTGTATCCGGAGAATCCATCTAGGAAACTATAGACCTCCTTACCTGCTACTCTTTCTAATAAATGGTCCGTGATAGGTAGTGGGTAGCTATCACGTATAGTGGCTGCATTCACCTTCTTCAAATTTATGCACACTCTCAATTTTCCATTTTTCTTAGGCACTACTACTAATGGCGATACCCACTCGGTATGTTCTATCTTATATATGAATCCTGCCGCTAGTAGTTTGTCTATTTCTTCCTTAATCTTTGCTGCATAGACTTCATTGTATGTATAAGGACGTTGTTTGGAGGGTTTTGCATCTGCTATCATTGGTATTCGATGGGAACAAATAGTGGGTTCTACACCTTTGAGATCCTTATAAGTCCATGCGAATACATCTCGGTACTCTCGGATAAGGTGTATGAGTTCCTCTTCCTCCTCTTCAGATACATCTTTACCAATATAGGTGCATCTTTCTTCTCCCTCCTCAACTGTTACAACAATTTTTTTTGTTTGTTCCTTGTTGTCATACGCTTCTCCGTCTCGTGCCTCTCGTCTAGGCATTTGAATAGCTACTTTTCTTTCCTCTACTTCGTATTTTTTAAAGTGTTCAGGAACTTCAAAAAGATCTGGGTCCGGCCCTACCTTACTCATGTCTTCCTCCTGCCTGTGTATTGCCGTAGCAGTTTCAATTGCTAAGATCTTTGTTGGTTCCTGTTCCTTTTGGTTCTGAATAGTATTTAAGTAGTTTTCTTCGGAATCAAATTCTGGTTCCATCTCTATGCTTTCATATTCCTCTTTCCATTCTTTTTCTAGGATTTCCCCTTCTTGTACTTCTTGAAGAACAACCATATATAAGTTTACATCATAGCCTTCCTCATCTATGCATTCATTCATCGTCAAAACTTCCTTGTTTACGCATACATCTAGAGTTGCCAAAATTTCCATCCATCCATGTGGCTCAAAAATCTCATCAGGAAAAATTTGAGGCATGTAAGTTGGGTCCTCTACTGCTCGATAGTTAGGGTGTCCTATCGGCCACAGCTGTTTTTTATACTCCTCCTTCTTTGCTTCCTTGCACATCCATAACCGGGCATCTTCATGCATCCAAGATTGATCACTTGATCCAGCACTGTGAATGGATAGGTCATCTTCTTCTTTGTGGACTGAGTTCCATTGTAATGGAGGGACATCTCGATAAGCAAACGTGTGCAAATTTATCTTGGTGGTGTTTCCTTGATGTTGTAGATATAATGAATCTCTTCCCCAATCTTGTACAACCCGCATTTGTCTCATGAAGGGTCGCCCTAATATCATTTCGTAGTTGTTTGCTTTCTCGAACTTACAAATAGATAATGTGTGTTCAAACTCTACCCCACAGGTGGTTAGTTTGATTCGTTCCAATATTCCCAAGGGTCTTTCCACATGACCGTCTGCTAGTTGGAGTTTCATGCAAGTGGGTCGCAATGTAGGTTTTCCCCACTTTTCCCATATCTCCTTGGTGGCAATCCCTACCCCAGCTCCCGTGTCTAGAATGGCCTTGGTCATGTACCCATTGTGGGTGACAGGTAAGCATGTATTACCTTCATCTCCTTCACTAAATTCCCCCACTTTATCAACTGGAATTTGTATTGTGGATTGGTTTTCCTTTTCCTTTCCTTTCGTTTCCCCTTTTTCTGGTGGTGGTTCTAATTGATCTGCTAACTGTCTCCATAGTTGTGGTCTAAGTTGAAGCAACTCTTCCACCGTCAATTTGCATTGCACCTTTGTTTTCTTAAGTTCTGTTAGATTGTGTGAACTCTCTTCTGAGTTTCCTTTTTCCTTCCCATGCACTATGGGTGCTCGTATTATTATAGACTCTCTTTTGTATTCTCCCATGTAGTTGGGCAATGTTGAAATGCTCAGGGCTTCCTCTCTACCTCTATCAAATCTTGATACTTCCTCATATGCTTCCTCCAGGTTAAGGTGGGGTTGACAATCTTCCCCATCTATTTCATCAAAAGGAGGTGGACTGATTCCATTCTTTTTCCATTGTTCCTCTCTAATTCTATTCCACAAGTCTTTTGGCCAATCAGCATCTAGGTCTGGTATCATGGATACCTGTTCCTCTTGTGCTTTTATTTGTTCACCATGATCATCTTCCCTTCTAGGTTCCTTATCCTTGGGTTGGATGCATTCTTCGTATAGACCCTGTGCGATCCTTGTTTCTGGTAAAATTGGGATTGTCTTTTTTAGAGTCGCTTGTGCTACTTCGATGAGTTTCCGGCATATTGCCAATCTTTCTTTTTCTAATTCCCCTTGAGGATAGAGTTTTTCATGTTGCTCTATATTTGGGCCCATTTTGATTCTAGCTTGGTAAGCTTTCAACCACATGTCCAAATCCTCTAGCTTTGGGTCAGCTAGAATTGATCCTGGCTTCTCTTTCTCTGAGCTAATTCGTGGTGGTTCAGGGATCTCCTTATGCATTTTTTGTCCTTTATGCTCTTTAAAGCCCTTAGTTTGTTTTTTACTGTCTTGGCTCTTATTTCTTGCCCATTTTTCTTTGAGTTTTTCTCGTCTTTCTTTCCATTTTTGTACTTTTGTGTTTTGGGAATTCTCACATGGGTTCTCAGAATCCTCAACTACCTGAATTTTAGAGCCTACTGTTTTATTGTTCTCTGGTTTCTCTTCCGGTTGTTTTCCCTTTTGTTGTTTTGCTTGAGTTCTAGTAATAGCCTTTAGTGGTACGGTGTACTCCTTATCACTTCCAGATCCTTCTATGACCTCAATCACATTAATTGGTGCAGTATCTTGAGTTTTTGCAGGATTCTTAGGGCAATCTCTAAAAAGATGTTCTTTTCCGCAATCACTGCAATATCCTTCCCAGATTCTAGGTGGTGGAGGGTTGTAAGGTCGAGGGCATTCTCTAATGAGATGGTCTCCTCCACATCTATAGCATGGTCCTCTCTGCATAGGTGGTCTAATAGATGGTCTCACGGTTGGTTGTGCTTTAGGAGCCGTATACATTAAGGTGGTGGTCTCTGTTCCATAAATATGATCATAGTCCTCATATCCATAATAAGAAGCATCATATGCCGTTTCATATCCCGTCGCGTTGGCTTCATATGGGTAGTACTCTCATGTTGGATGTTCATATCCCAGGTTTGTTGATTCTTCGTTGGTCATTGTCGATGCTGGAACTATCGCTCTTTCTAAGTTTTCTACTGGTTGAGCATACTTTACAGATATTACTTGTTGAGGTTTTGACAGTTGGGGTCCTAGCACTGGTTGTGGTGGTGGATACGGTGCTTGCTCGTATGGCCGTGATGCTTCTGCAGGTGTGGGTACGGGTTGTATTTTGGTATCTCTCTACCTGGTTCCCTAGGCGGATATCCATAGGGTCTATACTATGGCGGTTGAAAAGGACGTGCTTGCCTATTAAAAGGACAGTTCTCAGTAGTGTGGTTGGTATATTTTTGTTCTATGTGACAATACCAAGAAGTCCCTTGTTGTTGCTGTCTGTGGTATGGATACATAGGTTGTGCACCGGCCCCTCCTCTGGCACACAAGTGTGTGGGATGCTCTCCTCCACATAAGTTACATCTCCATAACATAGGCACTCTTTGAGCTCGATTTTGGTAAGCTCTTTGCCCCTGGACTCCTAGTTTCTTTGCTAATAGTTCAGCTAGTTCTTCCATGTTACTGGAGTTGGACGTGACAGTGCTTCTTAAGTCTTCGGATTTAGTGAGGTCGGTCGTACCTTTGAGGTCCTCGGCAAGGTTATCTTCCAAGTCAATGCACTCTTGAAGACACTCACTTAATGTTTGTAGCCTTTTCACATACACTAGGGTTCTTAGGGTTATGTTAGAGAGCCCATCTAAAAATAATGAAATCATCTTTTGTTGAGTGGGTCTCTTAGCTACTGGGCATCTATCCACATATTGATTGAATCTTCGGGCAGCAGTCTTCAGAGTTTCATTAGGGTTTTGTTTAAAGCTATGGATTAAAGATGCAGAATTGTGTTTAATCCCTCTCTTTGTGAATTCTCCAATGAATTCTTGAAAGAATTGTTCCATGTTTTCAAATTGATTGGGATCTAAAGGTTGGAACCAAGTTAGAGCTGTCCCTGTGAGGGTGAGCCCAAAAGACTCATACTGCACCAAGAAGTCCTCTACTCGCTCCGCTCTTAGAACTTGTTTAAATTCGGCGATATGATCATATGGTTCCCCTAATCCATCATAATGGTTTCTCACGCATTTAGCTACTTGGATTGGTCTCAATCTTCTCATTGGTTCAGGCGGTCTGGGCATTACAGGGAAGACTGGGGCAGCTGGTCGTAATGGAGGTATTCCTGGCTGTCCTCCTACTGGTGGTCGTGGTCTCACCGGTGGTCGGTAATGGTTCCCTATCCCTGCGTGGGCCTGATTGTGTGTGTGCACTCCTGGAGTTGCAAACTGTACATGAGTATGGTTGGGCACACTTCGTTGGCTGGTCTGTCCTGATGTGGTATGTTCCGTCTCTTGTTGATTTCCAAAAGGATTTTGTGAGGTAGTTGCCTGATCTCTCTGAGGAAATACAGGTGTGCCCATATATCTCAGCCGAGCCCTGTCTAGGGCACTCACAGGCCAATATCTCCTTTGATCCCTATCCAAGTAAGTGAGTCTAGTTTCGTCATCTGGGTCTTTCAACTCATAGAATGTCATGGGGCTTTCTTCTCTTCCTGGAACAGGTAAGTCGGTTTGAAGCAATAGGTCTGCTCCGTGGATCATATAGACTTCCAACAGGTAGTCGTCTTGAGGTATCAAATCTCCTCTCAAGACCCGTGATACTTGAGACCTGCCCCTAGGGGTGGTCACAAACTCTTCACGGTGTGTTCTTTCGGAGTTGTCTGGATCCGTAAACTCTCCCCTTTCGTTGATCCTCTCAGGAAATTCAGTCACAATGTAGATATGACCAATTTTGTCTACATAGGCACCTCCCTCGTACTTGACAGCCGGTCGGGGTACAATTGTGGCATTCCGGGAAGTTACCATCCTAGCCATAGATCTATTTAAGCCATCCAAGTAGATGGGGATCTCCTGGGCATTGGTGGACACATACTGTAAGGAGGTACCGTACTCTCCTTCAACAGTAGTCATGAAATTCCTATTCGGTGTTGGACCCTGCATGTCTTCAGAAGCCATGGGTAGTTCCTCCTCTGAATCACTAGAAGTCTCTGAGTAGGTGGAGTGATGACTGACCTGAGCAGCACTTCCCACAGAAGATATGACACTTCTTCGGCTACTTAGCACTCTTCCTGACCTCAAGTTCATTCACTCACCTAAGTCTCTCTAGAAATCCCAGAGATTCTCCCTGAGTGGCTCTTCTAATGCCTCTGATTGTCTACCAAAAACTACTAAAGTCAATCTGGTCGATACCGTTTCTAGACGATACCACACTAGGCGATACTGCCTTGGCCACGATACGATACTAGTAGTTCAAACGATACGATACTGGATGCAATACGTGATACGATACTGAACATCCACACGATACGATACCAGAATCCTTCCCGACATGATACAATTTTAGTATCGCGACACTATCCTTGTTACAGGGACGATACGATACTATGGCAAGCGGAGATACGATACCACGGGCTTGCACGATACGATACTAGGTATGGTATCGTGATGCTTCACTAGGGAATATGGCGATACGATACTCGTGGGGTCAACGATACGATACGAATATGCAAGGCGAAACGATACCACGGTACCCAGACGATACGATACCACGGTACCCAGACGATACGATACTTATGACGGTATCGTGATACTATCCAGGTGAGCGGCGATACGATACCGGAGCGGTGTCGCGATACCAAATGCCAAGTGACACGATACGATACCAACTTAGCAAGGTAAGATCGTGATACCAACTCGGGGTCACGATACCAATATGGTATCGCGATACCAAGACAGGTATCAAGTGATACGATACTTTGGCGAGTATCGCGATACAAGGGAGTTTTGGTATCACGATACCAAACCTCAACCGATCGCGATACTCAAGCCAAAGTGCAAGGAAATTCCAAGTTTTTTGCACCCCCTTGCTCTCCTTACACCCCTCTTCACTCCTAGGTCACTGTGTCACACAAAGAGACTATAATAATATCAGTTTTTCCCCCCCGCGATACTGCGCATGCCCTTAATCACGTGTTTATGCATGTTTAGAGAGTTTTTGGCCAAGGTTCTTTGTGAAATCTTACCAGTGTATTGCTCTGCTTGCACCTGGAACTCAAACCCTAGCTTTGACAGCCTGAAAACCACGATACTTCACTCGCAATACCGGTCGCTGCTAGCAGACGATACCAGAATACAATGAAGTGTCAAATGAGCCAAATTTTTTTGTTTTTATACTTTTTTTTTATAGAATTTGAATTTTGCTAATTTTCTTGGTGATTTTGGGGATTTTTTTGGTGATTTTTGTCTACTCCTACTTCTCCTCTCCTCACTACTCCTCTTCTTCTAACCTAACCCTAACTCCTCCTTCTCTCCCTTCCTCCTAACCCTAAACCTAAAACTTATCACACACACCTCTGAGATGCGAAGTAACAAGTGCTGAAGTGATTGAGTAATTGCCACAAAACGAATTCACTTCTACAAGTACGATTCTATCACACTCGATCTATAAACATCATGAAGGCACCTTGGTTGAGTGTTCCCCGGCAACGGCGCCAAAAACGTGTGTACTTGAGCCAAGAAGACTCAAGGACTTGTGCCAATGAGACTTTACCTCAATTGCCACACAAGTGCGTATAGTGGGTACTTAACACACATCTAATTGTCAATCCGATAGAACGACGTACCAAGTGTATGAAGACGTGTGCACACGTGATGGAAAATGAAGTGGTCAAGCTAGCATGCACGAGAAAATACTAACTACCTCTCACACTCACTGAAATGCTGAAAGTGTTTGCCGCTGAGCCTCTTACAGCAGCTTTCAGAAAATCAAGGATTTCTCCCATCTCCGAACTCCGAATATAGGCAATAGGGCACTCGTTTCAAAGCTCTCGCCGAGACGCACCTACTGGAAGTGGTTTCACTCGATTTTGACAACTCTGCTTCAAGTTATGGCCAAAATGGTGAATGGCGGGAAGCACCCACACTCACACCACAACTCCTACAAGCTCACACACACACTACAGCTGCTCCAAATCAAGGGGAAGGGGTAGACAACAGTCATACACCTGCATATCAAGCAACACACACACATACAAGACCAAAATGAAGATCAAAATCTGCAAGGAAGAGGCAAATTCGAAATTTCAGAAGAGCTCCTTCTTCACAATGGCAAAAAGTTTCTACAAAGAGTCACAAAGTGACTTATATACATGTGCCCTAAGTTTGGTCCTTTCACACAAGAGACCGGCACTTTATTCACTAAAAGACTAATCTCCTACTATTTTACAAGGGATATTTTACAACAACTTGGGATTATGCAACTAGAGGACTCCTCTAGTGCATTTACATGGCTTGAGGGAATTCTTGAAGACCTCGAAAAAGAAAAAATAGGCCCATCATTTTGAAAATTTTGGGAATCTACTCTTATGCTCCTTTGCTCTGCAACACTCTCCCCCTCTTTGTCTCTATCGTCCCTTGACAGGCTTTAGCTTCTCGTTGGCTGCTTGTTTAAGTCTTTTGAGTGCACACATCCAGTGGTCGAAGAAGCAATAAGGACTATTAGACAATTGGGTATCTTATCCGAGGTTTGTCCTTTACTTTTGTCTTTGGCTTACTTTAAGAGTTCTGAATACACGCACCCAGTGGTCGGAGAAGCAATAAGGACCGTTAGAGAATTTGTTATTTTGTTCGATCTATGTCCTTTGCTTTTGTTTTGCCCCTTGGTTTTCCGTATATCACATATCTGGGTTGCTGTATTCAGTTGGGTTGCCACGCAAGCCACCAGTGACCTATGTCTTGCTTGTAGTACTCTGATTTGTCCTGGTTGCAAACATGTGACCCCGTTGTATTGCTTTGAGCCTGTTTTCTTTCTTTCACCGCGCAGGACCTGGATGATTCGCGTTGTTGCCTGATGCGTGCCCCTGCGGGGCTTTGGGCAGAGGGTGGTTCTTCCGTTATCATGATCTTCATTCTTTATTGAGTTGTTTTTGACTTTGATCGTCTTCTTCTTCTTTTCTTGCTTGATTCCCCTTCCACAATGGACCTATAGAGATGTGAAGGGAGTAGGTACGGAAATATGCTCTCATACAATCCCCATAATGGTTGATGCCAAGCCCAGCAAACAAAATCGCTACACATATAATGACACTTATGCATCCAAAATAAAAGAAGAAATTGATAGACTGATTGAAGTTGGAACATAAAACAACCTTTGCCATAGAGTGGGGAATCTTTGCCTTTCGTGTGATGCCATTTGGGCTCACCTATGCACTTGCAACATTCCAAAGGCTCATGTGTCATGTCTTGAAGAGTTCTTGCAAAAGAGCTTAGAAGTATAGGTGGACGATTTATGTGCTCATTCCTAAGAAAGAAGACACCACATCCTTGAGCTCTAACAAATCTTCAATAAATGTAGAGAATATCAAGTTTGTTTGATCCTAGAAAAGTGTGTGTTCATGATACATCAAGGTAAGATCTTAGGTCATATTGTTCCTAAGAACGGAATATCAACAGATGAGGACAAAGTAAGAGGCATTACAGAGTTGGAGAGACCAAGGAATGTTAAAGAGGTACAAGCCTTTATGGGCCATCATGGATATTACCATAGGTTTATCCACATGTATGTGATCATAGCTAAAGCTCTTTATGCTCTATTGATAAATTTTGGTTGGAATGATGAATGCGAAAAATCCTTCAATGAGCTGAAGGGATGTTTGTGAACAACACCAATGCTAACCACTCCTGATTGGTATAAACCATTCCATGTCCATGTAGCTACATCCAACTATGCAAAAGGATGTGTGCTAGCATAACCCACACGTGAAGGAAATGTAGATTCGCCTCTAACATATTCTAGCAGACAACTAAAAACAAGTGAACGGAACTATACAACAACCGAAATAGAAGACTTAGGCATGTTATATGTTGTGAAGAAGTTTAGACACTATCTATTAGCCTCAAAATTTTCACTGGTCATCAAGCTTTATTATATTTGGTCAATAAACCTTGCAATACACAACACTTAGTAAGGTGCTCCCTCTTACTAATGGAAGATGACTTTGAAGTGTTTGTTAGGAAAGGTAGGACCCACCCACTTAAGGGCAGCTAACCTTTCTTGCATCACTTTAGAAGATTCACTGCAAAAAGTGTCTGATGAACTACCTAATTCTTATCTATTCAATTTAGAAGTAGTTCCTAAATGGGAAAATAAGTTGGTACTTGTCCTAACCTTCAGACCCACAAATAAGAATGTGAAAACTAACAAAGAGGTAATCGTAAAATCACAAAATATCAAATATTGGCAGGACGTATGTACAAACAAGATATAGAGTGTGTATTAGCTTATTATGTTGAGGAACATGAACATAGTAGTTGGTTGCAACAAGAACATGAAGGATTGCTAGCAAATCACTATTCTAAACCATGAAAATTGTAGAATCTAAAATGTTTAGGAGTGGTCTGGCCTAGTATGGATAGAGAAATGCATGAGTGGACTAAGAATTGTTGAGTGTGCTAGGAGAGGTCCCCAGTGGAGTTTGCTACTCTTTATCACGTGTCATTAATTCCAAAATTGAGTACTCCATCAGTAGAATTTATGAAATTGGGAAGATTACCCAACGAGGCTAGTCTAACAAGAAAACAAAGCATGCAACAAGAGGCTCAGGACTACACCTTAATAAGAGAAAACCTATATCAAAGAGGCAAAGATGGTTATTTAAGATTTTGCATTCATGAATCAGACTATTTCAAAATCTCAGAAACTTCACATAGTGGTGTTGTGGGTGGGCACTTTGGGCCTGACCAAGTAATTAAGACCATTTTATGCTCAGGATTTTGGTGGCCCACTCTTCATATGAATTCACATACCTATGTGAAGAAATGTGACACATGCCAACATGCACGATATCCAATAAGAAAAAATGAGATGCCTTTGAGACCAATGATGGGAGGATGCACATTCTTGAAGTGGGGTAAAAACTTTCTAGGTCCTATTAACCCCCCAGCTAGAAACTCCCATGCTGAGTACATTATTGTTGCCACAGATTACCTTACAAAGTGGGTAGAAGTAAAAGCCATGACAAAGATCAATGCTCAAATGAGAGCTAAGATTTTATTTGAGAATGTGTTCACTAGATACACGTTATGCAGCAGAGTTAATAGGTGATAGAGGTACACAGTTCTTGAACAAATTAATTGAAATCTTCTCCAAGAATTGTTGGTGATACATAAGAAGTCTACCCCCTATCATCCATAAGCTAAGGGTCAAGCCGAGAGCACAGATAAGATCCTATGTAATGTATTGACAAAATTGGTCAATAATAAACGTTCTGATTGGGATAAACAATTTCATCATGTTGTTTGGGCTTATAGAGTTGCCTACAAAATGGTACTCAATGCCACACCATTTTAGATGGTCTTGGGATAGAATGATGTATTACCATTAGGCTTCCTCATTGCAGCTTTAAAAGTTGCACAAGAGCATGACTAGAATGGTCAGGAGTTGTCTTCTAGGATATTTGATCTAGAACGCTTAGGTGAGACTAGGCTATGAACAACGGTGGGCATCTATGCTACAAAGAAAAGACAAAAGGTATACTTTGATGCACACATCAAGGACAAATGATTGAAAGAAGGAAACCTAGTGTTGGTTTACACACCAAAGCAACATGCCCGTAAATTGGAAAAATGAGGATATGGACCCATGGTCATTAATAGAATTTCCACTAGCGGTGCAGTTCAATTGGCCACTCTAGAAGGTGACATGTTGCCAAGATACATTAGTGGGTGTCAAGTCAAACTATATCAAGAACCTCTTATAGAGGATATGCTAATGAGACTCAATGCTGCTAAGAAGCAAAAGGAAGAAGAGTTAAGGGTTAGAGAAGAAGCACAAGCAAAGGCTAGAGAGTGCATTAGGCGAAATAAGTTAAGGTGACAAGGCCCAGATGTCAATCCCAATGCCCCAAGATATCATATGACATGTGCTAAACATCGGGTATAATTGGTCATCAAATAATTGATCAACATTCCTTTTTGACCATAGAAATAGGACAAGGAAAGAACGTAAGAACTATGAGAGCCTTGATTGACTCAGGTGTAGCAACTAGTGGAGTGAGATTCTCATACTACCAAGATCTTAAATTGAATATAATTCCATAGACACCTATCTCATAGGATTGGGAGGTGTGGAAACCCCTTGTTTGTGCGAGGTGGTTCTTCCCATCTACCTTCAAGATGTCCCAATGAGAGTCAAAAAGCTAGTGTGTCAAGATGAGGACCTTACAAAACCACTTGTCTTGGGTCAAGATTGGATCTATGACCATGCAGTCAACTTAAACCTAAGAAGCCAACTTCTTCAAGTTTGGGTGCATGAACAATGCATTACATTAGAAATAGAAAATTGCATGATCACAAATCCAAGTATCATACATTCTCTTAGTTCTTCTAACACTAAAATTAGAGAAGTGGATGTTGTATGTGTCAAAAGATCTATGATGCAGAAGGACTCAATCATGGAGGGTAAAAGCATGTTAATGTGAACACTTTTGAGGAGTATTTATCACTTTTAAGCTCATCACTTTTTAGCTATTTCAAAAGCTTTTTAAATAGCGAAAAAATAAATTCATAATATCAATTTGCTAGACGTACGATCACTAGAATGTTGATAGTAAATGTCATTATTCCTCATGTACTCCACAAGTTGGCGAGTCTATGGAGTCTGCACCAGTGGAGCACAGAAGGTCCGTGCGACTTCATCAGCTGCGAGAGAAAGCTACCATCAACGAAGCTATTCCATGAGATGACGAAGGTGAAACACAATCTCTGGGAATGAGTATGAGTAGATATGGGTTCTAGCATCCATGTATGCATGCAGCATTTAGAGCCACTATTTTTGGAAGAGGAGAGGTGCCATCCCTTAAGAGTCCATCATTGATGTGGAAGCAATGGACCAAGTAAGCTCCTTGTTGATTCAATTTATTCAGCTCATTAGTAAGCCTGCATACTCATTCCACCCTTACCTAATGAATGCGGGGAGTCTTCTTATGGGGAACTATCAAGAGTGGTTCTAAATTGCATAGCACCTATCAGTTTTCTTTAGCATGCTATTTTCCAGGAACCACAAAGATATAGGGACTCTACACTTAATCTTTGGTGCTACAACTAGAGTAATGGGCATGCATTTATGAAACAATTTGCCTTGTTGATGTAGGAGGAAATGTGTTAGACCACAACGTATTCTGCCATAAAAAAGAGGATTTCCACACCGTTTACGGCCTATCTATCGCTGGCATAGATCCAGGTACTATATCAAAAACCTTTGTTAGTGAGGCAGATTGGTTGTCTATCTTCAAGGTAACTCTGTTGATATATTTAGGTAGTGATGTGTGTGAACACTCTAGGACTGTCGGGGCATTTTTTTCCCCCTTTAGGAGGTTTTTTTCCCCCCGGCTTGTATATACGCCTATTGCCCTAATGGGCTACTTATCTTTGTACATGCTCTAGTAATACATTCAGTCTTGTATATTGTGCTCCAAGCTTCTTCTTCTTCCTAGTGCTGTTCGCTTGCTTCCGTAGAAATCTAACTCCAACAATTGGTATCAGAG
Organism: Ceratopteris richardii; assembly: GCA_020310875.1. Classification (NCBI taxonomy): domain Eukaryota; kingdom Viridiplantae; phylum Streptophyta; class Polypodiopsida; order Polypodiales; family Pteridaceae; genus Ceratopteris; species Ceratopteris richardii. Next base: position 151,735,075 of record CM035423.1, on the reverse strand, counting down.
TAGGTCGCCGCTTCATCTAGGGCGTCGTCTACACCTCTCTGGTTGTAGTCTCAGAATCGCACGAAATTTGGTTCTGAGCTCGTTTCGGCCTCCGAACGCACTATCGCAGCACTTGTGCAGGCTATTTCATCTTTTTGTGCCAAAGGTATATACCAGTTTCTGTTCGCGAGTATAAGCATCTGGAAGTCTGCTACAGGTCTAGTGGAATTTTTCTGGGTAATTCTGTTCAACTTTTTGAGATACAATCAATTTTCTGCATCAAGGTATTTTAGTCACTAGCCATGGCTGAAAGCAGTGATGTATTCCGTATGTTGGCTGTTGAGGATAAGTTGGATGGTACCAACTACCCATTATGGGCTTATATGATGCGACACGTATTGGTTGCAAAAGGACTATGGAACATTGTGAATCTGAAATGGTGTCCTCTTTGCCCAAACTTGAGGCACCTGGAAAACATGTTTGTGAAGGCTATATTTTGGGCAAAATGTAGCGTTCATCCTTTCCAAAAGATGGTTCAGTTCGGGCTACGCAGAAATTGCAACTTGTACATAGTGATGTCTGTGGTCCTATGCAGACACCTTCTTTTGGGAATTATCTTTACTTTGTGACTTTCATTGATGATTTTTCCAGGCATGCATAGGTATATCCATTGAAGGCAAAGTCGGAAGTGTTCATGTGCTTCAAACAGTTTTTGGTTTTGGCTGAAAATCTGTCAACATGTAAAATGGGCACCCTCCGTTCTGATCGAGGGGGGGAATATATGTCTTCTGATTTTAATGCATTTCTGGCTGAACATGGGATAAAACACCAGTGTACAGTACCATATACACCTCAATAGAATGGAGTTGCTAAACAAAAGAACATGTCACTAATGGATATGGCGAGGTGTATGGTCAAGAGTCAGGCTTTACCACATAGTTTCTAGCTTGAGGCTGTCATGTGTGCAGCATATGTATTGAACAGGTGTCCCACTAAAGCGTTGTAGTCTACCACTCCATATGAGGCTTGCCATGATCGCAAGCCATCTGTTGCTCATCTACATGTTTTTGGTTGTTTGGCATATGCATTAGTGCCTGTTGCTGGTCCTAATGAGGCAACTTCTCAGCCTTTGCAGGTTTCACATGATGATGCAAATCATCCCATTTCTGATGCAGATTTACATGATGCACTTGTTGATGAGAGAGCTGATATTGAGGAGGCAAAAACTATGCCAAAATGGCTGGTGCAGACTTTCGTGACAGCAAATTAGATGCACCTCTGTAAAATCGTACGCGATCAGGCTCTCATAGTGCCTCTTTTGCATTAGATTGCTATGCTATGGATGCATCTAGTCTCCGTGATGAGAATGAGCCTGTTTCATTTATGAAGGACAAAATTCAGAATATTGGATGGCTGCTATGCAATTTGAATATGATGCTATAATGAAGAATGGTACATGGTCTTTATGTGACTTGCCTCCTAGCAAGAAGGCCATAGGCACAAAGTGGGTATACAAGCTGAAGCGTAAGCCTGATGGAATAGTTGATAGGTATAAGGCTAGGCTTGTTGCAAAAGGTTATGCACAGGAAAGAGGCATTGATTTGATGAGACCTTTGCACCTACATGTCGTATGACTACTGTTCGGAGCATTTGTGCACTTGCAGCTCATCATGGTTGGAATGTACATCAGTTGGACATTAAAACTGCATTTCTGAATGGTGACTTGCATGAAGAAGTGTATGTTTTTCAGCCCCGTGGCTTTGTGCAGAAAGGGCATGAAAACCAGGTGTACAGGTTAAAGAAGGCATTATATGGTTTAAAGCAAGCACCACATGCTTGGTATGAGAAGATACATGCCTATCTGATTGCACATGGTTTTGAGAACAGTCCAACTGAGAGCACCTTATATGTTAAGTGTGCTAATGATGTGCTTCTGATCATTGTTGTCTATGTTGAGGACATGTTGCTCATTGGTCCTATTGAGAAGCATATTGCTGATTTTAAGGCTGATTTGCATGCCTCATTTGAGATGTTTGATTTGGGGCATTCGCATCACTATTTGGGCATTCAATTTATGCAAGTTGATGGTGGAATGGCTTTGTGTCAAACGAAATATATTGACACATTATTGCACCGTTTTGGCCTTGAAGACTGTAAGCCTATTGCCACTCCTATGGAGACATGTTTACTTTTGAGTCTTCATGATGCTGGAGATGCATTTGATGTTGTTCTCTATCAACAGGCTGTTGGATGCTTGATTTACTTATGCATTACTTGGCCAGATATTCAGTTTGCTGTCTCATAGATGAGCAGGTTTATGCATTGCCCAAAAGACAAGCATTGGCAGGCAGTTAAGCGTATCTTTCGCTATTTGAGTGGTACTCGGCTAGTTGGGTTGTTTTATGCCAAGGGGGGATCACTACTGCTAGATTTGCATGCTTTTTTTTACTCTGATTGGGCTGGTTGCTATGACACTCGTGTGTCCACTAGTGGCTTTTGCTTCATGCTTGGTAGCTCATGTATATCTTGGTTGAGCAAGAAGCAGCCTACTGTGGCCACTTCCAGTTGTGAGGATGAGTATAGGGTAGCTTTCACAGCTACCGTTGAGTGTGTGTGGCTCAGACGCCTTATGGCTGATTTGGGTGTTGGTCAATCCTCTGCCACCACCATCTTCACTGACAGTCAGAGCGCATTCGCAGTTGCGAGGAACCCTGTGTTCCATGCTCGCACTAAGCACATTGAGGTGCATTATCATTATGTCAAGTAGAGGTTCTCTGCTGGGGAGATCAGCTTGGCATATGTGCCCACACAAGAGAACATTGTAGACCTTTTCACGAAGGCTCTGCCTAGGGAGAAGTTTGAAGCTTTCCGCAAAGATTTGGGCTTACTTCCTTTCGTGGAGTGATTTCCACATAGCTTGGCACTTCCTTATACATGAGTGCCAGCTCCTTGTTCACCGCATCACTCCCAGGGGGGATTTGTTGATATATTTAGGTAGTGATGTGTGTGAACACTCTAGGACTGCCGGGGCATTTTTTTCCCTCTTTAGGAGGTTTTTTTCCCTTGGCTTGTATGTACGCCTATTGCCCTAACGGGCTACTTATCTTTGCACATTCTCTATTAGTAGATTCAGTCTTGTGTGTTGTGCTCCAAGCTTCTTCTTCTTCCTTGTGTTGTTCGCGTGCTTCCGTAGACATCTAACTCCAACAAACTCGACTCAAGGGGAAGATGAAAGTTAAATATGCCAGGCCAGAGTTCTATGATGCACTAATGGTGTTACATCAAAAAGTCTACCATGAGGTACCAACAAACTACGAATTGTCTGTACAATTCGCTAGAGCCTTTGCATTTGAAAACTGTACCACTGATCAAACATCAAAAAATCTAGCTATGTACCAAGTGGCATGGGTTGTAACTACAGAAGCTTCTTTTGAAAGATGGAGGAAGATGGGTAAATTGTAGTTGAAGATAAAGGTTTTAGAGTTGTTTGAACAATGATGCTTCACCACTTTTAGATCTTTTGGATGCAAACTTGTAGGAACAGAAAGAAGATGTTGAGTTATATGCTTGTGTTTGGCTTCTAAGCCCAAGGAAAAGATGATTGTGGAAGCCTTTATTTTGCTTAACCCCTCGCAATTGGTCCACTTGGATTACCTAGAGCCCACAATTATCACGCAACGGATTCTTCCTATGTCAATGCACTAGCTCATATGCTTCCCGGCAGACGCACCAAAATGTTTAGGCTCCTAAGCCCACGGAACAAATGATTATATGAGACGTTATTTGGTTTAACCCCTCGGAATCGGTCCAATTGGATCACCTGGAGCCCATAATTACCCCTCGAGAAATCCCCCTTTTGTATATATACTAGTTCATATGCTTCCCGGCAAACGCACCAAAATGATTAGCCTCTTTTGCCAAAGGGAAAGATACACACTTAGGCTATTGGTTTGCCCAAATGACTTGCAATCGACCTATCTATCTTCTTCTAAGTTCCCAATAAGGTATGAAGCACACTCACTTCTTGCTTGCACTTTTTGTCTCATGCTCCTCTATTGCTAACCCCTTTCTCTCCTTCGCTCTCTCATACACGCATACCCCCACACACTCTTACTCACATATACTTCGATTTACTGTGCCACATACACTGGTTTTCCCTTTCTTTCCCTCATTATCACACACACACATGTACACACACACCTTCTGCCCCTCTCACTCACTCTCTTGCACTTTCCCTTTTCCTCTCTCTCTCTCTCTCTCTCTTCCTTAGATGTGCACATTAGCCATCACATTTCTCAAAGTCTCTCACGTAGTGTTTAAAGCAGCCATATACACCATATGCACATCCACAGTCAGTCATACATACACATACATATACTCAAGCACACATACAATGTTCTACACAGTGCATACATACTAGATAGATGCATAACCGTCTCAAACTCTTATTCTTCTTCTTCTCATACACAAGAGGCACATACATCATAACACGTGTACCTCTCAGGTCTCTCTCAATCTTATGGCCTATTCACTAAAATACCATTCTATTTTACTCCATCATATCCCTATAAACCTTCCCAAAAATTAAACTGACGTCAAGTACAGTTGTTATGCTTAAGTTGGGCAAGTATTAGCTTTGCGAAGCAAAAATCATTATGCTTACAGGTCTTAGTATTTCGTGAATTTAACCTTCAGCAGGATATGCTTTTCTAAAAGCTTCGGCTGGACATTTGTAAGCATGGCTTTCAGTAAAACTTGTCTCAAAAGAGCAACAAGTGAACCCTCACTCCCACATTTACGAATGAAAACAGATCTTTCTCTCCCTCAGACATACACAAAAGCATCAAAATCATTCTTCATTCGAATATAATTTATCAAATAATTTCTAGTCTTTCGAGTCACATAGAGGAGGAGATCGTTTTCGCTGTACTCTTCAGGATATACCATCGAGCTGAAGAATATAGGTAACAAATGCAATGTTCTTGGATTGGCAGATCATTTAGAGCATGTTTCTCAGTGCCTTTGAATGATTCAGTGAGCAGAAAATTTCAACCTTGAATGGAAGAACTCATCTTTATGAGATCATCAATTTCCATTTCCAATTTAGTTGACACTGAGTTTTGTTTGCTCCTATCAGTCTTGTTTCAAACTTCAATTGGATTCAACTCCAAGCTCGTATTCACTCGTCAATGCTTCTTAAATTAAATACACTTTAATTAGGCCCTCACATTTCACATCGTCGGCCGCTAGAAACATTGACAAGTTTATACATTTGTCCTGGTATCACACACAGCGCCCAACTAAACTCCACACACTAAAATGAATCACTTATCCTTGTTCAAAATGGATATTTTGGTTCCTTTTTTTTTTCTTAGAATTTTCGTACCTCGCATTATTTAATCATCTCTATAAAAGCTTTACCAAAAAAGTGGTGTTGTAGAGAAAAGACAAATGGAATATGATCCTCAGTATTTTTTCATTTACACAAAAATCATGTTTGTGTATCAGTGAAGTTGAACAGCTAACTTCGTGATATCAGAATGGCAGGATTTAACAGACGCAAGTTTATTTGAATAGACAATCCTCCAATTGAAATAGAAGACACCATTCGCTCATCAATTGATCTGTGCATTTATATTCCTGACACTATGTGCAAGATCAAGGTGTATGGAAGTCAGGGACTTGTATATACCAGATAATCTTGTATATACACAAAGTCAGCAGCATACATAATCTTCTCTCTCAATGTATACACTCACCAAGCTTGCATAACAATACCTTTCTCGTTCTCTTTGATATTGCATGTATTCCCACGTATAGAAGAACATCAGAGCAGCACACTACTTCTACAATCTCTTTCTCCCACACCCACACACTCCAACACATTCACTTTTGCTCTCTCTGTTTACTCTCACACCCGTACGAAAACATCTAACTAGAACCACATACACATTAACACACTTGCACATGCCTAACCACACATCCATCTACACAAGTACACTTCTGCACCCAGTAGCTATTGCTTGGTTGCTGCTCTCCCTCTTGTTTATAGAGAACCAAAATAGAAGACATTACTTTGCATCAAAAATGTTCAGCGTTGAAGTACAAACTTTGACAGTAAGACTGCGCAAGATCATACAAACAAACCAAGAAGGAATGATTCCTGGGTAACGCAAGAAAGAATGGTAAATCAGAGTTTAAAGCCTGTATTTGTACCGACAGTAGTTCAACCAAGCACAGATGTGTAAATACCGGACTCATACTATTAGAAGAACGCGAATTTTAATGAGGCAAATAAAAGTCATGATCATATAGTTTCGTGACCTGTCACTACTTGCCATTCCTTCTCTGCACAGATCTCGTTCCTCCTTTTGAATGCGCGTTTAGGCAAGACTCCTTTTTCCAAGCAGTTCCATGGTTGTTTCAAGACGAGGCCCGTCTGTCCCCTCAATCGAGGTCAACTGAAGTCGTGGATGGCCCAAAAAGAAATCAGCAACCCCCACTGGGGATACTCCAGCCCCTCGGTGTGATCTCCTCTTCCTTCAGGGAGTACCGCGACATCATCTTGCTGTTGGGCATCAAACACGGAGACGCTCGTACTGCCACGAACATTAGAGCGAGGATATCCTATTTCGCTTAGCTCTCCCTTACTCAAGCAAGTCAGCCCCGCTAAATCGAACTTCCACCTGATGAAGGAGGTGGCAGATTCCCCCCCCTTATCTCCTATCGTCGCTCCTTATCTCCTCCTCATTTTTTCAAAAAGTTCATAAACAATGTTTTTCTTGGCCACCGTTCGCATATGCTGTAATCATCAAATTCCATGAGATAACATCTCGATTCGGTAATGTATCAAACAACTTATGAGCTGCCTCCAAGTTTCCACAGTTGATATACATATCAAGTAATGTATTTGCCAGGATAATATCAGCTTCAGCCTCCTTCGAGCATTGATCATGGATAAGTTTGCCCTCTCCAAAAGCGCCCATGAGGCCACAAGCCTTTAACACACATGAATAAGTGACTTCATCAGGCACTATCCCTTGATGCTGCATTTCCTTGAACAACTGAAGAGCTGGTACACCTTGTCCATTATGTGCATAACATGTAGAAGATGTTATTCCCTACAAATACATCTTTCTTAAATCCATTTCTGATCGCCTCCTCATACAACATATTCCCATGTTCCACTAACTTTATGCTACCACAAGCCTTCAAAAGGCACGCTAAGATCACTCCATCTGGCTTGATACCTTCTTGTAACATCTTATCAAACAGTGTGAGTGCAGCATGTCCATGTCCAAGTTCTGTATATCCAGCAATCATCACACTCCATGTTACCACATTCCGGATTGGCAAATTATCAAAAACCCTTTGGGCCTCATCCATACTCCCACATCCCTGCAATCAATATCTCCACATGCTGCTCATCAATTATCAAACTCATACCTCAAGTAACTGAAATCAAGCGTAATTTCCTGCCAAATAGAACCACATTAGTGCATCAAAACCAACCATTTTCTGAGCTAACATACTCCCCTCTTCTTATTTGCGAAGTCGTCCTCGACGAGCCACTATTGCTGAAATAAAATCCAAACAACCATGAACATGTCAATTTTTAATTAGTTCACATACCTTTTCATCGAGCCGCCACTTCCACTGAACCTGCACTCATTGAAGCTATTAGTGCTAAAAAAAATCACTCATGAATACATACAAATCAATCACTTCCAAAATGATCCAAGATCATGCACATATATGCAATTCCATTTCAGCCATGCACCAATTTGCTCATACATTCCATTATGAAAATGGTCTCAACCAAAATAACACATGCATACCTTTCCATGTTTTACACATGCACTGTCATTGCGAAAAACAGAAAAGAAAATACCGAAATGAACAACAACAACTGAAATGAATCCAATCGGAGATGCAAAAATACCCAAAATGCATACCCCATTATTGCACCTACTATTCGCTATGTACAATCATTCCATGACTAGACACTTCCGAAGAATCCCCATCGTTGTCCTACAAAAGCCATCGAAACTCGAGTGCAAGTGAAGACATACATCAGAACCCTGGAGTGTCCCACACACTAGAAAACCCTCAGATAGAGCACACAAGTTATAAAAGCAAGACCGTTGCATTACCTCGCTAAAGCCTCATCCATAAGTACATATAGAGTCTCCGTGCCTTCAAGAATGTTGATTCAAAGTGAGCTGATCTGTCGCAAGCCAACACATACCAATCACACAAGCAAATAACGTTCCCTTCCAGGCGATCATCGCCCTCTCCTCTCTCTCTCTCCCCCTCAGGAGTGGGGAATAACTTCATATGAAAATTTTATTTATATTCACACGTTGGCCTACATTGACACTGGATGCGATTCGTGGACCTGACCACCCGATCAGGTTGATTCCACCCATCTACCAACGCAATGCAGCGCACAACACACAAACACACAATGATCACACATAACATATATCAGCTAGCCCATAACGAAGCTGGATACGGCTCGTGGTCGTGACTACCCAGCCACGATGGCTCCACCTACCTACCAACCCGTTATGGCGCGTAGCTAAGACACAAACACATACCTCCAAGCCTATGGTGAAACTAGCTGCGGCTCGTGGTCCTAACCACCCGGCGAGGATAAATCCACCCACCTACTAGCCCACCATAGCGCATTGGTACGATCACAACAACACAATATTTTTTCTTTTCTTTTCTTTTCTTTCTTTTCATAGTTAATTAGTTCACCCAAGTCCTGAGAATTAGGGAGAGGAAGAAAGGGACTTTCCCACTTTTCCCACACATGCATGCAAAACATATACTCACTAGCCTTTGACAGATCAACCACCTCTTCACTCCATTCTCTCAATTACAGACACTACATATGTATTCATCGATTCGACTTTTCACTAGGTAACTACAGCCAGCTATGCCTTAGTCCCTCGTATACCTATCCTTAGGTGTCCTAGAATGTGAGTCTCTGGGATGTCTCATGTAACCTCACGTCGTACTCGCATCCCGACAACTTCCCTAAGGCGAGTCAGGCTCAGCTTCAGGAGCTCCGTCATCACTCCCTATCGTTAGCACATCTGCCCAAGCCCACGTGATATCGTTTTCCTCGTTAGGCATTTCCCTAGAAGGATCAAAATAGTAATATCGATCTCCCGCCCATCCTACATGTCGAGTTAGGTATTCCTCAAAACACTCAATGTAAAATGCAACACCCAAACCTTGGTTTATAAAGCATACCAGCCAATGCGCTTCCTCAACATTGTATTCTGTCTCAAAGTCGTCGACATCTATGTCCATGCGGGCGAATGTTTGGTCCGAGAAATATATCCTTAACTCGTACAAGTAGAGTTGCGTTATTTGATCTGCCATTTTGTTACTTAACTCCTAACAGTCTCTGCGCAACACAAGAAAAAATAATTAGAAGTCCAAAGTTTCTTGAGCTAGCAAGGAAGAATATTGATGACACACAAATCATAGCTTACATATGCACATATATATATATATATAACTATACATGTATGTACAAGGAATCTACTTCGTCCTTCTGCTTGGATATCGTCTAGCTTCTCCCGTTCTAATATCACTTGAAATATGGCTTAACTCGAAGCGCGTTAACCTTCACGGGAGCATATTCTTCTCCTAAATCTTGAATTTGCATGGAACCATTGGAATTGAGTTCCACCACCTTAAACGGTCCTTCCCATCTTGTTTGTAACTTCCCTGGGAATTTATAATATTTACTATCATAGACTAGCACCAAATCCCCTTCTTGAATCACATAGGTCTTGAGATTCTTGTCATGCCTCTCCTTACGTCTCTTCTGAATAGCTTCCAAACTTTGTTGTGCAATAAGTCTCTTTTCTTCCAGCTTGACCAGTTGTATGTACCTTTCCTTTAATGACTCTTCCTCGCCCAACCTGGCTTCGATGGCCACTCTTAATGTCGGAACTTCTTTTTCGATGGGAAAGATGGCTTCCTCGCCATATACTAGAGAGAACGGAGTGCTCTTTGTCGGCACTCGGTAGGATGTTCGATATGCCCACAAGGCTTCCAAAAGTCTCTCATCCCAGTCTCGCCTATGCACAGCTACTGTCTTTGTCAGAATCTGTTCAAGAATTTTGTTGGTGACCTCCACTTGTCCATTTGCTCTCGGGTAATATGGAGTGCTTTTTCTATGTTTGATCTTATATAATTCCATTAATTCTTCGATCAATTCGTTGACAAAATGGGTTCCTCTATCACTTACTATTTCCAACGGGCATCTGAATCGAGTGATAATTTGTTCATACAAAAATTTAGCTACATCAATAGCTCGGTCAGTCTTCAGAGCTTTGGCTTCTACCCACTTGGTAACATAATCAATACAGACCAAGATATACCTATTGGATCTTCGTCGTGAGGGAGGATCAATAGGCCCCACAAAATCAACTCCCCATTTCTCAAACGGCTTAAGAGCCAACACCGGCGTAAGAGGAGCAGCATGTGCTAATGTGGGTTTGCCCATTCGTTGGCATTTGTCGCATTTCTTACAGTATGTATGCGAATCTTTGAACAGCGTTGGCCACCAATACCCGGCTAATAAAATCTTTCTTGCCGTCAGTTCACCAGCAAAATGCCCACCCCAAGGTTCGTCATGCAAAGCCCTCAACACTAGGCTTGCTTCTTCTTCCTCGAGACATCTCCGATAAATGCTCTCATGAACAAAATATCGATAGAGTTGCCCCCCAATGATGCTATGGTGCTTCGCCAATGCTAACAATTTTTGCTTCTCTCTCTTGCTTGCTCCTGGCGGATATTTAGTAGTGCACAAGAAATTCACCAAGTCGGCATACCAAGGTACTTTCACATCAACCTGGAATAGATGTCCATCACGAGCATCGTCGGGCACACCAGAGATTGGCTCCTCATTAACAATTCGAGATAAATGGTCAGCCAATATATGCGCTTTGCCTGGTTTGGTTACCACTGTGAACTGAAATTCTTGGAGGAGTAGCATCCACCTCATCAATCGCCCTGATAGCTCGGGTTTATTAATGATGTACTTAAGGGCTTCATGATCCACATAAAAAGTGAAATGCTTTCCCATCAAGTAATGCTGATACTTGTTCACCGCAAAGATCATCGATAGGCATTCCTTCTCCGTAGTCGTGTAGTTTCTCTCAGTGCTATTCAAATTGCGACTTGCGTAATAAATAGGGTGGTCCAACTTCTTTTCATCGGCTTGGCATAATACTGCTCCAACCGCAGTATGAGAAGCGTCGGTATGCACATGGAATTCTTTCGTCCAGTCGGGTGCTACCAAAATTGGTGCATTTATCAACCTCTCCTTGATCGAGTCGAATGCAACTTGACACTCTCCATTCCATTGGTATTGTTGGTCTTTCCTCAAGAGATTCGTCAGTGGTGCCGCTATGGATGCAAAATTTAATATAAAACGTCGATAATAATTCGCATGGCCCAAGAATCCTCTGAGTTGTCGCAAATTTTGCGGTGGTGGAAGTTGTCCGATCTTTTCCACTTTATCCTCGTCGACCGCAATCCCTTTTTCGGAAATAACATGTCCCAAAAGCAATCCTCTTCGTACTCCAAATGTACACTTTTCAGGATTTAATGCGATGCCTTTTTCAATGCTTCTTCTTAAAATCGCTTCGATCCTCTCCATCATGTTTTCATCGTCGCCTCTGATTGCAAAATCATCGAGAAATATCTCCATCCAATCCTACAGGTAGTCTTGATATGCAGCTATCATTGCTCTCTGGAATGTGGCCGGTGCATTGCATAATCCAAATGGCATCACACGATATGCGTACGTACCCCATTCTGTCGTGAAAGTAGTTTTTGATTGATCCTCTTCATGGATTTGGATCTGGTTGTACCCACTGAAACCATCCAAAAATGAGTACAATTTATGGCCAGCCACTCTGTCCAATATTTGATCAGTGAATGGCAAGGGAAAGTGATCCTTCTTCGTGCGCTCGTTCAACTTTCGATAGTCTATGCAAATACGGATTTTCTTATTTTTCTTTGGAACCACTACAATTGGTGATACCCATTCGCTGGATGCGATGGGATATATGAATCCTACCTCCAGTAATTTGGTCAATTCCACCTTGATCAATTCCGAGTAGACTGGATTCATTCGCCTAAGTCGCTGACATATTGGTCGTGTGCCTTCTTCCAAGTCTATATAATGTTGGCAGATTCGGGGATCAATTCCTCTCAAATCACTGTATGACCATGCAAAGGCCTTGCTGAAATTTTTGAGTGTCGCTTTAATACAATCTCGTACTCCCTCTGGTAGCTCTGATCCCACGCTCAAGAACTTTTCTAGAAAAACTTCCCATTTTTCCAACTGAGCTTCTCGCGAATAGTCCTTATTTCTCGATGACACTGTGATTGGAATGTGCTCTCCGATCACGCGTGCATGGTTGGCCAGTAAATCATTGTTTTGTTCTATTCCGATTGAACCTAGTTTCTTCAATTCAGCTTTTACAATGGCTTCCGACACTTTAGTCTTACTCTTCGCTTCCTTTTCCGATTCTCGACTTCTCTTTAGAATCTCTGCTTATATCATTCTAACTCTTTCTCGCAACTGTTGCACTTCCATCGCCGGAGCTAACTCTAGTTTCAGCTCTTCCCTTGAAGTTCCCTTCTCCAAGGATTGAGTAAATTTATTTTCCTTTGCGTCTATACTCAACATGTAGCACTCAAATTCTCTTGTGTGCGTCAACCATCCTAGCAACTCCTGATTGGAATCGTCGTTATAGAGTAATGGATTTTGATACTCTCCCATCTTCGTGTCTTGATTCTTAAAGAGCTGCAAGTTGAACCCGTCTTGAAGCAGATTCTTGTAGGTGTCCGTGTTCAAGGAAAACCTAGCTCGTGCAATCTCGTGCCTTGCTTTCTCCTTTTCTTTCTTTTCCATCTCATTGACTATTATCGTTTTCTTCTTGTTGCTCGAGGGTGGGGATACTTGCAACTGAATCCGATCAGACTTTGGCCCTATTGAAATAAAACCTGTGCGCCAGTCATGCACACATTCGGCTTGCACCAGCCATGGCCGTCCAAGTAGGATCGAGAAGGTAGCCTCTGAGGTCCTTGGTCTTACTATCAGATAATCAACTTTAAACTCTAGACCGCCCACAACTGTGCTTACATTCTTCAAAAGGCCCGCAGGCTTCACTTGTGTTTGATCTGCCATTCTCAAAGACATCGGCGTTTCTTCCATGTGGTTGAGGCCCAAAGCTTTCATCATGAACTCAGTCATAAGGTTGACTACGGCTCCACTATCTAACTGAGCACCAAGGACTGCATATCCTTTAATTTCGACCGTCACAGCTGGAGCATTCGAATCAATTTGCGTCGTAATACTTTGAATGATCCCTTGGACATCCTTATCTTGTCTATTTTTATCTCGAGCTTTCCTCGGCTTCTTAATATATTCGTTGTAGAATTGTTTCCTATAAGCAGGTGAACATTTTAGCAATGTGCCAATGTTTAACGTGACTTCCGTGTCTGCGAGCAACTTTGCAATATCCACTTCTTCCGAACTTTGTCTTTCCTTTCTAATCTTAGGAGCTTTCAATCTTTCAGGGAATGGTGCTATGCCCGGCACAAACTCCTTGGTCACTGGTGGAAGAATCTCAACCTCTTCCCCATCCTCAAACTCTTACTGCTCAACAAGTCCTCCAACTTGGTTTTCTACCTCTTCGTGTTCAGCTATCTTCTCTTGACTCCCTTCTTCACCTTCGCCTCTTGGATTCTTCTTCGAATACTCTTGAGTCCTTGTGACTACTTCCACAGTTGGATCTTTGTGTGGTTTCTTGGCCTCGTAAGCATCCACAAAGTGCATTGACGAGCTAGAGCCTTCTTGAGGGTTCGGTGTTTTGAACACTACTCCGATCGTAGGAACTTGCTCTTGAACTCTCGATGTGGAATGCATCTGAGTATCAACATAATTCGAGAATCCTACTGGTCCTTTTTCCTTGCCGGCGGCAGCCCTTCGTTTTGGACAATCTTCATCAAAGTGGCCCTCACCACTACAGTACCTACATAGTGGGGTATAGTCAATTGGTTTCTTTTCGTTTGGACATCTAGATTGAGTATGGCCGAAGCCATGGCACCTCCAACACTGGATTGGACCATCTCTTCTTTGATCACGCGCGGCTCCTCTTGGATAGTCTCCTCCTTGACCCTGAGCACCATATCCATAAGTCGGTCTATTTTCCCAACGAGATGTAGGTGGTACACTTTGAGCGGGCAGTCCCGTGTAAGGTCTTTCTCTTGTATCTCCTGATTTCATGGTCCTCTCTTCATAGGCTCTCTTGTTGTAACATCGGTCCTCTGTGTGATTTGTTCTTCCGCAAAAAGTGCAACGCATCCTAGGTGGCGATCTATCTGTGAATACTCTCGAGACTGTAGGGCATTCTGAAGCCAAATGGCCGTAACCATGGCACTTTCCACACCATGTATTTGATCGAAACACTTGATTCGGGTTTGTTGTGACCTCTGGTTTTACTGTGTATGTCTCCTGAGTCATTGTGGCAGCTTTTATAGCTTGCGTGACCAATTCCAATATTCGTTCTTCAGTTAGCGCAGGCTTTACATCGCCTGGCGTGCTAGTGGCGGCTACAAAAGCTGGAGTCGTCAATGCGGGACTTCCTTGGCCAGGATCTTTCATCGGTATGTTTCCTGAGCCTCCCATTGGCTCGTATAAGAGCTCCATCTTCCTTTGTTGGCATAATTGTACTTCCTCCCAAAGCCTCGCTTGTTCCTTAGCATCCATTAAAGTCACAGGTCTTGTCAGGCTGATATGCTGCTGTGCCGTAGGATCTCGCAATCCCGAAATGAATCTTCGTTTCAATGTCTCATCGTTCAGGGCATTCGCGCCCATCTTTCTTACCAACCTTTCCATTCTTTGAATGTAGTTATCGATGCTCTCATTGACTCCTTGTCGCAAGTAATCCATCTGTTGGGCCAATCTATCTTGGAAGCCTTGTCGTCGAAACTTTGCCAAGAAGGCTTCCTTGAGCATTTGATAAGTTCCACGCTCTTGTGGTGTCAAATTCCCATACCAATTGGCTGCCTCATCACGGAGGATAGCCGGAAAAATTCGCAACCTTTGATCCTGGTCAACTACGTCATTGGCCTCACAAGTAACCTCAAACAACTGGATAAAACTATCCGGATCTTCGTCCCAAGTACCTGAAAACTTGGTGAGGTCCCCCAAGTGAACCCAAATCCGCTAAGCCATTTCGAACAGAGGTGTGATGTCAATATCACTTCGATCCTAGAAATTTAGTGCACGCGGCCTCAGGATCCCTCCTTCAAACTTCCGCACTTGATTTGCGACTCTCCTACGGGAGTACACGTTTTTGACTGATTTCTTTGAACCAATCGAGGTCCACTCACATGGCGGTTCCCACCTTCTCCTTTCTCTTTCAAGGGCTCTTCTCTGAGCGCGTTCCTCTCTTTGAGTTTGTGTTGCTACTGACGATGAGCTCCCCTCGCTCATGTACTAGATCTTGGGGTCCGCAAGCTCGGCCAACCTGTGGCGCTAGGCGAACCTATGACACTCTCTTATAGAGACGTACCAAGCTATTCCCGGCAAACGCACCAAAATGTTTGGCTTCTAAGCCCAAGGAAAAGATGATTGTGGAAGCCTTTATTTTGCTTAACCCCTCGCAATTGGTCCACTTGGATTACCTAGAGCCCACAATTATCTCGCAATGGATTCTTCCTATGTCAATGCACTAGCTCATATGCTTCCCGGCAGACGCACCAAAATGTTTAGGCTCCTAAGCCCACGGAACAAATGATTATATGAGACCTTATTTGGTTTAACCCCTCGAAATCGGTCCAATTGGATCACCTGGAGCCCATAATTACCCCTCGAGGAATCCCCCTTTTGTATATATACTAGTTCATATGCTTCGCGACAAACGCACCAAAATGATTAGCCTCTTTTGCCAAAGGGAAAGATGCACACTTAGGCTATTGGTTTGCCCAAATGACTTGCAATTGACCTATCTATCTTCTTCTAAGTTCCCAATAAGGTATGAAGCACACTCACTTCTTGCTTGCACTTTTTGTCTCATGCTCCTCTATTGCTAACCCCTTTCTCTCCTTTGCTCTCTCATACACGCATACCCCCACACACTCTTACTCACATATACTTCGATTTACCGTGCCACATACACTGGTTTTCCCTTTCTTTCCCTCATTATCACACACACACATGTACACACACCTTCTGCCCCTCTCACTCACTCTCTTGCACTTTCCCTTTTCCTCTCTCTCTCTCTCTCTCTTCCTTAGATGTGCACATCAGCCATCACATTTCTCAAAGTCTCTCACGTAGTGTTTAAAGCAGCCATATACACCATATGCACATCCACAGTCAGTCATACATACACATACATATACTCAAGCACACATACAATGTTCTACACAGTGCATACATACTAGATAGATGCATAACCGTCTCAAACTCTTATTCTTCTTCTTCTCATACACAAGAGGCACATACATCATAACACGTGTACCTCTCAGGTCTTTCTCAATCTTATGGCCTATTCACTAAAATACCATTCTATTTTACTCCATCATATCCCTATAAACCTTCCCAAAAATTAAACTGACGTCAAGTACAGTTGTTATGCTTAAGTTGGGCAAGTATTAGCTTTGCGAAGCAAAAATCATTCTGCTTACAGGTCTTGGTATTTCGTGAATTTAACCTTCAGCAGGATATGCTTTTCTAAAAGCTTCGGCTGGACATTTGTAAGCATGGCTTTCAGTAAAACTTGTCTCAAAAGAGCAACAAGTGAACCCTCACTCCCACATTTACGAATGAAAACAGATCTTTCTCTCCCTCAGACATACACAAAAGCATCAAAATCATTCTTCATTCGAATATAATTTATCAAATAATTTCTAGTCTTTCGAGTCACATAGAGGAGGAGATCGTTTTTGCTGTACTCTTCAGGATATACCATCGAGCTGAAGAATATAGGTAACAAATGCAATGTTCTTGGATTGGCAGATCATTTAGAGCATGTTTCTCAGTGCCTTTGAATGATTCAGTGAGTAGAAAATTTCAACCTTGAATGGAAGAACTCATCTTTATGAGATCATCAATTTCCATTTCCAATTTAGTTGACACTGAGTTTTGTTTGCTCCTATCAGTCTTGTTTCAAACTTCAATTGGATTCAACTCCAAGCTCGTATTCACTCGTCAATGCTTCTTAAATTAAATACACTTTAATTAGGCCCTCACATTTCACATCGTCGGCCGCTAGAAACATTGACAAGTTTATACATTTGTCCTGGTATCACACACAGCACCCAACTAAACTCCACACACTAAAATGAATCACTTATCCTTGTTTAAAATGGATATTTTGGTTCCTTTTTTTTTTCTTAGAATTTTCGTACCTCGCATTATTTAATCATCTCTATAAAAGCTTTACCAAAAAAGTGGTGTTGTAGAGAAAAGACAAATGGAATATGATCCTCAGTATTTTTTCATTTACACAAAAATCATGTTTGTGTATCACTGAAGTTGGACAGCTAACTTCGTGATATGAGAATGGCAGGATTTAACAGACGCAAGTTTATTTGAATAGACAATCCTCCAATTGAAATAGAAGACACCATTCGCTCATCAATTGATCTGTGCATTTATATTCCTGACACTATGTGCAAGATCAAGGTGTATGGAAGTCAGGGACTTGTATATACCAGATAATCTTGTATATACACAAAGTCAGCAGCATACATAATCTTCTCTCTCAATGTATACACTCACCAAGCTTGCATAACAATACCTTTCTCGTTCTCTTTGATATTGCATGTATTCCCACATATAGAAGAACATCAGAGCAGCACACTACTTCTACAATCTCTTTCTCCCACACCCACACACTCCAACACATTCACTTTTGCTCTCTCTGTTTACTCTCACACGCGTACGAAAACATCTAACTAGAACCACATACACATTAACACACTTGCACATGCCTAACCACACATCCATCTACACAAGTACACTTCTGCACCCAGTAGCTATTGCTTGGTTGCTGCTCTCCCTCTTGTTTATAGAGAACCAAAATAGAAGACATTACTTTGCATCAAAAATGTTCAGCGTTGAAGTACAAACTTTGACAGTAAGACTGCGCAGATCATACAAACAAACCAAGAAGGAATGATTCCTGGGTAACACAAGAAAGAATGGTAAATCAGAGTTTAAAGCCTATATTTGTACCGACAGTAGTTCAACCAAGCACAGATGTGTAAATACCGGACTCATACTATTAGAAGAACGCGAATTTTAATGAGGCAAATAAAAGTCATGATCATATAGTTTCGTGACCTGTCACTACTTGCCATTCCTTCTCTGCACAGATCTCGTTCCTCCTTTTGAATGCGTGTTTAGGCAAGACTCCTTTTTCCAAGCAGTTCCATGGTTGTTTCAAGACGAGGCCCGTCTGTCCCCTCAATCGAGGTCAACTGAAGTCGTGGATGGCCCAAAAAGAAATCAGCAACCCCCACTGGGGATACTCCAGCCCCTCGATATGATCTCCTCTTCCTTCAGGGAGTACCGCGACATCATCTTGCTGTTGGGCATCAAACACGGAGACGCTCGTACTGCCACGAACATTAGAGCGAGGATATCCTATTTCGCTTAGATCTCCCTTACTCAAGCAAGTCAGCCCTGCTAAATCGAACTTCCACCTGATGAAGGAGGTGGCAGATTCCCCCCCCCTTATCTCCTATCGTCGCTCCTTATCTTCTCCTCATTTTTTCAAAAAGTTCATAAACAATGTTTTTCTTGGCCACCGTTCGCATATGCTGTAATCATCAAATTCCATGAGATAACATCTCGATTCGGTAATGTATCAAACAATTTATGAGCTGCCTCCAAGTTTCCACAGTTGATATACATATCAAGTAATGTATTTGCCAGGATAATATCAGCTTCAGCCTCCTTCGAGCATTGATCATGGATAAGTTTGCCCTCTCCAAAAGCACCCATGAGGCCACAAGCCTTTAACACACATGAATAAGTGACTTCATCAGGCACTATCCCTTGACGCTGCATTTCGTTGAACAACTGAAGAGCTGGTACACCTTGTCCATTATGTGCATAACATGTAGAAGATGTTATTCCCTACAAATACATCTTTCTTAAATCCATTTCTGATCGCCTCCTCATACAACATATTCCCATGTTCCACTGACTTTATGCTACCACAAGCCTTCAAAAGGCACGCTAAGATCACTCCATCTGGCTTGATACCTTCTTGTAACATCTTATCAAACAGTGTGAGTGCAGCATGTCCATGTCCAAGTTCTGTATATCTAGCAATCATCACACTCCATGTTACCACATTCCGGATTGGCAAATTATCAAAAACCCTTTGGGCCTCATCCATACTCCCACATCCCTGCAATCAATATCTCCACATGCTGCTCATCAATTATCAAACTCATACCTCAAGTAACTGAAATCAAGCATAATTTCCTGCCAAATAGAACCACATTAGTGCATCAAAACCAACCATTTTCTGAGCTAACAGCTTGACAAGGTACGACAATTGCTGCCATAAGGCAAGTGGAGGGTACTAAGGTTATACATACTTTAGAATTGTTAATTGATAGTGAATAGAATAAGTTGGATGTGGGAAGTCGAGAATGACATGCATGGGACTCACCCCCCAGCCTATTTATAGCCCTTGCCTAGTCACCATCTAGAGTTCTCTTTAAGGTTCCTCTACTCATCTGGCCATCATGAGTATGTACCTCGTATGAACTCTCTAGCTTTTGGCATTGGCAATCCCCCGAGCAAGGAAATTCTCGTTCCTCCAAGCATGTACATCTCTGGAATATAACACTCTCTCCCCCTTCTAAAGATCATTGTCCTCAATGATATACAAGGAGCTATAAACCTGGGAATCAGAATCTGTGATTCCAAATAATAAGAGTAGAGTGTACTAGATGTTTAAAATATTAGATAATCAAAAAGTAGACAACTAGTCTATGTGCTTTATATCTAGCACTTCCACCAACAAATAGTAGTCCTTGCCTTGGGCATACTGTAGGAATCCCTTTGAGGCCCAATGAGTCCATATGTGCATAGCATAAGTACTCGGAATATCCTCAGACTCCCTATGCCTAGACCTTGACCACTAACTTGTGACGGCTTGTCACTTGTAGAGACCTCCGCAGCTTGCCCTTGTCTCCCTCAAATACCCACTGACAGCTTTTCATATGGTATAATCATGAAAAATCACTCACTCCACTAGAGTAATGAAAACTATTATGCTAATCCAAAAACAATGTGACTATGTCCAACTCTCTGTGGAAGAATACTAAAGATAAATGGAAATCTTTTCCAAATAGTGTTTTATCTCTAAGCTCAAGCAAATATGCTTGATTTACTATCTCTACGCTCGAGTAAATCTACTTGATTTACCTATTGTAATGAAAACAAAACTCAAGAAAATCTCATCACGGTCCAAACTATGAATCCAACATGACAACCTATCAACGATCCAAACTATGGATCAAAATATCAATATGTCAATGATCCAAACTATAGACCAAAATCTCGATGTGTCATATATAATAATCCAAACTATGGATCAAAAGCTCAATCTGTCATATATGATAATCCAAACTATGGATCAAAAGGTCGATCTCTCATATATAATATATAAACTATGGATCAAAATCTATCATATATGATAATCCAAACTATGGATCAAAATATTTCCCATACAAAGTAAATCCTAATCCACTCTCTGGAATCAAATCCATCATGCCAAGTGAAGACGTGCTAAGAAAGTATAGCAACTAGTGGAACTACCACCACCTTCTCAAATAATAACATGCAAGATGTTCCAAGTGGATGAAACTTGCTTTATCTTTGACTACCATCTGATAATCACTATGATCAAATCATTCCTAACTAGGAATGAGGTGTCTCAAGTAAAGTATTGTAATAATCTAGCACTCCCAGATATGATGAAGACCATAATATGAATCCACCAAATACACTGAAAATTGGTAAGTAGATGTGTGCAATCTAGCTCACCTCATACACACTATGTATGAACCATGGCCTATTCTCAGGCATATCAAATAAAGTAGTACGTACTCTATGAATTTCTTCTCAATGCAATTGCCTATTCATAGTTCTTAGGTGCAAACCTTGCCTTTCCACTTCTAGGCTACTAGCTTGCAGACTTGCCTTGTTTGCGATCATATACAAAGTGACTGTCTCAACTGCCCCTCTGTTGTCTAATAATAAGATGATACCAGAAGATCATATGAATGAACTCCAAATCATATCAAAATATAATCTCTGAGACTTCTCTCCCATACCGTCTATCCTACATCTATCCTACACCTAGGTAGAATACAAGTTTGATGTCCCATACCACCAAACTTTATACCCCACATAGATGCGCGTATGAGATTAAAATCGAACACTTCTCTCAAAAAAATTACAAGAATAGATCGCTGAGTACAAACAACCATAAATAATAATAATGAAATCATGAAGTGTTCCTGAAGTGTTTCCTTCCCTCGATGGAAAGAACAGAGTTATTCCTATGACTCTATCACTCATAACTATCTGTAACATCAACTCATCTTGAGTTGAGAACTAAGAAACTATTTAATAAATCAACTCAACTAGAGTTGTGAAGGATGCGGCTTGCATCAAATATCAACTCATGCGACTTGAATCAAATATTAAATCACAATAAATTGGAATTTATACAACTTGTATGAATCCAATTATATGAAATGAGAACAACTAGCAAAGTTCTCTTGTTCCATGCTCTCTTGACACTATATATATTCTTGAAAATTTCGACAGAGTCTCCTCTGTCCTACTAAGAATGGTCACCATAAACCAATGCTAAAAAAAAACAAGTATATAGGGCATACCTAGCCCATGGTGATCACACCATCTCAAAAAAAAAATCATAAAAAACCTGTGAAAAGTCTTTCCTTTCAACAATGTCTCCTCCATAAACAATTTCCAATAGCAGCAGGTTAAATCTTAATTTTTACTAAATTTTACTCATCCCAAATCTATGAAATTTTCCACCCTTATGTATCTTTGCTCAAGCTTTTATTAGACACAAAAATCACTTGATTTGGATATTTTCTCAGAGTTTTATGACTATTTTACTAGAAGGGTCGAACAGTTGACGGCCAACTCTGAAAATGTACATGGTCATCTTCTTGAAGCCCTTAAACTGAACAAACAAATTCCAAATTTCATTTTCTGTGTGCCCAAATCTAGAACAACTTATCAAGTTTGGTCTCACAAAATTTCAAGTCAAAATAAAATCAAATACTCATTCAAATATATACTTCTATCTCTACTACACCTGTGCTTATGTGAGCCTAGAAACAATGCTGCTGCACTTTTAAAATATCTTCTAACTATGAAGATAAATTCCAAAATCCTTGCACTTTGAATATAGCATAGGGTCTATACTGGAGTATCTTCTCCAACAAAAAGTTTTGAAATTGGAGTTTCCAATATGAAAATATCATGTACTCATCAGACACATGTACCACTCTTTGGAAAATCCTCGCCAGAGATGGGTCTGAAAAGAATAGGTCATTTGACCTACCACTTGATATCCAATTAATTACAAATTTAAAGAAAACATAGATACTACTGGCTACTTTCATTTATATATGTTTCATAGTATTTGGACATTTGGATCTTCCATAATGACCAAAATACTAAGCCTCTATACCTGCAAAAGTTTAAACATTTGCAGAGGTTAACTTTTACTCTTTTCTTTATATCTCCTAAATGGAAAAACATTTCATCTTGAAATTTTATACACACTATCTGGAGGTGTTTAGCTAATGTTAGACACAAAGATCATTCAATTTGAGTACATGAGCTAAGAGAACCAAGCACCTCTAGGTGACATGGTCTTTAGTCATTTCATAACTTCTAGAGGCTTCACTTTGATGTGCAGATATTATTTGACCTACCAAATGATCTTCAAAAATATTGAAAATTGGATTGCACAAACTAGATTTATCCAATTTTTATTTCCAACAAGAATCATTCAATTTGGATATACCAATTAAGAGAAATGTCCTTTGTAACAGGCCTATGTCACTTGTTTCAGGCCTCTACCTCTACTAGCAGAACTTTTAATGCAGAGGTCATTTGACCTATCTAAAAGTCTCTAGATTACTTGAAACTTGGCCAGCTTAAAGATACGCCTAGTAGCTACAAGCCCTCCAAATTTCAATAAATTTGGGAATTCTCTCAAAGCGTAGCACCCCAATCTTTATGAGGCTGCTACCTCACTAACTATTTGCTCAATCATTTTTTTAAATATAAAAATCACGAGACATGTTAATCCTTATTATTAAACAAACTCATTCATTATCTTGGATGGATTATGACATGGATATATATCCATGCATATGATGATCATGTAGATCAATGCAAACCAAATAATCATCCAAATCGTCTCGTCGAAAAATCAACTCTTTACATAGTATCCACTTTTTTTTTTAGTGAAAGTGAATATCTATGGATGTCATTCTATTCATTGTGCTTCTTTCACATTCATTAATCTCATCACAACCAATCATACACAAGCATTTAATACTTTTATAGATGATCATAACCATAGCACTCTTGTGCGGACTCGAGATAAACGTCTATATCAAGTACATAGACTCACATGAAAAACAATTTATGTGCTCAAGCGTTACTAGTAAAAAACACATCTTAGTTGTAATAGTAATAGTTCTTGATGTATATAGCTTATCCTTTACTTTCTAAATGCACAATTAGCCTATGCATGATACCTCTATCACATACCTCATGCTCACCCTAATGCATCGTGGTGATACATAAAAGTGATCTTCTATAAACAGAAAATGCATCATGCATTTCAACTTTCTAGCAATCATATCGTCTATGTATGCATGTATCCACTCATGCATCTTCTTCTCTACTTCAATCAATTTATATGCTTTTAGCTATCCAGACATAAGACTTCCTCTCTCACACAACACAACATCACTCTAGTTCTCACATGGCATATAACGCCATGTGGCTACAAAATTTTCGGTAACATTTCTCTAGGAAAATGAAGCCTCAAAAATAATAATAATAGTCTTTACAATGATATGCATCAGCCTAGTGGTTGGCAAACCACTCTCTTTACTCTAGAAACCTGCAAATAAGAAACTTTGCCAAAATGTGTTGTTGGGCACCACATGCCCTCATTACAATGTATTTGTCTGCCTTCAATACCTGTAAAAAATTCTAAAACACACAAACAAGATTTGCGCATGCTTTTATGAATCAACATAAGTTAGTGTAACTTCATGTGCATAGATAAATTCATGTAAAAACTATATTTCATGCACCTTCCAATGTTGATTTCATAAAACTGGAAGAAAATACAATGCAAAATTATAAACGTTGATGTGAGAGGTATTCAAATGAATATATTCGAGAGCAAAAAATATGATGCAAATGTATGAAAATACTTCATTCTTATCTAAAATGGTTCAAAATATCATTGGAAATTCCTAATTATCATAATTGAACACTCAATTCACTCAAAAAGTGTTTCTTGCTAGTCAACAGCCATCCAAAAGCTTGTGCAGAGATGGCTTACAATGGTCCAAGTATGGATTATTATAGTCAAAAGAAAGGGCTTGAAGTGTAGAATCCATACCAAATTGAATTTCTTGATTTGGACCTTCCATTAGGAAGTTATGGCCAAAACAATGAAGCTAGGTGAGTGGGCAGCATGCCTCTTTGAAGAGATATGCAGAGAATTAAATGCTCTCCACAGGTGGTTTCTAAATATTCCATCATAGATTCCATCCTATAATTGGAAAGCCCTAGGAATAATCCACTTTGGACATCATATGAGAGAGTTATGGCCATTTTTGTGAAGGTATGTATGCTAGTCTTGGTTTTTTTCTCTTACTTCCTATCTTTCTTTTTTTCTCTTTCTTTACTCCTCTCTGTTTCTATTTTCTTTTTCTTTTTCTCTAATCTTCACTTTCATCTTCTCTTGTCCTCTTGTTCCTCCATTTCTTGCTCCATATTCCTTTATCTCTTTCTCTCTACCTCTCTTTTTCTATCTCTTTCTCTCTTTCTCTATTTCTTTGTATCTCTTTCTCTATAGTTCTACTTCTCTTTCGTTCTTTCTCTTTTTTTTTTCTTCTCTTTCTCCTTCTCTTTCTTCATTTCTCTATCTCTCTCTCTTTCTTTCTTTATCTTTCTCTCTCTTTCTTTCTCTCTCTTTATTTCTCCTTCTTCTTTCTCTTTCCTTCTCTTTCTCATTCTCTTTTGTTTTCTTTCTCTTTCGATCTCTTTCTCTTTTGTTCTCTTTCTCTCTCTATCCTTCTCATTCTCTTTCTTCGTTTCTCTCTTTCTTTCCTTTCCTCTATCTTTCTTTTTTTGTTTCTTTCTTAGCCTCTAGCTTGGGCGGCGTAGCTAAAATATGTATAAATAATAAATGTTGGTAGATAAGGAAGGAAGGAAGATTAAACTTATCTATAATCGCGAGCAGCGATGGCATCCATTTTTTTGTTGGTTTTGCCTCGCGGGTGTGATCATTTCCACGAACTTCGAGTCGCCTCTCGTCGGTTATCTTTCTCCACATGAAGATGATGATCTCCTCACTTTCTCAAGATCTATAGGCTCTAATACCAAATGTGGGAAGTCGAGAATGACATGCCTGGGACTCACCTCCCAGCCTATTTATAGCCCTTGCCTAGTCACCATCTAGAGTTCTCTCTAAGGTTCCTCTACTCATCTGGCCATCATGAGTAGGTACCTTGTATGAACTCTCTGGCTTTTGGCCTTGGCTATCCCCTGAGCAAGGAACTTCTCGTTCCTCCAAGCATGTACATCTCTGGAATATAACATTGGATAGGGTCAGGCTTGATTTGGATCAAGCCAAGCTATCAAAGGTTGCTGAGTCTAAAGTGACTACAACAATCATTGAGATGAGAAAAAAGTTACAAGTATCCATAGATGAATTGAATGTGATGTGGGAATGTCTCTTGAGAGGAGGATTCAGTTGGAGACGCAAATTCAGATATATACTATTAATCTGGAGCTGCTAGAGGTTGAGCCAAATGAGAATGACAAGGTGCCTGGACTGGAGGTAATATTTAGCTTTATTGACATTGGTGGGAACATTTTTCTAAGGTTCGATACTAAACAATTGGATTGTTACATACACAAGTTTGTGATCAACCTATTTTGTATCGATGTTATTAAAATATGTTGTTGTCTCTGCCTCGTATTATATACTCTGTACATATTTGATTGCTCAATTGTGTCATTGATTGTAATGATGTGCGAAACAATTTTTCTTCTATTATTATATGGGCAAAATGGCATTTGTCCATAACTTAAGCACGAATTTGGAAATAATTTGAAGTCTTAGTGCCATTATAAACATTAGGAATGCATTTGTATGAATTTTACAATCGTTCCTCTCATGATGCCTTTTCACAATGATATGATTTGGATAGTAGTAAATAGTTTCAAAGTGAGGAAATTGATTCCACTATTTAGTTCTACTATTCATCTTCTTACAACACCTCTTTGTAATGGTTACTATCCACACGTGACATTGTCCAAATCGATTAGTTCTCATAGGATTTTGTATTTAGCCTATTTTGTAACGATGTTATTGATTGTATTTATCCTATTCTGTAGAATTTTCGATAGACTAACAGTGTTATTTGATTGTAAGTTGTAATGATGTTTGGCGTATAGGTCATATAAAGAACAAAGTTCCATCCACAACTGCTGCAAAAGACAGTCTTACATCCTCAGCAAGTCAATGTCAGACTGCAACAAAAGTTGAGCATAAAGATGCCCAAAAAGAAAAAAAAACTAAATAAATTATCAATTTCAACTCAAACTGATCCTATTTCAACTCAAACATGTCCTATTTCAACACAAACATGTCCTATTTCAACTCAAACTGATCTTATTGCAACAGAAATTGAGCAGAATGTATGAGTTTCAACTCAAACTGATCCTATTTCAACTCAAACATGTCCTATTTCAACTCAAATATGTCCTATTTCAACTCAAACTGATCTTATTGCAATAACAATTGAGACAAAAGTATCAGTTTCAACTCAAACTAATTCTGTACTAGTGTTTACACCAAAAGACAATCAAGAGCCTAAACAAATACTAGGCAAGTCAAAAAAACGAAAGAGGTTGGATCATGTGATAATGGAACCGGAATTTATTGAGATAGAAAGGGACCCTCCAAAGATTTAACATGGCCTGACAGAGGAGGAGATACAGGAATCAAAACCTATTCACAAGGATTTACAACCTAGGGCTCTAATTCTACAAGTTGAAGTATTTATGAATATTCGAAGTAAGCAGGCCTTTCCTGATAGTAATGCTTTTCTTCAATGGTGCCTTGAACATTTCAATGTCTAGATTTGGAGTGTGTATGATCTAGACGAGGTCAACAAATGTATTGATACAATCTTCCCAGAGTTCAGGAGGAAATTTATGGATATTTGGAGGAGGGATTAGTGTTTTTGGAATTTTTCAATCCATTTCAAGAAACTGGCTCATTTCTGGGACAAGAACGTGGAGTATGGGCTTGACAATACATTAATAAACTATACTACTACTTACATGTTATTTTACAACATTAGAAGATGTTTCCTAATGTTACAAAAGATGACAATGAATGAAAGACTTAACTATATGTCAGGAACTCTTTGTGATCAACTTTGGAAATGGTTAATAGCCCCACATCGTATTGAGTATGCAGATATTATTTCCATATTAATTCATCTTGATGAAGAGAGTTTGTCTATATATCATGGAATACATAGAGAGCATAATCGAGATTATAGACATAATCGAGATTATAGACATAATCGAGATTATAGACATAATCGAGATTATAGACATAATCGAGATTATAGACATAATCGAGATTATAGACATAATCGAGATTATAGACATAATCGAGATTATAGACATAATCGAGATTATAGACATAATTGATATTAGAGACATAATCAAGATTACAGACAAAAACACTGAGTAATGCCAACTCTAGAGTGGCTATGAATGGTTCTGTTTCTGAACCCTTCAATCTTTATAGATCTATCAGACAGGGTTGTCCCCTTGCTCCTCTTCTGTTTGCTATTTCTAGTGATGCTCTGGGATGGTTATCAAAGATAAAATTGAACAAGGAATTATTAGAGGTATTTCTATGCCTGGATGAAAGTCAAAGAGGGTTATACCTTAAATCCAGTGTTTGCTTCTAATCTCTGGTTTTTGTCACAGGACTCATCATGGACTGGATGGGTGAATGCTAAGCAAGCTTCTCCTTTGACTATTAAAATGAATAAGTGCAGGAAAAAAGGCTTTAACTTATGGAATAGCCGTATGTCTGGGCAGGATATTGTGGATTCTTTCTTCATTAATGACATTGCTGATTTATCTCTTGGTTGTAAACATGTGCTTATGGATTAGAGGGAGCTGCTCCTGAAAGCCACAAAGAATTCCAACGACTACAAAGAGCTTGAGCTATTGCTATGGATATGTTCCGAAATTTCAAGAAAAAAATAGGTTCCTTTCCCAAGTTGGTAAGGAGGTTGAATCAAAAGTGGAATCTCCAGTGGACTGCTCATCAATGGTCCTACAAATTTCAGGTCATTTGGGCCCTTCCTCCTATGAATAAGCACTCCATCTTATTGTGGCTTATCATTCACCAGGGCTTATGGACACAGAGCAGAGCTCGTAAATTAAATTTGGGGAATGGCAATTGTAACAATGTTTGTGGCAGGTTGGAGGATCTTTCTCACATGTTCATGCAATGCTTTCATGCTCAAAAATTCTGGTCCCCTCTTAATAATCTCTACCTCACCCTTGGTGGACCAATAATGGGTTGTACCCCTTGCTTTGGCACACATGGAGAGCACAAATATTATGGAACATCTAGGTTGGAAGAAATAAAAGATGCTTTGGAGATGGTAGTAGGAATCAAATTTACAACTGTTGGAAACAAATGAAGATTGATGGACATGCCTACCTTTCTAGTATCTTGGATGCTTCTATGCATCAAGCCATGTATTAAAAAATTATATGTAATGTTAGATACAAATAGTGGAGAGTCACTCTCTCTAAGTGAGGGCCTGCCCCCTGCACAGTTATACAATATTTCCTAAATTTAATTTAATCTCTGTTTTTCATTAAAAAATAATGTTTAAGTCTATGGGTGAATTCAAACTATTCTAATGGTACATAAATGGCATTTCCTTCCAAAATCACGCTTCCACCCTCACATCAATTCATCTGTCTCAGGGGTGCGTGTTTTGTTCTGAGGGGGGTAAGCTGCCACACTTTCTTTTTCTTTGGAAATGGAGATTCAACCGAAGCCTGTTCCGCCAGACTTTAATTTTGAAATTGCAACTATACAAGTGAACGGGCATAGTACCAATGGGACCCCCCGTATCCCACAAAGCAAGACTTAGATAATTTGTAGACTGCGTGAAGGCGACACACATCAGAGAGGTGGTTTCAACATCATACAACTGGTTTACACTAGCTTTAGTCTCACATAGTGTCTTCCATAGATAGGGATTGAACCCCCGTCCTTGCCTCAAGAGGCAAAGAGCCAATCCAACTAAACTGAGCCATGTTTTTTTTTGAGAGAACAAAAAAATTGAATATTAATATAGAAGAGTTACAAAATTTGCTAGGGGCAAACCCTCACCAAATACAAATAAGCACTCCACCTTTTTTTTTAGACAACAAGAAGATTAGATTAATGATGGTATGTGTAAGTGTACAGAGGGCAGGATCCCACACAAGGGTCCCAAGTTACAATAAATACTCAACAAATACTACTGGAGTAGGGGACATACATCTGTGCAGAATGCAAGTCAGAGAGATACAAAAGTTCCTGATACATAAGCTCATGTACATGAGAAAATCATGTCAAATCTGGAACTAGAGTACAACTTAAGTACTGAATCTCTCCACTAGTTGGGGGAGGTGTTATACAGATGGTTAGATAGTTGAAAATCTTTAGGAGGGGCTGTCTTGATCGCAAGAAGACACCTCACTGCAATGTCTTTGAACCCTCTACAACATGTATCTGGCAACATCAGCAAGGTGAACAAGCCTATGGGAAGTGCATTGAAGAAGCCTCTCCTACCACACCTTTTTTTGCAGCATGAATACTTGAAGACAAGCAGGAGATAAGTTACTCATATCCATTATAGAAGAGTCCTAAATGACCCCACCATTGATAGTGAGGTCATTCCAGCTAGAGTATCCCTTGTTGCAACACTTGTGCTCTTTGATTCCAATTTTGCAATTGTTCCACAGAGATAGCCATCCAATCCAGATGCTCTTTTGAAGAAAAAAGTCAAAATGAGTAAAGTACTTCTCATTAGGGCAGCCTCCCTTTTTAACCTCCATCCAAGGCTTCCATAATATAAAACAAAGGGAATTGCCTACAACAACAAAAGAGTGAGGAGATACAATAATATACCATAAAGAATGATCTTGCCAAGATTTATAATTTTTTATATAAAGATGTCTAGTGTTTCTTTTTATGAGGTTAGCCCATATGTCAGAAGAATCTAGGGATCTAGCTATCCATTTAGCAGCTTTATTAGGGAGGCAACAGATGTTCCAAGCCACCTTAGGAACTTTGTTATGATGAAGGTTGCCACCCCACAAAAATCTCCTGGAAAGGGCACTGACTTGGGAGAAGTGCTTCTTATTCTTAGGTAGACTTAATGGCTTGTATGCTTTGCCTACCCATGGCTTGGAAGCCTTTGACAAAAGCGTACATGAAGGAATTCTTGGAGTTTGACAAATCTTCTCTGAGACCAAAGCACGAGGTTGCCACCATATCTCTGTGAAGCTTCAGCACCTGCAAGCAACCAAGGGATCAATTAGTAGAATCAAAGAAATGAGTATCAGTCAGCACATGAGATGTAGCAGCGAAGTCACTCCATTTGACAAAACCCTACTCACAACATTTATGCTCTCTAATTATTAGGTTGCCATTGTTCCGAAGGGACAGCCGGCCAACCCAAGCACTTTCTTGCATAAAGAAGTCAGTAAAAGCAAAGAATTTGTCATTTGGACTAGTACGCTTATCCATGACTGCTAGAACCTGAAAGTGAGGATGCTTCCAATGGGAGAGTAGGGGTGAGAGGAAACCAAAATGTCCCACAAAATATGTTGTTTCTAGGATTTATAATTAGTAAAGTAAAACCTTTCAGTGTTTCTTTTGATGAGAATGGCCCATATGTCATTAGACTCAATAGCTCTACAAATCCATTTAGCACACAGATTAGTAGCCATTTTGAGAGGGAAAAAAATACCTAAACCTCCCTCCTTAGGAAGGTAGTAGATATTCCAAGATACCTTAGGAATTTTATTGTGATGGAGACTTCCACCCCACAAGAATCTTCTGGAAAGAGCAATCACCTAGTTAAAATGCTTTTTGTTAGGCATCCAACAGGACAACACATAAATCAGGGAAGGGAGGATATAATGACTGAGGACAAAAACTCTATCAGACAAAGAAGACTGGCTGCTATACCAATGGAAAATCTTGGATCTAAATTTATGCATGACCCACTCCCACCACTTGATTGAACTTCTCAGCACAAAAATAGTTATTGAAGAAACTAGTTTATAATTATCTTGTCAAATCGTGTACTACATAGTGTCAGACAAAAAAGTTGTCCAACATCACATGGGTATTACAAATTCCAGGGCATACTATTATAAACGACCTCATACACATCACCATTTATGGTAAACATGTTTGTACAATCGTGGACTGGTGACATGTGTATTTTAATGCATCTTACAAGATGGGAATACATATAAGATGGTGGTCTTGTTTCTAACAACTTGTAGAAATTTTCTTCTAGTCTCCAATAAAATGAACCCACCACATAATATGTTCCTAAAGCTATCAGGTTGTTCCACGCATCCATTAAATTCTTTGGACTGAACTGTTTTTGTTGTGTGCACTTTAATAAATAGAAATCTGAACCTTCATCATTGTCCTCTTCTGCATTGACTGCAAAGTTGTCATCCACTACCAATGCATTTGATAGGTAGTTTCCATCACCTTCAAATGTAAAATTAGAAAAGGATAAGTCTTCTCCTTCATCTCACTCACTCATAGGAGTCAAAGTATGGTACACCCAATTTTGAACATGGCATTTGTTGATGCATCTTTTTCAGTGACCATGGATACAATGAAAGCAATAACATGTTAGTTATTTGACATCAATGCAATGTCCAACTAACCTTGAGTATCCCCCAATCAAATGCAAGGATCAAACTTGAGATATCCCCTTACAATCCCAAGCGTTCCCCCTATTCACTTTGTCAATCTTCACTTCACAGAAGACCTGTGTGACATCTCTCCCTTTTGACTCTGGCAAATGTCCCCTGAGAAATTTCGCAACATTTCCAACACACTTTAGCATTGCACCTTCCGGTTTAAGTTGTTCATGGGTTAGCGCCCTTTTCACAACTGCACCTACACCATCATGTTCTCCATTCCTGTGCCCTGAATCAAAGAACTTCCATATCATAATCATGCATGTTAGCCCTAGATATCTTCCTATGAAGTAAAATGGACGTTTAGCTTTAAATTGAGAAGTTGCACCATCTGAACATACCCAATGTTGGCTTAATTCAAGGTTTAGCTCTCTCAACCATTGCCAATGTAATTGGAAACAATGTTGCACAAAAAGAGTTTCATGCTTCTTGTCATCGGATATGAAGAAGTGGATTACCTTTTCAGGAATACCCTCCAAACGAAAATATGTGATATGCACAAAAATAGTTACCTGTACAGACCACCAATGCATAGATTGTATTTCATTTTGCTCGCAAAATGTATAGTTTTCTACAAAATCAACCACTAAAACCACAACATCACCTAGGAATTCAGGGACACACATCTTAAATTGGTTTGCTTGCCATAAATAAATGAAATTGTGATTGATAAATTTCTTTAGAGTTTTCTCAAATAATAGTGTTACAGCTTTAGAACTCATCTCCCTCTTTATCAATTCTTTCCTTTTATGAACTTGTCCTTCATACATTGACTCGATATTTTCAAAGATCTTTATAGGAATATGATATTCCTCAATGCTATTCTCTCTCAGACACCATTTAAAATGTCCTACTCCACAATTAGAGCACTCACTCATCACACATTTGTATTGGTGGAATGCGGTATCATTTTGATGTGGACATAGAATACTCTCTATAATGCTGCTAATCGATCGAAATGTAGTTGCTGAAGCATTGCACATTGATGACTTCCCTGTTGAGAGTTCCATGCTCCACCCTTTTGTCCAAAGCTACTTTCATTCTCATGCAAGCACATATATCCCACATGCAAGGGAATTCTCCCAAACTCCAT
Organism: Ceratopteris richardii; assembly: GCA_020310875.1. Classification (NCBI taxonomy): domain Eukaryota; kingdom Viridiplantae; phylum Streptophyta; class Polypodiopsida; order Polypodiales; family Pteridaceae; genus Ceratopteris; species Ceratopteris richardii. The sequence goes on along the minus strand of CM035423.1, from coordinate 151,701,575 downwards.
ATAAGCAAGGCCTCCCTTCACTCCACACAAGCTCATTCACTCTAGCCCATTGCCAAGAGTGTGCTTCCTCTCCTCATGGAGTCTCCATGCTCATAGAGTATCATTTGTAAGTTTTCTCCATTTTGTTATCTTTTGTTCCTACCTCCTTAGTTTGATGTATGATTAATAGTAGATTAGGAGTCGTTGCTTTGTCATTTCAACATGGTATCAGAGCATAGGTTATTTTTGTTAGAGTTCATGCTTTCATTTCATTTTTTATTGCCCTTTATTATATAGGGTTATGCCCTTTTTTTTCTTTCTTCCTTCCTTCCCTCCCTCCCATCCCGTATGCTTCTTGAATTTATTTTTTATATAATGCCTTTGTTATGTTTTTCATTTGTGAATTGCTTTAGCTTCTAGTACTTTAGATTCTATTTTAGCTTGAAAGCAAGTAGGGAGCTCCAAGAAGTGTATGTCAAATCTTCAGAAGAAATCCCTACAAAAATAGTGATTTTCATCACTAAAAACCATTGTAAATACCATTTTCTATTTTTATAACTCCATTTTGTTCAAGCCGAGGAGTCCTCTAGCTTGAGGAGTATTAGAAGTACCATCATACCAATTTTCATAATTTTTAGACTTCGTTTGAGCCCTCAAATAAGCCCTGGAACCTAATTTTTAACTAGGCCGGACACGGTCTGGACAGGGCCAAAACTACTCAAAAAACTATAAAAAGAGCTAGAGAGCTCATTTTTGGGGTTAGCTTGTTAGAGAATAGAGCTTGTGTAAGAGAACTCTTTTGCAATCGAAGCTTTCCATTGTTCCTCTCTCTGATCTTGCCTTGTGTGTGTGTGTGTGTATGTGTGTGCATGCTTGTGTGCTTTCACTCACACACTTGTACCTTCACTTGCTCGTGGTCTTCATACCGGTCCTCACGTCTCCGCGGATTGACAAGTAAGGAGGTGGTGCTTACGCTTGAGCTACACCAAATTTTGGCGCCGTTGTCGGGGAGAGAGCTTCGAGGACGAGCGTTGTGATGGTAAGATCGTAGATTTCAGATTTTGGAAGGTAAAAGAACTGTTATTTTTGTTCATTTTCTGATTTTTCTTCTTCATCTTCATCATCATCACCATCTCCATCTTCTTCCATCTTCATCTTCATAGAAATTTCTTGTTTTTTAGTGCATTTTTACCATTTTCATACCATTTTTCATGCATTATTGTGTGGGAAGGAGTTAAGAGGTGCATGGGAGAGCAAGCGCTGTGTTTTTTCATGATTTTCTACACATACGGAGCTCGCCATTGCCCGGCGCTCAGAAATTTGAATTTCTCGCCAAAAAACACGATTCTGTGATGAAAATCACGATTCTATGAAAAATTCAATTTTTTTTTTAAAATCGCGATTTTTTATTTCCCACCTAAAAGTTTGCTGAAAGAAACACGGTTCTTTGGTCATTCTCAGAATCGCAATTCTCTAGTTGTGCTCAAAATCGCGATTCTCACAAATCACAATTTTCAGCCAAAACACGATTCTCTGAGACAAAATCGTGATTCTCAAAAACACGATTCTCTGCTGACAATCACGATTCTCAAAAACACGATTCTCTGCTGACAGTCACGATTCTCAGAAAACACGATTTTCTGTTGGCAATCGCGATTCTCTAAAAACACGATCCTCTAAAAACACGATTCTCTAAAAACACGATTTTCTGTTGACGATCGCGATTCTCTAAAAACACGATTCTCTGTTGGCGATCATGATTCTCTTGAGATTCACAGGATCGTGATTCTCTAATTTCATAGCATCCCGATTCTTTTGAGATTCACAGCATCGCAATTCTCTGATTTATCAGCATTGCGATTCTCTTGGTTTCACAGGATCGCGATTCTCTTATTTCTCAGCATCGCGATTCTCTTGGTTTCACAGGATCACAATTCTCTGATTTCTCAGCATCGCGATTCTCTTGGTTTCACAAGATCGTGATTCTCTGATTTCTCAGCATCGCGATTCTCTGATTCCATAGCATCGCGATTCTCTTGAGATTCACGGCATCGCGATTCTCTTGATTTCACAAAATCGCGATTCTCTTACAAAATCATGATTTTTCCATAAGACCCTGTTTGCCTGTTTTGACCCCCAGGAGCTTGATTTGACATAACTTTTTCATCCAAAGTCCATTTTTTGAGCTCTATAGCTAGTTGGAAAGCTGGTTTTGAATCCTACATGGATAGACTAATTTGAACTTGACCCTCAAGTGGGACTAGGGAACCAAGGGGGCTCCAAAGGATTGTGAACCATACCAAAAGGAAATTTTGGACTCTTAACCAAAGCTTATGAACCTGAGATCTGGTGGACACCTAGGCAAGGATAGACAAAGCATTAGATCTTCTCAGTCTAGTGTCAACCATGCAGCTAAGTCTTGGGCACAACAACTAAGTGGTTGTCCTTACGTACTAAACTCTGACACAAGTGACTCAGAAATGTCTTTTAGCATGGGGAAACCTGTAGGTGGCTCAGGAATTGCCCATCTACAAACACCATAAGGTCCCTATAAGACACAATTGGAATATATTCGGACCAACCGATTAGGTGCATGCATCTATGAGGATGGCCTGAGGCGATTAGTGGTCCAACTCAAAAATCCAGATCAACCCTTTGGACTTGAACACCCGGTGGTCACGTTCGAAGAGGGTTCATACATTGATAAGGAAGGAACCATGTATGTGGTCACCAACCTACCAGATAGGACTGATGAGTTTGGAAATGTCATTCCTGAGAATGAGATAGGAGACCTAGAACAAGGAAATGTAGGACAAGGACCCTAGACTCCTAGAGGTAAGTCAGCTTTGACCAGAGTGATCACTCCAGACTGGATTCCTCAAGACAACAAAAGCATAGAACTATTCTTGAATAGAGAAACAGAGGAAGCCTCTTGGAGATTCAAGCCAGATCAACCTAGCCAATTGGGCATAGTCATCATCTACGAGTAAGGATCCAGAGATACCAGAGTTGTCTACCTGGACAACACATCAGAGAAGATGTTCTTGGTAACAGAACACGATAGACATGCATATACTTGGAAGAGTGAATTGATTTTTCCTCCACCAAGATCCAATGTTTCCCATGGCCTCCAAGGAGTAGGTTCATCTCAAGCTCATGAAGCCCAGAGAGAAAGAACTATAGAGAGACCTGAGGTAAGTTTTGCACACACCGTGGGTAGGAATAGATCAGGATTTGAAAATGAAAGACTTGAAAGAGAGAGGCATCAAGCACATAGGCAATAAAGAGATGAACAGGATTTTCCATTGCCTAGACCCCGAGAGCACACAAGAACCCTTAGACCCACTCAAGTGATCAAGGAAATGAAGAATTATTTTGACGGGATAGGAGATCCTTATGATCATGTGGCCGAGTTCAAACAAGTGTTAAGAGCTGAACAAGTTGAGGATTTGTTCACCCAGTATGAGGCATTTGGTTTGACTCTTAAGGGCACTGCCTTAGCTTGGTTTCAACCATTGAGTAGTCGCAACTATCGCGATATAGGTCAACTGCTAGACGAATTCATTGTAGAATTTTCCAAGAGTGATATCAGGCATAACACATCTTTGATCCACAGCTTCAAGCAGACACCCCAAGAAACAGTGCGACTAGCAGGTAGAAGGTTCAGACAGTACCTAGAAAGATGCCCTGCTCCAGAGTTACCCACACCAGCCAAACAAGTGGCTTTGTTCTTAGATGGCTTACTGAGCACAAAGTTAAGATCATATGTGTACTTGAAAGAGCCTAGATCCATAGAAGAGTGTGTGCGGACGTGCATTGACATAGAAGATAACTTGGGTAAGGAGTTAGGATTGTCCAAACTCTATAAGGATTCTAATAGCTCTACTAGTCATACTTCAAAAATCTCCACGGAAATAGATGAGATAGCTGAGCAAGTTGCCAAGAAGCTAGGAGTCCAAAATAGACAAACATAGAGAGTCACCTCATTGAACCGATGTTATACCTGCGGAGGGGACCACATGGCTAACATATGCCCAATGCAAAACCAAAACATTAGAGAAAGGAATGCTCCATATTGCACTATTGAGAGAAAATACACGAACCACATGGCTCAAGATTGTCCCTACAATAGGCAGGCTGTTAGACAAACTTATCAGCAACCTTATCAACAAGGTAGGTATCAGAACCAATACCAACAGCCATATTATCGACCACAACAGCAATATCAGGCATAATATAGGCCACAACCAGTCTTGGGAAACCAACCACCAGCTCCTGCTAACGTGATTCCAGTCAAGTATGTTGTGGGAGAGGAAAATCCAAATAGGGCATTGGTGCCACTAACCCCATTGATACCAGATAATGACTCTCATGCTCATAACTCAGACTACTCCCATGAAGGTAGTCCACATGCTTATTACACAGAGTCACCTGAGCATAGTGAGATTCACTTGTATCAATATGAGACACCACCTAAGGAACAAAATTGGGAGCCTGAATACTCCAATGTCATGTACACAAATGCTAACCCTAGGCCCCAATTGAGACAACTAAGACCACAAGCCCCTAGAGGACCATGTTTCAGATGTCTGGGTGACCATTTCCTTCGTCATTGTCCCCACCCACCATCTCCGAGTCAAGGACATGCTATTACAATACAAGCTTTTTGTCCTGATTGTGGCAAAGACCATCTCCCCAGAGATTGTCCAAGAAACCCCTCTAGTGCACCCAAGATTACACCCATTAATGTGGTAGGCTTAGTGGCACATTCAAGTTCAAGTAGCAGTAATGTGGCTCCTATACAAGCTGTCACTAGAGCACAAGCCTTAAAACAGGATAAACGAGTAGAGCAATCAGAGTCGAGTGAATCAGGAGGGCCTAGCAAGAGGAAAACAAGAACATGGAAGGATACCAGAGAGAAGGCCAATCACAAGTGGAATAAAACGTTATCAGAACTAGAAGAAAGCCTGAAAGAAGCGAAAACAAAGATAGAAGACATTGCATCTCAAAACCCCTCACATGCTAAAACTCCATTCACTCCACCTTATCCCACCCCACCACCCATTGTAAATAGACCGCAACCAGGGTCTGTTCTTGCAGATCCAACCCCAGAAGGTTTGGACATGATGTTCAAGGCCTACCAGGCTCGACTTCAAGAAGGGCCAACAGTTGCAAATCTAGACAAGAGTTACCCTAGAGCAGATTTAGAGATTGAACGGATGAGGATGTGCATGAAAATGGTAGAACAAGCTCAAGCTATACTCGAGACTAGTCAAAAGTTCAATCAGACAAACTCTATCAAACCGGATTTGCATTTCCAAGGCTTACTAGAAAGATTAGAGCAGTTGGTAAACAAACCACAAGTTTCTTTACCTCCACAAGCTCAACCAGTTATTGAGAGAAGAAGATCACCACCAAAGGGAGCGTATGTTCCTAATTCCACGGATGCTGGAATACCTCCTTCAATTCAGGAGCACTCTCAAGAGTTCTTGCTGGAAATACAAGAGGAGAAATGGGCCAAGGAGAAGGGTAATTTCCCTCCTATTCATGAGATTGATGACCTTCATGATCAATTTCCCCAAGACATTCCATCTATTTACGGAGATGAAGCAGAACAACAAGAAGACAAAAGATTAGATTTTGAATCTAATACTTTAGAAGAGCTGCCACAATTCACTGGCCCTTGGGAATCTGAATCTCTTCAGATCAGAGCTCCCACAATGTTGGTAAGAAATGAAGACTCAGTGGTTCCAAGGAACACTGATGTCGTGAAGAACACTAAGGTTCAATGTCATCTTACGGTAGAAGAGCTGCTCAAAGCAAAACCTGAGCTATGGAATCATGTGAAGGATCAGGTCCCAGAACTTGATTCCAATATGCCAAAAGCAGGCTCTAAGCAAAAAGTCCCAGAGATACCTCTAGATAAAATAGGAGACATGTGTGAGGGTGAAGAAGGTAATACTTATCTCCCTATCACCTACCAAGGTTACACAACCAAAGCAATCATAGATTCAGGTGCTGGTGTTGCTAATTGCGACCACCTGCTTGTGGAAGCAATGGGGCAAACCCACATTAAGACCAACTAGAATGAAGCTTCAAATGGCCGACGGTCATTTTGAAAGACCTCTAGGATTGCTCGAAGGGATAACTCTAACCACCTGTGGGGTAGAGTTTGAACATACATTTGCTATATGTGACTTTGAGAAAAATAATGTCTATGAGATGATCCTAGGAAGAGCCTTCCTACGACAATTGCAAATAGTACAGGATTGGGGAACCAACTCCTTGTACTTGCAACACTTAGGGGTCACCACCAAGGTCAATTTGAAGGATTACACCTTCAGAGATGTACCACCCCTAAAGTGGAATTCTATCCACAAAGCGAAAGAAGATTCTATATCTGTGCATTCTAGAAGTTCACGTGATCCATCCTAGTTGCATGAAGATACTCATTTGTGGTTGTGCAAGGTCGCGGAGGAAGAGGAAAAACGCTTAAAGGCAAGAGAAGAAGGAACTTCGCCAGGAGATAGACCAGTTAGAGACCCAGCTTACACATCGATGATCTTTCCAGATGAGGAATTTGAGCCTCATGGCTGGCCAGAAATCTTAACCACCATGAACATTGCTGTCAATGAGGAACAGTGGACACCTCATTGTGATGAGGAGGGTTATGATATTTCAGTGTTCATGTGTCCGCCCTTGCTAGAAGAATGTGACCCTAGTGATGTCATACAAGAAGAAGAGAATGACGATGATATAGAGTCCATTGTGATGGATAGTTGCTTTAACTCAGAGCAGCACTATCTAGAAGATATAGGAGTATTCACCCAGAAAGAAGAAGAGCCTCTCACAAGTATTAAAACGGTAAATTCAAAGGATGGAAGTGAGAGCAGTCAAAAGAAAAAGAAAAGAAAAGCAGTGAAACAAGAAGAGGAGGAATCATTGTTTGAAGTACTAGAAAACTTCAAGAAATATGAAGTTGACGACCGCAAAACTTTGGTGCAAATGCCTAAGAGAGAGGCCATCATAGGAGAATCATATGATAATAAAGAAAAGACCAAGAAAATTGTAGTGACCATTGAAGAGAATGAAGAGAGATGCACATACATAGGAGATGACCTAAGTGCAAGAGAAGAAATGGAGCTCGTAGCTCTATTAAGGGAATATAGGGATGTGTTTGCGTGGCACTATAGAGACTTGAAAGGGGTAGATCCAAGAATTTTCTCTCATACTATCCCCCTGACTACTGATGCCAAGCCCACCAAACAGAAGCCCTACACATATAATGATACATATGCAGCCAAAGTAAAAGAAGAAATTGATAGGCTGATTGAAGCTGGATTCATCTATGAGATTGAGCATATTGAATGGGTGTCCCCCATTGTAGTGGTGCCCAAGAAGAACGGGAAGTTGCGAGTGTGTATTAACCTTAAAAAAGTTAATGCCGCTATGATAAGAGATAGTTATCCACTTCCAATCACGGAACACCTATTGGAGCGTGTTGCAGGCAAGGAAGTTTATAGCTTCCTTGATGGATTTTCAGGTTACAATCAAGTAGCCATTGCCCTAGAAGATCAACACAAAACAACTTTTGCCATAGAGTGGGGAATCTTTGCATTTCGTGTGATGCCATTTGGGCTCACCAATGCACCTGCAACATTCCAAAGGCTCATGTGTCATGTCTTCAAAGAGTTCTTGCGAAAGAGCTTAGAAAAGTATGTGGATGATTTATGTGCTGATTCCCAAGAAAGAAGATTTCACATCCCTGAGCTCAGACAAATCTTCAACAAGTGTAGAGAATATCGAGTGTGTCTGAACCCAGAAAAGTGTGTGTTCATGGTGCGTCAAGGTAAAATCTTAGGTCATATTGTTTCTACGAATGGAATCTCAATAGATGAAGATAAGGTACGAGCCATAGCGGAGCTGCCAAGGCCAAGGAATGTTAAAGAGGTACAAGCCTTTATGGGCCATTGTGGATATTACCGTAGGTTTATCCACATGTACGCGATCATAGCTAGACCCCTTTATGCCTTGTCTAATTTTGAGTGGAATGACAAATGCGAGAATTCTTTCAATGAACTGAAGAAACGTTTGTGCACAGCACCAATACTGACCACTCCTGATTGGAATAAACAATTCCATGTCCATGTGGATGCATCCAATCACGCCATAGGATGTGTGCTAGCACAACCCACAGGTGAAGGAAACTTAGATTTGCCCATAGCATATGTTAGCAGACAGCTAACCGCAGCGGAACGAAACTATACCACAACTGAGGGAGAGGGCTTAGGCATGGTATATGCCATGAAGAAGTTTAGGCACTATCTATTGGCCAATAAGTTCAAGTTTTTCACTGATCATCAAGCTTTGTTATATTTGGTCAATAAACCTTGCAATACAGGACGTTTAGTAAGATGGTTTCTCTTACTAATGGAATATGACTTTGAAGTTGTTGTTAGAAAAGGTAGAACCCACCTCCGGGTAGATCAGCTTTCTCTCATTACTTCAGGAGAGTCACCGCAAGGAGTGTCTGATGAACTACCTGATGCTTATCTGTTCAATTTGGAAGTTGTCCCCAAATGGGCAAATAAGTTGGTACCAGTCCTCACCTTCGGGCCCGCAAATAAGAATGTGAAAACCTCACAAGAAGAAATTGTAAAATCACAAAAATATCACATATTGGCAGGAAGCATGTACAAACAAGATACGGAGGGTGTACTCGCTTGTTGTGTCGAGGATGAAGAACATACTAGCTGGTTGCAACAAGCCCATGAAGGATTGCTAGGAAATCACTATTCTAAACAACAAACATTGCAGAATCTAAAATGTTTAGGAGTGTATTGGCCTAGCATGGACAAACAAATTTGTGAGTGGATTAAGAATTGTCCTGTGTGCCAGGAAAAACCCCTAGTGGAGCATGCAACCCTTTATCAAGTGTCATTAATTCCAGATTGGAGTGCTCCATTGGTAGAGTTTATGAGGTCGGGAAGATTACCCAAAGAGGCTAGTCTAGCAAGAAGACGAAGCATGGAGCAAGAGGCTCAAGGCTATGCCTTAGTAGGAGACAACATATACCGAAGAGGCAAAGATGGTTACTTAAGACTCTGCATTCATGAATCAGACTATTTAAAGATCTTAGAGACTGCACACAGTGGTGTTGTAGGTGGACACTTCGGTCCTGATCGAGTAATCAAGACCATTCTATTCTCAGGACTTTGGTGGCCCACTCTTCATATGGATGCTCATACCTATGTGAAGAAATGTGACACATGCCAACGTGCTCAATATCCAGTTAGAAAAGACGAGATGCCTTTGAGGCCGATGATGGGAGGGCGTGCATTTTTGAAGTGAGGCATAGACTTCATAGGTCCTATCAACCCCCCAGCTAGAAACTCCCATGTAGAGTATATTATTGTAGCCACAGATTACCTTACAAAGTGGGTAGAACTGAAAGCCGCAACAAAGAATGATGCTCGGACTACAGCTAAGTTCTTATTTGAGAATGTGTTCACAAGATATGGGCTACCAATAGAGTTAGTGAGCGATAGAGGCACACACTTCTTAAATGAGGTTACTGAAAATCTTCTCCAAGAATTCTTGGTGATACATAAGAAGTCCGTCCCTTATCACCCACAAGCAAACGAACAAGCCGAGAGCACCAATAAGATCCTCTGTAACGTATTGACAAAACTGGTAAATAATAAACACTCTGATTGGGACAAACAACTTCATCATGCTGTTTGGGCTTATCGAGTTGCCTACAAAACGGTACTCAACGCCACCCCATTTCAGATGGTCTTCGGATAGAATGTTGTGCTACCATTAGATTTCTTAATCCCCGCTTTAAAAGTAGCACAAGAGCATGAGTGGAATGGACATGAGTTGTCCTCCAGGATCTTTGATCTAGAATGCTTAGGTGAGATGAGGCTACGAGCAGCAACAGGCATCTACGCTGCAAAGAAAAGGCAAAAAAGGCATACTTCGATGCACACATCAAGGATAAGGGATTGAAAGAGGGAGACCTAGTGTTGGTTAATACGCTAAAGCAACATGCCCGTAAGTTGAAAAAAAGAGGATACGGACCGATGATCATTAATAGAATTTCCACTAGTGGTGCAGTTCAGTTGGCCACTCTAGAAGTAGATATTTTGCCAAACTATATTAGTGGATGTAGAGTCAAGTTATACCAAGAAACTCTTACAGAGGATATGCTTACGAGACTTAACACTGCTAAGAAGCAAAAAGAAGAGGAGTTAAGGGTGAGGGAAGAAGCACAGGCAGAGGCCAGAGAGCGTATTAGGCGAAATAAGTTAAGGCGACTAGGCCTAGATGTCAACTCAAAAGCCCCAAAATATCACATGGATATGTGCCAAAAATCGGGCATAACTACTTCTCAAGTCATTGACCAACGTCCCTTTGTGACCATAGAGATAGGACAATGAAAGGGTGCAAGGACTGTGAAAGCATTGATTGACTCAAGTGCAACAAGTAGTGCAGTTAGACTATCCTACTGGAAAAACTTGCAGTTGAACATCAATCACATAGAAGCTTATCTCATAGGATTGGGAGGTGTGGAAACCCCTTGTTTGGGCGAGGTGGAACTTCCCATCTACCTGCAAGATGTTCCAATGAAAGTCAAAGTGCTAGTGTGTCAGGATGAGAACCTTACAGAACCACTTGTCTTAGGACAAGATTGGATTTATGACAATGCAGTCAACTTGAACCTAAGGAGTCAACTTCTTCAAGTTTGGGTCCAGGGACAATGCTTTCCATTAGAACTAGAAAATGGCATGCTCACAAATCCAAATGTCACATCTTGTAGTTCTCCTAGGACTAATCTTAGCAAAAGAGATGTTGTATGCGTCAAAAGCTCTATATTGCAGGAGAACTCAATCATGGAAGAACAGGCTCAAAGACAAGAGGACTCCTCCTCTGGTGCAAGGACTAATGCCACCACTACAACTCAACCAACAAGGCAAGCACAACGGAACAGGACAACTGCTATATCAAATAGACAATGGGATTTCCAAAGGGAAGTAGTGCCGGGCATGAAGCAGATATGGGTAGAAAAAGGAGAGCAACCACCGGCCTTAACCCCACTATTCCCCTCCAGGGACCCCCACCAGGCCAGAAGACGAATGAAGAAGCTAGGACAAACTCAACCACAAGATATCCAACAAGTTTGGGTGCCTAAGAAATTAGCTGCAGCTCAACAAGGACAATTGCAAATATGGGTACCCAAGAAGCTCTTACATACACAACAATCTATGCTCTCCCACATGAGAAAAGTCACATGAGAAAAGTAGCCTCCACAAAACCAAGGAACCAACCACGTGGGATACAAAATTTAAGAAACCATCCAAAGATGAAGATGCCTGAAGTGATCTCTACAGTGCCAAATGTTGTTCTAAGATGGACCCCAATAAGGAGGATTACATCATTTCAAGGTCAAATGGATACCCCTACCAAAGCCGGCATCAACATCTACAAGTAACATCGAAAGCCTCAACGAGCGACAACCATGTGCTTCTTGCACAACCCTGTCTTTTGCACCATTCAGATTATGCATTTCCAAAGTATGCATTAATATAGGGCCACATTACACGGCCGTGCATAGACACATTTGAGAGTCCCATGCACAAGAGCACATTGACATAGGTCAATCATTTTTTTCTGATACTAACATCTGTCTTCTTGTTTGGTGACATTGTTCCTAAAAAAAAAAAGAGAAGAGAGAGAGAGAGAGAAAGAACTTGTTCCCAGGTTTGGCTCATGAAACATGAATGAGTCATGCTTAGTTGAAGGTGGAGCTGTTGATTATTGGGCATTTATCAGTTTGGATAGAAGTGTGCCTCGGCTAGCAGATGATATAATTGCTGCCTTATCTGGTACATGTCAAGAACTTGGCATGAACATGGCATCCACAACTATTGTTTCCCCTTATCATGCTAGGAGGGAAGAGCTTGAAGTTCCACAACTTGAGCGATGCTTCACTACTGTATGTACGAGAGCATCCAAGGAGATATCTGCAAGAGGTAGTTCGGGTATACTGCAAATCCTTGTATGTATACTGGATGAGAAGACTCATGCTTATGATGAGCTAAAGAGAATATGTGAAACTAAGCTTGGTGTAGCTACCCAATGTTGTTTGTCAAGAAATATAAAAAAAATTCAATTCTCAGTATTTGGCAAATGTTGCTTTGAAAAGAGGAAACAGACCAGGCACTCAAAGGAATTTTCATCAGTGGCCCCTCAACATGGACATTCATCGATAATGTTCCATCACAAATGTCGGGTGTACAACATGTAGAGCTACACATCAATCGACCCTCCACCATGGTAAGTATCTTCACTTTGGCAACACCATAACCATGATAGATTAGGAAACCTCTTCGTCGGCGAACACACTTACCCATCATTCATTATGGTTATGAGTACGGGGCATGAGCTCCATAGGAATATCATCTTTGGAAGATTTGGAGGACATCAATGGAGGCCCACCATGACACAATCATGTTGGAATCCAAGGAAGGAGTGCATACCAAGGGATAACAACTTCCAAAGGCTTTTAGTGACAAATGAAGAACCAGACAACCAACCCTACCACATTTGGAAGGTAGACGGCCCTTGTTCCTACCAAACAGACACTACCTCTCAAAGAACTACATGGAACAACCATTACAACAAGGGTCTGTCAAGGACGACAGACTTGAGAGGGGGGGGAGTATTGAAGCTGAAGGTCAAGGATAAATCACAGGAGCACATTAAAGAGGTGGACACACAAGAAGAAGGAGCAAGTAGGGAGCTCCAAGAAGTGTATGTCAAATTTTCAGAAGAAATCCCTACAAAAATAGTGATTTTCATCACTAAAAATAATTGTCAACACCATTTTCTATTTTTATAACTCCATTTTGTTCAAGCCGAGGAGTCCTCGAGCTTGAGGAGTATTAGAAGTACCATCGTACCAATTTTTATAATTTTTAGACTTCGTTCCCTCAAATAAGCCCTGGAACCTAATTTTTAATTAGGCCGGACACTAGGTCTGGACAGGGCCAAAACTACTCAAAAAACTATAAAAAGAGCTAGAGAGCTCATTTTTGGGGTTAGCTTGTTAGAGAATAGAGCTTGTGTAAAAGAACTCTTTTGCAATCGAAGCTTTCCATTGTTCCTCTCTCTGATCTTGCCTTGTGTGCGTGTGTGTGTATGTGTGTGCATGCTTGTGTGCTTTCACTCACACACTTGTACCTTCACTTGCTCGTGGTCTTCATACCGATCCTCACGTCTCCGCGGATTGACAAGTAAAGGAGGTGGTGCTTACGCTTGAGCTACAGTGCATTACTCATATGATTTTTGAGAGCACATTTCTTGTTATCATTTGCTTCTAAGGCATTCTATTCAGAGAGAAACTTATATGAAAGAGCAACCATCATGAATTCCTTCAAGTTCTGGTGTGTACGTTCATAGCTGGTTTGAAGTCCATAGTTGGTTTGAAGTCAAGAGTACTCAAGTGACCTATTCTTATCAAGAGGAAGGAGAAAATTTGCTATCAGCTCATGAGTGGCCATACTCTGCACATGGAAAGATTCGGACAGGGATGCAAAAGCTAGCAGCACTACCGTTCAAACTGGAAGGGTCTACTAACGGAGAGTACGCTGTGTACTCTTGCCCAAACAATGAAGAGTTGCTTTGGATCAAGACGTCTTGTTGCAACGGATCTGAGATGGCTCTACTTTTGACCTGTGTGCAACGAGCTACAGTGGCATGGCTGAAGTCGTGCCTAAAAAGCAATAAAACAAGCTACAACTTTCGGTTTTATGCACAAGAATCTCATTGAAAGACTATCACGATGAAGCTCCTATGGAGCACGTTGGCTGAATATTTGAACAGATGAGGTAGACACAATGAATCTTTAGTCCAAGTCAGACATGGAACAGGAATGACCTGCACGAAAATCGACTCCCTCAAAGAAGTATGACATCAGAGATTGCTACAGGTATGAAACTCTCTGATATGACAGGGATGCCATGGTCGAGCTTCCACGGAAGCTTCACGCTATATGGAGTGATGGCGTAGATAGATGTTTATGCTCAGGCCAAGAGAGAGCGACCCTGCACTAGCTCTTTTATTCTCAACCACGAGACAGCCGCCATTAGCAGAGTCAGATTGATTTGCATCTGCAAAATGGATATAGATGATCGCATCATTCAACCATAGCTGTAGAGCTTCAAGAACTTGGTCTTTATGTATACGCAGACTCCGAAGACACCAGTTCTGGGAACGTGCTCACTGCGGGCTAAGAAGGTAGATTAAAAGGTGACTCTCGAGTCTCCACTCATATTCTTGCGATAGTCCACATGGTGGAAAAGAGCTCCATTGGTGTATCGCACAGAAAGAATCGGTAGCAGACGAAGAATGTTGCCCTACAGTCGGATGTCGGCAAATTTTGCTGGCTGACTAAAGTCGTTGCAATGATCTCATTTATGTCATCGCTTATGACATGTATCATAAATTATGCTATCGCTTATGACTAATAATGAAGACAACATGGATAGTGAAAGTTCCATCATTGGATCGACGATCCCGGAAACGATGCCGAGCACGGGGCCCAATTCTCCCCAGCGGGGGGCATCCCGCAAAGGGAAACAGCCTTTGGAGCTACCCTGGAAAAGCCTCCATAAGAACCGATTTCTAAGTCGGGATCAGATCCCAGCGAAAAAGAAAGATGAAGCCAAGAGAAGAAAGGACAAGGCTCCCTCCCGCAAAGAGGGATCAATACAAAAATGATTGTCATCTCGCTAAATGCTAGGGGGCTAACCGACCCCTCAAGAGCGGCCATCATTGGTCAATGGCTCCGCGACATTAGCTTAAAACCAGACATTATATGCATTCAAGAGATTAAAATTGACGGAGAAGACCTTCTGAAACGGCTCAGACAGGTTTCCTCGGCCCACGTGTGGATCCCAACAAAGCACCAGCGGGGGTCCGGTGGAACGGCTATCGGTGTTAAACAACCCTGGCTTGAAAATCTTGAGAACTCCATTGAAGATGTAAATCACCGCTGGATTGCGGTTTCTTTTGGTGCTCCCCTCTGTGTTACTATGGTTTCTTTGTACGCCCCTAACGGGGATTTGGAGAGGCTGAACACTTGGACTTCTCTTGACTCGCTTCCCCACAACGTGCTTATATGTGGAGACTTCAACATGGTGGAGGACCCTATGGACAGATGGATGGGCAAGGGTAGGGTCATCGACAGTCGGGAGAAAGAAACGTGGGACATGACCAAACTCCACTTGGATCTGGTCGAATTCAAAGACTCGAATGGCTTTTCCTAGTCGAATCTCCAAGCGGGCGAGGATCTGAGGAAAGCTAGACTTGATAGATGCTACATCTCTCAGAGCTTTACTCATCTGTGGGGCCACCCTTCCATCACGCAACATACTGACCTCACCATCTCTGATCACTACCCGATCGTTATCACTTTTCAACCTTCCAACAGGACCCACAAGGCTCCGTGGTTCCATGCCAACGCTTCCACCTTCTCTCTCCCCTCCGTCCATCAAGAGATTGCCGAGGTGTGGAAGGTGGCGTTCGCCTCTGGCTTGGCCCCAGCCAAGTGCTGGAGAAGTGCGGTCGACAAGTCTCGCAAGATCATGATCAGAACTAAGAAGATGCTCGAGACAGTGTGGCGGGCTCGTAGGGAAGCGCTTTACCACAGACTCTGGCGACTCGAGGAGGAAGTGAACAAAGGAAAACACTAAGCCCAGAAAGGTCTCCGAAAAATCAGAGCAGCGTTGAGATACGAGGAAGAAATACAAAGGAAAAACTTGCAAATCTTCTTCAAGGAGTGGTGGGCTGGAAAAGCCGACAAACCCACCAAAGAGATGTGCAGTATCCTTAAAAGGAAACACAACAGAGAGACGATTCCCCTACTGCTAGACCCACATGGCAATGTATGCAACTCGGAAGAAGATAATTTTGGCATCATCGAAGGGCACTTCACGAGACTCCTGGGAACCTCGAACCCCCTCTCCCACCATAGAAGGGACTGCATGGCTGCCATTTCTAGGGTTTCCCCCCGGAGAATACCACCCAACCTCCGCTCCCTGCTTCATGCCCCGATCTCTGAATCAAAAATCATTGAGGTCATTGATGCCCTCCCTCTCGGTAAAAGCCCGGGACCCGACGGACTCACTAACGAGTTTTTTAAATCCTTCAAGCTGGTGGTTGCCACCCCTCTTCGGATGGTTTGGCAAGAAGCGCTAAAATTTGGTGCTCTTCCTTCTTGTATAAATAATGGAATTATCAAGCTGATTCACAAGAAGGGGGAAAAAAACAGAATCGAGAACTGGCGGCCAATTACGATGCTCCAAACAGGATACAAGATCGTCGCCAAAGTCATTGCCAACAGACTTGCGTGCCACCTGAGATCTTGGCTTAGTGAGGACCAAAAAGGTTTCATCAAAGGCAGGTCCATCCTGGAAACCATTATGGATATTTGGGAAGGTATTCAATTTGCAAAAGAGTCTAATCAAGATGTGGTCTTCCTCAAGATCGACTTTGACAAAGCCTACGATAGGCTAGAATGGGACTATATTCTGCAGTCGCTCCAAGACCTCGGATGTAGTCAGAAATTCACCAAGATGATCGCGACCCTTCTCGGCAACGCAACGACCCAAATTAACGTTAACGGCAAACTTTCGAAGGCGATCCATCTTAAAAGATCTATTCGACAAGGGTGCCCCCTTGCCCCCCTTCTCTTTGCCATCGCCACTGAGGGGCTGAGCAGACTTGTGGCTCATCATGTGGAGGCTGGCAATATCAAAGGCCTCCAGCTACCTCACGACCACAGTCAAATCACCATGAGACTTTTTGCCGACGACATGAACGCGTTCATTCACAATGATAATACCAGCCTGGAGACTTTCTGGAGGTGTCTTGATACCTTTTGTGAGGCCTCCGGATCCAAAATCAACCACAATAAGACCGCCTTTAGGGCCATTGTGGGACATCAACCTGGCCTTCTCATTGATCATGGCTGTCAAATCATTTCGCAGGGCCAAATCTTTCGGCTGCTTGGAATCCCCTTGGGGTTTGGCGTCTCTATGGAGCAGCGATGGAACTGGGTGCTGGCCAAACTTGAAAACAAGCTCAATTACTGGAGAGGCATGCAAATCAATCTCGCTGGACGGGCGATGGTTATCAACACGTTCCTCCTCTCGTCTACCATCTATTTCCTTTCTTGCTGGAGACCGAATGAGCACGGCCTGTCCAAACTGAATAGCATCTGCAGAAACTTTCTTTGGACGGGTGATCATAACAGAAGGGGGGTGCCTAAAATCAAATGGGCCATCTGCACCAGCCCTAGAGATAGCGGGGGGCTTGGCATCCTGGACATTGGGTGTATGGCTAATAAACTGGCAGCCAAATGGATGATTAAAGCTTGGTGCAATAGGGAGGCCTCGTGGGCCAAGCTGATCTTCAGAAACAAAAATGAGTTGGCCCTCACGGGGTCCCCGAACTGGAAGAACCTTGACATCATGACCCTGCTATTCTCCCCGATACCTGTCTTCCCGAAAGGCTCCAATCTCGTATGCTCTCTTTGGAAGGGCTGGAATAAAGTCAAAAGCTTCACAAGAATTAGTGAGGACTGGAAGTGGGCGGCCGGAATCAGACAAAACGACTCTATCTGGTTTCCGATACATGGCATCCGGAGTGTGGAGTCGTGGAACATTCAAAATGCCAAGAAGTTATGGAACAAAGGATTCAAAAAATGGAAACACCTCTGGAAACATGACACCAACAGTTGGATCAACTACGAGGATATCGACCCTCGCATAAACATCTCCTACGAAGAATGGAACACCTTGCAAAGCAGATGCCTCGCTTGGGATCGTCACAAAACTCGCCTTCTCATGGGACATGATGCCCCGAACGCGCGTGGTCTCAAATGGCACAATGGAAATAGCCTACTCAAAATCCCGAACATCAAAGAAACGACTGACCTCCAGATCAGCCTCAACAAGAAGTGGTGCCTGTCTTGGACGCGGCTTCGGTGGGACATGAAATTCATGGGTATCTGGCACCCACTTATAGAGATCAAGAAGTCTGTCCTCTTATGGCAAATTCTTCATCGAGGAATTTGGACTAACCATAAGGCAAGCAAAATTTGTGGGATCCCTCCGTGGTGCAAACGCTGCCACCGTGCAATCGAAGATGTCCCACACATCTTCCTTACTTGCCCCAACTCCTACAGAATCTGGCAGATGGTTGGACTGAAAATCAGAGTTCAGAAACAGCTTAGTTGGAAACAAGTCCTTTTGGGAGAAGCGATTGGATGCTCTGCGGCTCTCTGGAACGCAATCAGAGGGGAAGTCCTGTGGAAAATTTGGCGGGAGCGGTGTGCTCTCAACTTCGGCGACCCCCCCAGGGAGTGGTCGATTGAAAAATCTCTATTCCTCCTTGGCAAAAGGATTGTCAACAGTAAGAAATCCCCCCCCCTTCAGACACCATCAAGTCCTCCTTTTGATCAACAACAAGCTCAAACCCAAGTGGGTCCCGCATGAGGGCGACGAGAGGGTGATCAACCTTCTTTGTAATGCAACCTAGGAATCAACCAAGCTTCCCCTGCTTTGTGGGATTTGGGGGGTCCCGTGGGCACTAGTCCCCTTCTTTTGTACCTTTGTTTCTTAATTTAATTCAAGTCCGGGAGAGTAGGCTATTGCCGAACTTCCTTTATAAAAAAAAAAAAAAATAAAAAAAAATAAAAAATTATGCTATCTCTTGATAACCGATGAAATTGAGATGCGCACATGGCACATGCCCACATCATGATAAAAAGTCTTAGAAAGGTTCAATGAACCTCATTTGGCCTACAACGTTTTTCTGTTGCGTCATGTGAGAATCTTATGGAATGGCTTGCATCGTTTTGTTCAGAAGTTATACTTAGTAATGAAAATTAAAAACTATATGCAGGCTCACTCAAATGTTGAAGCCTAACACACATCTTTTTGTGATGACACACATATGGCCCTTGTAATGGTATTAGACACCACCTTGAGTAGTACTCAAGGTAGGACCTTCCCAATGGTATGAAATTTTTTTCCAAGGCTATGTTCACTCTCTCACACACCAAATTATGTATCTCTAAGAGGCCTAAAGAGCTACATGCAATCTCAAGCAAATGACACTCAAACACATACCATCATATGCATAAAGCCTCATTTTGTATGACTTTTGTCAAGTTCAAGAACATTTATGGCCCATTGTAAAGGGACTAGACACTGCTCTCTAAAAAGAGTAAGACCTTCCCTAAGGTCTGAACACATGGCACTCAAAGCCCACTACAAGGCCAAGCTCAAAATCACCAACAAGGACTAATAAGAGGAGTAAAGGACCAAAGAAGAAGACGTCCAAGGATCCCAACAATGGATCACAAGGAAAACTACATTGACAACAAAGAACAAAGATCAAAGGTGGCAAATGGATCAAAAGACACCACCTACCCCATGATGTAAAACCTATATGTCTAGGGATCCCATATGTCCCTAGATCCCAACAAAACCACTTGGATCTCAAATGTCCAAGAATATGTCTTGGGATCCCATATGTCCCAAGATCCCAGGGATGCCATATGTCCCAAACTTGGATCCCATATGTCCAAGTTATGTCCAAGGATCCCATATGTCCTTGGATCCTAAAAACCAAATGGACTAAGTGATCCCATATGTCATTAGTCCCCATATTAAAAACAAAAGGGTCATCACATGGAGGGGGGGTGTTGAGAGTTCCATGATCCACCCTTTTGTCCAAAGCTACTTTCATTCTCATGCAAGCACATATATCCCACATGCAAGGGAATTCTCCCAAAATCCATATAAGCAAGGCCTCCCTTCACTCCACACAAGCTTATTCACTCTAGCCCATTGCCAAGAGTGTGCTTCCTCTCCTCATGGAGTCTCCATGCTCATAGAGCATCATTTGTAAGTTTTCTCCATTTTAATTTACTCATCATGTTTTGTTATCTTTTGTTCCTTCCTCCTTAGTTTGATGTATGATTAATAGTAGATTAGGAGTAGTTGCTTTGTCATTTCAACATTCCCTACTTGACAAATAGAACAATCACATTCACAAAGACAGCTATGCACGATCGAGCTTGATTGACATAAGAGATTGATTGCATCCTTAAGGTATGACATTTGAAGGCAATAAATGTTGCAACATGTGAATCGGTCTTTCAATCTCTTAACAAAATATGGCTTCAATGATTCGAACTTTTGAAGCTGGGTATTTATCATGGATGCAATTGTTTGAAGAATATAAATAGCTCCATCTACATTACACAAACAAGTGGTTATTAGTAGTCATTAATTAGCTACTTATTATTTTGCTACTACTAAGTAGTTGGTGGTTATTTGTTACAAGGTGTTAGATTGTTACTAGTTAGTTCTCAATAATTAGCTATTACTAATTAGCTTGTTAGTAATTAGCTATTATTAAGTAGTGGTTCTTGGTTAGTTGTTTGTAATTATCTATTACTAAGTAGCTGGTTCTTAGTTACTTCTCAGTAATTAGCTATTACTAATTAGCTTGTTAGTAATTAGCAATTACTTGTTGGGGATGTAAGGGTCATGTGACCTTAACCCCATATTCATATATATACATCATATATAGAGCATTGCCTCAAGGAGATCATTATGTGGGTTTTTGGCTTTCACGCATTTGTGCGCGTTTCTCCTCTCTTCTCTTTCACTCCATCTCCTCCTTGCTCCTCTTGTTGTGCACACCAAAGCCCTTCATTTGTATCAGAGATTGTTGAAGGAATGTGTGCAAGAAGCTTCAATGGAAGCTTAGGTCACAAGAGGTGAAAGTGCAGGTCGTCATCTCTCAATAGCTGTTCAGTATTTCAGCCATAACTCAAGCTAAAAAGCTCGGATTGATGCGTTTTAAAGTTTTCTCCATAGCTAACATAGAGGGATACAACTTCACAGAAGAGTCCAAAACTTGCTTTGGAGTGCTATAGTGTTGAAAATTCGAAAAATACAAACTAATGTAGAAGGCGAATCTACAATCACTTCGACAATAGGTCAGTGTTTTGGCTATAATTTGAGTTTTACAAATCGGAATGAGACAATTCAACTTGCTATGTGAACATAGACCCAGATTCTGAGTGTAAAGTCATCAAAATTGCAAAATACAGAGCAGTAATGTTGCAGGTGATGGTGAAATTGACAAATTATGCTTGTCTTGTGTGTATCTTGAGCTATGCACGTCTAATTGAGGTGTTCTTTATCTCATTATGTACCCAAGAAATAGTTCTTGAAGTTTGCTGAACAAAAGTTTAGATTCAGAGGTTATCACCTCTGAAATAACAAAACACAAAGAAGCTTATTTTCACCGTAAGAACCCTAATTTCTTTTGGAGTTTCATTTTTGGAACTTCTTCAAGAGAGATTTTTTGGTGTGCAAGCTCTTATTTTTAGAGCTTCAATGCATTGGGCATGTATGATCACTGTGGTAGCTCCTCCATATGAGAGTAGAGCATAATATTATCATGTGTTTGGCATGTGAAATCACATTGTAGTATACTCTTTTTGAGTTTTATGTCATCATGAGTGTCATCATGGCATTGTCTGTGGATGTATAGTGGTATTGTGGTCTCTATCTCATTTATGCCACTTGGATACAGATTTACTTGCAAGTTTCACACTATTTTATGAGAGTTGGTTTTGAATCTAGATTGGTACTTGTATCTTTGTTTTCTTTGCAGGTACATGATCCAGATTAGAGCCTCAATTGCACAATTATTTGTCACCTTGATTGTCTATTCTATTAGCATCTGGTCATTGATTGATATCTATTTGCCAATGTGATTCTTGGCATATGTGAATGGTGATTCCCACATGGTTTAATTGGTTCAAAGTCCATTTTATAGAGGAGATGCTGTCGAAATTTTGACAGTTATAAGTGTGAAGCTTGTCAACTCGGCAAGGCTCATAGACAACCTTTCAATAAGAAAGGATATATGTATCAAAATCCTTTGGATCTAGTGCACACGGATGTGTGGGGTCCAAGTAAGGAGCCATCTATATCAGGCTCAAGATATTATGTGTCTTTCATAGATGATTGTAGCAGGTGGACCATTCTGTTTTTCATGAAGCACAAGGATGAAGTGTTTAATTGCTTTAAGAAGTATATTGCTCTTGTTGAAAATCAAACAGGTAGGACTTTGAAAAGACTCAGATCAGATGGTGGAGGAGAATACTTCTCTTCTGAATTTGATGCCTTCTTGTATGAAAGAGGCATTAAAAGGGAAGTCACTACAAGGTATACACCCGAACTCAATGGTGTAGCAGAGAGGAGGAACAGAGCTATTGTCGAAGCTGCAAGGTCCATGCTCAACGAAAAGGGATTGCCGAACTACCTATGGGCAGAGGCTGTGTCGACAGCCACATATCTCATAAATAGACTTCCATCTAAGTCACTAGATGGAACCACTCCATATGAAGTGTGGAATGGAAGAAGACCTAGTCTAGAGCATTGCAAAATCTTTGGATGCTTAGCCTATGCTCACATTCCTTCTCAAGTAAGAGGGAAATTGGATCCCAAGGCAGAGAAGTGTGTATTCATTGGTTATGATCAAAACCAAAAAGGATATAGATTGTACAATCCAACCAATAAAGGATTTTCTGTGAGTAGAGATGTAATTTTTGATGAAAACAAATCATGGTTTGATGATGACAGGAAAGTGAAGCTGCCATATGACTTGGATGAAGATTTTCCATCACTTCAACCAAAGGAGCCAAAGCAGATTGAAGAAAGTGATTCGGAGATTGACCTAGAAGACTTGGAAAGACTAAAGCTATGGAAGAACAAAGGTAAAGCAAAGATGCAGGATGCTACATATGGACCCGAGAGCTCACATCAACCACTTAGAAGGTCTTCGAGGGAGAAGAAGAAACCAGAGAGGTTTGGTTATGATACTTCTTTGGTCACAAAGCACTCAATCTACATTGCAAAAGATTCAACCAATGAAGAGCCTACCACATTCGAAGAAGCACAAAGCAAGAAAGCTTGGAGAGATGCAATGGATGAAGAAATGGAAGCCTTGAAGGAGAATGACACTTGGGAGCTTGTACCTAACAAGCCATCTATGAAGATAATCGGATCTCGATGGATATACAAAATCAACAGGAATCCAGATGGAAGTATAAATAGACACAAAGCAAGGTTAGTTGCTAAAGGGTTTGCTCAAACCCATGGTATTGATTATGAGGAGACTTTCTCTCTTGTTGCAAAAATGCCTACAATTAGGGTTCTCATTAGTCTTGCTGCATCTAGAAATTGGAATCTTTATCAACTTGATGTAAAGAATGCTTTCTTGAATGGATGGATTTCTGAGGAAGTGTATATGGCACAACATCCTGGATATGAGGATGCACATCATCCTAACTATGTATGCAAACTAAAGAAAGCTTTGTATGGATTGAAGCAAGCTCCAAGAGCTTGGAATTTCAGATTGGTTACTTATTTGCAGGACCAAGGATTCAAAGCTAGCAAGGCGGATACCTCTTTGTTCATAAAGAGGAATGGATCTGAAGTGATCTATTTATGTGTGTATGTTGATGATATTATTATCACAGGCAATGATCTTGAAGGAATCAAACAGGTAAAGAGTCAAATGAAGGAGGAGTTCAAAATAAGTGACCTCGGACCACTCACTTATTTTCTTGGATTGGAGTTGATCTACACAGATTTAGGTATATACATCACACAAAGGAAGTATGTCCATGACATGCTCGTCAAGTTCAAGATGGAAAATACCAAGTGTGCAGGTGCACCTATGGAGCAAAATCATAAGCTTAGTGCTTATGAAGGAGAGCCAATTGAAGACATCACAAGCTATCAAAGCTTGGTTGGAAGTTTGAACTATGCAACACTCACAAGGGTGGATATATGCTATAGTGTTAGCATATTGAGTCAGTTTATGCATAAGCCGAGAAGACCACATATGGAAGCGGCCAAGCGAGTCCTCAAGTATCTAAAGGGGACCATGAATGAAGGTTTGTTTTATTCATTTACTTCAGATATTGAGCTAAAGGTCTACTCAGATGCAGATTGGGCCGGATCTAAAGATGATAGAAGAAGCACATCAGGGTATATATCATTTGCAGGTTCAAAAATCATTTCTTGGTCATTGAAGAAGCAACCAACCGTGGCATTATCTTCTACTGAAGCCGAATATAGAGGTTTGGCTAATGCAACTCAAGAAATCATGTGGTTAAAGTCTTTGTACACAGATCTTGGACTTCATTCATCAACACCTCATATTTTTGGTGACAACACAAGCTCACTACATCTAGCAGCTAATCCGGTATACCATGCTAGAACCAAGCATATTGAAGTCCACTACCATTATGTAAGGGAGAAGCTAATGAGCAAGGATATTCAACTATCCTATGTCTCTACAGATATGCAATGTGCAGACATGTTGACGAAAGCTCTTGATGGTACGAAGTTAAGTAGATTCAAGTTGATAATTGGTTTGCAGGAAATCAAGGACAATTGAAGACTTATTTGAAGGCCAAGCATGTTAGGCTTGAGGGGGAGCTGTTGGTGCATTTTACCCAAGCCTACATGCTTGATATGCTTGATATTATTCTCATTTGTAAGTCACATGTGTAGTCATGTGAACACCTCTTGTAAAAGAGTTCATCTTTATCTCTTGTATTTGGAAAAAGAAAAAAGAAAAAGAATGGCTTACCTCATGCATGATGTAAAAGCAAACTCATGGCTCCAAATACCAAAATCACGAATTTTTGAGCTGAGGGAATCTCTCCTAACTTTGGGGATCACTTTTAGGTGGAGCCATTCGAATTCGAATTCAAAACTCCCTCCAAGAATAGCTATAAAAGGAGCAAGAAGGAAGAGGCGATTAGCAAGCCTTGTACGTGACCACTTCATGTCATTTTGTAGAGATTGAAGAGCTTACTCCATAGCTCTATCATTCTACTCCCATTGTGCAAAGATTCATTGCCAATGTGGTTGTAATCATATGTGAATCTATACATTTATCATCATCTACTTCTCTGTTTTGTTCTCTGCTATACTCACTCAGAGCAGTAACTTCAGAAGGTCATATCTCGAGTTTTACTGAACATTTTTCAGTGTTTTAAAGTGCGTTGGATAGCTCTTACTGTCTAGTTTCTACCTATAAATTTTCAAGGTCATTGGATTTATACTTTTGAAGATATATGCATTTTACTGCTTACTGGTCTATCTCTACAGAGCCCCGAGAATTGTGGGGAGGTTCCAGAAATTGTTGAAACTTGTTCTCAGTGCTCAGTCCATCATTTGAAGTGTTTTCACTTGGATTGGGAAGCTTGCTAAGTCTATTTGCTATGCCCAAAAGGAATTTTTCTAATTCCTTCCAGGTTGAGAGCACTGCTCATTTTTTCCAGCAGGTGTATGTCCAAAAATAGCAAGTTTTGGGAGCTAGTCATTTCGCAACTTGTCTGTCTTCACTCAAACTTTTGGGATACATGTTCCAAAGTACTTGGCTGATATTTTGGTGGATTTAGGAATCTCAAAGGGTCTACTAATCAACTCTGAAGTCTCAGTTGGCTGGTGTGAAGCCGGTTGTAGCAGCACCTACTCATCTTTGGATTGCATCCACCATCTCTCTTCACACAAGAGAGCTCTAGTGGATCTTGAAGCTTATGTGATAGCTTTGGATCATTCCTTATCTCCATTCACTTTGACTTGGTCACATGTTATTCATGATAGGTTGGACCATCTTGTAGGATTCATTCTTGAGTGGGAGTTGTATCCCCATTATATTGGCATGTATTGCCATTAGTTTTTGGCATATGTATTTGCCATTATCTTTTGGTTGGATCAATGACATGTAGTGACAGATTACTCATTGTTCTTTTGCTATCAGTTATCTTGTTTGATTTCTCAGTTTACAAGGGATAATCTGCCAAATTTTTTCCAGGATTCTTTCACATCTACTCGGTCAGTTTGGAAACTTGGTGAGAAGTCTTATGCTCATGGTTTTATGTGCATGCTAGATGCATGGTTATGTGATAGGTGGTTCACATGGTTTCTTCTCCAGCGAGATAATTTTGATGTGAGTTATGCATATGGATATGTAGGTGTGATCCTATTGAGGATAGAGTATTTTTTATAGTCGATTGTTACATTTCTAGTCTCTTGGATTGCGAGCATGGTGTCTTCTCGATTTGACGGCACTAACTTTTCGAGATGAAAAGATCAAATGTGGCATACATTGGTTCATGCAAGGTTACACATGTATGTGCATTGAGATGCACAGAGGCCTCGAGACATGCCCGACCATGTATGGATGGATATGGATGCATTGGCCAAATCCACTATCCGGTTATAGCTTGTGGACATAGATCATATCAACGACTTCGATGTTGGCACTATTGTCGTGAGGGCCATATTTGATGACATTGCTTCAGGCGGATGTGACAACAACTTCAGAGACATGCATATGATGCAGTTCAGGTAGTGGTTTTAGGAGAGTCTATGGCAATTGATTATGCTAGTGATGATGATATCACTTTCTCCTATGGTTCATCTCAGGATTCCTCATGTTCATTGGATAGCACACATATGGCTTTGTTGCTTGATGCATTAGCCACTTTTCATGTTATACCACATCGTGAGTGGTTTTGTCGATTCTTAGGTGAGAGTTGTGGATGTGTGCACATGCCTGATGGTACAACATATAATATTGAGGGTGCAAGAGATGTATGCCTTATACTACCTAGTGGAGCATCACTTATGCTCAGACATGTATGCTATGTGCCTTCATTCCCTACGAGCTTGATTTCAGTTAGTCAGTTAAAGGAGAGTAGATGTTATGCATTCCTTAGTGATCATCATTTTTTGTTGTAGTTGGGACAACTTATGCTTGTCAGAGGTGCCAGGGTTGGGCATAGGTATCCACTGTAGGTACTTCATGTGCGAGACAGTCTCATCTCACTGGGAGTTCAGCCTTATGTGCGATGTGAGAAATGTCATGTCTCATTTTCTCTACCTTTAGATAGGTCTATTGACATTCATGATGCACATGTATGGCAGGATTCAGATGCTCAGATGGATGCACATGTAGATGCTCATGATGCTTATATAGAGCATGATTTTATTGATCATGCAGATGCTCTTATGGAGCGCACTTTGGATGATCATTTGGATGCTTTAGAGCATGATGTGGATGCTCATGCAGAGCATTGTGATGATACTCAGTTAGAGTGTGATCATCACTTTGACCTTGATATTGATGTTGTGTAGTTAGCTCATGTGGAGCATGATGATACACTTGGTATGGTACACCATGATTGCTCTCATGGTACACAGTGTGTGATAGAGCATACTAGCTCTCAGGGTGCACAACTAGATATATCCTTGGTTGAGAGCATGGCTGATTTAGATGCTGAGAAGTCAGCAGTTATGCAGTCATTCTTGGATTTGCTCATGCCAGATGTTGACACAGATATGTCAGGACATGTTGGTCTTGACGATGGTGCTTTGGATGCCTTGGAATGCTCGAGACCAGACATTGTAGTTGCTATTGGAGCATTTGCACTTGGTGTTGTGAGTCATTTGATGATTGACATAGTCATAGAGCGAGTGGGAGCTTTGCAGAAACTTCATTAGTTCTTGCATTAGTGACTCTTATCGATATGAGTCTAGAGCAGCTTGAGGTGCATGGATACACCTTGTTCGAGGCAGTTGGTGTAGGTTGATCTATATGGGTTGAGATCCCGACTCTTCTTGTACATTATTGTATAGCCCTACATCATTCTTTGTATGTGTTACAAATTATGGTCACATTGATCCTTAAGTGGGAGATTGTTGTGGATGTAAGGGTCACGTGACCTTAACCCCATATTCATATATATACAGCATATATAGAGCATTACCTCAAGGGAGATCATTATGTGGGTTTGAGGCTCCCACGCATCTATGCACGTTTCTCCTCTCTTCTCTTTCGCTCCATCTCTCCTTTCTCCTCTTGTTCTGCACACCAAAGCCCTTCATTACTAAGTAGTTGGTTCTTGGTTAGGTGTTTGTAATTAGCTATTACTAATTAGCTTGTTACTAATCAGATATTACTAAGTAGTTGGTTCTTGGTTAGCTGTTCGTAATTAGCTATTACTAATTAGCTTCTTACTAATTAGCTATTACTAATTAGCTTGTTAGTAATTAGCTATTACTAAGTATCTTGTTCTTGGTTAGCTGTTTGTAATTAGCTATTACTAATTATCTTATTACTAATTAGCTATTACTAATTAGCTTGTTATTAATTAGCTTGTTACTAATTAGCTTGTTACTAATTAGCTTGTTACTCAATATCTTGTTACTAATTAGCTATTACTAATTAGCTTTTTAGTAATTAGCTATTACTAAGTAGCATATTCTTGGTTACTTATTTGTAATTAGCTATTACTAATTAGCTTGTTACTAAGTAGCTGGTTCTTGGCTAGCTATTTCTAATTAGCTTGTGTTGGGGGATTCTTGGACAAGAAGGGATTTGGGTGTTTGTAGGAGAAAAGGGAAAGATAAGAAGAAAGATACACACTGGAAGCCTGTGTCGATGGATTATAATAAGACAAATACAATGGTGATGCACAATACAAGCCAATGCTTCTGTGCAAAATCCCACAGAGTGCTCAATTACAAAATACCAAATAGCCAAGGTCTTGTTGCTGCCGGCCTCCTCTGCACTAGACCTCCACCTTCTCCAAGCCTGCACTTGTGCACACCTTGCACCAAGCTTCCAAATAAGGGGGAGGGATGGACACCTTCTGTCCGCACACACACACTGCAGTGAGACCTTGGGATCCTTGGGGGAATAGCTTAGCACTCTCTGCACACTTCCTCAGTCACTCTTCATGCACACCTTGCACTTCACTTCTCTGCGTCACACACTGTGTGTCTCTTGCACTTCTCTCTCTTGCCTAACTTAGACTATGCTCACCTTGCTTAGTCTTAGAATAGTCCAAGAATAGTCCTTGCCTTGATTTGAGTGTCGATTCACATACATTCGTAACTGCAAGAGTATCTCGGTGCTCACTTTGATGTCCCAAGATTGTCTCCTCAAGTGGGCAGCCAACGAATCCCTGCTTTGTCCTGTAGTAACTTTAGACTAAAACAAAAATTTTAATTGGGGGGCCATACTTTCACTTCTGTGTATGCTGCTGCTTCACATACCATCACATTTCCTCTTAAGTCTTCACTTGTGCACATAAGAGATGATTCACCTGAACCTTCCATAACACTTTAAAAACACTTTGAACCTTAGGGAAATTAGAGAAATACCTCTGCAACCTACAACCAACTTTCTCCAATTTACCCTTTGTGGACAATTAATTGTGCACTACCTGTGCACTTTGACATCTGAACCTCGAACACTTTGACTTTGCCCATGTTGACTTTGACCTTGAACATGTCAACTTTGACCAGTTTGACTTTGACCTTTTGACTTGATTATCGTTGACTTTGATTGCAGTTGACTTTGACCAATATGATTTTTACGGGCTCAACAATTGCCCACCACCTAATGTGCTCTCCGTCCCAGAAAACTACAGCCAAAACTTTGAGCAGATAGGACACCATGACTTCTGAGCTGCAAAATCTTCAAAAGGACACTTGAGCAGCCACCAAGTCCACCAGGAGCAGTAGAGAACAAGCACCAGAGAAGAACCAAAAAGTGGAAGTTTTGCATGGAAAAGCAAAGGAAAGCAATGGGAGGGTAGAAAGGAGGGGGACGGGAGGGCTAAGGGGGCTGAGATGGATAGGGCAGGGAGGGGTAAGAATGTGGTTGGGGAGAAGGGTAAGGGGAGGGTGAGGGAGTATGATTATGGGATCTAGAGAGGGTCAAATTGATAAAAAATTAGAGCTAGAGAGGGTGCATATGGGAAAATGAGCAACATATGGTGAAATGAGGTGAGAGAAGACAATGTGGACCATGTGTTTAAATAAAAACACCTGATAAATGTGCTCAAAACATGTGGGTTTTGACAAATAAAATGGCCATCCAAGGTGCGATCCAGAGCCAAAAGGTTCGAACCATAAAAAAAAATATATATAAATTTTCAATTTTCTATAATTTTAAAAAATAAATAAATAAAATAAAATTTTGCACTCTTTTTTTTACGACCGCTTAGCCAAAAATAAAATAAAAATAACATAAAGCAAAAGAAAATAAAATAAAAACAAAAAATAAATAATAATAAGAAAAAATAAAATAAAATAAACAAAAAAAAAGAAAGAAAATGGGGGGCGGGGGGAGGGGGAGAGAGAGAGAGGGAGAGAGAGAGAGACAGAGAGAGAGAGAAGGAGAGAGAGAGAGAGTTTTTTTTCAAAAAAATCCCAAGGAAGGCTTTTTTTTTCGGAAAAAAACCCTTGGGGGGCCTTTTTTTTTTAATCTCCAAAATTAGAGAAAATTATTGAAGAAATCCAAAAAAATTCTGAAAAAATTCTGAAAAAATTCTCAAAAAATATCCTACAAGTTTAGGCTAATTTTTTCACTCAAAACCATAGAGAGCTTCCTTTATTTCTCTAATTTGGCAAGAAAATGACATTTGAAAAGGGTAAAAAATACTAAAAAATGCCTGAAAAATTCCCAAAAAAGTTCCAAAAATTGTATTCTAGAAAGGGTATGAAATGTTTGCTAAATTTGCTAAAGATTCAAGGAAGAGCATGAAATGGATAAAGAAAACTACTAAAACTTAAGCAAAATGAAATGAGTTTCTATGTACAAACTGGACAGATTTTGCAGGTTCCAGGTGATCCATAAATCTTCACTTTTGTTGATGATAGTCCTTGAGCCTTGATATGTTGACTCAGAAAAACTCCTTGATAATCTCCAATTATGATGCACTTCATCTGTTTTGTCTTCTTGTTGAGCACACTGATCATCTGATAGGGGTACCCTAAATCCTTGAGTAAAATATTGTCTCCTCCATACTGCACCTTTTGTATCTTTGTGTCCGCAACTCTATAGCTTAATCTGCAAAATTTCATTTTCACTATTCTAGCTTCTTCATCAAATGGAACCCTCTGTTTCCAAAGACTTGTAGGTACTCCTTCCACATCCTTGTAAAACCCTGCACTCACTATCATAAAAATTGACATAACAGATGATATCCATACCAGTATCCATAAAAAGTGGCCATTGACATATGATTTGAAGTATCTTCATCACTGTTGCACTTAAGGGCTCTTCTTTTCTCCTCTTTTCTATGGACTTTAACTGAGATTGTCTCATTTTAGTCAGTAACCTGAATGATGTCCTCTTTCTCTTCATATGCTTCCTCTCTACTTGAGTTTGGAAAAATTCCATAGCAGTAAGATGGGTCATTTGCATGGAGCCAAGACAACATGTTTTCATCTTCATATAAATTTGCTCCTTCAAATAGATCTGCTTCTGGGTTGTCCAACAATTCTTCTTCCATACAAATACCAATTGTCTGCATCATGCTAGTATTTCTCTGATTGTCTGGTCCTTCTTCTAAAATTATCTGCTGCAACTCTTTTCCCTCTTGCTTTACCCACATTGTATCCTTGCCCCAGTCATGCAGCACATTGGCATGCCTTAACCAAGGTCTCCCAAATAACAGGGGAAAACTTCCTTCTACCTGTGGCAGCCTTAAAACAACAAAGTCCAAGTTAAAGGTGGTACCTTGTATCTTCACTGGGATTCCAGGGACCACTCCCATAGGCTTAACTATGCTTTGGTCTGCCAGTGTTACAGTGAAGTTGGCAGGCGTAGAAGGGTATAGTCCAATCCTTTTCATGGTATATTTAGGCATCAAGTTAATGCCAGAACCACCATCCACAATAAGTCCTTGAAACTCATGACCTTTAATAGATACTGTCAGTTGAGGGTTCTTATAATCTGTAAGGGGTGCTTCTACTACAATTTTACCTTTATGCATAACAACAGTCTTTGCCACTAAACTTGTAGTGGAAGCCTCATCAATTATCTGCAAGAGTTCTCACCTGAACTTCCCACCATCTTTATTAAATCAAAAATACTAACCTCCTTTTTCATGGACTTGAGTAGTTTGGAAGTTTCTGATTCCTTAAGAGCATGGGATCCTTTTGACTTATCAAACTCCTCATGAGCCCTGTTGAATGCATGTCCAATGGCATCACTGGTACCTATGAAATTTTCTTTTTGCCTTCTGTCTGCACATGTGGTGGCCTTGTCTTCAGATGCACTTTGTCATTGTTCAATCCATTAATTCTTGATTCTTGACCTATTTCTACTTGAGCCTTCCCCTTGCTTCTTGTCTGCACTGTCAAAGATTCAATTTCTTCTAGCTACACCACCCTGGTAGATGGTGATGGCCCATTGACTTGATCTAACATTTCTTCTTTTTGCATAGAAATCATTTGAATGTGGGGCCCAGATGAAGAGGCTTGATTCTTAGGACAACAATTTATATAGTGGTCTCTAGCCTCTGGGCAGTTCCTGCAAGGAGGGGCATTTTTTGGTAGAGTGCACCTACTTTGATAGTGCCCACATTCTCCACATCTGAAACAAATGATTGGCCTCCTAGGCCCATTTTGAAAGTTATTCCTCTATCTAGGTTGTAATTGTTACCTTGATTGGGTGCAGCCGCCATCACATTTGCTGGTGGTAAGGGTCCTCCTTGTGTCCAATATGTTCTTGCAGACATTCCTCTTGATTGGCATTCGTGGGCCTCATGACCAGCTTTCCTGCATAATTGGCAAGTCACACTTAACAGAGGACATTCACTTACTATATGACCTTGCTTGCTGCACATGGTACACCAAGATCCACTCTTGATGCCACCCCCTTTGAGTTCTTGCAACTCTTATCAAAGCTGAGCTAATTCCTCACCTTGGGCCCCTTCCTCCTTCTGGAGCTTTAATGCTTCAATCTCCTTCCTCAATTGAGTAACAGTATTCTCCTCCTCTTTGTGGGGCTTATTCCTTTTTAAGCCCTCCAACTCCTCCCTTAACTGGATTACTGGATCCTCCATTTTTGTAGAATATGATAATTGAGAAGAAATTGCTCCATATTGTTGCCTTATCTGCTCCAGTCGTGTAGCTGTGTTGATGAATTCCTCTATGGAGGCTATAGGCAACACTAATTCCTTGATTTTACTTTGGGTGGTCACTGGAAGTGGCTTAGCTAACCATTTCTTAACAAAAAAATCATGTGGGGGATCTGGCAACTTAGCCATTAGTGCCTTGGCCCTAGTTACAAACTCTGGAAATTTTTCACCTGGACCCACTCTCAAGTTTTCTAATTCTTCTATGATGATCTCTGCAGTATTTCCATGCTAGAATTGGGTTTTGAATGCATCTTTCATTAAGTCCCAAGTTGTAAAATGGTTCTCAGCAAACTGGCTGAACCATTTATCTGCTAATCCTTCTAATGTGGCAGGGAAGAGTATCAAAAAGGCATCCTCTCTTCCCATTAAGCCTCTAGTTTTGCATAGTGCTAAAAACCTTCTAATATGCTCGTCCGGATCTTCTTGAGCTAAACATTTGAAAGAAGGAAATTTTATATTCAATCTTGATAGTAGGGTTTCCAAGTCTACTTGACCAGCCATGCTCTTTACTGATGAAGTTGACAAAAGTGGACAGGAGGATCCTCTAACCGCCTTCCTTCTTGTAGCCTTGCAGGTGACCCTCAATGTTTGGGACCGGATTGCAGTCATTAGCTGCTCATAGCCCTCTTAGTATGAGATAATTGATAAGAATATTTACCTCTTAGCTCAATGAAGTAATACTATCGGCACTTGAATATGTCTTCTCCTATGCTCAAATCTCCTTGGAGTCCCACCGGGCATGCCAAATTTTGTTGGGGGATTCTTGGACAAGAAGGGATTTGAGTGTTTGTAGGAGAAAAGGGAAAGACAATAAGAAAGATACACACTGGAAGCCTCTGTCGATTGATTATAATAAGACAAATACAATGGTGATGCACAATACAAGCCAATGCTTCTATGCCAAATCCCACAGAGTGCTCAATTACAAAATAGCAAATAGCCAAGGTCTTGTTGCTTCCAGCCTCCTCTGCACCAGACCTCCACCGAGTATCTCGGTGCTCACTTTGATGTCCCAAGATTGTCTCCTCAAGTGGGTAGCCAACGAATCCCTGTTTTGTCCTGTAGTGCCTTTAGACTAAAACAAAAATTTTAATTGGGGGGCCATACTTTCACTTCTCCGTATGCTGCCACTTCACATACCTTCACATTTTCCTCTTAAGTATTCACGTGCACATAAGAGAGAGTTCACCTGAACCTTCCAGAACACTTTAAAAACACTTTGAACCTTAGGGAAATTAGAGAAATACCTCACTAACCTCCAACCAACTTTCTCCAATTTACCCTTTGTGGACAATTAATTGTGCACTACCTGTGCACTTTGACATCTGAACTTCGGACACTTTGACTTTGCCCATGTTGACTTTGACCTTGACCATGTTGACTTTGACCCATTTGACTTTGGTCTTTTGACTTTGACTATGGTTGAATTTTTGACCAATATGACTTTTATGGGCTCAATAGCTTGTTATTAATTAGCTTGTTATTATTTAGCTTGTTACTAATTAGCTTGTTACTCATTAGCTTGTTACTAATTAGCTATTACTAATTAGATTGTTAGTAATTAGATACTACTAAGTAGCTTGTTTTTGGTTAGTTGTTTGTAATTAGCTATTACTAATTACCTTGTTACTAATTAGCTTGTTACTAAGTAGCTTGTTACTCATTAGCTTGTTACTAATTAGCTTGTTAGTAATCAGCTATTACTAAGCAGCTAGTTCTTGGTTAGCTATTTGTAATTAGCTATTACTAGTTAGCTTGTTACTAATTAGCTTGTTACTAATTACCTTGTTACTCATTAGTTTGTTACTCATTAGCTTGTTACTAATTAGCTTGTTAGTAATTAGCTATTACTAAGTAGGTGGTTCTTGGTTAGTTATTTGTAATTAGCTATTACTAATTAGCTTGTTACTAATTAGCTATTACTAATTAGCTTGTTATTAATTACCTTATTACTAATGAATTAGCTATTACTAATGATCTTCTACTAATTAGCTATTATTAGGTATACTAATTAGCTTGTTAGTAATTAGCTATTACTAAGTAGCTAGTTATTGGTTAGTTATTTGTAATTAGCTATTACTAATTAGCTTGTTACTAATTAGCTATTACTAAGTAGATGGTTCTTGGTTAGCTGTTTGTAATTAGCTATTGCTAATTAGCTTGTTACTAATTAGCTATTACTAAGTAGCTTGTTACTAATTAGCTATTATTAAGTAGCTGGTTCTTGGATAATCATTTGTAATTAGCTATTACTAAGTAACTATTACTAATTAGCTTGTTAGTAATTAAATATTACTAAGTAACTAGTTCTTGCTTATTTGTTTGTAATTAGCTATTACTAATTAGCTTCTACTAATTAGCTATTACTAAGTAGCTGGTTCTTGGTTAGTTGTTTGTAATTAGCTATTACTAATTAGCTTGTTACTAGTTACCTATTATTAAGTAGCTAGTTCTTAGTTGTTAGTAATTAGCTATTACTATTTAGCTTGTTAAGAGTTTGTTATTATTAAGTAGCTACTTCTTGGTTAGTTGTTAGTAATTAGTTATTACTAATTATCTTGTTACCAATTAGCTACTACTAAGTAGTTGGTTATTGGATGGCTATTAGTAATAAGCTATTACTAATTAGCTTGTTACTA
Source organism: Ceratopteris richardii (assembly GCA_020310875.1). Taxonomy (NCBI): domain Eukaryota; kingdom Viridiplantae; phylum Streptophyta; class Polypodiopsida; order Polypodiales; family Pteridaceae; genus Ceratopteris; species Ceratopteris richardii. The sequence continues at coordinate 151,665,839 of CM035423.1, read as the reverse complement.
ATTAGCTTGTTACTAATTAGCTTGTTACTAATTAGCTATTACTTAAGAGCCAGTTTCTTGGTTAGTTGTTTGTAATAAGCCATTTCTAAATAGCTTGTTACTAGTTAGCTATTACTATTAGCTTGTTACTAGTTAGCTATCACTATTAGATTGTTACTATAAGTTACTTGTTATTGGTACTTGTATAATTAGCTAAAATCGTGAACTAATGATTGAAAATAGGATTACCTGAGATACATCAAGAAGGTGAACAGGGTGCTCCAAATATTGATTTTTGCCAAGTCGAGTCCTGCTTATATCCTTCTTATTTGGTGACACCCTTCTCTCTGTTGTCCAAAAACATGATAATCAGATGCTTGACCTCTTGTGTGATACATGTGGTATGTGTTGCCCTACTAGACGCCTTCAAAAAACTATGATCAAACTCAAATGTACTTAATAATCCAATCGTATCATAGACGACTTTCCTGCTTACTCCCAATACCCTAGAAAGTCTTGAAATATTTATCTGATTTGTTGATGAATATGCATCACTATTTAGAGCCATCATCAATGTTGATCTGTTCAACACAAGGTCATCAGAATTCTTTCTCATACTTTGTAGTGTATTCCGAAGATTGGTGAAAAGGGCACATGTTACATAATCTTTGTTACTTCCCATTGCATCAAAAAGTTTCCCAATACATGGACTCTGCAACATCCTATTTAGTGCCTTGATTTTATCTTCACAACATAAGTGTCTAGTTTGATTGTTAAAATACTTGATGATTTTATCCACAATACCATCCAAGTTGCTTGAACTGCAATTAGCATTACCCTTCACATTAGTGCCTGACCTTGACGTTATTATGTATCTATATTTCCTTTTCTTTTCCTTCCAATAACATATAAATGCTTGCTGATCACTATCCACTATTGGTATTGTATTAACTTCCATCAGTTTGCTTGTCCGAGATTTCCATGCACCAACACACTACAAATGATGAAGAAACCATAAATACAATAACATCTACCATTCATCAATCCACTTTATTATATTGACTTTACATTGAGTATGCTCATCTGATATCATTACGTGCTCCATCACTTACGTATGTAGACTTGTTATACCACTTTTAAACCTACAACAATCATTCAAAACCTCTGATGTAAAATACAATGAATGAACAATATGAAACTAAGTGGATATTGTTAGGCATACTTTTAAACTTGCAACAATCATCCACAATCTGAGATGTTACTCATATATAACTTCCCTTTTTTTTAGAGAACAGGAAAAACGTAGATTAATGAGAGAATTGTACCAAATGTGTAGGGACCAAGAGCCCACACATCACCATAAAATCAATGCCATCAGTCTTTACAACAAAAAGCTGCACCATCTAACCATACCCAATGTTGGCTTAAGTCAAGGTTTAGCTCTCTCAGCCATTGCCAATGTAATTGGAAACACTGTTGCACAAAAAAGAAGTCATGCTTCTTGTCATCAAATATGAAGAAGTGGATTATCTTTTTAGGAATGATCTCGAAACCAAAATATCTGATATGCACAAAAATAGTTATCTGTATAGACTCAAGATGCAGAACATAGAAAAAATACGTATAGTGATGGAGTCCCTCTCACTGTTCCCCACTCAACATGTAACACACAGAAAAAATCACAGATGAAAAGAGGTACTATGGCGTACTCTCCAACATGCAGCACACAGACAAAAAGTTATCAATATTCCCCACTCAGGACACAGTGTGCAGAAAAAATGTCTATAGTGATGGAGTCCCTCTAACTGTTCCCCACTCAACATGCAGCACACAGAAAAACTCCCAGGCGAGATGAGATACTGCGGTGTACTCTCCAACATGCAGCATGTAGAAAAACCCATGTCATGAATTCTTTCACGCTCCAACATGCGTACTGTGGCCTACTCTTGCCCCACCACCTTGCGTTTAGTTCTCTTTCAATAATTATTGCATGATGTTTAGCTAAGAAGGATCAATTTTTTCTAGCTAATTAACTATGTCCCAAATATCACTTTTTTGTAAACATTAACATGCTTTCACCCACCATCCAAAAGAGCAGGGAGTTGGAAAAGCATTCCTACTTTGCAATGCATAGAAATCACCTCAAGCTTTGTAATGTCTTTTTTGTCCCAAGGATACATGCTGGTGATGGCTTCCAAAGTCTGTTTCTAGCTCTTAACAGAGTGGATTTTCCATTGCAACTTGGGCTAATAATATCCAATACAGAGCTTCTGGGTTGACCCTATTCTTGGCAGCGTAAAAGTTAGGGAACCTGAAGTGCAATGAGTTGAAGCAAATGTGATGACATAATCGATTCTTTAGAGTTGATTAATACCTCTGATTTTGTGTTGTGCATATACGTCTTCCATCGCCCATCAAGAAAATCGCTAAAAGATTTGGTTTTGACTTGTTACAACAACAAAATATCATCAAAACAGTAGCCAAGAAAACTTCTACCTTGCACGCCCCATAAAGAATGTATGACTGCCAAAGACAACAATCAGTTACATAGAAAAACTCCCAAGCAAGATGAGGTAATGTGGTGGACTCTCCAACATGCAACAAGAAAAAGAAACCCATTTCATGAACGCTACATGCTCCAGCATGCGTACTGTGGCCTACTCTCACCCCACCACCTCGCTTTTAGTTCTCTTTCAATAACTATGCATGATGCTCAACTAAGAAGGATCGGGTTTTCCAGCTAATTAACTATGTCCCAGACATCACTTTTTTGTAAACATTAACATGCTTTCACCCTGGAAGAATAGACACGAAGGCAAGTGGATCTCCCTTCTTTTTCAAAGACTAATGCAACCATAGTATTTCAACCATAGATGCAAGTAAAATAGTACAAGACAGCTGCTATATCAGATAAACAAATAGAGTTCTAGAAAAAAAACACTTTTGGGCATGAAGTAGATATGGCTATGAAAAGGAGAGAAGTCAATCAAACCATTGCAGTCAAGCTCGTTACCAAAGAAATAGCAAAGAAAGCCAAGGCAACAAGTAGTAGAACAACAAAGATCTTTATCTCAAAGAGTACTTTGAATTTGGGCACCAAAACGAGACCATTGCAGTCAAGCTCGTTACCAAAGAAATAGCAAAGAAAGCCAAGGCAACAAGTAGTAGAACAACAAAGATCTTTATCTCAAAGAGTACTTTGAATTTGGGCACCAAGCGATCGATGAAGGCCAACCATAATAACATACAAATTTGTGTGCCTACAAAATTAGCTGTAGCTCAACAAGGGTGATTAAACATGTGGGTACCCAAAGAAACTCTTACATGCACAAAACCCTATGTTCTCCTATATGAGTAAAGTCTCAACAAAAAATTCAAGAAAAGGCAAGTGTCAAAACCAAGCACAGAGATCAAAAGAAGATCATCTCACCTCTTCGGCAATGGTACAATGAAAAGCAACAAGGGTTTGGGTTTGGAAGCCAAAAGGAGCAGTAGCCCCCATAGGAACAAAGAACCAACCACGAGGGACACAAATTTTAAGAAACCATCCAAAGATGAAGAGGCCAAAAGTGATGTGTACACAGCCAAACACTGTTCTAAAATGGGTCCCTATAAGGAGGAATGATCTATTGTCATTTAACCATCGATTGATTGCATCATTTCAAGATCCAATGGATACCTCCAAACAAAGGTGGCATCAACATTTGCAAGTAACATCAAAAACCTCCATGTACAAAAACCATGTGCTTTTGGCATAACCTCATCTTTTGCACCATTGAGATCATGTATTTCCACAGTATGCATTAATATAAGTCCACTCCAAGTGATGAGTAGGTACTACCAAATCCTGCTTAGTACCAACCCCTTCTAACTTCAGAGTTGATATGTGGACCCTCTTAGCTTTCCAATGACACCATAAAAGTGCCTATGTACTTTGGAAATGATGTATGAAAAGATTGAATCAAAATAGACTACTTCTAAATAGAAGAATCCAAGAAAACCTTCTATTTTGGATCATACATCTCCTGCTTGTAATGCTCAGTGCTACCAGTACAGTAGGAATTAGAAAAATTCCTTTTAGATGTATCTAATTATCTTAGTAAGCTAATGATTCCAAGTGGAATTACTTGAAATGATCCACTATACACAGAGAAATCAATTTAACAAATTAATCATTACCCTCGATTTTTTAGGACCTCTACAGAGTATGACCAATGAGTGCTTCGACACGCTTTTCTTCAAATTGGCTGAATGGATTTGCTTCAAACTTTGTCAATGTATATAACTTGGAGCTGATTCCAACAAGCTATAGATCATTGAAGTTGGTGTAGAAATGAGCAACACAAGTTGACAGTGAGAAATGCCTATAACACAGATATCATAAATGAACAATGTAGGTATAATGTATTAATGAACAATGTTGTACAAGATGATAGGTCATAGCCTTATGATAGAGAATGGTGTAGGCTATAGTGTAGGCCTTACACACATACAGAATGGCAATGGAGAGCTCGGATGATGAAGCTTTTTTTCGTGAATTTTTAAGTGAGTTTGTATAAGTGGTCCATTCAAATTTGAATTTGAATTTACTTTTGGCTCTCTCTAAAAAGTGAACCTTCATTCTAGGAGATATTCCCTCAATGTAGTTGTTACTTTCCTACCTAATAAGTCTAGGACTTTTGGGTAGGTGATACAAATATTCTCAAGTAAAAGAGAATGACTTTTACAAAGGTAAAGAGGTAAATCTGCACTAGCAATGGTTTCCATGGGGCTTCATATGTGTATGAGCTACAAGCCATATGTGTAGGCTTGTGATTTGCACCAACAGCTCCCCCTCAAGCAAACATTTTGGCTTAGTCTTCATCTTTAATCTTCATGAATATCCTGTAATCCAATCATTGATTTGAACGTGCAATGTTTTGTGCCATCTAATGCTTTAGTCAACAAATCTGCACATTGCATATTAGTTGATACATATGACAATTGAATATCCTTGCTCAATAGCTTCTCTCTCACATAATGATAGTGGAACTCTATATGCTTGGTCCTAGCATGATAAATAGGATTAGCTGCAAGATGTAATGAACTTGTATTATTCCCAAAGATCATTGGAGATGTGGTATGCAAGCCCAATTTTGTATATAACAATCTGATCCATATGGCCCTTGAGTAGCATTGGCCAATCCTCTATACTCTGCCTCTGTAGAAGATAAAGCAACTGTAGGTTGCTTCTTTGAAGACCATGATATTGGCTTATCACGTGCAAATTATAAGTATCCTAAGGTACTCCTCCTATCATCCTTGCATCCTGCCCAATCTACATCTGAATAAATTTTAATGTCCAAGTCTGATGTATAAGGGAAATACAAACCATGATGTTGAGTACCCTTAAGGTACTTCAAGATCCTTTTGGCAGCCTCCAAATGAGGTGTCCAAGGCTTGTGCATAAACTGACTTAGCACACTTACTCCATAAGCAATGTCTATCTTTGTCAAGGTAGCATAATTCAAGCTTCCCTCTATGCTTTGATAACGTGTAATGTTCTCAAGTACATCACCTTCATGAGCACTTAATTTTAGGTTTACCTCCATTGGAATACTTGCAACTTTGGCATCCTGCAAATGAAACTTCTTCAACATATCCTGTATATACTTTCTCTGAGTAATGTAAATTCCAGAGTTAGTATAGACTAACTCAAGTCCAAGAAAATATTTTAGTGATCCAAGGTCACTAATTTTGAACTCCTTCATCATCTGGTTCTTTATCCGTTTGATGACATTAGCATCATTACCTATAAGTATGATATCATCAACATATACACATAGGTATATTAACTCTGAATTACTTCTCTTGATGAATAGAGAAGTATCTGCTTTACTCATGACAAAACCTTGGTCCTGAAGATATGTCGTCAGCCTATGGTTCCATGCCCTAGGTGCCTGCTTCAACCCATAAAGAGCTTTGTCCAATTTACATACATATGTTACCTTGTTTGGATCCTCATAGCTAGGAGGTTGTGACACGTACACCTCCTTTGAAATTGAGCCATTTAGAAATGCATTTTTTACATCCAACTGATACATGTTCCAATTCTTTAATGTAGCCATACTTACCATTACCCTTATGGTTGGCATTTTTTCCACGGGTGAGAATGTTTCTTCATAATCAATGCCTTGGGTTTGTGCAAAACCCTTGGCCACAAGTCTAGCTTTGTACCTGCTTATTGATCCATCAGAATTTCTTTTTATATTATGGATCCATCTAGAGCCAATTACCTTCATCAGAAGAGAATCTTCTTGCTCTTTTGTGTACTTGTTGTAATCCTTCCTGGATTTGTATCCTCCTTGGTAGTTGCTATTGTAGTTGTTGTTGTTGTAGTTGTTGTTGTATCCTTGGTGGTGATTGAATCTGCCTCTTGATTGTGTGTATCCACCTAGGCTTTGATAACCTCTACCTCTTTGGTTCTTAAAGTTCCTGAATCACTCATCTGTAGTATGATTTGATAAACCACAAATGTTGCATGGTGAGGATTTATAAGGTCTCCCCCTACCTTGCTTACCTCCTTTGCCCCTTCCTCTTGATGATCTATTTCTCCCTGCATAGTTGGCTTGGAAGGCAGCTCCTTCATCTTCTACCTTCTTGTTCTTGCCTTTCTCTTTAGACTTATTCTTATCAGTGTATAGGGCAGAAGAGCTATTACCTCTTGATGAGTCTCCATTCTTGTTGAGCTTGGCTTCATGGGTGAATAGTTGCCCCGTGAGTGTGGTAAGGTCTAGAATCTGCATGTCCCATGTACAAGTCCATGGCAGTTGTGAAGCTCTCCCATTTGTCATCAGCTTTAATGCCATTGATTCAATCTGATCCTCTTCAATTTCTTCTCCTATGCTTGCCAAGTGATCTGCTACATCTTTAACTTTGGTCACATACTCTGAGATAGCTTGCTTAGGTTGCTTTCTTTGCATTGTGAATTCAATCCACAATTGATTCTTCCTGGCCCTTGTGTTGGAAGAGAAATAAGATGACAATGTTTCCCAAGTCTCTTTGGATGTCTTATAGTTCCTAATATGTGGAAGAAGAAAATCAGAGATTGAGTTGAGTAAGTAAGACCTTGCTAGTGCATCCTTGTCACACCATGTGTTGAGTCTTTCATGTTCTTCCCTTGTAGGTTGTCCTTTTCTTTTGAATATGGGCATCTCCTCATCTCATGAGATTTATCCATAGAGGCTCCTTCCTTGCAAGTATGTCTTCATCCTCAAGGACCATGCCTGATAGTTGTTCCTATCTAATTTATCAATGAAAGAAGGAAAACCATCTCTCATTTTACCTTAGCTTTCCTTTGATACCACTGTTGGAAAAGATGGATGGACACTCCAAGTGATGAGTAGGTATTGCCAAATCCTGCTTAGTATCAGCCCCTTGTAACTCTAGAGTTGCTATGTGGACCCTCTTAGCTTTCTAGTGACACCATAAAAGTTCCTATGTACTTTGGAAATGATGTATGAAAAGATTGAATCAAAATAGACTACTTCTAAATAGAAGAATCCAAGAAAACCTTCTATTTTGGATCATACATCTCTTGCTTGTAATGCTCAGTGCTACGAGTACAGTAAGAATTAGAAAACTTCATTTTATAGGTATCTAATTAGCTTAGTAAGCTAATGATTCCAAGTGGAATTACTTGAAATAATCCACTATACACAGAGAAATCAATTTAGCAAATTAATCATTACTCCCGATTTTTTAGGACCTCTATAGAGTATGACCAGTGAGTGCTTCGATGCGCTTCTCTTCAAATTGGCTGAATGGATTTGCTTCAACCTTTGCCATTACGTAGATAACTTGGAGCTGATTCCAACAAGCTATAGATCATTGAATTTGGTGTAGAAATGAGTGAGATATGAGCAACATAAGTTGATAGTGAGAAATGCCTATAAGAGAGCTCAATGTAGGTATAATGTATTAATGAACAATGTTGTACAAGATCATAGGCTTGGTAATCATAGCCTTATGATATAGAATGGTGTAGGCTACCGTGTAGGCCTTAGACACATACAAAATGGCAATGCAGAGCTCGGATGATGAAGCTTTTTTTCACGAATTTTTAAGTGAGTTTATATAAGTGGTCCATTCAAATTTGAATTTGAATTCACTTTTGGCTCTCTCTAAAAAGCTAACCTTCATTCTAGGAGATATTCCCTCAATGTAGTTGTTACAATCCTAACTAATAAGTCCAAGACTTTTGGGTAGGTGATACAAATATTCTTAAGTAAAAAAGAATGACTTTTACAAAGGTAAAGAGGTAAATCTCCACTAGCAATGGTTTCCATGGGGCTTCATATGTGTACGAGCTACAAGCCAAATGTGTAGGCTTGTGATTTGCACCAACAGGTAAATCCCCTACTTCGGCAACCTGATAACATTGATAGATTAGGAAACCTCTTTGTTAGCATACTGTTGATCATTTAGCTCAAGATCGAATTTTTTGCACCATACTTCTTAACATGCATTTCTCAAGTAAGCATGCATAGGGCCACATTAAAAGGTAGTGCACAAGGCACATGTTTTCTTCAACCCATGCACTAACACACTTAACCATCATTCATGATGGGCTACAAGTACATGGCATGACAACTATGAACACATGTTTGAAAGAGCTAGAGGACATCAAGGTTACGACATCAGTACCTATGAAGCAATTCATAGTCGACTATTGCTCAAAATCAACATTGCAAACCTCTTTTGAGAAACTAGCAATTTTCAAAAGTCACAAATACACCAACATGCAAGAATCCAAGGATGAGGTATTTAAAATGGAACTAAAACTTGCAAAGGCTAGCAATGAAAAAATGAAGAACCAGACAATTGACCTTGCTTCATTTGGAAGACAAACTGATCTCGTTGATACCTCATGGACACAACCTCCCAAAGCACTACATGGAACTACCACTCCAAGAAGGGTCTATTAGGGACAACAAACTCGAGAGGGGGGGAGTGTTGGAACTCAAGGTCAAGAAAAAAGCATGGAAGTGCATCAAAGAAGTGGACACACAAGAAGAGGGAGCATGTAGGGAGCTCCAAGAAGTATATGTCAAATTTTCAAAAGTAATCCCTATGGAAACTATGATTTTCATCACTTAAAACCATTGTAAATATCATTTCCCATTTTTGCAACTCCATTTTGTTGAAATTGAGGAATCCTAAACCTTGAGCAGTATTAGAAGTATTTACCTACCAGTTTTCATAATTTTTAGACTCCATTTGTGCCCCCAAATAAGCCCTGGAACTTAATTTTTACCTAGGCTGAATAGTAGGTCTAGACACGGTCAAAACTAGTAAAACAAAACTATAAAAAAAGCTAGAGAGCTCGTTTTTTAGGTTAGCATTTTTTACGTTGGATGGTTAGACATTGAAGCTTGTAAAGAGATTTCTCTTGTAATGGAAATCTTTCCATTGTTCCTCTCATTGTTCTTACCTTGTGCGCGTGTGTGTGTATGTGTGTGCATACACCACAAGTGGTGAGAGTTATCCCTTCTAGCAATCCTAGAGGTCTTTCAACATGGCCATCAGCCATTTGAAGCTTCATTATAGTTGGTCTTAATGTGGGTTTTCCCCATTGCTTCCACAAGGAGGTGGTCGCAATAGCAACACCAGCACATGAATCTATGATCTCTTTGCTTGTGTAACCTTGATAGGTGATCAGAAGATAAGTATTGCCTTCTTCAGCTTCACTCATTTCCCCTATTTTGTCTAGAGGTATCTCTGGTACTTTCTGCTTAGAGCCTGCTTTTGGCATATTGGAGTCAAGTTCTAGGATCTCATCCTTCACATGATTCCATAGTGCAGGTTTTTCTTTGAGCAGCTCTTCTACGGTGAGATGACACTGAACCTTAGTGTTCTTCACGACATCAGTGTTCCTTTGGACCATTGAGTCTTCATTTCTTACCAATATTGTGGGAGCTTTGATCATAAAAGATTCAGATTCCGAGGGGCTAGTGAATTGTGGCAACTCTTATAAAGCATTAGATTCAAAATCTAATCTTTCCTCTTCTTGTTGCTCTGCTTGGTCTCCATAGATAGAAGGGATGTCTTGGGGAAATTGATCATGAAGGTCATCAATTTCAAGAATAAGAGGAGGATTACACATAAGCTTTCATTGGCAGTGAGCTTTCTCTTTCAACTATTGGTTGAGCCTGTGGAGGTAAAGAAACCTGGGGCTTGTTTACCAACTACTCTAATCTTTCTAGTAAGCCCTGAAAATGCAAATCTAGTTTGAGAGAGTTTGTCTAATTGAATGATTGAATGGTCTCGAGCATAGCTGATGGAGAGTGTTAATCTCCAAAAGAAAAAGCTACTCTTGAAGTTAGAGCACCTCTATATCAAAAGTAACTTAAGACCTTCACTAATTTGGAGGATCAATACTCAATTTCCAAAATCCTGAACAAACTGTGAAGAAGTTGATTACACAAAAAGTCTGCTGCACATAACTCATTCATTGACTTATCAAATGTGTAAAGTTTTTTATAAAACTTTGCACAACGTGTTGTCTATAGTTTGCACACCTTGTCCAAGTCAAATCACTTCAAAAGACTCAGTAGATCTTGAGAAATGATCTCATCAATTCACCTATGTCTAAAACTATTCTTCTGAGAAGCCGATTCAGACACCTGTAACTTCTAACACTTGGTTCTCTCAATCTAGAACCCGTTTAATCAAATGCTTTTAGCCATAGATGGATTACCTTCCAACTTAGATTTTGGCTCCTCATTTGTGCAAAACTTTACACTGTGCACAAAGAACTGACCATTTCTTTGACCATCGGGATTGCGCCTGTTTCAGAAGATACTTGACACTTTCTCACATATGAATGCTCCTACTCATAATTCTCACAGCCTGTTTACAATTAGTTTTTCAAACTTTAACCATAGACTCATTAACTATAGAATTAGACATCTACAAGAGGATTCTTGAAATGATCAAGCACAGAAGGAGAATACTCAGAAAGATCGGGCGCAACATTTCTTCATTCCTGAAAAATTTTACATCTAAGTGATGAGAGAGATCCGACTCACTTCTAACGTGTCTAATGACTCATACAGCTTCTAATTCCTCTATTCACATGCTCTCTCATATTTTCCCCGACTTTCTACTTATATATATAGCCATATATGTACAAGCTTATGACCATACAAAAGATATATATGAGCTGTCTCTAAATTAATGTACATATGTAAAAACACATCTTCATCTTCTGAATATGCACTTCCTTCATGCTTCATAGCTTGATCTTTTCTTCAGTCCTTGACTTCAAATCTTCATTAAAGCATCAATTATTGATTGCCCTGCACCAACAGCTCCCCCTCAATCATCAATTGAGGTTTTCCTTATCTTCTTTATACCTGCCATGTCTTTGAATCTTTGTAGCTTTGGTCCATCCAAACTTTTGGTTAGCATATCAGCTATTTAATCTTTTGTTGAAGTATGTATGACTTCAATCTCTTTATCCTCCACCTTCTCTCTTAGAAAATGATACTGAATTTCTATATGTTTGGTCCTGGCATGGAAAATAGGGTTAGCAGCTAGATACAATGAACTCATGTTATCTCCATGAATAATGGGTGTACTCTGAATGATGTCAATACTCTTCATAAGAGTCTTAAGCCATATCACTTCCTTTGCAGCTTCAACCATCCCTTTGTACTCAACTTCTGTGGATGATAAAGCAACTGTGTGTTGCTTCTTTGAACACCAAGAAATTAACTTATCTCCCACATAACACAAATATCCATAAGTTGATCTCCTATCATCGGGATTACCTGCCCAATCTGTATCACTATAGATCTTGATGTTTGTATTTGATGTAAAACCATAATACAAACCTTCTTTGAGTGTACCCTTAATGTATCTCAATACTCTTTGTCCTGCAATCCAATGTTCTTTCCTAGGACAATGCATGAATTGAGACAATACTCCCACTGCGTATGACAAATCAGGTCTAGTTAATGTAGCATAGATTAGACTACCAACCAAACTTTGATAAAGCTTCATGTCCTTGAACTCTTCTCCTCCATATCTGCTTAATTTGTGATTCACCTCCATTGGAGTAGGTGCTACCCTGCAATCATCCATTTTAAACTTGATCAACAAGTTTTTCAAATACCTTTCTTGAGTTACATATAGTCCATGTTGAGTGTATGAGATCTCCATGCCAAGAAATATGACAAGTCTCCCAAGTCACTTATTTTGAACTCTTTCTCCATTTGCTTCTTTAGGCTTTGAATACCTTTCTCATATGTACCTGTAAGAATTATATCATCAATATATATGCCCATGTAGATGAACCCATCATCACTTGCTTTACCAAGCAAGCTACTATCTGCTTTATATACTTGAAATCCAAGTTCTTTCAAGAACTTCACAAGTCTATAATTCCATGCCCTTGGGGCCTGCTTCAAGCCATAGAAAGATCTCTTGAGCTTGCATACATGATCTGGATACCTTTCATTTCTGAACCCTTGAGGTTGCTCCATGAAAACATCATCTGAAATGTAACCATTTAAAAAAGCATTCTTCACATCTAATTGACATAATTTCCAACCTTTACATGCAGCAATAGCTATGAGTGTCCTGATGGTTGTCATCTTTTCCACTGGACTATAGGTCTCATCATAATCTATACCATATGTCTGAGCAAACCCTTTCACAACAAGTCTAGCTTTATATCTAGACACACTACCATCTGCAAACCTCTTTGTCTTGTAGACCCATTTGCATCCAATGATCTTCTGACTATTTGGTTTAGGAACCAAATCCCATGTCTCATTCTCTGTCAATGCATCATACTCTTCCTGCATAGCTTTCTCCCAATTTTCCTTACCTTTTGCCTCTTCATATGTAGAAGGGTCTTCATATGCCTTTATCATATAAGCATAATCTTTGGTAGCCAAAAAAGAAGTGTCATAGGTATACCTTGTAGGTTGCCATTTGTGTCTTGATGACATTCTGAGTTCTCCACTTCTTGAGGTTTCTGGTTCATCACATTCTAGATCAAACCTTGGCACTTCTTCAACTTCAACATGTACTTCATTGTTCTCCTCTTCATCAAATATCTGAACCTTTGATTTACCTTTCTTCTGATTCACAACTTCTTCATCACCTGCATACCAAGTACCTTGCTCATCAAACGTAACGTCCTTTGACACAAGGAATTGTTTTGTGGATGGACTCCACAACCTATATCCCATCTACTTATCATCATATCCAATGAACACATACTTTTCAGCTTTAGGTTCCAATTTGTGACTTAATTGAGATGGCACATATGCATATGTCAAACATCCAAATACTTTGCAATGATCTAGAGTAGGTCTCTTACCCCACCATGCCTCATATGGTGTCATACCCTGTAAAGCTTTACATGGTAATCTATTGACCAAATATGTGGCTGTATTTACAGCCTCAGCCCACAAATAATTTGGGCAATTTTTCTTCTTCATCATGGATCTTGCAAACTCAACAAGAGTTCTATTCCTCCTTTCTGCTACACCATTTTGTTGAGGAGAGTACCTGCAAGTAATTTCCCTTTTTATACCTGCATTCCACAAGTAATCACTGAACTCATTAGAGAAATACTCTCCCCCTCCATCTGACCTTAGTCTCTTCAACTTATGACCTGTAATTCTCTCTGCATACACATGATAATGTTTGAATGTATTGAACACCTTTGACTTATCTTTGATCACATAGATAGTGATCCATCTGGTAGCATCATCAACATAAATCACATAATACCTTGAGCCATTGATACTGAAATCCTTTTATGGTCCCCCCACATATGTGTGTACCAATTCAAGGTTCTCTGAATACATAAAACCATGCTTGGAATAAGATTGCTTATGAGCCTTACCTAATTGACATGCCTCACATCTGTATGTCATATGTTGACCTGCAACATTAGGAAATCCAAGCACTTAACCATTGTTAACCATATCTTTAATACCTCTTTCATTGAAATGTCCAAGCCTTTTGTGCCAAAGATGTAACTCAGAGATCTTATGTCCTCCATAGGTGAACAAGGCATGACCAACATTTTAGAGATCTTATGTCCTCCATAGGTGAATAAGGCATGACCAATGTTGCCTTGGATCTTCAATGTGAACAATCTTCCTTCTTTCTTCCCTGAAACAATTTGTTTATACCCATTGCTAGGGTCTTCCGCAAACTCTCCTTCATTGGTGAAACTAACTTCATAACCTTTTTCAACAATTTGTCCTACACTTATCAGATTCTTAGGAATTGTAGGAACATACAAAACCTTAGTCAAGAGTGTACTTCCATCCTTGGCCTTCACTGATCCAATTGACTTCACATTGTGCTTTTTATTGTCACGTGTTTGAACAACATGATTAGTTATCTTATTCTCCAAATCAGTTATCAAAGCTATATTGCCACTCAGGTGATTGCTACATCCTGAGTCAATGTAGAAGACTCTTTGATCTTCACTTTGCCTTTCACAAGTTGCATTCATTATCAATGTTAAATCCTCCTTCTGATCTGAAGCATAATTGTAGTAGGTATTGTTGTATTGTTGGCTTTGGAATCCTCTACATGCATTTCTTCCAAAATAACCTCTACTACCTCTACCTCTGAAATTACCTCTTTGATTTGTGTCACCTCTTCCTCTTGAATTAAAGTTGTGATTATATCCACCATTATTCTGAGTGTTATGCCAACAATCATGAGCTAGATGATTTGTCTTACCACAAATCCAGCAAGCTTTGACTCCATATTTATTATTTCTACCTCTTCCTCTACCTTTGCCACCTCCTCTTCCTCTTAGGAAGGTAGCTTGGCTAGTTGTACCTTCATCTTCATTTACTTGTTGCTTCCCTTTGATATTCTTCTTCTTATCCTTTGAATACATTGCTTGACTTGCACTTTTATCACTTTCACCTTTGACATCCTGGTCAAAGGTTAGCATGTGTCCTAGCAACTGATTTAAATTAGGAGTAAAATGATCTAGTGACAATTCAGTAGACAAAATGAATGGCTTCCATTTGTCATCACCTCTCAAACCTGTGAGGATTTGCCTTACCAATTTATCCTCCTCAATATCTTCATCAACTGCTCCTAATGCATCTGCAATGTCCTTCATCCTTGTTACATAATCTGAGATGGATTGAGAGGCCTTCTTCTTGAATGTGGTAAACTCTGCCCACAAGGATGCCTTCCTTGACTTTGTGGTGTTTTCGAAATGCTCCTCCAAAGCATTCCATATATCACTTGCACTTTCAAGACCTCTAATGTGAGGTAGCAAGTAGCCATTAACTCCCATATAGATAATGCTCCTAGCTTGAGCATCTCTCTTCATCCAAGTTTTCAAATCTGACAACTCATCCCTAGTTGGAACAATAGGATCTCTGAACTGAGGCTTTTCTTCTTCACCTCTGATATATCCTATCAAGTCTTTGCTCATAAGATGAGCTTCCATCCTCATTGACCATGCTGGATAGTTCTCTCTATCCAACTTCTCTATCTGAAGAGAATCTCCCATCCTTTCTTCACCTGTGTATTGAATTCTTCAAACTTTATGAGTTATAGATGTACCTTTACTTTGAATGAAGTTCCTTTTCTCTTGCTTAATATCTTCTGGTCTCCTTTTCAAGCTTTGCTTTCAAGCTTTCACCTTTTGAATCTTCAAATGTTGATTTCTTTATAACTATAGCAATCGGGGTCCTTCTTTCTTCAATTTTGAAGTTTCCTACTCTGATACCACTGATGGAGAGTGTTAATCTCCAAAAGAAAAAGCTACTCTTGAAGTTAGAGCACCTCTATATCAAAAGTAACTTAAAACCTTCACTAATTTGGAGGATCAATACTCAATTTCCAAAATCTTGAACAAACTGTGAAGAAGTTGATTACATAGAAAGTCTGCTGCACATAACTCATTCATTGACTTATCAAATGTGTAAAGTTTTTTATAAAACTTTGCAGAAGATGTCAGCTATAGTTTTCTCACCTCTTCCAAGTTAAATCACTTCAAAAGACTGAGTAGATCTTGAGAAATGATCTCATCAAGTCACCTATGTCTAAAACTATTCTTCTGAGAAGCCGATTCAGACACCTGTAACTTCTAACACTTGGTTCTCTCAATCTAGAACCTGTTTAATCAATTGCTCTTAGCCATAGATGGCTTACCTTCCAAATTAGATTTTGACTCCTCATTTGTGCAAAACTTTACACTGTGCACTGAGAACTGACCATTTCTTTGACCATCGGGATTGTGCCTGTTTTAAAAGATACTTGACACTTTCTCACATATGAATGTTCCTACTCATAATTCTCATAGCCTGTTTACAATTAGGCTTTCAAACTTTAACCATATACTCATTAACTATGGAATTATACATCTACAAAAGGATTCTTGAAATGATCAAGCACAGAAGGAGAATACTCAGAAAGATCGGGCGCAACATTTCTTCATTCCTGAAAAAGTTTACATCTGAGTGATGAGAGAGATCTTACTCACTTCTAAAGTGTCTAATGACTCATACAACTTCTAATTCCTCTATTCACATGCTCTCTCATATTTGCCCTGACTTTTTACTTATATATATAGCCATATAAGTACAAGCTTATGACCATACAAAAGATATATATGAGCTGTCTCTAAATTAATGTACATATGTGTACATATCTTCATCTTCTGAATATGCACTTCCTTCATGCTTCATAGCTTGCTCTAGGGTAATCTTTTCTAGGTTTGCAGATGTTGGCCCTTCTTGAAGTCGAGCCTGGTAGGCTTTGAACATCATGTCCAAGCTTTCTGGGGTTGGATCTTCAAGAAGAGACCCTAGGTGTGGTCTATTTACAATGGGTGGTGGGATGGGATGAGGTGGTGTGGATGGGGTTTCGGCATGCGAGGGACTTTGAGATGAAATGTCTTCTATTTTTGTTTTTACATCTTTCAAGCTTTCTTCTAGTTCAGGTAATTTTCTATTCCACTTGCAATTGTTCTTCTCTCTAGTATCCTTCCATGTTCTTGTTTTCCTCTTACTAGGCTCTCCAGATTCACTTGAATCTGATTGTTCAGTTGGTTTATCCTATTTTAAGGCTTGTGCTCTGGTGACTGCTTGTATAGGAGCCACATTATTGCTACTAGCACTTGAATCCACCACTAAGCCTACCACATTAATGGGTGTAACCTTGGCCTATCCTTGATCCTGAGACGGTTGGTAGGGACATTCACGAATGAAATGGTCGTCATGGCATCTAAAACATGGTCATCTAGGGGCTTGTGGTCTCATTTTTCTCAATTGGGGCCTAGGGTTAGGATTCATATACATGATATTGGAGTATTCAGGCTCCCAATTTTGTTCCATAGGTGGTGCCTCATACTGATATGGATAAGTCTCACTATGCTCAGGTGACTCTGTGTAATAAGCTTGTGGAGTATCTTCATAGGAGTAGTCATAACTTTGAGCATGATGGTCATTCTCTAAGACCAGTGGGATTACAGGCACCAATGTTCTATTAAGGTTCTCCTCTGCCACTACATACTTAACTGGGATCACATTGATAGGAGTTGGTGGTTGGTTTCCTAGGACTGGTTGTGGACTATATGCTGCCTGACATTGCTGTTGTGGCCCATAATATGGCTGTTGGTATTGATTCTAATACCTACCCTACTAGTAAGGTTTCTGAAAATTTTGTCATTCTGCCTATTGTAGCGACAATCTTGAGCCATGTGGTTTTTGTATTTCCTCTCAATCGTGCAATATGGAGCATTTCTTTCTCTTATGTTTGGGTTTTGCATTGGGAAAACGTTAGCCATGTGGTCTCCTCCACAAGTATAACATCGATTCAATGAGGTGACTCTTGGCATTTGCCTATTTTGGACTCTTAGCTTCTTGGCAACTTGCTCATCTATCTCATCTTTCCATGGAGATTCAAAAAGTATGACTAGTAGAACTATTTGAATCCTTGTAGAGTTTGGATAATTCTAACTCCTCACCCAAATTGTCTTCTATGTGTATGCACATGCGCACACACTCTTCTATGGATCTAGGATCTTTCAAGTACACATATGATCTTAACTTTGTGCTTAGTAAGCCATCTAAAAACAAAGCCACTTGTTCGGCTGGTGTGGGTAACTCTGGAACAGGGCATCTTTCTATGTAGTGTCTGAATCTTCTTCCTGCTAGTTGCATTGTTTCTTGGGGTGTCTGCTTGAAGTTGTGGATCAAGGATGATGTGTTATGCCTGATACCACTCTTGGAAAATTCAACAATGAATTCATCTAGCAGTTGACCTATATCTCGGTAGTTGCGACTGTTTAGTGGTTGAAACCAAGCTAAGGCGGTACCCTTAAGAGTCAAACCAAATGCCTCAAACTGTGTGAACAAGTCCTCAACGTGCTCATCTCTTAACACTTGTTTGAACTTGGCCACATGATTATGAGGATCTCCTGACCCATCAAAGTAATTTTGCATTGTCTTCACCACTTGAGAGGGTCAAAGGGTTCTTGGGTACTCTTGAGGTCTAGGCAATGGAAAATCATGTTCATCTCTCTGATGCCTATGTGTCTATGTCTCTCTCCTTGAGGTCGTTCATATTCAAATCCTGATTGGTCTCTACCCCTAGTATTTGCAAAGCTTACTTCAAGTCTCTCTCTTGTGCATTCTCATTGTGCTTCATGAGCCTGTGATGATCCTACACCTTGGTGACCATGGGAAATATTAGACTGTGGTGGAGGAAAAATCAATTCACCTTTCCAAGTGTATGCATGCTTTCCATGATCTGATACCAAGAACATTTTCTCTGATGTGTTATCCAGGTAGATAACTTTACCTCGTATCTCTGGATCCTTGAACTCGTAGATGGTGAGTATTGGGCTAGGTTGATCTCGCTTGAATCTTCAAAAGGCTTCCTCTGTTTCTCTATTCAAGAATAGTTCTATGCATTTGTTGTCTTGAGGGATCCAATATGGAGTGATCACTTTGGTCAGAATTGACTGACCTCTAGGAGTCTTGGGTTCCCGTCCTACATCTCCTTGTTCTAGGTCCCCTATCTCATTCTTAGGAATGATATTTTCAAACTCATATGTCATGTCTAGTAAGTTAGTAACCACATACATCATTCCTTCCTTATCGATGTATGAACCCTCTTCAAACTTGACTACTGGGTATTCAAGTCCAAAGGGTTGATTTGGATTTTTGAGTTGGACCACTGATTGCCTCAGGCCATTCTCATAGATGCGAACATCTAATCGGTTGGTCTGAATACATTCCAACAGTACCTTATAGGGACCTTCTGGTGTTTGTAGATAGGCAGTGCCTGAGCCACCTGCAAGTTTCCCCATGCTAAAAGACATTTTTGAATCACTTGTGTCTGAAATTAGTACATAAGGATAGCCACTTAGTTGTTGTGCCCAAGATTTAGCTGTATGGTTGACACTAGACTTAGAAGATCTAATGCTTTGTCTATCCTTGCCTAGGTGTCTACCAGATCTCAGGTTCATAAGCCTTGTCTTCTAGCCCCGAAATTCCCCTTGGTATTGCTCAAAATCCTTTGGAGCTCTCTTGGCTTCCCAAGCCCACAGCGAGCTTTCCGATGAGCTATAGAGCTCAAAAAAGGGACTTTTGATGAAAATTTATGTCGAAACAAGCTCCTAGGGGTCAAAACAAGCAAATAGGGCCTCTCAAAAAATCATGACTTTTTGCAAATCAGTAGCCAGAAAGTCGTGTTTTTTTATCAAAGAGTCGTGATTCTCTCAAAATCCACTCAAAAAATCATGACTTTCTCAAAATCTTCCAAGCAGAGAATCGTGAATTTCTCAAATCTCTAAGTCTAGGAAATCGTGAATTTCAAGTAGTGAATCACGAATTTCTCAATTCCAGAGAATCATGAATTTCTAGTAGAGAATCGTGACTTTCTTCTAGAGAATCACGAATTTCTAAAAAATGCCCAAGTCTAAAGAATCGCGACTTTCTTGCAGAGAATCATGATTTTCTCAAAAGCCCAAAATCCAGGAAATTGCGAATTCCTTCCAGAGAATTGTGAATTTCTCAAATTTCTTTGTCCAAAGAGCAGCGAATTTCTAGCAGAGAATCACGAATTCCTTCCAGAGAATCGCGAATCTCTAAAAAATGCCCAAGTCTAAAGAATCGTGACTTTCTTGCAGAGAATCACGATTTTCTCAAAAGCCCAAAATCCAGGAAATTGCGAATTCCTTCCAAAGAATTGTGAATTTCTCAAATTTCTTTGTCGAAAGAGCCACGAATTTCTAGCAGAGAATCACGAATTCCTTCCAGAGCGAATTTCTAAAAAATGCCCAAGTCTAAAGAATCGCGACTTTTTTGCAGAGAATCACGATTCTCTCGAAAGCCCAAAATCTAGGAATTGCAAATTCCTTCCAGAGAATCGTGAATTTCTCAAATTTCTTTGTCCAAAGAGCCGTGAATTTCTAGCAGAGAATCACGAATTCCTTCTAGAGAATCGCGATTGTCTCAAACAATGTCTAAGTCCAGAGAATCCTGAATTTCTTGCAACAAATCACGAATTTCTCAAATTTCCTCCAAGTCTAGAGAGTCCTGAATTTCTAGCAGAGAATCGTGAATTTCTTCCAGAGAATCACAATTTTCTCAAAATCCTCGAAGCCAAAGAATCACGATTTTCTCAAATTTTTTAAGGCCAGAGAATCGTGAATTTCTTCTGGAGAATCGTGATTTTCTCCAAAAAATTTAGGCGGGAAAATTTTTCAAATTTTCCAGAGAATTGCGATTTTTTGAGAAAGTCGTGATTCTCTGAGTTTTTAGGCGAGAATTTTAATTTTTTTTGTCGAGTCCCAAATGTGCAAAAAAACATGAAAAACAGAAGTGCATACACTCCCAAGCACTTCCTAGCTCTTTCTTGCACTCCCACACATGAGAAATGATGTGAAAATGGTGAAAATGCACTCAAAAATCATAAAATTCTATGAAGATGAAGATGGTGATGATGAAAAAAAAGAAGAACAATCAGGAAAATAACAGAAAATGACTATTTCTTACCTTCCAACGTCACAAATCCATGATCTTACCATCACAACGATCGTCCTTGAAGCTCTCTCCTCGGCAACAGTGCCAAAATTTGGTGTAGCTCAAGCGTAAGCACCACCTCCTTTACTTGTCAATCTGCGGAGACGTGAGGACGGGTATGAAGACCATGAGCTAGTGAAGGCACAACTGCATGAGTGAAAGCCCACAAGCATGCACACATATACACACACGCGCACACATGATAAGATCAAAGAGAGGAACATTGTAAAGCTTCGATTACACAAGAGTTATGTTACAAAAGGTCAAATCTACAACAAGCTAACTCTCTAACAAGCTAATCTCAAAAATGAGCTCTCTAGCTCTTTTTATAGTTTTTGGACTAATTTTGGCCCTATCGAGACCTAGTGTCTAGCCTAGTTAAAAATTAGGTTCCAAGGCTTATTTGAGGGCCCAAACGGAGTCTAAAATTATGAAAATTGGTAGGATGATACTTCTAATACTGCAAGCTCAAGGAATCCTTGGCTTGAACAAAATGGAGTTACAAAAAGGTAAAATGATATTTACAATGGTTTGAGTGATTAAAATGGTTTTTGTAGGGGATTCTTCTGAAAATTTGACATGTACTTCTTGGAGCTCCCTACATGCTCCTCCTTCTTGTCTGTCCACTTCTTTGATGTGCTTCCATGCTTTGTGCTTGAAATTGAGAGCTTGAGTTCCAAAAAAGGCCCTCTCCCAGAGTTACGCATACCAGCCAAACAAGTGGCCTTGTTTTTAGATGGTTTACTAAGCACCAAGTTAAGATCATATGTGTACTTGAAAGAGCCTAGATCCATAGAAGAGTGTGTACGAATGTGCATAGACATAGAAGACAGCTGGTGAGGAGTTAGAATTGTCCAAACTCTATAAGGATTTAGACAGTTTCTACTAGTCATACTTCCAAAACCTCCACCAAGATAGATGAGATAGCAGAGCAGGTTGCCAAGAAGCTAGAAGTTCAAAATAGACAAACACCAAGGATCACCACATTGAGGAAATGTTACACTTGCGAGGGAGACCACATGGCTAATGTTCGCCCGATGATGGTGCAAACCCAAAGAATCCCTAACATTCCATATTGCACTATTGAGAGGAAGTACACGAACCATATTCGGAGCCAGAATACTCCAATGTCATGTACAGGAATCATAACCCTAGGCCCCAAGCAAGAAAAGTAAGACCACAAGCCCTTAGAGGACCATGTTTTAGATGTGAAGGTGACCATTTCATTTGTGATTGTCCCTACTCACCTACTTTGGGACAAGGACAAAACCTCACAATACAAGGCTTTTGTCCTGACTACAACAAAGAACATCTTCCGAGAGATTGTCCCACAAACCCCTCTAGTGTGTCCAAGGTTATACCCATAAATGTGGTAGGCTTACTGGTTGATTCAAGTTCAAGTAGCGTGAACGTGGCTCCTATACAGGCTATCACCAAGGCACAAGCCTTAAAATAGGATAAACTAGCAGAACAATTAGAGTCAAGTGAATCAGGAGAGCCTAGTGTGTACCTAAGTCAAGAAGACTTAAGGACTTGTGCCAAAGAGACTAAACCTCATTTGCAACACAAGTGCGTATAGTGGGAAATTGACACACACTTACTTGTCAATTCGATCAAATGACCTAACCAAGTGTATGAGGACATGTGCACACATGATGGAAAATGAAGTGTTTTTGCTTATATGTATGAGAAAAGACTAATCCACCTCTCTAACTCACTAAAATACTGAAAGTATCAGCCGCGATACCACTTACAGTAGTTTTTAGTAAATCAAGGATTTCTCCCAGTTTCAAACTTTGAATATAGTCAATAGTGGACTCATTTCAAAGCTCTCGATGAGGCGCATCTATTGGAAGTGGTCTCACTCAATTCTGACAACCGTGCTTCAAGTTATGACCAAAATAGTGAATGGCGGGAAACACCCACACTCACTCCACAACTTCTACAAGCTCACACACACACTACAGTAGCTCAAAAACAGTGGGGAGGGGTAGACCACAATCCTACACACACATTCCAAGCATTACACACACATAGAAGATCAAAGAGAAGATAGAAATCTGCCAGAAAGAGGCAAATTCGAAAATCACGAACTCTCCTTCTTCACAATGGCAAAAAGTCCCTACAAAGAGACCGGCACTTTATTACTAAAAAGTGACTTTCCTACTAATTTACAAGGAATATGTTACAATAAGTTGGGCTTATGCATCTAGAGGACTCCTCTAGTGCATTTACATGGCTTGAGGGAATTTGCTAAGACTTTGAAGAAGAAAATTGTGCCCATTAATTTGAAAATTTTGGGGCTCTTCTTTTGTGCTTCTCTGCTCTGCAACACTCTCCCCCTCTTTGTCTCTGTCGTCCCTTGACAGGCTTTACTTCTTGTCTTCAGCTTGTTTAAAAGTTCTGAATACATGCACCCAACGATCAAAGCGGCAACAAGGAATGTCAGAGAATTTGTTATTTTGTCCGAGGTACATCCTTTGCTTCTGTTTGTCCCTTGGTATTCCTTATATCACATAGTTGGGTTGCCACGCACACCACCAATGACTAGGAATGTGCTGTTCTTAGTCACCCTCTTCAACTTTTCAGCCTCTGCCTCTTTCTAACTTTTGGTCTTCTGATTTGTCTTTGTCTTCACATATCTGACCTACTCTATTGCTTTGAGCCTGTTTGCTTTGTTGACAACACACGCTCTCAGCGAGAGGATTATTACCTGCCAAGTATTGTCTTGCACTTCTTCATGGATAGTTCCTAGCCCTGGTCCGTCCTTCCCATGAGATGTCCTGGTTCTGATTGTTCTTTAATTCCATTCCTCAAGACCTGGATGTTTCGCGTTGTTGCTTGATGCATGCCCCTGCGGGGCTTTGGGCAGAGGGTGGTTCTTTCACTTTATGATCTTCATTCTTTATTGAGCAGTTTTTGACTTTGATCTTCTTCTTCTCTTCTTGCTTGATTCCCCTTCCACATGTCCCTCCTCTTGAACTTTGTCATCCCCGACAGGCTTTTTGTGGCGACGTGAGTACGTTTGTATGGCTGCTTGCTCTCTTTGATTCAGCAAATTGGCGTGACATATCATAAATTCCTTCCACTGGCTTGACTTCACTCCATCCTTTGGTGCTTGTCGGTGATCCGCAAAAAAGCTTGTTTCATAAGCTACCAGGTGTGCATTAAGGTTCGAAGTCATCTTGACAAAAATTTCTGAATCTATTTCGAGGAAGCCGGTGAAAAATGCTTCTTCAAATGTCTGCATGTATGTTGACGGCAAAAACATAAGTCTTGAATAATACGCCATCAAGGTTAAGCGGTTTGGAATGGTAGAAAGATAAAAAATGAGCGCTTCGGATCCTTGTGTAATGCTGATGAAATTCAAAAAAGTATATTTTGCATGCTGGAAGACTTTAATTACAGTTAAGAGCATGCTGAAAATCTTATTGGTCATTTTTACTAGTAAATCAAGTACTATCGCATATCTTGCAATCCAAAATTCCATTGTTTTTACCATGTACTCTTCCGTCAGTAGGTAGTTATGCGATGGACTAGGTAATAATGGATAATTCAGCCATTGATTATTAATGGTTCCCCGGCGCTGTCCTTCCCAAAATTACGACCAAGAGCATCTGTGGGGTACGAGACAAAATGCTGGATTGACCTGAAGTGCGTATGGTGATGCTTCCCATTGTACCCGCAGTGTGGGATTCTTTTCCAAAACTTTGCGCCTCCAAATGGGATCCGCTTTTTTGAATTCTTCTTGAGTATACTTGAATGTATCTTGGCTGAACTGGAGGTTGTTGTTCGGATCTTTATTCGTCGTAGTCTTTATATATTGTCGCGTTTGTTCTTTAAGTAGTCCATATGGTACATTGAAGGGCTTTAAAATTTGATCCAAGTTTTTGCTCTCGATTTTGGCTTCCTTCATGACTTGGATTATTTGATCTTCAAATTTGGCAGTAAGCTGGGACACCAGTAGTGCCCTTGCCGATCGGCTCAGTTCTACAATGTCCCGATTATTATGTTCAATTTGGACCTCCTGTTCCTCCCTTAGTGGCAAATGATATAAGGGGGAAGATAGAGGACGTACCTCAATCTCCTCAGTAGCTTCTGCGGATTTTGGAACTACTGATGTCCCCTGAATTGTGTTCTGCTCTAATTGCTCTTGTAGTTGCTTAATCATTTGATCTTTTTGCTTGATTTCTTCATTAGCATCAGCAATAGTGTCCTTGTGTTTGAGAAGTTCTTTAGCAATAATATCCAGATGATCTGTGTCTTCTTTACATTGCATGAGATAGCGAGTTTCCACCTTTTTCCATTTAGTCCTTAGAGCTGCGGTATCATCCATGTACCTCTTTTCCCATTCGGCAATGGTGGTTTGCTCCTGCTTGAGCTGATCTTCATACTTAGCTATCTTTTCTTCCAATTCCTTGATATCCTTTTCTGGTCTTCCCTGAACTTCTGCGGGCTGATCACTTAGAAGAGCTGTCATGAGCTCCTTATTTCGGTTCATTAGGTTTTTTGCCTCTTCCATATATACCTTTATTTGTGATTCCAATATTTTACTCCGGGCTCGCATTCGTGCCTTCTCAGCCTCGCTAGCTTCATATTTCTTTGTTAATTCCTGGAGTTGTTCTTTCAATCCTTCATTCTCCATCTCTAGAGTTTTGTATTGCTTTTTCACCTCTTGGACTTCATTTTCTTTCTGTAAGATCTGCTCCTTTGTTATCTTTAACTCAATAGAAAGATTCTTACCAATTTTTTGAAGTTCATGCTTGTCCTGCATCGCTTGATCGTAGTCTTCATCAGCCTCAAGCATTAATTGTTGTGTATCCATTGCAATTCTAATCATATCTTGCACTACGGGCTTGAGCTGAGTGATGTCCACATTTAACCATGTTCGTGGTATGCTTGGAGCTTCTCCGGTTTGCACATATTTTCCTTGCTCTACCTGGATGGTTTCGTTGTGGGGTTTTCTAATTTGTAATTGTATTTTTGGTTCTTTTTCTTCTTCATCCAGATCAATAACTTTTGTGGCACTCCCTTGAAATGTGACGTCCATGGGGGAGGGTTCTACCACAACCCTTATCGGTGTGAAGGGTTCTGCTTCTTCGACTGTCTCTTTTTGAAGCTCTTTCTTTGGTATCTTGATTGACAACTCTTGCGTAGGTGTTGTCTCCTTGATATGAATTGTGGAAGTCTCATTGAGTTTGATTGCATGTGTCCCTTCTTGGTCTACCTCCTTGTCTGCGTCGTCTTGAGTGGGGTGGACGGAGTTGTCCTTTACCTTCGTGCTTCCTTTGATTCACTTTGAATATCTACATTCAACAATGAGGTGTCAGGTTCTTCTTGTGCATTCAGAGATGAGCTTGAATTATCCAACCCGATTTCTCTGTAACGATGTACTTTGGTGAGTTTCTATTTTACTTTCATCTTTTGGTGGGCCTGCTGATAATGGTGCCCTTGCACTGGTAAATTGACTTGCCCTTCTGTATATTGATGCGTATCTTCCAGGGCCTTAGTTAAATCTTCTTCTGTAATCGGCCATTGCTCTTCCATCCTCATTTTTCGAAGTACATGTGCTCTTTTCATGGCTGGAACTTCCTCTTCGACTTGCTTTACTTCCCTTAACCTCTTTGTTCCTCTCATTTTGGGTTGAGAGCTGGTTTCAGCCTCTTCAACAATTTTGGCTCCTCTTTTCTTTTTTGGACTGTCACGACTTTGACATACTTAGCCATTGCAGTTGATGATGGCATTTCTTGCAGATGCTCTCTAATGCCTAAAGCATGGTAAATCAATATTGTCAGAGCTACACTGCCATTGAGGAACTTCTTATTATTCCATTGCTTCTTCGCTTCGAACAGTCGTTCTTGGATATATTATGGAGTCAGATTAATTTGATTGCTAATCTGCTTGATGGCATATGAGAGTAGCTGGACAATAATCTTCTGAGGGGCCGTATACCGATGCATATTTGGGACGCAGAAGTGTTGATGAATGAGTCTGACTTCCTCTTCTATGTCAACTCTATTGATGTCCGTGAAGGTTCTTGTCTTTGCCCCTCGACTCTCTTCCTTCACGACAGTGATACCGTCCTTCTCCCATTCAAAAGCTTCCTTAATCAAATAATGTGTGAATTGGATGACTACCCATTCACCTACTCCATCCATTACTCTAGCCTCTGGCACTAAGGAATCATGTAATGCAGGCTGTGGTGTATTCATGACTTGAGTGCATCTTTGAAAATCAGGTTTATAGATCGGCAGTTCAAATCATTTGTGGATGCCTACTTTCTTCATAATGTCAATTGTCAAAGGTAGTTCATGCACCACTCTAAAATCTTGGGACATGATCGGGAACTGGTGCTCCGTATCCATGATTTTGATAGTTGCTAGGAAGAGATACTCCCCAGCCGGTTGATCTTCTCTAAACCAATGTCCCTTTGCCTTGGTGATACTCTGGAGAGGGAATTCCAATACTTCCTCTTGAATCGTTGCTTCCAAATCTTCAGAGGCCATCTGCACTTGTAAGGAAAATTGCATTAGTTTCAATGGAAAGCATAATAATTGTAAAGTGCATTGGAGTGATATGTTGTTGTTTCGTCACTCCGTTTCCCTTGGTTCTATAAGTGAGATCTCCAACCACATCTTTTTATTTCTTTTCCTGAAAGAAAACAAGCATTAGTATAGCCGAAGCATTGATGTATTTACATAGTATGTCCATTCCTAAGGAAGTTGAAGCTATGACCTAATCCCCATTGGAGAATGTGCACCACTAACTTCATTATGTACATCAAGTGCCGAATGCTTGGCCTTGTATTGTGGCCCTATTATGCATTCTTTAGGTGCATTCGATACTTCATGAGTGCAATTGGAATCTCCGTTGTTGTGGTGGTCCATTCCTTGTAGTTGCTTTAGCTTCCAAGTCCACTTCGTTGTCATGATATTCCATGTCTTCTCTTTGGTCCTTCGAACTTCATGTATTTCTTTTGATGTGCTAGTGTTTGAGGTTTTGCTCCATGTTTCTATGATGAGTCTGTCTTGGCTGCATTGTTTGAATGTCTCGATGTAATGCATCCGTTTGTTTGCTTATCTCTTGCTTGGCTATTTGTCAGACCTTTTTGGGAATCCATATCTGTTGTCGAGCCTTCTGAGCTTCAATCAAAGGCTTAGGGAGCCATATTTGCAAGAGTCGTGTTGTTTCAGATTTCAGTGATACTGACTTCTTGTTCTCTTTTTTCTCCTCATGCATTGGTTTTGGCGTCTCTAATTTTAGCACTTGATCCTTGCGTACCCATTTGAATTTGTTCTTCCCTTGATGCGAGTATCTGAATGTTGTCTTCCACATTGGTGATCCTTCTGTCATGCGAGAAACTCCATGAGAGTTGTTCCCTTTATTGTCTGGTCGTTCACCAATTGAATAGGATGATTTCACCGCTTCCTTGGACACATTAGGGTTTGATCTTCCTGCTTCTTCTGGATTGGTTTCTGAGGTATTGGGGCTGAAATCATGTTCCACTAGCTCTTCTTTGTGTTCTTCTGCACTCTCGATGGCTTTTGGTTGTTGTGAAGACTTCTCCACTAATAGACTAAACATTTCCTTGTGCCCTATTTTGGCTGAAATATATCCTTGAGCTAGGTTGATGTTTACTTCATTCTCAATGATCCAATCTTGTCCTAGGATCAAATCTTCTATTAAATCTTCATCTCTGCACACTAAGACTCGTTGTTCCATGGAAGAATTTCCGAGGTGGAGGGATACGTTAGTTACTCCCATGCATTCTATGATTTGACCTCCAATTCCTATAATTTGGGATTTTGTGGGACTCATAATCATTTGAAGATCTTTTATGACTGTGTTACGTATGCAACTAAGTCCTGCTCCTGAGTCTATCAAGGCATTTATCAATTCGTACTATGTCTTGCCAATCCCTAGGTTTAAATAAGGCTGTGACATGTAGGCATTCGTCGTGTCAGATTTAAGGGCTCGGTAATTAGCCATAGGGATAGGCTCTTCTCCTTGGAGATATCGTTTGTCCCTTTGCCTAATCCATTCTTTCAGTTTCTTGATTTGTTCGAGGGCTTCTTGCCATGCCTCCTTTCTAATCCGTTCTTCCTCTTTCTTCCTATTTTGAGCACCAAACAAACGTGCTAACATTTGATCTGTTAATGGCTCCATGAATCGTTTCACTCTACATCCACTTATGTAGTTAGGAAGAATGTCTCCATCTAAAGTGGCTAGATTAACTGCTCCACTAGTAGAGATCCTATTTATGATTAGAGGTCCATATCCGCGTTTTTGTAACTTCTTGGCATGTTGCTTTAAGGTGTAAACCAAGACTAGGTCTCCTTCTTTAAGTCCTTTGTCTTTTATATGTGCATCATAATAAGCCTTTTGTCTTCTCTTGGCTGCATATATTCCTGCAACCGCTTGTAACCTAGTTTCATGCAGCCTCTCTATTTAGTCTAGTTGTTGAGATAATTCATGTCCGGTCCATTCATACTGTTGTGCCCCTCTCAAAGTGGGGATTAAAAAATCAATTGGCAAAATTGCATTTTTCCCGTACACTAAATTGAATGGGCTAGTTCCAATGGCAGTCTTGTACGTGACTCGGAAGGCCCAAATTGAATGATGCAATTGTTTGTCCCAGTCCGAGCTCCCATTATTGACAATCTTTGTCAATACTGTGCATAATACTTTATTGGAACTTTCCGCTTGACCATTGGCTTGGGGATGGTATGGGGCTGATTTTTTATGGACCACTAAAAACTCATTCATTAGAGATTCTATCACTTCATTAATGAAGTGTGTTCCTCGGTCACTCACAATCTCAATTGGTAATCCGAAACGAGTGAAGATATGCTCAAAGAGAAACTTAGCCGTGGTTTGAGCATCATTCTTTCTCATAGCCTTTGCCTCTACCCATTTGGTCAAGTAATCAGTGGCTACTATGATACATTCTGCATGTGACCCTCTGGCTGGTGGGTTAATGGGTCTGATGAAGTCAATACCCCATTTAGAAAATGCTCTAGCACAAACCATAGGTCTTAATGGCATGTCGTCTCTCCGAATTGGGTATTTGGCCCTTTGGCATGTCTCGCAGCTTTGTACATATGTTTCCGCATCCATATGTAAAGTTGGACACCACAAGCCCGCAAAGAGGATCATTTTTACAGTTCGCTCGGCAAAAAAATGACTTCCTGCTGCACCTGCATGTGCCATCTCTAATACGGGTAAATATTCTCCTTCATGCACACATAATCGTAATTGGTTGTCTTTTCCTCTTCTAAACAAATTTCTTCCCATGAGTACATAATTCTTGCTCATCTCCTATAGGGATCGTTTTCTTGCCAAGCTGACTCCTTCCTCATGCTCTCTTGTCTTTAGGAATTTTACCAATGTTTTGCTCCAATTGGGTGCTATCGTTGAGAAAGGTATGGACGTATGATCCTCGAGGATTGTCTCCTGCCATTCTGCGCAGTTACTCACATAATCGTGGACATCCTTATGCATGTCTGGCCAGTATACTCCTAATCGTTTTAGTTCCCTAATAGTTCCATGAGTTCCCTTATGTGTCCTCCATTTGTTCACATGTGCTTGTTCAATCAACTTCATTTGTTCGTCCTCCTCAACACATCTTAGCAATACACCATTGGGTTCCTTATAGTACACACTTCCAGCAATAATGTGCAAATTCCTTGATTGGAGAATTTCCTTTTTACTCTCTTTATTGATTGGTTGTTGTGGGCCATGAGTAAGTATAGGAATTAGTTTCTCTGCCCACTTTGGACAAACTTCCAGATTAAACAAATAAGTGTCTGGAAGATCATCGGGTACTCCACTTGGTGGTTCTCCGTGTGTTAACCTAGAAAGGTGATTTGCTCTTACATGCATGTTCCCCTTTTTCACCATTATTTCAAAGTCGAACTCCATCAGCAATGTTGGAGAAACAATCACTAACTGGACATATATTTGAAGGTCAAATCTTAGGAAGAAAACCCCATGCCTATGTGAAGGGAAAAATTCACAAATGTATCATATTTGTAAAGTTAGTTCACTTTAGTTCTAGAAGTTTTTAAAAATCATGAGAATACGAAAATCTATATAAGCTAGTTTGTATCAACTGACGTAGAGAGAGAGAGAGAATAGAGAGAAGAAGTAGAAGAAGGAGTTCATTTATACGACTGTGTATAGTCGGGATTCTCTGAGTGAGAAAGCATGTGTAAAACTTCTGAGTTTTCATAGCTATGAGAAAGAACTGAGTAAAGTTCTGTGTATGAGTCTCTCTCCATCATCTCCATAATTACCTACTGTGTGATGAGTTAAAAAGATCAAGTTTTCCAAGCAACTCGATGCCTGGCATCGAATCTCTGCTAATAAGTCATATTTTCATTTATATTTTTCATTCAGTACTGAAGTGTTTTGAAAACATGATGTTGTTGGAGCAACTTGATGCCTGGCATCGAATTCCAGTTGATAAGTCATATTCTAAGTGTGCATGAAATCACCTATAGTTTTGGTGTCCAAAAGATCAAGGTTTTATGCGGGAAGTCGATGCCCGACATCGAATCCCTGCTGAAAAGTGGCAAAAAACATCCCAAGTCGATGCCCGGCATCGAATTCTCGTTGCAAGTCGATGCTAAGCATCGAATTCTAATTTTAAACAGGCGCTCTTACTATAACAGGAAAGATTTCCAGTTTTGGAAGGTCATATAGGGTCATCTTGTGAGAGCCATAACTTGAGTTCTAGAGATTCGTTTGATGCATATGATAGCTTGTTGGAAAGCTCTACTCTTCTAGTTTCAGCCTATAAAGTTTCATGGAGAAATAAAACTTGAGCTAAGAGAAATTAGCAAAATACTGAAGGTATGTCATTTCGGTGACTAGGAATTTCTGTAGAAGCAAAGTTCTCACTTTAGGCTATCATTTCTCAAAGTTTGGAGTGGCAATGAGTTAATGGTGACCATAGAGGTGTTCTAGTGTCACATTAATTCATTTCTTATGGTGTTTCATACATCAACAAGTGATATCAGAGCAGAAAGATTCTCGAGAGAAGAAGACGACAAAGGTACGCGAAGTTTTGTAAAGTTTTCCATTAAAGTTTCAAAGGTGAAGCATTTGAAGACATAGAGAATCAAAAGGTTACTTCAAAAGTATCCTCATACACAAAGAACTTCAAAAGGTATTATCCTTTATCCTTTAAGCTCACAGGTTGCAGCAGAAGGAAAGAACTATGGCAGATCATATCTCCATTGACAAACTGGACAGAGATAATTACCCCGCATGGGTAATGAGAATGGAAGCCTTACTTATGAGTAAGGATCTCATGATATATGTTACAGGTGAAGAAGAGAAGCCAGTATTTGAAGATGAAAGCCGACCAAAGAAAGAAGAACTTGATGCTTTAAAGCATTGGAAGAAGAAGGATGCAAGTGCAAAAGCCTACATCTACAATACAATCTCTGATCATTTGCTACCACACATCAGAGGATTGGAATCATCTGAAGATATATGGAATGCATTGGAGTATCATTTCCAAAGCACTACTAAAGCAAGGAAAGCAAGTCTATGGTCAGAGTTTACAACATTCAAGAAGAAGCCAAGTCAAAGTATTAGTGATTATGTCACTAAGATGAAGGATCTTGCAGATAGTCTTGGATCCATAGATGAAGATGTTGAAGATCGCAGATTGATTGCTTAGCTACTTGCAGGTTTGAGAGGGGATGAAAGGTGGAAACCTTTTGTCTTATCAATAGAACTTTCATTAAATCATTATGTTCCAGATTTGAACTAGTTGCTTGGTTTGATGCTCACATATGAGCAAGACTTGAAGGGAGATGGAGATAAAGGACAAAGTTCTGCAATGTACATGAAGAACAAGAAGAAAGGAGATAAAGGTAAAGCAAAGGATGAAGAGGAGTCTAGTTCTCAGGTTTATTATGCAAGAGGTAAAGGCACTGGTAGAGGAAGAGCAAGAGGCTTTGGAAGAGGAAGAGGTAATCAGAATAACAACAAGAAGGCTTGTTGGATCTGAGGATTGAGTAATCATTTGGCTCATGAATGTTGGCACAATCAACAAGGATCAAATCAGAATCAAAACAACAATAGTAGAGGCCGAGGTGGAAGATATCAAAGTAATTTCCAAAGAGGTAGACAAAGTCAAAGAGGAGGCTATGGTAGAGGTGGAGGAAGAAGTTGGGGACAGAATCAATCCTACAACACCACCTACTACAACTATGCAAATGACACACAGAATGAAAGTCATACATCATTGATGATGAACTCAATCAACACATCAGATAAAGAAGATCTAAAGGTATTTTACATTGACTCTGGATGTTCTAATCATTTGTCAGGAAACATAGAATTGATGTCAGAATTGGAAAAAGGTATTTCGAGTCACACAGTTCAAACCGGTGATAATACAAGACATAGTGTACATTCAATTGGAAAAGTGAAATGCAAGAGTGGAGCAGATTTGCTAACCAATGTTTTGTATGTTCCTACAATACCTAAAAACTTGATTAGTGTGGGACAGATAGTTGAAAAAGGTTTTCAAGTTAGGTTTACAAATGAAGGAGTATTTGTTGAAGATCCAGAGAATGGATATAATCAGATTGTCTCTGGTAAGAAAGAAGGTAGACTCTTTACTTTAGGAGTACAAGGGAACATTGGTCAAGCTTTGCTCACACATGGTGAAGCAGTGATTACAGAACTTGATCTCTGGCATAAGAGATTAGGTCATTTTAATGAAAGAGGAATTAAAGCTATGGTTGCTAATCAGTCTGTACTAGGATTACCAAATGTGCAAAGTCAACATATGGTTTATAAATGTGAAGCATGTCAAATGGGTAAAGCACACAGGTTACCATTTCAAAAGAAAGGATTCAAACATGATGGATTACTAGAGCTTATTCATACAGATGTATGGGGACCAACAAAAAAAGGATCTATCAGTGGCTTAAGGTATTATGTTCTTTTCATTGATGATGCTAAAAGATGGATAACATTATATGTTTTGAAGGAAAGATCAGAAGTGTTTGGAGCCTTCAAGCATTTTCATGCATATGCAGAGAGAGTAACAGGTCAAAAGCTTAAAAGACTGAGGTCTGATGGAGGGGGAGAATACTTCTCCCAAGAGTTCAATAATTATCTTTGGAATGCAGGTATTAAGAGAGAAATAACTTGCAGGTATACACCACAACAAAATGGTGTAGCAGAAAGAAGGAACATGACTTTGGTTGAGTTTGCTAGAGCTATGTTGAAGGAGAAGAATTGTCCAAATTATCTTTGGGCTGAAGCTGTAAATACAGCTACATATCTTGTGAATAGATTACCATGTGCAGCTCTCAATGGTATGACTCCATATGAAGCTTGGTGGGGTAAGAAACCAACACTAGATCGTTGTAGAGTGTTTGGATCAATTGCATATGCTTATGTGCCATCACAACTTAGGCATAAACTTGAACCAAAGGCAGAAAAATATGTGTTCATTGGTTATGATGAAAAGCAGATGGGTTACAGGTTGTGGAATCCTTTAACCAAACAATTTCTTGTTTCTAGAGATGTTACATTTGATGAACAGAAAAGTTGGTATGCAGATCAAAGTCATACAGCTGAAGAATTTGAAGAAGAGGTAAGAAGATGTGAGAAAGGAAAATCAATTGTGCAGGTAAATAGAGATGAAGACTATATGCAAGCAAGTACATCCACAAGTGGATTAACAAGAAGAAATGAAGAAGCTCCTATATTTGATGAAGAGGTGTATCCAGACACATATGAAGAATGTGAACCAAGAAGGTCAAGCAGGACTAGAAGACAACCAGAAAGGTATTCTTATGATACTTCTTACATAACTCAGAAGAACTATGCATATATGGTCAAACATGATGAAGAACCTCAGAACTATGATGAAGCTAAAG
Source organism: Ceratopteris richardii (assembly GCA_020310875.1). Classification (NCBI taxonomy): domain Eukaryota; kingdom Viridiplantae; phylum Streptophyta; class Polypodiopsida; order Polypodiales; family Pteridaceae; genus Ceratopteris; species Ceratopteris richardii. Next base: position 151,630,876 of record CM035423.1, on the reverse strand, counting down.
GTAAGAAGCAATGGGAAGAAGCGATGAAGGAAGAGTTCAATGCACTGGAGGAGAACAAGACATGGGAACTTGTTCCTAAACCAAATGGTAAGAAAGTATTTGGAAATAAATGGGTTTATAAAGTGAAGAAGCTTGCAGATGGAAGTATAGCCAGATACAAAGCTAGATTGGTGGTGAAAGGCTTTGCCCAGACCTATGGCATAGATTATGATGAGACATTCAGTCCTGTAGCTAAGATGTCAACTATAAGGACAATCATTGCTATTGCAGCTTCAAAAGGATGGACCCTAAGTCAATTGGATATAAAAAATGCATTCTTGAATGGATACATATTAGATTAGGTATACATGGAACAACCTCAAGGGTTTATAGATTCCAGGTATCCAAATTTTGTTTGCAGGTTGAGAAGAGCATTGTATGGATTGAAGCAAGCTCCAAGAGCTTGGAACTATATACTGGTGAAGTATCTCAATGATCTTGGATATCAAAGTTCAAAAGCAGACCCAAGTCTACTTATCAGAAGAACAGAGGAAGGTACAATCTACATTTGTATTTATGTAGATGACATTATAATCACAGGTACTTCAAATGAAGGAATCAAGGAGGTAAAGAGATTGCTTGAAAAAGAATTCAAGATCAGTGACCTAGGAAAGTTATCATACTTTCTTGGAATGGAAGTTACTTATACAGATCATGGCATATATGTGTCATAAGAAAGGTATCTTCTGAACTTGTTGAAGAAGTTTGATATGGAAAATTGCAGAGAAGCTTCAACTCCACTTGAAGTTAATCACAAGCTCAACAAATATGATGGTGCAGACTACAAAGATATGAGGAAGTATCAATCTCTTGTGGGTAGTTTGATTTATGCTACACTAACGAGACCTGATCTTAGTTATGCAGTGGGAGTTTTGTCACAATTCATGCATTGTCCAAAGGACCCACATTGGATTGCAGGTCAAAGAGTTCTCAAATATATCAAAGGAACTATAAAGGAAGGATTATATTATCCTTTTACATCAGATTTGAAGTTGAGAGCCTATAGTGATTCAGATTGGGCAGGTAATCAAGATGACAGAAGATCAACTCATGGTTACATGATATATATTGGTGATAAGCTTGTAAGTTGGTGTTCAAAGAAACAACATACAATAGCATTATCATCAACTGCTGCAGAGTACAAAGGACTTGTGGAAGCACCTAAGGAAGTCATATGGATGCAGACATTGTTCAAGAGCTTAGGCATTAATCAAGGTACACCTACAATACATGGAGATAATATGAGTTCACTTTATCTTGCAGCAAATCCAGTATTTCATGCAAGGACAAAGCACATAGAGATACAATATCATTTTCTCAGAGAAAAGGTAATGGAGAAGGAGATTGAAATGGAGTACATTTCTACTAAAGATCAGTTAGCAGACATAATGACAAAGAGCTTGGATGGTGTGAAGACCAGCAGATTCAAAAGCATGGCAGGAGTAAAAGAAAAGAAGATGATATGAAGAAACAGGGAATGTCAATTAGTGATTGAGGGGGAGTTGTTGGAGAAACAATCACTAACTGGACATATATTTGAAGGTCAAATCTTAGGAAGAAAACCCCATGCCTATGTGAAGGGAAAAATTCACAAATGTATCATATTTGTAAAGTTAGTTCACTTTAGTTCTAGAAGTTTTTTAAAATCACGAGAATACGAAAATCTATATAAGTTAGTTTGTATCAACTGATGTAGAGAGAGAGAGAATAGAGAGAAGAAGTAGAAGGAGTTCATTTATATGACTGTGTATAGTCGGGATTCTCTAAGTGAGAAAGCATGTGGGAAGTCGATGCCCGACATCGAATCCCTGCTGAAAAGTGGCAAAAAACATCCCAAGTCGATGCCCGGCATCGAATTCTCGTTGCAAGTCGATGCTAAGCATCGAATTCTAATTTTAATCAGGCGCTCTTACTATAACAGGAAAGATTTCCAGTTTTGGAAGGTCATACAGGGTCATCTTGTGAGAGCCATAACATGAGTTCTAGAGATCCGATTGATGCATATGATAGCTTGTTGGAAAGCTCTACTCTTCTAGTCTCAGCCTATAAAGTTTCATGGAGAAATAATACTTGAGCTAGGAGGAATTAGCAAAATACTGAAGGTATGTCATTTCGGTGACTAGGAATTTCTGTAGAAGCAAAGTTCTCACTTTAGGCTATCACTTCTCAAAGTTTGGAGTGGCAATGAGTTAATGGTGACCATAGAGGTGTTCTAGTGTCACATTAATTCATTTCTTGTGGTGTTTCATACATCAACAAGCAATAGGAACCATCTTACCAATCTTCCCGTGTTACAAGGCTTATTGACTAGGTACATTAAGGCTTGATGGTCTATGAAAAACTTGAATTTGTTGGCTAAGAGATAGTGTCTAAATTTATTCACCGCATAGACCATTCCTAATCCTTCTCGCTGAGTAGTTGTATAGTTCCTTTTAGCTTGATTCAATTGTCTGCTCGCATAGGCAATTGTATGATCTAATTTTCCTTCATTTGGTGGTTGGGCTAAGATACATCCTATTGCATAATTAGAAGCGTCCACATGAATATGAAAAGGCTTGTTCCAATTTGGTGTTTTCAGAATTGGGGCTGTGCTCAGCCTCTTCTTTAACTCGTTGAACGCCTTCTCACATTCCTCTGTCCAAGTAAATTGAGTTAAGAGTCCATACAGGGGTTTGGCGATTATGACGTACATGTGGATAAATCGACAGTAGTATCCACAATGTCCCATAAATTCTTGTACCTCTCTCGCATTCTTAGGCCGAGGGAGCTCTAAGATGACCTTTATCTTATCTTCATCCGTGGAAATTCCATTTCTAGAGACTATGTGTCCTAAGATCTTCCCTTGCCTTACCATGAAGTCACATTTCCTTGGGCTTAGGCAGACTCTATATTGTCGGTATTTATTAAATATTTGTCTCAATTAAGGAATGTGGTCCAACCTTTGATTTGAATATGTACATAGGTCATCGACATACACTTCCATGCTCTTTTTCACGAATTCCTTGAAAACATGACACATCAATCGTTGGAAGGTGGCAGGCGCATTAGTGAGTCCGAAAGACATCACTCGAAAAGCATAGATTCCCCATTCGGTCGCGAATGCGGTTTTATGTTGATGCTCAGTAGCAATAGCTACTTGGTTGTATCCGGAGAATCCATCTAAGAAGCTATATACTTCTTTTCCTGCTACCCTTTCCAAAAGATGGTCCGTAATGGGCAATGGATATCTATCACGTATGGTGGCCGCATTTACTTTTTTCAAGTTAATGCACACTCTCAGTTTTTCGTTCTTCTTAGGCACAATTACTAAAGGCGACACCCACTTAGTGTGTTCTATCTCGTATATGAATCGTGCCGCTAGTAGCTTGTCTATTTCTTCGTAAATTTTAGCAGCATAGACCTCATTATATGTATAAGGGCGTTGTTTCGATGGTCTTGCATCTGCCGCCATTGGTATCCTATGAGAACAAATCGAGGGTTCCACACCCTTGAGGTCCTTATATGTCCATGCAAACACGTCTCGATATTCTCGAATCAAATGTATTAGTTTTTCTTCCTCCTCCCTTGACACATCTTTACCTATGTATGTACATCTTTCTTCTCCATCTTCTACGGTCACTATAATCTTTTTTGTTTGTTCTTTGTTGTCGTATGCTTCTCCGTCTCTAGCCTCTCATTTAGGCATTTGAATGGCTACCTTTCTCTCTTCTACTTCATATCTTTTAAAATGTTCAGGAACCTCGAAAAGTTTTGGATTTGGTTCGATTTTACTCATGTTTTCCTCTCGCTTTTGTACTATGGAAGCGGCTTTGATTGCCAAGATCTTTGTTGGTTCCTACTTCCCTTTGGTTCGAATGGTGTCTAGATAGCTCTCTTCTGAATCAAATTCTGGTTCCATTTCTATGCTCTCATATTCCTCTTTCCATTCATTTTCCAAGATTTCTCCTTCTTCCACTTCTTGAAGGACAACCATGTACAAATTCACATCGTAGCCTTCTTCATCATGCACTCATTCATAGTTAGTACTTCCTCATTCACACACACATCTAAGGTGGCTAAGATTTCCATCCATCCATGCAGTTCAAAGGTTTCATCCGGAAAGATTTGAGGCATGTACCTAGGGTCTTCTATAGGTCGGTAGTTAGGATGTCCTATTGGCCACATTTGCCTTTTACTGTCCTCTTTCTTGGCTTCTTTGCACATCCATATCTGGGAGTCCTCATGCATCCATGATTGATTGCTTGATCCAGCGCTATGAATGGACAAGTCATCTTCCTCCTTGTGTATGGGATTCCATTGTAGTGGAGGGACATCTCAATATGAAAATGTGTGCAAGTTTATTTTGGTGGTATTTCCTTGATGTTGTAGGTATAATGAATCTCTTCCCTAGTCTTGTACTACCCGCATTTGTCTCATGAAGGGTTGACCTAATATCATTTCATAATTGTTGGCCTTTTCAAACTTACAGATGGCTAATGTGTGTTCAAATTCAACTCCATAGGTGGTTAATTTGATTCTTTCCAGTATTCCTAAGGGTTTCTCTACATGACCGTCTACTAATTGGAGCTTCATGCATGTGGGTCCTAAGGCAGGCTTCCCCCACTTCTCCCAAATCTCCTTGGTGGCAATTCCTACTCCAGCTCCTGTATCTAGGATTGCCTTGGTCATGTACCCATTGTAAGTGACAGGTAGACACGTATTACCTTCGTCTCCTTCACTAAATTCTCCCACCTTATCAACTGGGATTTGTATCTTAGATGAGTTTTCTTTTCCCTTGACTTCTTTTTCTTCCTTCTCTTGTCCTAGTTTCAATTGACTCGCTATTTGCTTCCATAATTGCGGTTTAACCTGAAGTAATTCCTCCATAGTCAGTTTGCATTGTACTTTTGTTTTCTTTAGTTCCGTTAGATTGTGTGAACTCTTTTCTGAATTTCCTTTTCCTTTTCCATGTACTATGGGTGCTCGTATTATCATAGACTCCCTTTTGTATTCTCCCATGTAATTAGGTAAAGTTGAAATGCTCTGAGCTTCTTCTCTATTTCTATCGAGCCTTGACACTTCCTCATATACTTCTTCCATATTGGGATCGGGTTGGTAAACCTCCACATCTAATTCCTCAAAGGGAGGCTTTGTCACTCCATTGTTCTTCTCATATTCTATTCCATAATTCCTTTGGCCATTCAGCCTCTAGGTCAAGTATGGTTGATATCGGTCCATCCTGGGTTCTTTTTTGCTCAGGGAGGCTTAGTCACTCCATTCTTCTTCCATTGTTCTTCTCGGATTCTATTCCATAATTCCTTTGGCCATTCAACCTCTAGGTCAGGTATGGTTGACATCGGTCCATCCTGGGTTCTTGTTCGCTCATGCTTGTCATCCTTCTTCCTAGGTCCTTTATCCTTGGCTTCGACATTGTTAGAGGGCTGCCGAACCAGGACGGATGAACCCGGACAGGTGCCTTAAATGTAAAAGTGCTGGACGGCCGCCGAACAAGGACAAGAGTACGAGGACAGGGAGCTTAAATGAAAAAAGAAAATCTTCAGGGAACACGCAGGTAACTGCAGAAGTGCGCACCCTTGTAAAAAATCCTCTATTTAAGGCAATGAAAAAAAAGAGCGGGGCAGCCCTGTTTTTGTGGGAATTGTAGTGTGTTGTTTGATTAAGTCTCGTTTGAGAGTGCTGTAACGCATTGTGTGCACGTATATGTTGTTAGGGTAAGTTTTGCTTGATCTGTTCCGTCTGTACTCCTGCTAGTCGATTAAACTCACCTTAATATAGAATGACGAATCAGTTGTATTGTGTGGCGAATCTGTTCGGTGATGGTTGAGTATGACTCTGAGTGTTAACAAGTGTGGTATGTTATTTGGCAGTTCTTCGGTGAAGTAGGTAGTGCTAGGAGTAATCTCGAACTCATTGTCTGTAAAGTTCTGTAAGCGACCGAATTCGTTACTGTATCTTATATTTGTTGTTTACTCCAACTACTGGAAGACTAGTAGCTGTAATGGTCGGAATGTGAGAAGAACATCGTCGAATCATGATTAGCTGTTTATTACGAGGAGATTGATTGTTCGAGTCCGCGTAACTTTACGATATAATGTCTAGTTGGTATACCTATCTGCCCTGACAAAGTACGGATTAGGTGACTGTGTTATTGAAGTATCTTTTGCGCGTAATTTACGTAATCAGATTGCTACCCTCAGTCCTGAAGTTTGAATTCCCATACACTGAACAGTCTTCCGTTGTTCGGGGATGGATACTGAGCTAAGGATGGAATGACATTAAGATTGTGTGTTAAATTGGGAAAATAGTACAGGGCCTCTGTCTAACAGACCCCTACCACTCCCAAGGACCCACGTGGCTAAGAGAACGATTGCGGTTAGAAAGATTTGGAACCGGTTGAACTTGAAGCATTTGAATAGGAAGTAAAGTAACGATTAAACCATAATCAGTTTAACAACATACTCTTTATATTGATCCTCTGCTATCCTCATTTCTGGAAGGCCTGGGATAGTCTTTTCTAGGGTTGCATGTGCTACCTCTATCAGCTTTCGACATATTGCAAGCCTCTCTTTTTCTAATTCTCCTTGTGGGTAAAGCTTTTCGTGTTGCTCTACATTTGGTCCAGTCTTAATTCTAGCTTGGTAAGTTTTCAGACACATGTCTAGGTCGTCGGGTTTTGGGTCAGTTAGAATTGATCCTGGTTTCTCTGCTTCTTGGGAAAGCAGTGGAATGGGAACCTCTTCCCGAATCCCTTGTTCGTTATGCTCTTATTTGTTTCTAGGTTGTTTCCTATTTCCTTGACTCTTGTGTTTTATCCATTTATTTTTGAGCTTTTCTCTTTTGTCTTTCCATTTTTGTGATTTAGTATTCTGGGTACTCTCACGTGGGTCCTCAGAATCTTCAACTATTTGAATTTTGGGACTTACCGTTCTTTTGCTCTCTCATTCGTGTTCTGGTTGTTTTCCTTTTTGTTCTTTCGTTTGAGCTCTTGTAATGGCCTTTAAAGGCACAATATATTCCTTATCACTTCCAGGTGCTTCTATGACTTCAATTACATTAATTGGTGCAGTGTCTTGGACTTTGGTTGGATTCTTAGGGCAATCTCTGAAAAGATGTTCCTTCCCGCAATCGTTGCAATATCCTTCCCAAGTCCTAGGGGGTGGTGGGTTGTAAGGCCGAGGAAATTCTCTAATGAAATGGTCTCATCCGCATCTATAACAAGGTCCTGTCGGCATGGGTGGTCTAATGGGTGGTCTCAGAGGTGGTTGTGCTTTAGGTGTTGTATACATTAAAGTGGCTACCTCCGTTCCATAAGCCTAATCATAACATTCATATCCATAATAAGCCGAATCATAAGCTGGTTCGTATTCTAGCATGTTGGCTTCATAGGGATAGTAAGCTCCTTGGGGCAGCTCATATCTAGGGTTTGCTGGTTCTATACTGGTCATCGTTGAGGCTGGCACTATGGCTCTTTCCAAATTTTCTTCTAGCTGGGCATACTTTACCGGCACCACTTGTTGAGGTTGCGACAGTTGTGGCCCTAACACTGGTTGGGGTGGTGGATATGATACTTGCTCATATGGTCTCGGTGCTCCTGTTGGTGTTGGATAGGGATTGTACCTGGGCATCTCTCTGCCTGGCTCCCTAGGTGGATATCCGTATGGTCGATACTGAGGAGGTTGCAAAGGTCGTGACTGCCTATTGAATGGACAATTTTCTATAGTGTGGTTGGTGTATTTTTGTTCTATGTGGCAATACAAGGCAGTTCCTTGTTGAAGCTGTTGGTTGTATGGGTATGTTTGATGTGCACCGGTCCCTCCTCTCACACATGTGTGTGGGGTGATCTCCTCCACATAGACTACATTTTCGTAACATGGGCATTCTTAAGGCTGGGTGTTGGTACGTTCTCTGCCCTTGGACTCCTAGTTTCTTTGCTAATAGCTCTACTAATTCTTCCACATTACTGGAGTTGGACGTAATGGTACTCCTAGAGTCTTCTGATTTAGTGGGGCTGGCTGTGCTCTTGAGATCCTCAACTAGATTGTCTTCTAGGTCAATGCACTCTTGAAGACACTCACTCAAGGTTTGAAACCTTTTCACATAAACTAGCGTTATTAGAGTTTCATTCGTGAGTCCATCCAAAAATAATGAAATCATCTTTTGTTGAGTGGGCCTTTCTGTAGTTGGACATCTATCCACATACTGGTTAAATCTTCGTGCTGCTGTTTTCACAGTTTCATTAGGGTTTTGTTTAAAGCTATGGATTAAAGATGCAGAATTGTGTTTAATCCCTCTTTTAGTGAATTCCCCAATGAATTCCTGAAAAAATTGTTCCATGTTTCCAAATCAGTTGGGTCTAATGGCTGGAACCAAGTTAGAGCTGTTCCTGTGAGGGTGAGTCTGAAAGACTCATACTGCACGAAGAAGTTGTCTACTTGTTCCTCCCTCAAAACTTGTTTAAATTCGGCAATGTGATCGTAAGGTTCTCCCAAACCATCATAATGATTTCTTACGCATTTGGCCACTTGGATTGGTCTCAATCTTCTCATTGGTTCTAGCGGTCTAGGCATTACAGGGAAGGCAGGAACTGCTGGTCTAACTGGGGGTATTCCAGGCTGCCCTCCTCCTGGTGGTCATGGTCTTACTGGTGGTCGGTATTGATTACCTACTCCAGGGTGGGTCTGATTGTGTGTTTGCACTCTTAGAGTCGCAAATTGTACATGAGTACAGTTTGGAACACTCCGTTGGCAGGTTTGTCCTGGCATGGTGTGTTCTGTCTCTTGTTGATTTCCAAAGGGGTTCTGCGAAGTGGTTGCCTGATCTCTCTACAGGAATACAGGCAAACCCATGTATTTTAGTCGAGCTCTATCTAAGGCACCAACCAACCAATATCTTCTCTGATTTTTGTCTAGGTATGTGATTCTAGTTTCATCTTCTGGATCCTTCAGCTCATAAAATGTCATCGGGCTTTCTTCTCTTCCTGGAGCCGGTGAGTCTGTTTGAAGTAATAAGTCTGATCCATGGATCATATAGACTTCCAACAGATAGTCATCTTGAGGTATCAAGTCTCCTCTCAAGACTCGTGTCACTTGGGACCTACCTCTAGGGGTTGTCACTAATTACTCAAGGTTTGGTCTACTTGAGTTCTCTGGTCCCACCAACTCTCCCCTTTCATTGATCCACTCTGAAAATTCAGTCACTATGTATATGTGACCTATCTTGTCAATGCATGCTCCTCCCTCATACTTGACTGTAGGTCTGGGCACAATAGTTGCATCCACTGAAGTCACCATCCTTGCCACATATCTGTTTAAGCCATCCAGGTAGATGGGGATCTCCTGGGCATTAGTAGAAACATACTATAAGGAGGTGCGGTACTCTCCTTCCACAACGGTCATGAAGTTTCTACCTGGAGCGGGGCCCTGCATGTCTTCTGAGGCCATGGGAATCTCCTCCTCTGAGTCACTAGAGGTTTCTGAATAGACAGAGCGGTGACTAACCTGAGCGGCACTTCCAACAGAAGATATGACACTTCTACGGCTACTTAGCACTCTCCCTGACCTCAAGTTCATTCACCCTCTTGAGGTTCTCTAGGTCTCTAAAGCTCTCCCTAAGTGGCTCTCAAAAAGTTTCAAGTTTGCCCTTCAAATTGCTTCAAAAGCTCTGGACGATACTGCACCAGGCGATACTGCCCTAGGCGATACCAAACTGGCCACGATACGATACCAGAAATCTAGGCGATACAATACTGTAGTAGTCGGCGATACGATACCACAGTTGGTCACGATACGATGCCTATTGGTTCCATGATACGATACCTAATGATTGGGTGATACGATACTTGGATCCTGGCCGATACGATACTTGATTCACAATACGATACGATATTGAAGAATTCAACGATACGATACTAGGATTTCTCACGATACGATACCAAGATAAAGGGCGATATGATACTACTGACCTCGTGATACGATACCTAGGAACCGAGGCGATACGATACTGTCAACAAGCACAATACGATACTGATCCCCTTACATGATACGATCTCACCGCGGGTGGCGATACGATACCACAGTGGTATCGCGATAGGATACCACAAAACTGCACACGATACGATACTGATGCAAGTGGCGATACGATACCACCAGTGTGATACGATACCACCACTTGGTATGGTATCGTGATACTAATCTGGGACAAGGGACGATAGGATACCAAATGTGGACCGCGATACGATACCTGTTGGTTCCACGATACGATACTGGAATGGTATCGCGATACGAAACTAACAGGACACGATACGATACCAATGCAAGTGGCAATACGATACCACCACTTGCACGATACGATACTACTATGGTGTTGCGATACTGTACTGGGACACGGGACGATACGATACCAAATGTGGACCGCGATACGATGGTAAAATGAGATCACGATACCAACCCGGCGATACGATACCACAAGTGGTATCACGATACCAAGGTTGGTGGTCAGCGATATGATACTTCGGCGAGTATCGCAATACAAGGGAATTTTTGGTATTTCGATACCAAAAACTCAACCGATCGTGATACTCAAGCCAAAATACCTCCAAATACCAAAATTTTTACACCCCCTTGCTCTTCTTTCGCCCCTCTTCACTCCTATCTTTTTGTCTCTTTCAAAACTCAAGAAACACACTATCCCTCCCAGCGATACCGGTCGTGCAACAAATCACGTTTTTGTGCACTTCTAAGGAGCTTTTGCCAAAGAAATTTTGTGAAATCTTACCTTTGTGATGTCTTGTTTGCACCTTGAGCTCAATACCTAGCTTTGCTAGCTTGGAACCCACAATACCACACTCGTGATACCCATCGCTGCTGGCACACGACACTGCTTTTCAGAACAATTGAGAATTGAACTACAATTTTTGGGTTTTTATACTCTTGGTTACTAAAATTGAATTACACTAATCTAACAAATGTTTTGGGATTTTTCTTGGTCTTGGCCTACTCCTACTTCCCTTCTCTTCTCCTCTCCTCTCCTCTCCTTCTAACCTAACCCTAACTCTTCCTTCTCTCCCTTCCCACTAAGCCTAAACCTAAAAACCCATTACACACACCTCCGGCGTGTGAAGTAACAAGTGCTGAAGTGATGGACTACTTGCCACTAAACAAATTCACTTCTACAAGTACGATTTCATCACACTCGATCTATAACCATCACGAAGGCACCTTGGCTGAGTGTTCCCCGGAAATGGTGCCAAAAACGTGTGTACCTAAGTCAAGAAGACTTAAGGACTTGTGCCAAAGAGACTAAACCTCATTTGCAACACAAGTGCATATAGTGGGAAATTGACACACGCTTACTTGTCAATCCGATCAAACGACCTAACCAAGTGTATGAGGACATGTGCACACATGATGGAAAATGAAGTGGTTCTGCTTATACGTATGAGAAAAGACTAATCCACCTCTCCAACTCACTGAAATACTGAAAGTGTCAGCTGCGATACCACTTACAATAGTTTTCAGTAAATTGAGGATTTCTCCCAGCTCCGAACTCCGAATATAGTCAATAGTGAACTCATTTTGAAGCTCTCAATGAGACGCATCTAATGAAAGTGGTTTCACTCGATTCTGACAATTGTGCTTCAAGTTATGACCAAAATAGTGAATGGCGGGAAACACCCACACTCACTCCACAACTTCTACAAGCTCACACACACACTACAGGAGCTCAAAAATAGTGGGGAGGGGTAGACCAGAGTCCTACACACACATTTCAAGCATTACACACACATAGAAGATAAAAGAGAACATAGAAATCTACCAGAGAGAAGCAAATTCGAAAATGAGGAACTCTCCTTCTTCACAACGACAAAAAGTCCCTACAAAGAGTCACAAAGTGACTTATTCGAACTCCGAATATAGTCAATAGTGAACTCATTTTGAAGCTCTCAATGAGACGCATCTAATGAAAGTCGTTTCACTCGATTCTGACAATTGTGCTTCAAGTTATGACCAAAATAGTGAATGGCGGGAAACACCCACACTCACTCCACAACTTCTACAAGCTCACACACACACTACAGGAGCTCAAAAATAGTGGGGAGGGGTAGACCACAGTCCTACACACACATTTCAAGCATTACACACACATAGAAGATCAAAGAGAAGATAGAAATCTGCCAGAGAGAAGCAAATTCGAAAATCAGGAACTCTCCTTCTTCACAACGGCAAAAAGTCCCTACAAAGAGTCACAAAGTGACTTATATACATGTGCCCTAAATTTGGTCCTTTCACACAAGAGACCGGAACTTTATTACTAAAAAGTGACTTTCCTACTAATTTACAAGGGATATGTTACAATAAGTTGGGCTTATGCATCTAGAGGACTCCTCTAGTGCATTTACGTGGCTTGAGGGAATTTCCTAAGACTTTGAAGAAGAAAACTGTGCCCATTAATTTGAAAATTTTGGGGCTCTTCTTTTGTGCTTCTCTACTCTGCAACACCTAGTAAGAGGAAAACAAGAACATGGAAGGATACTAGAGAAGCCCAATCGCAAGTGGAATAGAAAACTCTTGGAACTGGAAGAAAGCGTGAGATATGCAAAAAGCAAAATAGAAGATATCGCCTCTCAAAATCCCTCACATGTCGAAACTCCATCCGCTTCACTTCATCCCACCCCACCACCCATTGTAAATAAACCACAACTAGGGTGTGTTTTTGTAGATCCAACCCTAGAAGGCTTGGACATTATGTTCAAGGCCTACCAAGGTCGACTTCAAGAAGGGCCAACAGCTCCAAACCTAGACAAGAGTTACCCTACAGCAGATTTAGAGATTAAATGGACCAAGATGTGCATGAATATGGTAGAAATAACTTAGGCTATGCTCCAGACCATTCAATCATTCAATCAGAAAAACTCTGTCAAATTGAATTTTCATTTCTAGGGCTTAATAGAAAGATTAGAGCAGTTGGTAAACAAGCCACAGGTTTCTTTACCTCCACAGGCTCAACCAATTGTTGAAAGAAAAAGTTCACCACCAATGGGAGCTTATGTTCCTAATTCCACAAATGATGGAATGCCTCTTTCAATTCAGGAGCACTCTCAAGAGTTCTTGCGGGGAAAACAAGAAGAAAAATGGGCCAAGGAGAAGGATAATCCCCCTCCTATTTATGAGATTGATGATCTTCATGATCAATTTCCCCAAGACATTCCATCTATATATGAAGACCAAGTAGAGCAACAAGAAGATGAAAGATTAGAATTTGAATCTAATTCTTTACAAGAGTTTCCACAATTCACAGGCCCATGGGAATCTGAATCTCTTCAGATCAGAGCTCCCACAATATTGGTAAGGCATGAAGACTCAGTCGTTCCAAGGAACAATGATGTCGTGAAGAACACTAAGGTTCAGTGTCATCTCATTGTAGAAGAGCTGCTCAAAATAAAACACGAGCTATAGCAACATGTGGTGAATCAAGTTCCATAACTTGATTCCAATATGCCAAAAGCAGGCTCTAAGCAAAAAGTTCTAGAGATACCTCTAGACAAAATAGGGGACATGAGTTAAGGTGAAGAAGGTAATACTTATCTTCCAATCACCTACCAAGGTTACACAACCAAAGCTATCTTAGATTTAGGTGCTGGTGTTGTAATTGCGACCACCTCCTTGTGGAAACAATGGGGCAAACTTGCATTAAGACCAACTAGAATGAAGCTTCAAATGGCTGACGGCCATATTAAAGACCTCTAGGATTTCTTGAAGGCCTAACTCTAACCACTTGTGGTGTATATTTTGAGCACACCTTTGCCATATGTGACTTTGGCAAAAATAATTTCTATGAGATGATCCTAGGAAGACCCTTCCTACAACAACTGCAAATAGTGCAAGATTGGGGAACCAACTCTTTGCACTTGCACCACTTAGTAGTCACCACCAGGGTCAATCTAAAAGATTATACCTTCAAAGATGTACCACCCCTACAGTGGAATCCTATCCACAAAGTGCAAGAAGATTCAATCTCTGTGAATTCTCAAAGTTCTTTTGATCCATCGTGAATGCATGAAGATACTCACTTGTGGACGTGCAAGGTCGTAGAGGAAGAGGAAAGACGCCTGAAAGTGAGAGAAGAAGGAACTTGTCAAGGAGAGACACTAGTTAGAGACCCAACCTACACATAGATGATCTTTCTAGATGAGGAATTTGAGCATGTACAAACAAGATATGGAAGGTGTTCTAGCTTGTTGTGTCTAGGACGATGAACATAGTAGTTGGTTGCGACAAGCCCATGAAGGATTGCCAGGGAATCATTATTCTTAACAACCAACATTGCAAAATCTAAAATGCTTAGGAGTGTATTGGCCTAGCATGGACAAAGAAATACATGAATGGATTAAGAATTTTCCCATGTGCAAAGAGAGAAAACCAGTGGAGCATGCCACCTTTTATCACGTGTCATTAATTCTAGATTGGAGCACTCCATTGGTAGAATTTATGAGATTAGGAACACTACCTAATGAGGCTAGTCTAGCAAGGAAAAAAAGCATGGAGCAAGAGGCTCAGGACTATGCCTTAGTAGGAGACAACCTATCCCGAAGAGGAAAAGATGGTTACTTAAAAATGTGCATTCATGATTCAGATGATTTGAAAATCTTAGAAACTAAACATAATGGTGTTGCAGGTGGACACTTCGGCCCTGAACGAGTAATTAAGACCATTCTATTCTCACAAATTTGGTGCCCTACTCTTCATATGGATGCACATACCTATGTGAAGAAATGTGATACATGCCAACATGCACAATATCCTATTAGGAAAGATGAGATGCCTTTGAGGCCGATGATGGGAGGATGTGCATTGTCAAAGTGGGGTATAGAATTTGTAGGTCCAGTTAACCCCCTTGCTAGAAACTCCCATGTAGAGTACATTATTGTAGCTACATATTACCTTACAAAATGGGTAGAAGTCAAAGCTACGACAAAGAATGATGCTCAGACAACGGCTAAGTTCTTATTTGAGAACGTGTTCACGAGATACTGGTTACCAATAGAGTTAGTAAGCAATAGAGGTATGCACTTCTTGAACGAAGTCATTGAAAACCTTCTCCAAGAATTCTTGGTGATACATAAGAAGTCTGCCCCCTATCATCCACAAGCTAGCGGACAAGCCGAGAGCACAAACAAGATCCTATGTAGTGTCTTGACTAAACTAGTAAATAATAAACTTTCTGATTGGGACAAACAACTTCATCATGCTGTTCGGACTTACCGAGTTGCCTAAAAAGTAGTACTCAATGCCACCCCATTTTAGATGGTCTTGGGACAAAATGTTGTGCTACCATTGGACTTCCTAATACCAGCTTTAAAAGTAGCACAAGAGCACAAGTGGAATGGACATGAGTTGTCCTCCAGGATCTTTGATCTAGAATGTTTAGGCAAGATGAGGCTAGGAGTGGTAGCGGGCATCTATGATGCAAAGAAAAGACAAAAGGAATACTTTGATGCACACATCAAAGATAAAGGATTGAAGGAGGGAGACCTAGTGTTGGTTTACATACTAAAGCAGCATGCTCAAAAATTGGAGAAACGAGCGATTAGGCCTAGATGTCAATCACATGGCCATGTGCCAAACATGAGGTGCAATTTCTTTTCGAATAATCGATTGACGTCCCTTTGTGACCATAGAGGTAGGACAAGGAAAAAGTGTAAGGACTGTGAGAACATTGATTGACTCCAGTGTAGCAACTAGTGTAGTTAGACTTTCATACTGCCAAGACTTGCAAGTGAACATCAATCCCATAGAAGCCTATCTCATAGAATTGGGAGGTGTGGAAACCCCTTGTTTGGGTGAGGTAGAGATTCCCATCTATCTTCAAGATGTTCCACTGAAAGTCAAAATGCTAGTGTGTCATGATGGGGACCTTACAATGCCACTTGTCTTGGGTCAAGATTGGATTTACAACCATGCAGTCAACTTGAATCTAAGAATTCAACTTGTTCAAGTTTGGGTACACGAACAATGCATTACATTAGAATTAGAGAACTGCATGTTCACAAATCCAGGTCTCACACTTTCCCTTAGTTCTTCTAAGACTAATCTTATAGGAGAAGATGTCGTGTGTGTCAATAGCTCTATGATGCAAAAAGACTTAATCATGGAAGAACAAGCTCAAAGGTAGAGGATCCCTCTTCTTTTTCAAATACTACTGCAGTTAGAACAATTCAACCAAAGAGGCAAGTAAAAAAGTACAAGAGAATTGCTGTAGCAAATAGCAAAAGAGAATTCAAGAAGAAGGTAGTCACGGGCATGAAGTAGATATGGGTATGAAAAGTAGAGCAACCACCAGTGTTGCCACAACAATATCCATCCAAGAAAGCCAACCAGACCAGAAGACGAATGAAGAAACTAGGACAAGCTCAACCACAAGGTATCCGAAAAGTTTGGGTGCCTAAGAAATTAACTGTAGCTCAACAAGGACAATTATAAATATGGGTACCCGAGATGCTCTTATATACACAACAACCTATGTTCTCCCACACCAGTAAAGTCTCAACAAAGAAGACAAGAAAGGGCAAGGGTCAGAACCAAACACCAAGACCAAAAGCAGAACAACTCATTTGTTCAACAAGAGTTAGAAGACTAACAACAATGGTATTGGTATGGAAGCCAAACACACTAGTAGCCCCAGCATAACCAAAGAACCAACCACGTCGGATACAAAATTTAAGAAACCATCTACAGATGAAGAATCCCAATGTGATCTCTATGCAGTCCAACATGGTTCTCAAATGGATCCCTATGAGGAAGAATGATCAATTGTCATCTTGAGATCCAATGGATAACTCCAACAAATACGACATCAACATCTGCAAGTAACATTGGAATCCTCGATGAGAGACAACCATGTGCTCCTTGCACAACCCTGTCTTTTGCACCATTTAGGCCATGCATTTCCAAAGTATGCATTAATATAGGGGCACATTACATGACCTTGAATAGACACATTTCAAAGTCCCAGGCATGAGAGCACATTGACATATGTCAACTATATTTTGATACTAACATCTATCTTCCTATTTTGTGACATTGTTCCCCAAAAGAGAGAGAGAGAGAGAGAGAGAGAGAGATCTTGTTCCTAGGTTTGGTTCTTGGAACATGAATGAGTCATGCTTAGTTGATGTGGAATTGTTGATTACTAGGCATTTATCAGTTTTGATAGAAGTATGTCTTGGCTAGCAGATGATATTATTGTTGCCTTATCTAGTAGATGTCCAAAACTTGGCATGAATATGGCATCCACAACTATTTTTACCCCTTACCATGGTAGGAGGGAAGAGCTTGAAGGTCTACAATGTGAGCGATGCTTAACTACTATATGTACAAGAGTATCCAAGGAAATATCTGCAAGGGGTAGTTCTGGTACCCTGCAAATCCTTCTATGTATACCGGGTGAGAAGACTCCTGCTTATGGTGAGCTAAAGAGAATATGTGAAACTCAGCTTGGTGTAGTTACCCAATGCTATTTGTCAAGGAATATAAACAAATTCAATTCTCAGTATTTGGCAAATGTTGCTTTGAAGAGAGGGGATAGGACCAGGCACTTGAAGAATCTCATTAGTGGACCATCAACAAGGGCATTCATCAACAACGATAGACTAGCGAATGGTCCATCACAATGATGGGTGTACAACATGAAGAGATTTGCATCGACTGACCATTCACCATGGTAAGAATCTCCTACTTGGGAAACACTATAACAATGATAGATTAGGAAACCTCTTCGTCAGCATATCCTTGAGCACTTAGCTCAAGACCTCCATTTTTTGCACCATACTTCTTCCAATGCATTTTCCAAGTAAGCATGCATAGGGCCACATTACAAGGACATGCACAAGGCACATACTTTCTTCAACCCATGCACTAACACACTTACCCATCATTCACTATGGGTTATGAGTACTTGGCATGACTACTATGAACATCACCTTTTGAAGATCTGGAGGACATCACAGGGACAACATCAATACCTAGGAAGTAATTTGAAGCTCGTATTTGCGCCAATTCAACCTTGACAACCTCTTTTTGAGCAACTAATAGTTCTTGGAAGCTCATGACACATTCTCGCTCGAATCCAAGGAAGAAGCACATACAAAGGATGGACACTACCTCCCAAAGCACTACATGGAAAAACCCTTACCACAAGGGTCTGTCAGGGACAACAGACTCGAGAGGGGGGGAGTGTTAGCACTCAAGGTCTGGAATGAGGTGCAAGAACATGTCAATGAATTGTACACACAAGAAGAAGGAGCAAGTAGGGAGCTCCAAGAAGTACATGTCAAATTTTGAGAAGGAATCCCTATAAAAATAGTGATTTTCATCACTAAAAACCATTGTAAATATCAATTCTCCTTTTTCCAACTCCATTTTCTCAAGACAAGGCATCCTTGAGCTTGAGGACCATAAGAAGTATGATCCTACCAATTTTCATAATTTTTAGACTCCGTTTGAGCCCTCAAACAAGCCCTAGAACCTAGTTCTTAACTAGGTCAGACACTAGGTCTTGGCCAAAACTAGTCAAAAACTATAAACGGAGCTAGAGAGCTCATTTTTGTGGTTAGCATCTTTGATGTTAGCTTCTTGTAGATTTGAGCTTTTGTAAGAGAACTCTTTTGTAATCGAAGCTTTCCATTGTTCCTCTCTTTGATCTTGCCTTGTGCACGTGTGTGTATATGTGTGCATGCTAGTGTCCTTCTCACTCACACATTTGTGCCTTCACATGCTCATGGTTTTCATACCAATCCTCACATCTCCACGGATTGACAAGTAAAGGAGGTGGTGCTTACACTTGAGCTACACCAAATTTTAATGATCTTAATTATTCTTGATGAGCCCTTCACCTTCAAGCATGATTTTAAGCTTTCTTGTTCTAATAGGTGAGAATTGAGAGAGCCATAAGAATAGGTGAAGCACTTGGAGGGCTATCGACAAGGGAAATATCCTCCAACAAATTTTTCTCCATCTATGTTGTCTTTGCATAGATATTCTAATGGCTATTCCATCCATGATGACCTTCCCCTAAAAGAGGTCATGGTCATGCTTTCCTAATATGGCATCCATGGTCACCAATGTGTACTCCATCTATTGCCACTCGGAATGATGTCTATACCTAGGTTTTCCCATACATGACAAATCTCGGATTAAGTATTGTTGGATCACTAGCAAGTGCCCTTTGGTAATGCATGCTACACATGGAGTAATTCCTTGAGAAGCTAAGAGTTGAGCTCATTAGCTCACCCAATGGAACCAAGAATGAGGAAAAAAAACTTGAGTCAGCAAAGGATGATTTCTATGGCATGAGAAACCCTCAAAGGGTCCACAAAAGCTATCCTACAAGAGTCAAAAGCGTTGCTAGCCCCCCAATAATGAGACCCGATAGTGGAGATATTGTAGATGCAAGTGGTTTGTGCTTAGCCTCATTAGGCCTAACACATGCGCATCTCAGTAGATCTCCAAATGAAGGTTTCCACCACATGCATGGAATAAGATCAAAACACCAACTAACATGGATACTCACACATTTCTAGGGACACCTCGTATAGAGGGTCCCAACATATGGACAATCCTTATGCCTACTATGCATGGTCTATGTGCCATGTATCAAGTTGCATGGTCACACATGCATGTCCATATACACCTTGTAGAGGGTCCCAAATATACATGTAATCTATGTGCTAGCCTTAGTGGGAATGGCACTATGTGCACATATATGGACACTTTGTATAGAAGGCCCCATCTTGCAATCATGCAAAAATACAAACCTACCAAGATCAAAGTACAATACTTAGAGGGATGAGTCATAGATGCCAAAAAAAATCTCATCGTGATTTGTATCTACCTTGTACTAACACAAAGGCAGCCCATGGTAGTGGAATACTTCAAGACCATCTTTTGCTCCTAGTAACCATTCATATAGGTACTTGGAATCCCATGACTATCATGGTACTAAGCATCTCTTGAACTAACTATCCTGGACTAACTACCATGACCCCAAACATGGAAATCACATGGTTTCCACCGAGAGAAAGATGCACATAGTTGAGAACTCTATGGGATGAGAGAGAGAGAGAGAGAACTTTTCATAGATTCTGAGGGTCAATCACCATAGAAGTAACCCCCCCCCCAAGAGTCTATCTCAAAAGGCCCACCTCAGCATACTATAACCGAGGTCGGGTAAGTATAGGGATAACATCAACCAATAAGTATCAAATCTTGTGCATTAAATAGAGTCATATAGACTTGTAACCCCCAATGTTCCACAACCTATGTGGCTTGAAGCATCAATGCTATAAAAATATACATCATGTGTTGTTGCAATATGAAAAAATATTGATGATCTCCACTAACACATGAATGATTAGCATATCCAATAGCATGCCATAACATTGCTCACCCAAAAAGGTGCTCACTAACACGTGAATTATTAGTACATCCAATAGCACTACCGTACTCTGCCTAGTCCTCCATCCCTTAAGATTTCTTAGCTCGAAGTCCTAGAACACATGCTCAGTTCTACATATCATCTTGAGTACTCTGCCCATCAGTGGAGACCCACTGAATCTTTGGCATAGTGCATCCATATCATGCAAAAAATAGGGACCAAACTATGGCCTCTAAAGAAACAACAAAAGTGAAAAAGAATGCAATGAAATACCTAAATGCTCCAAGAAAATGAAACAAAATCAATGCATGAATAATGTTATCAAGCATAAACACACCATGGATGCACCTTCTCAAAGGTACTTCAAGGAATTCTATGTAGAAAAGTGGCTATGTGCATGTTGGCTATGCCATTTGTCTACAAGTCCATCAAGGTTGAAAAGAAATAAGACTAGCATTGCATATTTTCGATTTCCAAGTTCCTAGATAAGGTGATAAATCTCCTTGCATGGTCATTTGCATACTCTTGGATCAAACCCTTGAAAGCGGAAAATTTAATGTTTATTCTTGACAAAAGATTTGTGAGATCTTCCATTGCTACTTGATTATCCTTGAGGTATCAAAAGTTGATTCTAGCATCCTTGTAGTTTTCTCTTTAGAAGGAGTATTTTGAGATAGTCCTTGACAGAAGCCTATAGCAATTCTTAAGGGTAGGGATTAATGGTCCTTCAAGAATTGTGATAAGAAGGCGTCTTCCTCTCATAGGTCTTTATGAGACTCTTGAGATGACTGAAGCTTTTTCTAATGGCTCAGTTGTGGATCATGTACCCACCTACCATCTACTAAGTAGAGCCTAGATAGGCATGAATTTGATGGAATACGGAATAGAAAGAGAAAGATTAATCCAAATATGGTACTTGCACAACACATGCAAGGATCGCACCAAGCATGCCAATCTTTAGCTTCCCTCATGAGGTGGCCACTTTAAGGACAAGCTCCCCTGGAAGAAGTATACTCCCTAACATGTTTATGCAAGGAACACCAAGTACCAAGATGTGAAATATAGAGAGTTTAGGGAAAAAAATGTATCTCTTTGAAGTATACAAGAAGGTTCTATAAGAAGGAGGTCAAATCTAAAAAGAAATAATGACAATCATAACACAAAAGCCAATACAAAGAAAGTTGTTGGCAAGTTGGAGTCTCAATTCTAGACCCTATGATTGTCTCGATAGACCAAAAGTCCACACACTATTATATTGAAAATGATGTTGAAATTTTTGGTATCAGTTTGTAAGCACAAGAATAAGGCTTGAGTTGAGATGTTCTAAATGTCCACTATCCTAAGCCATACCTACTTAGTCGCTCACACCACTAGGGCTACATCTCACTCTTCAATAGCACAAATGAATCACTCACGACTTATTAAACCTTAGAATTTTGATGATAAAGAAAAAATTAGAGAAAAACAATAGGGCATACAACCCAACACACAATAGACAACTACAATGATCCAACATACAAATTATTCAAAAGGCACCTTCAAGCAAAGCAAAATCAATGATAAGGTCCAATCAAATTTTTACTTGTGATATCTAGTACTCAACAAAGCTAGAGATAGCCTCACACTTAATAAGGGCTATCATAGGACCAAGGATTACAACATGAATCCAATAGAGAATGATCAATAACCAGGTACACAATTATGGCTATAAAAATTAAGACTTCTTTTGCACATCAATATACATCTAGAAATGATTCTTCACATACATAGATGACTCTAGACTCTTGTGCGAGTAAAAACTACACATAGGTATAACCCAACACACATATGTGCCATTCAAGTCTCAAGAATCAAAGATCTTCTTGAATAGGTAGGAAAGATACCATCCCGAGAGAAGCAACATGTGTATTCCAAATGTAATCTCAGTTATCTTGGAAGGAGTCATAAGGCCCCTCTTATAAAGAAGCTTGATGTTCGTGTGAGTAGCTCTACATGCACAAAGCATTCCATAGAGGAAAGTAAAAGGGCCACTGACAATGGCATGCACACCACAAGAGAATATGTCCAAGGCAAGAGGGTTCCCAAGTTTGGCATCTACTCGCATATACACATGGAAAAATGACATTTGGGCTAGGCCCTTTTGCACTTGTGCTTCCATCTCTTCCTCTCACACCACCCCATTTTTGGTCTCTTTATATGCTCTTGGCCCAACTTTTTCAATTATTCAAGGATGTGACCAAGGATCTAGCCTACAAATGAGTGGACAATCAAGCACAGATAGCCATAGTGGACCTACCAACAGTGCCAGTTGATCACCATATATACCTCACTCCATTAGAGCTTTGCATGGTAGAGTTTTCATAGTCCAATCAAACACTCTTTCTTCTAGAGTGGACTTTACCTCATACTAGATCTTAGTCCTCTTGCATCTTCTAGTAGACATCACTTGTATTTCCCCAATCTACCAACCTCAAACTCTAGTCAAGTTATTCATCTACAATTGACCTCTACATGCTCAAATGACTTTAGTCATTTGCCTTAATTTCCTTAGTCGGATAGACTTGGTATAGGTCCTCATACAAGTGTTGCTCCACAATTGACATGACCACTTGCTAGCATCATTTGACTTATCCTCAAATAGTGAGTGTTTGTTCACAGTTGTCCTCAAGGAGGTAGAAGGTGATGGAGTGTGTAAAGGTGTGTGTGTGCACAAAAGTGAGTGCATAAGTGTGTGTGTGTGTGTGTGTGCTAGAGTGCATGTGTGAGAGTGTGTGCGAGTGTTTGTGTGTGTGTGATGGTCTGAGAGTGAATGTATGGGTGTGTGTGGTGGTGTGTGAGTGTGTGTATCAGCATGTGAGTGTGTATATGAGTGTTTGTTGTGTATGATGTGGGAAAGGGATTGTGGAAGTGACTGTGTGTGAGAGAAGTGAGGGAATGTGTGTTGTGTGTGTGTGTGTGTGGATGGGGCCATGTGAAAATTTATGTATGTATGAATGAGAATGAGGTTCAATGTGTGGGTGAGGGAGGGGGAGTGATGACTAGGTGCATGGGCAGGGTTGTGAACATAATGCAAAGGATTTCCTACTAGTTAAGAGCATGCAAAAGCTATCTACAATATAAACGACTTTTGAATAAACTATTTAGAGTCACACTTATAGTGCTACAATCACTATCTCTTTTAAGGGAAAGGGAACTTGAAAAGATTTCTCTTAAGTCCTCTTCCCTAGAGGAGATAGAGAAAGTCTAGATTATTGCTTCAATGGAAGTTAGTTCAGTTTATTTATAGAGATAGTATGGTCAAGGATTTGTCTCTAGAGTAAGTAAAGCTAACTTACTCCTAGAGGTATAGTCTAGAAAGAGTTTAGCTCTTTATATTGTCTGGATAGAAGTGTCACGATCTTATTAAAGGTAATAAGGAGATTAATTAGTCACAATGGTTAGATTGAGTCTGACCCGAATCCTCTAGTGGAGATCTGACCCGAATCCTCTAGGGGAGATGTTGTTCTATTGTTCTATCTCTAGTGATGTTGTTTGATTAGAATAGTTGTTCTGGTAGTTCACATTAGAGAGTCTTGAAGTAGTAGAATGATGGATTTGGATTTTAGTATTCAAGAGATAGGGATAAGTATGACCAATAGGAGCATCAAAATGTTACTTAGTGTTTTGTTATGAGGATGATAGTTTAGCACCATTTGTGAAGATTGGTATTCAAAGATTATCTCACTCGCAAGAAATGCTTATGCATTCAAATGGAAAACTAATGGAAATAGAAATTATTAGATTTTGCAATAGAGTGCCAATGAGATTCTTCCAAGGAACTTAGTCCAACTTATACATGGATGAAAAGTCAAGAACCTCTTAAATTGTAGTATGTAGAGATTTCATCTTATAACCAAGAAACTCTTATATAAAAATTAGGATGATGGATTTACATAGGATACAAGAACAATTTAGGTCAAAATTATTTCTTGTGAGTGCATCCAAGGTTTAAGAACAAACTAAGGAGTTGAGAAATATTTTTTCTAGAGGGATATCAATTCACTTTCCTTATCGGATTTTATTTTCTATTTCATAGATGATTACATGGTTTATTATCTCCACATAGTTAAGGTGAAGATTAACCTACTTTGTTTGCAACATTTATCTTTCATGTTATTACTCCAAAGAGGTTACATAAAGTATTAAACATCACATTTTATGGACTTAGGTTACCTTGATGATGTTTGATATAATAGGAGTGATAGTTGAGAAGTAAGATGTATGTAGGAGATGTTGAAATTGTTTAGGATAGTCTCCCAAATTTTAGTTACCTTTGAGAAATGCTTCTTAAGGGGAAGGATACAAAGAAATATCACATAGAGATGACCACGTACTTATGGTAGATGGAATTCAATGGGAGTGATTAGCACATCCTAACTCTATCTTTTAATAGGTCCTTCCATCACAAATTTGGAAGAAAAAAATGGACTTAAGGGGAAGGAAAATTTACATGAGAACTCTTTCTAGGATCGTTTGAGAAGAGCACACACATGAATACCATGTAGCACTCATTTAGGTGCTTCCTGGTGGACCAGAAACCTCATATGCTTATATATAGATAGATAGATAGATAGATAGATAGATAGATAGATAGATAGATAGAGAGAGAGAGAGAGAGAGAGAGAGAGAGAGACTTGTCACATGGTCGGGAGGGGGGAAAGATGCACCTCATGGGGTGAGTTTCTTCATGCAAAAACTTTTCTTGATCTTTAGCATTGCTACTCGGAAATAAATAAGGAATTATCCTCCAAAAATAGAGCAAATCATTGAAGATGAGTATGGGTTGTGTCCTTCTTTTTGTTTATATGGCTTGTATCTTGTCTTGTCGGCAAGCAGGATCTTGATGGTTGATGACATTCGCATTAGAGCAATCTCTCAACTCGAAGGTGAGGCATAGTCGCATTCACAAATTCATTAGAGCTCATAGGGCCAAGATGGTCTAGCTTGACAAGATCTCTACTCTCTTATTAGGAGTGATGCGGGATGTGATTAGGAAGAGAGGAAATCATGAAAGACACATGCAAGCTGATGCTGAAATGTCCAATTTTCCTTACCAGGGCTTTTACGTACGTAGATGGTGGGTTGGTGCTATATGAATCCAATGGCATGGGTTGAGGATGTCATCGTACTCTCTCACTTCCGAGGAGATGAAAGATGCACATGCTCTCCTAGGGAGAGTGAAGGTGATCAACAGGCTACCTGCTTGCTCCATTCATGTAGAGATAGGGGGTGATGAGAGGCATCATCATCATCATCCCCTCAAGATGGTGTGTGCAAAGGGTGGGCGAAGGACAATTTGAAGGAGGATAATTTGTTTCTCTCTCAGACATCATATGAAGGCGGTGTAGGAGGCTGGAAGGTCATCATGATTTGAGGTTGGAGTAGGTGCTTCTTGGAGAACTTTAAAGGGGCTTATAGGACAACCCATGTGTGCCCGAATCAGAGGCTCAAGGCCGCTCTAAGAGCAACGTAAGAGGCTTGCCCAAGACAAGCCCGAAGGGACAGCCCAAGGGCTGTCCAAAGGGGCAGATAGCAGCCAGCCTAGAGGATGGTACGCAAGGGAGCCAAAGGGCAGCCCCATCATGTCACCCCTAGGGGGTGGTGCAGCTAGCAAGCAACCCAAGCGGCCACCCAATAGTGTGGTACCACCACTAGCAGCCTATCATAAAAAAATTTATATCCATCGTAAATTTCTTGGGCATGAAACATTGACCCCACCCACATAATCGAGCCCAAGCTATAAGGATCATATTTGATGATGTTTGCACATGCAACTATATTTCTTTTATTGTTCTGCACACACAGGCATATTTGGTACTGGCCTCGCAAAAAAGGTGGGTACCACACTTTTGGCAGACTTGGGAACTCGACCCTTTCATGACACATTGTGTTCACACATGGAATCTTTTGGATTTTCTTTTTCCTTTGAGAGTACAATGAATTGGAAACACACTCACGCACTTGACCTCGTAAGGTAGAGGCACCCATCCTTGAGAAACTCAAGATATGTCCAGCCAAGACTTGAACTCAGGACTTTCTCCAAGAGACTCAAGGCGTCAAACAACTAGGTTATGCAGGCTTGGATATCTTTTAGATATTTTGGTTTCTTCATCAATTTAAAGCCATGATATAAAACATCAATGTTCACTTGTAAATTTTTGTAAATCGACACTCAAAGAAAAATGCACCTCCACACAAACAAAATAACATTAGTAAGATATATGATGACAAAGTATGTATCTATGTGATCTATGTGCTTATGTGAGCTATACAAGATGTATGTGTGCTTAGATAACTACTTGTGTCTGATAATGGATGAATGTGTCCATAAGAAGTTGATGAACATGTGAATGTATGTGTGTTGATAAGTAATTTCATGTGTACTTGTGTTTGAATGTGAATATGATACATGTGTGTTTTTCGTGATAAATAAAGAGCATAACATCAACATTTAATGAATATGAGGTTTGCAAAAAATAAAAAAAAAAAATTAAATAAAGCAAAAAAATTTGAACAAAAAGGCACAATAAAATACCACAATCATGCAATCAGAGCTAAAGAACCAATGGATATAAATATAGAAAATCTGCAAAGATAAGAGGGGTGCCATTCTAGGGAAACTTGGGTAGAATTTTTGGAGAATTGGTATACTATGGTGATGATGTGTTTTGGAAACAAATCAGAGGTGTGCGTGGGAGAATGTGGCTATTCTAAACAAGTTAGAGTGAAACCTCAAGATTCATACCCAATTCCAGATAGCTGATCTCACACACACACATACACACACACACACACACACACACACACACATATATATATATATATATATATATATATATATATATATATATATATATATATATATATATATATATATATATATATATGTGTGTGTGTGTGTGTGTGTGTGTGTGTGTGCATACATACATACCTGTTGAAAATCAAGTCCCAACCATTAAAAAAAACTTATTGACAAGTTTTTCAAGTGGACCAATCATAAGGAGGAACCAAAGTCATCGAATCAAGTTAGCAGCTTCACCGAAATCAATCACATTCAAATCGCATCAATTACCCACAAAAGTGCACTTACTTTGATTGGTGAGTGGCTAACTAGATTCTAGGAAAAGTAAACATTCTATATAACCATCACTCTCCCTTTTCTTCTTTAGTTTCATGAGTTTGAAAGGTTTCCCACTTAGTTTAGTGAATTCAAAAACTCGAGTAAGCAACCCCCTTCCTTGCTTATCTCATTTTCTCATCATTTTGCTCCTCTTTATCTAGAGACATAGATAGGTTCATGGTTCTGTTTGTACCAAATTGTAGCGCACAATCTCCTCTCTTGTTATAATCATTTTTGGCATATAGTTCCCCAAAGTGTGCCAAAGTTTCAAGTTTTTCTATTGAGAGAGTTGTGAGAAATTGCCAAGTTTGCAAAGTTATATGTCTACACATAGGTAGAGAGTGTTGGAAATAGATAGCCCATATTAAAATGGATGGCTCTCCTGACTAAAAGGTTCATTTGCATTGATTCAAAGATATTTGAATAGCTCTTAGGGTCTAGTTTATGTTTACAAAATTTCATTTTGATTCTCTGTGCAAGTACAAAGAAACCTTTAGAATAGTGAGTACATATCTCTATTTGTGGGCCTAGTGGAGGCAAGCCATCTTCCATAGATGCATTGGGGTGTTAGAATCTTCGCCCCATTAGTGATGTCTGAGCATTATAGAGGCTTCAAGGCATCATTGGACATGATATTGAAGACTTGAAGGCCTCAAGAAACCTCGTTGAATCACAAGGAGTACTTATCAAAGCAAGGAGACATCAAAAGGGGGCTACATCAATCAAGAGCTTAACTAGTCGAAGGTAAGCAAGGGCAAAGCTATCAAAAGGTAACATCCACACCTTCTAGAGAATAGGAGCACTTTAGAGCTCAATATGGTTGAGTATAGTGCACAAATAGAGAAGTTACAAAAAGGCAACTATCAACCATGGAAATTCAGAGTTAACAACTACCTTATGGAAAAAGGATTGTGGGGATTTGTGAGCAACACAGAGCCAAAGTCTCATGTACATGATCCACCACTTGAAAGAAAGGTCAAGGCACTTAATGAACATTGGATAGAAAGGGATAGGTGATTAATACTCGTGCTATCTTAACAAATAAGCAATAGCATAATAGGAAATGTACAAGACCTGGACACATCTAAGTAGGTTTGGGAGACCTTGGAGAAATTATGTTCTTCATCAACCAAGGCAAGGAAGATTCAACTCAAGAATGAGCTAAATAATCTTAAGAAATCACCAAGCACTAACATTAATGAGTACATTTTGAAGGTTAAGGAGCTTGTAGATGCCCTAGGCTCAATTGGGACCCCAATCAAAGATGATGATCTTGTTGCTCACACTCTCGATGGCTGAGAGAGGATGAAAGGTGAAAAGCATTCACCAAATCAATGTATGTGAGGGATTCCAAACCACAATTTGATCAATTAGTCACATTGATGGTAACTAAGGAGATGAACCAAGGAGGTTCACAATCAAAGGGCATACAAACCCAAGTTTCCTATGTAGGCAGAGGCAAAGGCAAAAGAGGTGGACAAAATTCTCAAGGTAGAGTGAGAGGAAGTTCAAACTTAAGATCAAGAAACTAAAAAGGCTTCAACCAAAGCTATTGATGAAGAGGAAGATGAAGGAGCAAAGGAAGAGGAAGGAGCCAAGGAAGAGGAAGAAGATCACATGGAAGAGAAGCATCCAATGGAGAATGCTACGATTGTGGAAAACAAAAACATTTTGCAAGAGATTGTTGGTCCAACGGAGGAGGAAATCAAGGATACAAAAGGATTCAAGGTAACTATGCTAGTACATCAATAAATTCAGAAAATGAGAACTTACTGATGATGTATGGTTCGAGTGAAAGAGTCAATTCAAATTTTACATGGTATATAGATAGTAGTTGTAACAACCATATGAGTTGCAATAAATATGTTTTCTTTAATTTACACTCACCCACCATTGAAGGACATGTAGAGATAGAGGATGAAACTATGCACAAGATTACACATGTGGGAGATGTTTTATTGAATGCATCTCAAAG
The DNA here is from genome assembly GCA_020310875.1 of Ceratopteris richardii. Classification (NCBI taxonomy): domain Eukaryota; kingdom Viridiplantae; phylum Streptophyta; class Polypodiopsida; order Polypodiales; family Pteridaceae; genus Ceratopteris; species Ceratopteris richardii. Next base: position 151,601,273 of record CM035423.1, on the reverse strand, counting down.
CTCCAAGGTGTTGAAGGATGTGTTGCATGTGCCAACCATCACCGAGAATATGATTTTAGTGGGCCAAATGTTGAAAGAGGTTATGAGGTGAGGTTCAATGATCAAGGCTGTTTTCTGAAGATTTCATGGAGGACTACAATCTCATAAGGAAAGAAGCAAGAAAGACTCTTGACCATGGAGGAAAAGCCATCAACCCCTCACACAATCTACATGTCAATTGGAAATAAACAAATTTCAAAGGTCGACTCGTGGCATAAAAGAATTGGCCACGTAAACTTAGAAAGGATGAATGACATGCAAAGGAAGGGCCTCTTGAGTGGTCTACCTGATCTTAAGTCTTAGAATATGCAAAATTTGCACCATGCTTGTCAATTAGGGAAACAAAGTAGATTGGCATTCAAGAAGAGAGCACATGTGAGCAATGAAGTGTTGAATCTCATACACACAAACATATGGGGACCTACAAGGAGTTCATCCATTGGAGAGTAAAATATAATTTTTCACATTTATAGATGATCATTCAAGGTTTGTTTTGATGTATTGCATGAAGAAAAATGTAGAGGTGTTTCATCACTTTAAGAGGTTCAAAAACCTATTCAAGAAGAAGACAGGGAAGTATATAAAGACTCTCCGATCCGAAGGAGAGGAAGAGTATCTTTTAAATAATTTTTTGATTTTGACATGAACATCGCATCCAAAGGAAATCCACTTGTAGGTATACACCTCAAAAAAATGAGGTGGCAGAGAGGAAGAACACATATATAACAGAATTGGCTAGACATATGCTAAATGAAATGAATGTTCATAATTCTTATTGGGCTGATGTAGAAAATATAGCCATCTAGATTATGAATAGGTTTCCAACCTCAAGGGTACATGGAGCTACACCATATAAATCTTGCTATGGTAAGAAACCCAACCTTTCACATCTCAAAGTATTTGGTTGTGTGTGTTATGTTCACATACCTCAAGAATTAAGACACAACTTAGACCCATAGGCAGATAGGCGTATATTTCTTGGACATTCTTCACAAAAAAAGGGTTTTAGACATTATAATCCTAGCATCAAAGAGGTTAAGGTATCTACAAATGTAATATCTGATGCGTTTCTACCTTGTTATGGTAGCAAATATATGTTATATGTTGAAGATGCATATGAAGTCAAGAAGAAGTTCAAAGAACAACAACAAAGCATGGAGATGAGTGGTCCAACCAATTCAATAACGGATTCATAGGAGAGTACCACATTAGTTTGGCAAGGTAGTTTTGGAGGATAAAAACTCCTATCTATGCAACAAAAGCAAATGAATCCTCCTAAGATCCTAATGCTTTTAGATAGAGGTTCTATGTTTTCTGCATTTCTCTAAGTACATGCAAATATTGTATATAAAAATTTAAAAACTGACTTATAGAGCTTTGAAAAGAGAGTAAAATCACTCCATTTGGACACTAATGATGATGACCCAACTTGCTACTTCAAAACATACTAGTTGATCTCTTCACTGAGTAATAACTAACTATAGAGACAATGTTCTGGACATTTCTCTAAATCTATGCAAGAACTGATCCCTAGACTTATACCACTCAAAATGGAACATATAAGATTTCCAACAGGATAAAAAATACTAGAAATGGATTCGCAATGAGGAAGAAACAACAATTACAATAATATGGGGTCTACCAAGATCATCTCTACAAACTATGTAGAGAACTGCTAGCAAGGGGTGTACTTAAGCAAGGGGCAGCTTGGGCACTCTTTTCTACAAAAAATCTAAGTGATAGTACAACTCATTAGAGGATTTAAAGGTCACATATTAACCGCTTTAACCAATCAAAAACATGTACATCTTAAAAAGAGAGGTCCAATCATATCAAGAGGTGACCTATTTCTTCTCAAATAAAATTCTTTCCATTATAGACATGATTTGATGCCTACAACTCATGGAAATCATCCTCCTTTGATTGTCGATGATATGGAAGATGGGATATGGGGCATGTTCCCACACTCTTGAGCCTGAAATGCTTCTTAACTTTCAACACTCACCCTCAATCTCAAGTCCTTTTCTTTCAGTGTTTCATCCTAGTATGTCTCTTATGTTGACTACTTCTTTGAATCCACCAAGTTTTGTACCTTTACACAACTCTATCATCATGTATGAAACCTACACTTTAGTGTTCACATATCTTATATCTAGCTCCTTTGCCATCACCTTTTGTCTAATGAAGTAGTGATGAATTTCTATGTGCTTGCTCCTTGCATGAAACATGGGATTATTAGCTAGGTAGATGCTTGAAATGTTGTCTCCATAAAGAGGAAAATCCTCCCCTTCCACTTCTAGGTCCTTAAGTGGCTTCTTATGCCATACTAGCTCACATGTAGCCATTGCTTATCCTTTATAATCAGCATCTATGGATGAACGAATACTAGTGCTGGCTCAAAGTTAAGGAGAAAGCATAAAGTGCATCAAAGAAGTGGACACACAAGAAGAAAGAGCATGTAGGGAGCTCCAAGAAATGTATGTCAAATTTTCAAAAGAAATCCCTATAAAATAGTGATTTTCATCATTAGAAACCATTTTAAATATCATTTCCCATTTTTGCAACTCTATTTTATTCAAGTCAAGGAGTCCTCGAGCTTGAGGAGTATTAGAAGTATCATCCTACCAATTTTCATGATTTTTAGACTTCGTTTGAGCCCTCAAATAAGTCCTCGAACCTAATTTTTAACTAGGCCAGACACTAGGTCTAGATAGGACCAAAACTAGTAAAAAACTATAAAAAGAGTGAGAGAGCTGATTTTTTAGGTTAGCTTGTTGTAGATTTGAGCTTTTGTAAAAGAAATCTTTTGTAATCAAAGCTTTCCATTGTTCCTATCTTTGATCTTGCCTTGTGTGCGTGTCTGTGTGTGTAGGAGTGTGCATGCTAGTGTGCTTCTCACTCACACATTTGTGCCTTCACATGCTCACAGTCTTCATACCGGTCCTCACATCTGCGCAAATTGACAAGTAAAGGAGGTGGTGCTTATGCTTGAGCTACACCAAATTTTGGCGCCATTGACGAGGATAGAGTAGAGAAATAGAGGAAGCCTTTGGAGATTCAAGCCAGATCAACCTAGCCCATTAGTAACCATCTACGAGTTCAAGGATCTGGAGATACGACGGAAAGTTGTCTACCTAGATCACACATCGAAAAAAATTTTCTTAGTAAGAGAGCATGATAGGCATGCATACACTTGGCAAGGAGACTTGATTTTCCCTCCACCAAGATCTAACATCTCCCATGGCCTGCAAGGAGTAGGATCATCCCATGATCCCTGCAAGGAGTAGGATCATCCCACGCTCATGAAAACCAGAGGGAAAGAGCTAGAGAGAGACTTGAGGTAATCTTTGCACACAATATGGGTAGAGACAGATCAAGATTTGAAGGTGAAAAACATGAATGAGAGAGACATCAAGCACGTAGGCATTAAAGAGATGAACACGATTTTCCATTGCCTAGAGCTCGAGAGTACCCAAGGACCCTTAGAACCTCTCAAGTGGTCAAGATAATGAAAAACTACTTTAATGGGTCAGGAGATCCCTCTAATCATGTGGCTCAGTTCAAACAAGTGTTAAAGAGCTGAACATGTTCAGGACTTGTTCACTCAGTTCGAGGCATTTGGTTTGACCCTCAAGGGTACTGCATTAGCTTGGTTTTAGCCCTCGAACAATCACAAGTACTAGAATATAGGTCAACTACTAGAAGAATTTATTGTGGAGTTCTCCAAGAGTGGCATCGGGCATAATACATCATCCTTGATCCACAGCTTCAAGCAGACACCTCAAGAAATAGTGCGACTTGCAGGAAGACAGTTCAGACAGTACTTAGAAAGATGCCCTATGCCAGAGCTACCCACACCGGCCAAACAAGTGGCTTTGCTTTTAGATGGCTTACTAAGCACCAAGTTAAGAAGATCGTATGTGTACTTGAAAGAGCCTAGATCCATAGAGGAGTGTGTGCGCATGTGCATAGACATAGAAGACAACTTGGGTGAGGAGTTAGGACTGACCAAACTCTATAAGGATTCTGACAGTTCTGGTGTGCGAAGATGAGGATCTCACCAAACCTCTTGTCTTGGGCCAAGACTGGATCTATGATCATGCATTCAACTTAAACCTAAGAAGTGGACTTCTTCAGGCATGGGTGAGCCAAAGCTGCATCACAATTGAGTTAGAGAATCAAGCACTCAGGCCACTAGGAAAGGCACCAACTCCTGGTCCTTCTAGAAATGCACATGACAATAACTGTGTTATTCTTGTCCAAGATTCTATGGTGCATAAGATTGTCACGTGTGAAGGACATGGAGAGTTACGACACCTCCAACAAATATGCATACCAAACCCTCCCATAGGAATAACACAGAGAGTTCATGCAAGCTCTCACTCGTTCAATGGCATGCCAGGGCCCTTAGGAGAGGTGAAGTACATTTGGGAGTCCAAGTGTGAGTATGACAAGGCATGGGTATGATTCCAATTCTTTTCCAAAGAGTTCGAGACTCTTCAGGACACACCAGGACTTCAAAGCATATGACAACGCATAGGGCTGGCGGAATACTTTGAGGCACCCTTACCCAAACCAGATTTACTGTGGTGTTACCATTTGGTATCAACATTACAATCGAGTGAGGAAAAGGACAAACCAGGAACCTTCGTTCTTCCTTCCTTATTGGGCAACAATGAGTTGAAAAATTTTGAACTTACCTTGGGATTGGTGAGCTCTGCCTTGAACATGCACATCATGTGTGTGCCCTCCGAGAAGGATGCTTTAATACCCAATAACGTGAAGAATAGGAAACTACAAAAGTTAAAAGATATGGCCACACTCACGCCAAATGTGTCAATCCCTCTCCGTATGTGCATGCAACATTTTGCATTTCTTGGTCAAGATAGATTCAGTCAGCCCCACAAACGGATCTGGTTCAGTCTTTACTTGGCAGAGACAGGTGCACTAACGATTAAGCTTCTTGTATGGATTATGGAGTAGTTGTACGGAGCGAACAAAAGGTCATCCAGGAAGCTAGTGGTGATTGGATGTTGTGCAATCACGTGCATCGTCTATGAATGCTTATCCTCCGATGTACCTATCGAACGGGCATTGACCTAGTCCCAACTACAAATGTTTAAAAGACACAAAACTTCCACACATCAATCCAAGCACATGAGGGGCTCAATCCCATGTGTTCAAACCCGCAAAGTTCTCACGACTCCAAAAGTCTCACCACAAGGCGATGCCATCATGCCTCTCTTTACAATTGGAATTCCCAGATCTCGATTTGAAGACACATCGCAAGCTGCCGCATCCACTCCTCCTGCCCCATCAGAATTTGAATTTTGTACCATGTGAGAGGTCAAAGGGATGAGCACCTTCGATTTTGAATCCTTCTTGTAGAATACACAACTCCCTGATGTAGAATTCTTTTCAGACACAAAAGAACCAGGCACCTCCTCCCAAAGAAGGAGGAAATCAACAGAAGGCTGTTATGTACTGTTGTAAATTATTGAACAATGCATTGCTGAAGTGTTATATTATTGATGTATTAATATGTTTTTGATGTTCCTGATATAGCAGCTGAAGGTTCGTGAGGAGCGTGCAAGGCGTGAAAGGGCGGACATCAATAATCCGAATAATTATTATTTAGCTTGTAAATAAACCTGCGTAGAAGGTTCTATTGTTAAAAAAAAGTAATGATTAGCATAAGGATCATTGTAGACCGTAGTTTCTGTTATTGTAGACCGTAGTTTCTGTTATCAACTTTTAGTTTCACGCTTGCTTTTCAAAGCCGCCCTCTTATAACCACTCTTTTCGACGTAATCAAAATTCCTATAAATACATGCACTCTATGGACTGTCGAAACAGAGTGCATGGGGGGAGATTGCACCCAATCTTGCGTTCGGTCTCGTCTCTTGTTGCCTCTATTTTCTGTGTGTTTTTCTGCGTCCGTAATCTCTGTATGCGGGTGAGCAAGATCCTGACAACAGTGGTATCAGAGCTCTGCACGCGTCAATACAGAGGGTTCTGTTCTCTGTTCGCGATTCTGAATTCCGATTCCATCTCCATCTCCATCTCCGTCTCCGTCTCCGTCTCCGTCTTCGTCTTCGGTTTCGGTTTCGGTTTCTGTTCCTGTTTCGTCTTCGGTTTCGGTTTCTGTTCCTGTTCCAGAACTTAGGCAATAACTTAGGCAATACATTGGCAACATTGGCACCCAAGGCTCCCTTGGCGACCGTTGGCTACGCGCGAAGCAATTTTAATTTTTGAGTGGTAATAGAGAGGTTTAGAGTCCCTAAGGTAGGAGGATTTGAACCAACAACCTCCTACTTTCAAGGGAAGTACTTTGACCACTCCACCATCTCTTGGAGTTGTACTCAAGTTCTCTCTCTTTATTACTTGTGGAAGGCGCGCGCGTTGATTTCAAGATTGGACCCAAGAAAGAATCAAGTGTATCTCTCAATCCGTAGGTCGGATTGAGGCGTGTAATATACCGTTGGAAAGTTCTCGGAACGAACTTTCCAATGAGCTAGCTTGGAAGTGTGAATTCCTTCAAAATCCTTGGGTGGCACTTGATTGAGTGTTCAAGACACCAAGCAAGGTTGAGAACACAGGATCGAGACACCAAGGTTGCAAACAAGAAGGTTCAATACACCAAGGTTGAGAGCAAGGGTCCAATAGCACCATGGAGGATTCCAGTAATTCACCTCTACCTGCGGCAACACTTGAACAACAACTAGAGCTCTTGCGGCATGAGCTTCAAGGAGCTCAGAACGAGATCCGACAATGTGATGAAATCCTCCAAAAGATGCAAGCTGAGGAAGACAACCTTACGAGAGTAGTAAAAGCTATTGTGTCTCCCAATCTGATGTTACTCATTCAAAGATTGGTAATAGAAACTACTAGTTTTTACGATTTGATGGCCGAAAGGATGGGCCTTTAGTACTTTCTTGGTTGTCGCAGTTTGATGATTTTTATACCGATGAAATGTATGCTGAAAGTGAAAAAGTTAAATTTGCCACTAACTATTTAGTAGGTAAAGCACAACTCTGGTGGAATGTCCTGCGGCACAGTACGGAGCGTCCAACAACTTGGAAGGCTTTTCAAGAAAACGTGAAGGATTCATTTCTTCCTCCTCAATACCATTTGCATGTTCGACGAGCATGGACGACCCTTACATGGAAGGAGGGTGATACGGTTACTACCTACACAGAGAAGTTCTGGCAAAATTTACTACTTGTATGAATGCTTGAAGATGTATCAGAAGATATCTTGCAGCAGAAATATGAAGATGGTTTGGAGGTGGGAATCCAAGCTAAGCTTCACACCCTACGACCTACAACCCTCAACGAGGCTATATCTTTTGCTTCTGATGCAGAAAAAGAATTCCAGTCCATAACCAAGTCACTCCGTCTACAACAACCACGTCCACGACCATTTCCTGTTAAACCTTCATTTCCTATGAAGCGTAATTTTAATGCCCCATCTTACCCTAGTTTTCCTCGTCCTCCACAATCCAATTACTCAACTCCATCCGTTGCTTCATCTCTCCAACCAACCAAACCACCTACCCTTCAAACTTCAACAGTGAATGCCCAACAGAAGCGACCACGAACCACTTGCTGGAAGTGTGGTAAACCTGGACATACAAAAATAAGGTGCAGATTGCAACCTCTGCATATGAAACCGGCTACAGCTCGATTGCATAACATGGAGGTCTGTAATGAAGAAATTCCTCCTGTTTGGATAGAGGAATCACTGGAGAAGGATTTAAGTACCTTGGGTAAAGATATCTCTCTACACTCTCTTCTTTGCATGCAGGGTACAATAAATAACAAACTAGTTAAAATTCTACATGACGATGGTAGTTCACATGACTTCATTTCACATTTATTAGTACAAGAACTTAAATTACAAACGTTTCCTTCTTTGTATAAAGTGAAAGCTGCATTTCAAGGTAGTCGTTATAATGTAACACGAGAAGTGCAAGATGTTACGATTAGCATAGGCCCTTATGTTGATTCACGAACATTTTTAATTGCACCTTTGCAATCTTATGATGTTATACTAGGTATGCCTTTTCGTCACCATTATAACCCACGTATTGACTACCATACTCATACCTTTAAGTTTGCTTTCAAAGGTCAAATCACTACTTTGTCTGCACGGCATGATTTCCAGCCATTTCCATTGATTAGTCACACTCAAGTAAAATGTGCATTTAGGAAAGGATTCAACTCATGCATTGTTTTTGTCAATGTCATCAATGATTATACTCATACACTTCCAGATGCATATAAACCTTTCATGAGTACTTATAAGGATTGTTTTATGTCTGAATATCCCTCTGAACTAACACCAGTTCGAGGATCCTTTGACCATAGCATAGTCTTAGTCCCTGGTAGTTCTCCTCCTCATAAAGCACCTTATAGACATGGCCCACTACATCAAAAGGAAATAGAAAATCAAGTAAAAGACCTACTACAAAAAGGACTTATAAGGCCTAGTTCTTCCCCATTTGGAGCACCAGTTCTCTTAGTAGAGAAGAAGAATAAAACTTATCGAATGTGCATTGATTATAGAGCCCTTAACAAGATCACGATCAAGAATAGATATCCTATTCCTCGAATAGATGATCTCTTAGATAAGTTACGAGGAGCTCGTGTCTTTAGTAAAACTGATCTTAAATCGGGTTACCATCAGATTCGTATGACACAAAGTGATATTTTTAAGAGTGCATTTAGAACTCAAAATGGCCATTATGAATTTATGGTAATGCCCTTTGGACTTACTAATGCCCCTGCTACATTTGCGCGAATGATGAACAATATTTTTCTTGATTACCAAGCTTTTGTTCTTGTATTCTTTGATGACATACTTATTTACAATAAGAATGATAGTGAACATGAAAAGCATCTTGAAACAGTTTTTCATTTGTTACGAGAGAACACATTTTATGCTAATCCTGAAAAGAGTTATTTCTTTCAGCGTAAGCTAGAATATTTAGGACATATTATTTCAAGTGAAGGTGTGCATGTGGATCCGAAAAAGATTAGAGTTATCATAGAATGGCCTACACCACAATCAGTCAATGATGTTCGTTCTTTTCTTGGGTTGGCTAATTTCTATAGGAAGTTTGTTCGAAATTTTTTTTATTTAGCATTGCCTCTTACCTTGTTGTTGAAAAAGAAAATAAAATTTTCATGGGGAATTACCCAACAACAGTCCTTTGACAAACTTAAACATGCACTTCCACATGCACCTCTTTTACAATTACCTGATTTTTCACAACCCTTTCATGTTGTTACTGATGCTAGTGGTTCAGGAATAGGTGCTGTTCTGATGCAAAATGACCATCCCATTGCATTTGAGAGTAGAAAGCTTAAACCCTCAAAGCATAATTATAGTACGTATGATAAAGAATTGTTAGCAGTTGTGCATGCTTTGCAAATTTGGAAACACTATCTTATAGGCTCTGAGGTCTTAATCAAAATTGATCAACATGCTATTAAATATTTATTAAATCAGCCCTTAATCTCTAATAGGCATCTTAAATGGTCATCATTCATTCAAAATTTCCAACCCATGATACAATATCAGCCTGGTAAAGCTAATGTTGTAGCGGATGCTCTTAGCCGTTTTCCTTTGCATTCTGTTGTTTTGAATAATATTTCTGCCATCCAAATTCATTCTTTTCAAGAAATGGTTTCCACTTATGCATCTGATTTGTATTTTTCACGTGCATGGCATGACTTCAACAATGCTGCATCTTTATCTGATGAACATTATACATTTCATAATGGTTTTCTCTATTTTCAACATAGATTGTGCATAACCCAAGCTTTTAAAGATTTTGTCATTAAAGAAATGCATGAACCATCTTACATGGGTCATAGAGGCATACAAAGCACCATTTTTGCTTACAAAGATTTCTTCTTTTGGCCACACATGGAAAAAGACATTGCACATTATGTTTCTCAATGCATTGTATGTCAGCGTGTCAAACGTCATCATGGTAAACCATTTGGATTATTAATGCCACTTCCTATTCCAAATGAACCATGGGAACAAATCTCTATGGATTTTATCACAGGTCTTCCTATCACTTCATCACATAATAATATGATTTGGACAATAGTTGATAGGTTTAGTAAATATGCATATTTCATTCCATGTAGAAAAACTTTGACTGCACCTCAAGCTGCAAAATTATTCATTAAATGCATTTTTCCACATCATGGATTTCCTAAAGTAAAGTTATCTAATCGTGATGTTCGGTTTTGTAATCATTTTTGGGTTGCCTTATTTCAACATTTTGGTTCTGAAATAGATTTTAGCTCTGCATTTCATCCTGAAAGTAATGGACAAAGTGAGGCTACAAATAGTACTATTCTTGATTTATTGTGTTGTTATTCATTAGATAATCCTAATAACTGGGATGAAAAGTTGCCATTGCTTCAATTTGCTTACAATAACACTTCACACACCACTACTGGTCGTGCACCTTTTGAAATAGTTTTTGGTAAAAAGCTTCCTACTCCCATGTCCCTCACCCAAACCGACATTCCGATGGCTGATTCTATTGCTCAAGTTCACGTTTCTATACTTCATGATGTTCACGAGCACATTAGGAAAAGTCAAGAGCGATATACACGTATTATCAATACTAAACGATTAGCCAAAGAATTCAAGGAAAATGATTTTGTATGGTTGCGAATAATTAAAAGACGTCTCAAAAATATTTTGCAGCATCCTAAAATTAAACTTGCACCACGCTATTATGGACCGTTTCGCATTATAGAAAAAATTAATGATAATTCATTTCGATTAGATATTCCATCCCATTGGACCATTCATAATTCTTTTCATATTAGTTTACTTAAACCATTTAAAGGAACTTTACCACTTGCTCCACTTCTTGATGACCCTCCTTTAATTGAAGAACAATCTGAAATCTTAGTTCCTGAGAAAATCATTGATTATGATGTCACTACTACACGCACAGGTACTCAATATCATCGATATTTGGTTAAGTACAAAAATCACTCTATTGAAGAATGTCAATGGATACATAAAACACAATTAACACCTCATTATGACCACGTAATTTTTGCATATCATACACAAACACATTAATGTAACAGCTCCATGAACATTTCCATACATGTATTTTTTTTACATGGCACATGCCTATTTTTATTCAGTGATGAAACATGTGACTGGCCATCTATGTTTATTCTTTTATCACCTGAGGTCAGTTGCTTGTTCAACTGCGGGGCATGTTATACCTTATGGAATATGTTGAACAATGCATTGTTGGATTGAAATATAGAATAGCCAACGCATTGTTGGATTGTAACATGGAATATGTTGAACACTGCATTATAATTGTTAGAGTGTTGAATTATTTTATCAACTGAGGTCAGTTGCTTGTCAACTGGGAGGCATGTTGTATATTATTGAACAATGCATTGCTAAATTGTTATATTATTGATGTATTAATATGTTTTTGATGTTTCTGATATAGCAGCTGAATGTTTGTGAGGAGCGTGCAAGGCGTGAAAGGGCGGACATCAATAATCCGAATAATTATTATTTAGCTTGTAAATAAACCTGCGTAGAAGGTTCTATTGTTAAAAAAAAGTAATGATTAGCATAAGGATCATTGTAGACCGTAGTTTCTGTTATTGTAGACCGTAGTTTCTGTTATCAACTTTTAGTTTCACGCTTGCTTTTCAAAGCCGCCCTCTTGTAACCACTCTTTTCGACGTAATTAAAATTCCTATAAATACATGCACTCTGTGGACTATCGAAACAGAGTGCATGGGGGGAGATTGCACCCAATCTTGCGTTCGGTCTCGTCTCTTGTTGCCTCTATTTTCTGTGTGTTTTTCTGCGTCCGTAATCTCTATATGCGCGTGAGCAAGATCCTGAAAACATGTACATTGGGATGACACTCAACAAAGGACCCTATCCCAACAACTAGAATGACAAGAGGGTGGATATGAAGATGAATAAGAAGGAGAAGAGGAAGAAACTATCGGGGCCCCAACCTACACTGCAAAACTTTGTAGACTATAGCAGACCATGGAAAGGGTGTGGGCTCAACAACTATTCTCTGAACAGAATAGGAGAATGCTCATGGTGCAGCTCTTGGAAGAGGCTGGGGTAGACTCTGAATACAGTGAGACTCTACTCTTGCTAGCAAAAACCTATGGCGTAGTGGAAGTTGTCCAATCTACTTTGCAGAAGACTCTCATTCAATACGATCCATAAAGATTCCAAACCAGACCAAGGTCATGCAAAAACATTCAAATTCCCATCAGCAGTACAGAGGAAACTACCACCGCGGTAGAACCAATGGTGACAACACCTCAAGCAATTGGAACTCCTCACCACGAACCCACTGCCACCCATGAAGAGTCAATAGAGCCACTACCACCAACACCCCCACCATCATCTCCTCGAACAAAAGCTGTAGATATCACCTCGATGACTAACCCCACAGAGCAAAAATTCATATTCCGTAGTCCCACTTCCAGTTCAACCTTGTTTTCTGCCTTTTACAACCCTATATATCATGCCACCACCATTACAACTGAATCCCTTCTGGAGCCTACCATAGGACAACTAGCCTTCACAACCTCTGTCATTGGACACCCAAACATGAGGTCCACATTTCTCGAATTCCCTATCACCACACCTCCTTTCATGGCCTTCCCACCTCTAGGCTCTCACTTCCCATCCCATATCTCACCAGTCCTTCAACCTGCCCATGACTTCCTTCAACAGAGCCACTACCACCAACACCCCCACCATCATCTCCTCAAACAAAAGCTGTAGATATCACCTTGATGACTAACCCCACAGAGCAAACCTTCATCTTCTGTAGTCCCACTTCCAGTTCAACCTTGTTTTTTTCTTTTTACAATCCTATATATCATGCCACCACCATTACAACCGAATCCCTCATGGAGCCTACCATAGGACAACCAGCCTCCACAACCTCTCGCATTGGACACCCAAACATGAGGTCCACATTTCTCGGATTCCCTGTCACCACACCTCCTTTCATGGCCTTCCCACCTCTAGGCTCTCACTTCCCATCCCCTATCTCACCAATCCTTCAACCTGCCCATGACTTCCTTTCAAGAATGTTTAAAGCCACTACCCATTCTCATCGATTCCATTCCCAACACCCACACCACAGTTATTCACCACGATCACACACACACACCACCTACCATTCCAATATATATGGTAGATACCACTCTCACCTCCACGGATGAGAGCATGCACATTTTGCCACCCACGGTACCTCCCCATCCCCCCACACTTCCACCATCCCCCATCCCTCCTCCACCAATTTCACCTACACACACATCTTGAGTAGACACACCATTCACACTTCCCATTCCCCAATCCCCTTCCCTTGCATCCTCCATTGTACAAACTACACCTTCATCTGTAGGTAATGCATTTCACACCATGCTTGCATGTATGTCACAATTAAGGACATGATATAATCAGCTACAAGAACATAATCAATGATTACAAGGGCACTCTGAAGCACTATAACATCCTCTCGCTACACTACAAGAGGATAACACCAGTCTCCACACATAGTTTCAGACCTTACAGGAGGCTCATAACATGTTGGATGCACAATTACAAAATGTAGATCAAGAAGCAATCCAAGGGAACGAAAGCCATTTATGAACGCAAATGGAATGCAACTTAAAACTCCAATGCAATATGGCGCTACTAAAACGACACCTTGTAGTGGCTCAAGAGGAAATCGACATCTACAACTCCAAACCAAGAGAACTTAGAGGCAGCCATTGAGAACACACCCGGGGCACCCATGAGTCCCTCAAAATTTCAAGCTGTGACCCTAGAAAACATCAAAATTATCCTTGAAGACTATGCTACTTTACTTGAGGCACATGACAAGTTGTCAGAAGAATTCAATCAATTAAAGCAACAACAAGGGAAGGAAACAATAGCTATCCCCCAAGCCACAACCTCAACCTCGTTGCTTATCATTGACTCAAAAGCCCTACATGACCTACAAAAGTAAGTCACAGAATTGCAAGCGCAACTACTACAGTATGAAAGGCCACCTTCTCCACCCGAGGCTCCCACAGATGAAGAAAGAGTATACATTCCTATGGAACAAACATTTGAAGAAGACTATGAGCCACAACCCATTTCAGGTAGACAACAAATAGCCAAAGGCCAAGACACATTTGAAGTGCCACGACGCCTGTGGTTAAAACAAGTGGAAGAAATTGGGAGTTCTCATGAAGACCGCACTGTGGTACAAAATCGGACAATACACATCATCGAAGAAACAATGTTACAATCCAGGTATTTCAAAAACTTGGCACCCAGATGTCTCATCACATCGTCAGAACTCCAATACCAGCCCTACTATGTCATTCTTGTAGATTACAATGCGGAAATATAGAGAGTCACGGGGAAGATCCCCTCCTTCGTGACCCAATTTCAACCTGAGGAACTCCCCTAGAAGCACAGAAAGGCAAGATCTATCAGCCACCATGGTGGCAAAAGCTTTTAGAAACATACCCTAAAATGCTGCGTACATGGAACCATGCACCTCTACATGTAATTTACAATCCATGCTATGGTCCAGTCCCATGAGGCAAATCATGGAAAGCATTCAATATTAAAGTGCAAAACAAAGCACAATGCAAGGAATGGCTCAACTATCCACCCACGGACCACCATCAATAGCTTACATGATGGCAACAATCTGACACTAGATACCTTGGCTAAAGCCCATGCTAGATGTCGTGGCACAAATGATGTTGAAAATTCTGGATATGATGCAAATTGTCCTCAAGACCTTCCGTAATACAAAAGAACCCCAAGTGGCTCTATCGGGCTTCACCAAAGGCAACTATGACTTAGTCTATGACATGAGCACCACCCCAAGCATTCAAGTTGCCTATGCTTGGCATGCACGAACCAAGTACCTCCCCGCATGTTATAAATAGACTTTCGAAGACATGTTCAGAATAGGATTCTAAGAATATCACTCGGAGGTGTTCACACCTAAGCCCACACGCTTGCTCCATCTATTTGCATGTGAACAAGCCATGTAGGCAGAGTACTACAAAACACTACAACTAGATATCCCAGGTGCCATCAATTGGGATGCATCGCAAGGTAATTTGGCTCGAGGGTTACAGCTAGGTGAACACGAGTTGGCCACTAATGTCATCCAATACTATATCAACCACCCTACAAAAGAGAGGTCTACCAGGGGAGATAGACGCTAGAGAGGGGGGAGTGTTGGTATACAAGCAAGGAAGAGATAGGACAGGCAAGTACAATCCGGCATAGAAGAGGTGCAATCATTTTTTTCATAACTAATTTTCCATTAAAAGTGATTTTCATCACTACACATACATTGGAAATTCCATTTTTGGTAGAATAGGCTCCATTTTGTCCAAGTCGAGGAGTCCTTGGGCTTGAGGAGCAGTAGAAGTACTTCCATACCAATTTTCATCATTTTTAAACTTCGTTTGAGCCCCCAAATAAGCCTTGGAACCTAATTTTTAACTAGGCCAGACACTAGGTTTGGACAGGGCCAAAAGCTAGTAGAAAACTATAAAAAGAGCTAGAGAGCTCATTTTTTAGGTTGGATTGTTAGTGATTTGAGCTTGTATAAGAGACTTTTTAACTAATACAAAGAACTCCATTGTTCCTCTCTTTTTTCTTGCCTTGTGTGCGCGCATGGGCATATGTGTGTGCATGCTTGTGTGCTTCTCACTCACGCACTTGTGCCTTCACTTGCTCTTAGTCTTCATACTAGTCATCATGTCTCCACGGATCGACATTTATGAGGTGGATCTCCATGTTTCATACTTTGCAATGTTCATTGTTTAGAATAGTGATTTTCTAGCAATCCTTCATGGGCTTGTTGTAACCAACTACTATGTTCATCGTAGTGAACACAACAAGCTAGTACACCCTCTATGTCTTGTTTGTACATACTTCCTGCCTATATTTTGTATTTTTGTGATTTTTAATTTCCTCTATGTTCATTTTCACATTCTTATTTGGAGGTCTGAAGGTTAGGACAGGTACCAACTTATTTTCCTATTTAGGAACAACTTCTAAATTGAACAGATAAGCATCAAGCAATTCATCACGCACTCCTTGTGGTGACTCTCTTGAAGGTGATCCACCCTGAGGTGGCCCTATCTTTCCTAACAACTACTTCAAAGTCGCATTCCATTAGTAAGAGGAACCATCTTACCAAATGTCCTGTATTGCAAGGTCTATTGACCAAAAATAATAAAGATTGATGATCGGTGAAAAACGTGAACTTGTTGGCCTATAGATAGTGTCTAAATTTCTTCATGGCATACACCATGCCTAAGCTTTCTTTCTCGGTTGTTGTATAGTTTTGTTTAGTCGTGTTTAGTTGTCTGCTAGCATATGCTATAAGCAAATCTATATTTCCTTCACCTATGGGTTGTGCTAGCACACATCCTATTGCATAATCGAATGCATCTACATGGACATGGAATGGTTTATTCCATTATGGAGTGGTTAGTATTGGTGTTATGCACAAACATCTCTTCAAATCATTGAAGGAATATTCGCATTCAACATTCCACTCAAAATTTGTCAACAATGCATAGAGGTTTAATTATGACTGCATACATGTGGATAAACCTACGGTAATATCCACAGTGGACCATAAAGGCTTGTGCCTCTTTAACATTCTTTGGCCTTTGCAACTCTGCCATGGCTCTTAGTTTGTCCTCATCTATTGATATTCCAGTCTTAGAAACAATATGAACTAAGATCTTACCTTGTGGTACCATGAACACACACTTTTTTGGATTCAGAAACACTCAATATTCTCTAGACTTGTTGAAGATCTGTCTGATCTCAGGAATGTGGCATCTTCTTTCTTGAGAATGGGTGCATAAATCGTCCACATATACTTCCAAGATCTTTTGCAAGACCTCTTTGAAGACATGCCACATGAGCCTTTGGAATGTTGCAGCTGCATTGGTGAGCCCAAATGGCATCACACAGAATGCAAAGATTTCCCACTCCATGGTGAAAGCCATTTTGTGTTGATCTTCTAGGGAAATGGCTACTTGGTTGTAACCTAAAAACCCATCAAGGAAGCTATAAACTTTCTTGCTTGCAACACGCTCGAATAAATGTTCGGTGATTGGAAGTGGATAGCTATCTCTGATTGTAGCGGCATTAACTTTTTTAAGGTTAATACATGCCCATAACTTTCCATTCTTCTTGGGAACCACTACAATGGGGGACACCTAGTTAGTATGCTCAATCTTATAGATAAATCCAACTTCAATCAATCTATCAATTTCTTCTTTTATCTTGGCTGCATAAGTGTCATTATATGTGTAGGGCTTTTGTTTGGTGGGCTTGGTGTCAGCCATCATGGGGATCATATGAGCACATATTTTTGGATCCACTCCCTTTAGGTCTCTATAGGTCCATGCAAACACATCCCTATATTCCCTCAATAAAGCTACAAGATCAACTTCCTATTATGCACTTAGGTAGTCTCATATGTACATACATCATTCTTCATCCCCTTTAATGGTCACTACATTTTTTTGGTCTTTTCTTTATTATCATATGCTTCTCTTGTGATGGCCTCTCTCTTAGGCATTTGTACCGAAATTTTCCAGTCTTCAACTTCATATTTCTTGAAATTCTTTGGTACTTTGAACAATGATTCCTCCTCTGCTTGTTTCATTGCTTTTCTTTTCTTTTTATTTTGACTACCTTCACTTACTTCCCTTTGAATTTATAGTTCTGATGCTTGTGAGAGGTTGTTCTTCTTTTTTGGGTAAATACTCCTATGTTCTAGATAATGCTCTTCTGAGTCAAAGAAACTATCCATCACAATGGACTCTAAATCTTCATCATTCTCTTCTTCTTATATGACCTCATTAGGATCGCACTCTTCTAGTAGGGGTTTACACATGAACAAAGAGATATCATAACCCTCCTCATCACAATGAGGCGTCCACTATTCCTCATTGACATCAAAGTCCATGGTGGCTAAGATTTCTACCCAACCATGAGGCTCAAATTCCTCATCTCGAAAGATCATCAATGTGTAGACTAGGTCTCTAGCCTGTCTGTTTCCTTCAGAAGTTCTTTCTTCTCTCGCTTTTAGATGTCTTTCCTCTTTCCCTGCAACCTTGCACATCCACAAGTGAGTATCTTCATGCATCTAGGATGGATCAGAAGAACTTACACAATGCACTGAGATTGAATCCTCTTGCACCTGGTGGATGGGATTCCATTGTAGGGGTGGTACATCTTTGAAAGTATAATCCTTAATATTTACCTTTGTTGTGACCCTAAGTGTTGCAGGTACAAGGAGTTGGTTCCCCAATCCTGTACCACTTGTAGTTGTCATAGGAAGTGTCTTTCTAAGATCATTTCATAGACATTGTTTTTGCCAAAGTCACATATAGCAAAGGTGTGTTCAAACTATACACCACAAGTGGTTAGAGTCATCCCCTCTAGCAATCCTAGAGGTCTTTCAACATGGCCATCAACCATTTCAAGCTTCATTCTAGTTGTTCTTAATGCAGGTTTGCCCCATTGCTTCCACAAGGAGGTGATCGCAATGGCAACACTGGCACCCGAATCTAAGATAGCTTTGGTTGTGTAACCTTGGTAGGTGATTGGAAGATAAGTATTACCTTCTATACCTTCACTCATGTCTCCTATTTTATCTAGAAGTATCTCTGGGACTATTTGCTTATAATTTGCTTTTGAGGTATTGGAATCAAGTTTTGAAACTTGATTTGCCACATGTTTCCACAACTCAGGTTTTACTTTGAGCAGCTCTGCTAAGCTGAGATGACATTGAACCTTAGTATTCTTCACAACTTTAATGTTTCTTGGAACCAGTGAGTCTTCATTTCTTATCACTATTGTGGGAGCTCTAATCTGAAGAGATTCAGATTCCCATGGGCTTGTGAATTGTGGCAAGTCTTGTAAACAATTTGATCCAAAATCTAATCTTTCATCTTCTTATTTCTCTGCATGGTCGTCGTATATAAATGGAGAATTTCTTGGGGAGATTGATCATGAGGATCATCAATTTGACGAATAGGAGGAGGACAAGTCTTCTCCTTAGCCCATTTTTCTTCCTGTATTTCCTGCAAGAAATCTTGAGAGTACTGTTGAATTGAAAGAGGTGTTCCATCATCTATGGAATCAAGAACATAAACTTCTGTTGGTGGTGAGCTTTCTCTTTCAACAATTGGTTGAGCCTTTGGAGGTAAAGAAACCTATGGCTAGTTTACCAACTGCTCTAATCTAGCTAGTACACATTGGAAATGCAAACCTGATTTGATAGAATTTTTCTGATTGAACAATTGATTGGCCTCGAGCATAGCTTGAGCTAGTTCTAGCATTTTCATGCACATGTTTATTAGTTCAATCTCTAAATCTTCTCTAGGCTAACTCTTGTCTAGGTTTGCAGTCATTGGCCCTTCTTGAAGTCGAGCCTGGTAGGCCTTGAACATCAAGTCCAAGCCTTATGGGGTTGGATCGACCAAGACTGATCCTCCTCTGGGTGGTGATGGTGTTACATGAGGTTGAGTAGATGGTGATGGTGATGGTGATGGTGGTGGTGGTGATGTGTGAGAGTGTGTCTGAGATGTGATTTCTGTAAGTTTAGCTTTGGTCTCACTTAAGGTTTCTTCAAGTTCACTCATCTTCTTGGTCCATTGTCTTTTCATTCATTCACACCTATCCTTCCAAGCTCTTGTCTTTTACTTAGTTAGACTCTTAGTCTCGCTAACCTTTGAACTCTTTTCTTGACCTAGGCCTTGGTTTTGTTGTAATGCCTGAGCTCTAGTGACTACTTGCAATGGGGCCGTGGAAGTCACACTTCCTTTTGAATCTACTACAAACCCAATGCCATTAATAGGAGTGATCTTTGGCACATTGTTTGGGTTCTTGGGACAATCTCAAAAGAGGTGCTCCTTCCCACAATCTGGACAAAAACCTTGAATTTTCATTGATTGGGGTTGCATCGATGCAGGTATAGGGCATCACGAATGAAATGATCTCCTTGGCATTTGTAACATGGTCCTCTAAGTGTTGGGGTTCTTATCTCTCTAGGTTGAGGCCTGGGGTTTGGATTCATGTACATGACATTGGAGTATTTTGGCTCCCAATTTGGTTCCATAGGTAGTGCTTCATATTGATACGGATAATTCTCACTGTGCTCAGGTGACTCTATGTATTAAGCTCATGGACAATTCTTGCTAAGGTAAGTATGTAGCACAAATATTCTTTCTATGCATCCTTGTACCTAATTATAACACCCGTTATAGTGCAAATAGAAAAACTCAGCAACCTTGAATTAATCAAATATAAGGGGTGAAAGTCTATCATTGAGAGGGGCAAAACAAGATGTGCAAGGACTCCCAAGTGATGTGAACCATGTTGCATTGAGATCAGGCACATGAGAGTACTATCAAAAGCTCTAGAATATGAAATTAATAGAAAGGTGAATAAAGATCTAATTTCCTACCTTGTTACATGAAAGGAATATTTGTTTGACTAGCTTGACTCTATTATTCCATATTCTATAGAGAAAAATTTGAACAAAATTGATCAATCTTTAAACAAGTCAAATTTTTTAAAAGAACGTGGCAAAGAGACAAAAATGGGAGAGAAAGGTTAAATATGGCTGAAAATTGGAAATCAATCTCACTTTACCAAAGTCAAAATGATGTATCCATCCAAGAACGCGTCTCCTTGAAGTTTTGTTGTACTTACAAGCTAGCATACCTAGCTCTGATACCAAATCGTTAGTCTAGATAGAGAAATAATAGCACACAGGAGAGAACATACACATATGGACTCAACAAAATACACAAAGTACAACCAAAGAGTCAAATGTTCCAATTATAATAGCAGGTGTGCAAGGTGATGATCTTCTCCAAATAAAACTACAAGGTAGCACATTAAATAATGAGAACCCATGAATACAAGAGAGAGCATGTGAGGGTAAGGGGCAAGGCATGGAAAAGGTAGGAAAAGATCTACAATGCAACCTCTCTCACAAGAGTAAGAGAGACTGTCAAGTGTATGAAGATACACATATCTCCACCTCCAAGAGGGTAAGTACATCCTCCATCACCGTTAGGCTCCAAAAGCACCTCCAAAAGCAAGAAAATTTGCAATTTTATGAATAATATGCCCACAACCTTGTGCTTATACAGGTATAAAAATCCCACAAAACTGGTAAAAAGCTATTATGAGCCTTCAATTTTATCACACTGCTTTAATTAGCATGCCATCAACCTTTCATAAGCTTATGTGTCTCTAATTGAAACCTTGGGATCTTGATGGTTTTTTTTATAGGATTTTGACAAGTGTATCTCAAACGCATATGCTTTTGGAGTTATGAGCATAAGTTAAGGTTTTCCATTTAAATGAAGCAGAGCAATTGAATGGTCATGTGTTATATATTCTTGGGAATTCCTCTTCAAGTACGTGAATAACTCTTCATTTCAATTTCTTTTATCAAGTTTGATCAAGTTATGAACCTGATTTGACATGGTCTAACTTTTTTATCATATCCTAATCTACCAAAATTGTTCATGAATATGTACAGTGCTTGATGAAGAGAATCATAAAATATGTGCAAGTTTGATTTTCAATGGTAATTTCTCCCTAAATTCTAATTTGGGCCTTCTTATCTCTTCTCTTTCTCACGAACGTGCAATGTGAAATGAAACTTTGTTTGGAGGATACTTCAATGTGACTTGAAGCCTAATCTTTTGTTGCAATCAGAAGTCCAAAAGTTTAGCGACAATATGCAATTGTTGTTCCATAGATAGTCATACCGAGGCATGAAAAATTATCTTCTAAACTTGATGAAGTATTTCCATTCACTATACTTCAACACACTTTGAACTTCTAAATTTTGTAAGACTTTTTCAGAGGCTTTTGGCTTGTTATCTGATTTGTAAATAGAGAATCTTCACCATCTTCTCAGAAAGATATCAATATACCTTCCACATAGGATGAACTTGATAAAAAACCATATATGAATTTCTATCAAAAGAATTTGATCTCCAAGTCCTTTTTCTAAGTTCATGCTCAAATGTACCCATTTTTTCTATCAAAAATCTCAAACAAATATCGCCAATGGATTTACATTCTTTCCTTGAAGAGTTTTGGGTGGTAAACTAAGATTTTGTGCAATCCAAAATCAAGAGACGGAGGAAGTGCAAGTGAATCATGTGAAACAAAATAGGTACTATCAGATGTTACCTAATGTTGACTATTATCTGTGCTTCTATGAGGTGTACTCTCGTTGGTTCCATAGAGATCTTGAGTATATGCATATTTCTCTGAGAGGGGATTGCCATATACATACCATCTTCTGTGAGAGGAAGATAGTAGGAAGATATTGGAATACCACATGATCTCTTCTTGGATTGGGCAAAACAGGCATGAACTAGGATCGGGATAGGCCAACAATTTTTCTTCATCCCTGCACATTACACCTTGACATCCACGCTACTGTGAACTTTTGTACAAAGTGTCCATTGACATCCACGCTACTGTGAGGCAAAAATGTTTTGCATTCTGAAAATACCAAAATCACGTTTGTTTTGCATCATTTACGGTCATTGAGAGAGAGAGAGAGAGAGAGAGAGAGAGAGAGAGAGAATTCAGCACAATGCAATAGTGAGAGAGGCAATTCACCATCCAATGCAATAGTGAGAGAGGCAATTCACCATCCAATTTTCTTTTTTCTTGGTCCCTTCCTTTGAAGAACATATAGAACAATGATTAGAACTGTACTGATGTCAGAATGAAACACAAAGATGATCAAAGAGAAGACAAAGTTATTGGTTTAAAATAGGAGATACATCACCAAACTTGGAGGAATTTTAGAGCATCCATTGCTGCAAGTTCGCCTTAAAGAGGTCTTATTCTTCCCTTTAGTTCCAACGAAATCAATCTTATGATGGAAGGAGGAGCTGGGCATTTTCTTATGCTCTCAACTACTCTGCATTGGCTGTGAGATGGTATTAAAAAAATCTCTCAATATGGTTCCATTAACCATTTTGTGCAACTACTGTCCGTTTCTAAGGAATAGATAAAAATTCTTCGACCATTTTTGCTACTCATTCCTGGTCAAGTCCAACCCATAAAGATGATCCAGCTTTTAGAGTCATAGTGTGTTCCTAGTTCTATATGCTAATGCCTACAGAAGACGATGAGCTAGGACCTTAGAGTGGTCCACCTACAAAGAAAATACTGAAATGCATTTTTTCCTAAGAGGAATGTGTGGTTTAAATAACCCATCTGAAGAAAAAAAGATTGGGGATATGCTACCTTAGACAAGCATAGCAAGGAGTGTTACCTAAAGGTTGAAGAATGTTTTTTTTCTCTTTTTGAGAAAAATAAAGCTTGCTTTAAATTACAAAAAAAAGGAAGTATATTTACAAGCAGAGGGCTAGAGAGAGTTTAAAAGAAAGTTTCATTTGTCCCTTCATGAAGTATCCACTTGTTTTTTCTAGAATGAAAACTCTATAAAGGGGGGAGAGGGGGAGGGGGGGGGGGGGTCTTACAATCACTTATTCTTCAACCAAGAGAAAAAAAGGAATTTCTCTATTGACCACTCTTTCAGAGTCCTCTCAAAGTTCACCACACATCTTTCCTTCCAATTATTCCACAGAGCTTGGTCCCTCATGGCATTCCATAGATCCATCAAGCAACTCATCACTCGAAATAGAGTAAGTTTCCAATTAATTTGGCATTGAATCTTGTCCATTTTGTTGCCATTGTGCCATCTCAATTCTCCTATACATGGGAGCTCTTGGCCAATCAAGTTTCTGACGTGTGCTTCATCCCACACATTGATTCTGTGTCTCAAAAAGCATGAGTTTCATAGCCGACTATGTGGAGGGGATAAATGTCCTCAAATCTGATCCAATGTCTTTTGTCTTGGTTCCAAATGTGCTTTCACATGCAAAAATCTTTTCTCTAGAGTCTTTTGGCTCTATGGAGGTGTTCATACTCAACCTTGTTGATCAACAATCGGGAACCAAATTGACTAGGAATGGGGAGAAATGGAGAGCAATTAAGCCTTAATCTTTCCACCTAAGAAACTAGTGATAGTTAGGATATTCTTCTTTCTAAAAAATAGGTTGGCCCATGAGGTACAATCATTATTCTAAGATTTAATCATCCATTTAGCAACCAACTTGTAGGCCATGGCCTCCACATCTAGAATAACCAATCCATCAAACCCCTTTTGGAAGTGCAAATTTTCCACTTGATCTTTGGCACTCCTTCTTGTTTGGGTGTCCTATCTAGAGAAAATTCTTGCAAATTCTTTCCAGATTAGATAGATCTTTATTGCTAGGTCTCCAACATGCCAAGAAGTAAATGACTAAGGATATCAAAAATCTATTGATAACCATCACTCTCCCAATGACATTCAATTGCATACCCATCCAATAACAAAGTTTTCTATCAACTTTGATGAGGACCCAATCCCAATTTTGCCGCAATGAGACTTCAAATCCCATTGGGATGCCCAACAGATGGAAGAATTTTCCATTGTTTGAATTGTTGTTGTTGAAGCTTGAAAGCAGTGTATTGATGTTGCCTTCATATGCATAGAATTCCTATCTTGCAAAATGGAGAGAGTGCAAAAATCGATTATGACATGAATCTAATGATGTGCATCTCTTCCAAACCAAACTTGCTTTGTGCACTTAGTACTCAAGAAAATTTTTATGCAAATTAGTTCAAGGGAAGCTTTTGTTGACTGCACACGAATGCATGTAAAGCGTCTTGATATGTTTATTCTATGACAATAGAATAAACATATCAAGACGCTTTACATGTCACTTCTAATATTAATAGTTATAAAACTAACTAATTAATATTAGAAGTGGATTTTCATGAATGGTAGAGCTTTCGTTGAGAACTTTATAGTCAATTGAGTGAATTCATGAGATGCATGATGCCAAGTCCTCAATCTGAGCTTTAACCTTTATCCCATTTGAAAAGAATTGAAACTTTGAGTGCTTCTTATTGTGATCTCTCATAAAATATCAAAGATAAGTTTTTATGATGTAGATTCTCATGGTTTGACTTAAGTGTAACTTCCTTTAGCTTGCAAACCAAATAGTAGCTTTCGGTTCTCTTACTCTCATACAAAGAATATGCCAAAGGTGGTGAACTCGATGTGAGATGAAACATCCTCATCATTAGAGCATATGCAATCATATATTTTTGCCGCATTCCTACAATTGTGACAAGAACAGAAGCAAAGAAGAGCCATTCAATCCTTTCCAGAACCAGTAATCAAGTGAAGTGGTTAATTTAATGACATTTTTTTCAAGCACTATCAATTGTAAACAAAGTATTTAGATGGAGTACTCACTCCAATGAAAAATCGCAAGTTTTTTGGTAAGTTTGTTTATGTATCAAAATTGCATCTACGAGATTAATTCATCTAGGAAACTCAAATGACATTGATGCAATATAAGGCAATTCTCGTCAAGCTATTCATATCAGAAAATTTTAATAAGGTAACAAGCGCATCATTTTTAAAATGTTTTTACAAACCAAAGGATCAATCAAATCTCAAAATCAAGAGGAAAATTAATTAATAGTTTGAAGATTTGTTTGACTATAATAATAGATATATTTTTCATGAGGGAGTATCCTTATTTTTGCACTTTGTAGATTGTAATAAATTTTTTCTTCATTTGTAATTTCTTCAATGTGATTTAAAGTATAAGTCTTTTGTTGCGATTAGAAGTCCAAAAATTTAGCCAAAATATTGTTGATATATTTAGGTAGTGATGTGTGTGAACACTCTAGGACCGTCGAGGCACTTTTTTCCCTCTTTAGGAGGATTTTTTCCCCCGGCTTCTATATATGCATATTTCCCTAATGGGCTATTTATCTTTGTACATTCTATTGGTAATACATTTAGTATAGTGTGTTGTGCTCCAAACTTCTCCTTCTTCCTTGTGTTGTTCGCATACTTCTGCAGATGTCTAAATCCAACCATTGGTATCAGAGCAGGTTGCTGCTTCATCTAGGGCATCGTCGATAGTCCTTCGGTCATAGTCTCAGAATTGCATGAAATTTGGTGTGCATAATCAAGGTAATTAAGAGATCAAAAGAGCTTTGTTCTATCGTGCCAAAATTACAATCTGAGCTCATTTTGGCCTCCAAACGCACTATCACAACTCTTGTGTAGGTTATTTTGTCTTTTTATGCCAAAGATATATATAGGTTTTGGTTTGCTAGTGTAAGCATCTCAAAGTCTACTATAGATTTAGTATAACTCATCATGGTAGTTCTGTTTAAATTTTTTAGATATAGACATTTTTTTGCATCAATGTATTTTAATTAGTGGCCATGGCTAAAAGTAGTGATGTATTTCGTATGTTGGTTGTTGAGGATAAGTTGGATGATACGAATTATCCATTATGGGCTTATATGATGCATCATGTATTGGTCGCAAAAGGACTGTGGAATATTGTGCAAGGTGTTGAAAAACATCCTATTACACTTGCAAATATAGGTACTGAAGCTAAAGCTGATGGTGTCAAAGATGGTGATATTCTATAGATTCTTGTTCGTGCTCCGATTCCTATTCCACCTACTATAGAGAAAATTCATTGGGATGACAAAGATTCTCATGCACATGCATTGATAGCCTTGTCTGACAAACGTGCCATTATTCCTCACATTCACTCTTGTAGAACAACTAAGGATGCTTGAGATACACTTACCACATTGTACTAGGCTAAGAATGAGGCTTGTGTTGCTTACCTCCGAAAACAACTGGAGAGTGAGCACATGAATGAAGGTGATTCTATGGATATTTTTCTGACAAAGATCAAGTTGATTTCTGCATATGGTCCTTCCTGATAGTTCACTTGTGAAAATTGTTATAAATGGTCTTCCCAACTCATATCATAGTTTTGCCTCTACTCTTCGTTTGATGATGAAAGGCAATCCAAATGCCTTAACATTTGAAGAGTTAGTTTTTGTTCTACTACAGGGAGATCAGCCAAGGTAGAACAAGTCTATTATGCATGTTGCAGATCAAGCTTTCCTGGCTAGTCAGAAGGGCAAAGATAAATGGAGTCATCTACTAGTAAGCAGAAATCTGCAAATGCTGCACATTCGAAGAAGGAAGACAAAGATGAGAAGAAATCAGAAAAGCAAAATTTCTTTTGCAAATACTATAAAGGAAATGATCATGTCATTAAGAGCTATCCAAAACTGGTTGCAAAGGAGGCAAAGAAAAAAGAGGCTGGAATGGCTATTGCAGAGGCCTCTACACCAAAAACACAGTCTGGTAATCTTGTGCAGAATGAAGAATGGGCATTTACTACTGTTTGCAGTTTTGACCCATCTTCTCATGAGCAATGTATGTCTGCAGTAGACTCAGATGTTTGGTACTTTGATAGTGGGGCAACCAAACATATTACCTCGCAGTGTAGTTTTGTCACTTCACTTGAGCCTGCCCCTACAAGGAATACTATCACATGTGCCAACAACTCCTCTTATCCTATCATGGGAGTTGGTAAGATCATTCTGACTACTACTGATGGTAGTTGTTTCACTCTGTCAGATGTTTTATTTGTGCCAAGGATCAAGAAAAGTATGTTATTAGTTTCAGCTTTAGCCAAGATTGGCTTAGTTGTGAAATTTGTTGATGACAGGTGTACAGTTCACGATCTATCAAATGGCGACGTGATTATTGCTTCTAGCATTTTATGTCATGGGATGTATAAGCTCATAGACTATGAAAAATCTGTGAATGATTCAGCATGTGCAGTACATGATTCTCAAGCTATGTCAGATGCAAAGCTTTGGCATGCACGCTTTGGTTATCTCTAAATATTGTTAGTTTGCTCCACCTATAGAAATGTGAAATGGTGTCCTCTTTGCCCAAACTTGAGGCACCCGGTAAACATGTTTGTGAAGGCTATATTTTGGGTAAAATGCAGCATTCTTCATTCCCAAAAGATGGTTTAGTTCGGGCTACTAAGAAATTGTAGCTTGTTCACAATGATGTATGTGGTCCTATGAAAACACCCTCTTTTGGAAAATATCTTTACTTCATGACTTTCATCGATGATTTTTCCAAGCATGCATGGGGATATCCATTGAAAGCAAAGTTTGAAGTGTTTATGTGCTTCAAACAATTCTTGGTTTTGGCTAAAAATTTGTCAGCATGTAAAATGGGCACCTTTCATTCTAATCGAGGGGGGAATATATGTCTTCTGACTTTAATGCATTTCTGGCTGAACATGGGATAAAACATCAGTGTATAGTGCCATATACACCTCAATATAATGGAGTTGTTGAACAAAAGAACAAGTCACTCATGGAGATGGCAAGGTGTATGGTCAAGAGTCAGACTTTACCACATAATTTTTGGCTTGAGGTTGTCATGTGTGGAGCATATGTACTTAACAAGTGTCCCACCAAAGCATTGTATTCTATCACTCCATATGAGGCTTGACATGGTTGTAAGCCATCTGTTGCTCACCTGCATGTTTTTGGTTATCTTGCATATGCATTAGTGCCTTAACAACATCGCAGGAAATTGTATGATAAAGTATTAAAATGTACTTTTGTTGGATGATAAAGTAGTAAAATGTATTTTTGTTGCATGTTTTTGGTTGTTTGGCATATGCATTAGTGTCTAAACAACATCGCAAGAAATTGGATGATAAATTAGTAAAATGTTTTTGTGGAAGATGTTATTCAATTGTTACTTTCATGTACTAAGGAGACATCTGTTATTTCCAAAGACATGTATGATACTTTTCTCTCTCTCTTTTTGCAGATGGATAGTCTAGTGTTGGTCCTAATGGGGCAACTTCTCAGCCTTTGCAAATTTCATGTGATGATGCAGTTCATTCCATTTCTGATGCAGATTTACATGATGCACTTGTTGATGAGAGAGCTGATATTGAGGAGGCAAAAGTTATGCCAAAATGGCTGGTGCAAACTTTGTGTGATAGCAAATTAGATGCACGTCTATCATGTTGTACTCATTTAGGCTCTCATAGTGCCTCTTTTGCATCAGATTTCTATGCTATGGCTACATCTAATCTCTGTGATGAGAATGAGCCTATTTCATTTGATGAAGCACAAAATTTTGAAACATGGATGGCTACTATGCAATCTGAATATGATGCTATAATGAAGAATGGTACATGTTCTTTATGTGACTTGCCTATGGGAGGTAGACATCTGTGGAAGCACGCAAACAACACAAGGAAGAAGAAGAAGCTTGGAGCACAACACACAATACTGAATGTATTACCACAAAATGTACAAAGATAAGTAGCCCATTAGGGCAATAGTCATATATACAAACCAAAGGAAAAAAACCTCCTAAAGAGGGAAAAAAGTGTCCCGACGGTCCTAGTGTGTTCACACACATCACTATCTAAATATATCAACCAATCCCCCCTAGGAGTG
Source organism: Ceratopteris richardii (assembly GCA_020310875.1). Classification (NCBI taxonomy): domain Eukaryota; kingdom Viridiplantae; phylum Streptophyta; class Polypodiopsida; order Polypodiales; family Pteridaceae; genus Ceratopteris; species Ceratopteris richardii. The sequence goes on along the minus strand of CM035423.1, from coordinate 151,571,696 downwards.
ATGCGGTGAACAAGGAGCTGGCACTCATGTATAAGGAAGTGCCAAGCTATGTGGTAATCACTCCACAAAAGGAAGTAAGCCCAAAGCTTTGTGGAAATCTTCAACCTTCTCCCTAGGCAGAGCCTTTGTGAAAAGGTTTGCAATGTTCTCCTACGTGGGCACATATGCCAAGCTGATCTCCCCAGCAGATAACCTCTCCCTGACATTATGATAATGCACCTCAATGTGCTAAGTGAGAGAATGGAACATAGGGTTCCTTGCAGGTGTCAATGCGCTTTGACTATTAGTGAAGATGGTGGTGGTAGCAGAGTGACCAACACCCAAATCAACCATAGGGCGTTTGAGCCACACACACTCAACACTCACTGTGAAAGCTACCCTATACTCAGCCTCACAACTAGAAGTCGCCATAGTAGGCTGCTTCTTGCTCAACCAAGATATACATGAGCTACCAAGCATGAAGCAAAAGCCACTACTGGACACACGAGTGTCATAGCAACCAGCCCAATTAGAGTCAAAAAAAGCATGCAAATCTGGTGGTAGTGATCCTCCCTTGGGATAAAACAACCCAAGTAGCCGAGTACCACTCAAGTAGCAAAAGATGCGCTTAACCGCCTACCAATTCTTGACTCTTGGGCAATGCATAAACCTGCTCATCTTTGAGATACCAAACTGAATATATGGCCGAGGAATGCATAAGTAAATCAAGCATCCAATAGCTTGTTGATAGAGAACAACATCAAATTCATCTCCAGCATCATGAAGACTCAATCATAAACCTCTCTCCATAGGAGTGACAATAGGTTTATAGTCTTAAAGGCCAAAACGCTACAATAATATGTCAATATATTTCATTTGACACAAAGCCATTCCACCATCAACATGCATAAATTGAATGCCCAAATAATGATGCAAATGCCCCAAATCAAACATCTCAAATGAGGCATGTAAATCAGCCTTGAAATCAGCAATATGTATCTCATGAGGACCAATGAGCAGCACGTCATCAACATATACCATAAGAATCAGAAGTACATCATTAGCACGCTTGACATATAAGGTGCTTTCAGTTGGAATGTTCTCAAAACCATGTGCAATCAGATAGGCATGTATCTTTTCATACCAAGCATGTGGTTCTTGCTTTAAACCATATAATGCCTTCTTTAACATGCACACCTGTTTTTCATGCCCTTTCTGCACAAATTCAAGGGGGTGAAAAACATACACTTCTTCATGCAAGTCACCATTTAGAAATTTTGTTTTAATGTCCAACTAATGTGCATTCCAACCATGATGAGCTGCAAGTGCATAAATGCTATGAATAGTAGTCATTCTGCAAGTAGGTCCAAATGTTTCATCAAAATCAATGCCTCTTTCGTGTGCATAACCCTTAGCAACAAGCCTAGCCTTATACCTGTCAACTGTTCCATAAGGCTTACACTTTAGCTTGTATACCCACTTAGTGCCAATGGCCTTCTTGCTAGGAGGCAAGTCCAAAAAGATCAGGTACCATTTTTCATGATAGCATCATATTCAGATTGCATTGCAGCCATCCAATGCTCAAAATTTTGTGCTTCATCAAACGAAACAGGCTCAGTCTCATCACAAAGACTAGATGCAGCCATAGCATAGCAATCTGATGCAAAAGAGGCACTATGAGAGCCTGAACGAGTACGATATGACAGAGGTGCATCTAATTTGCTATCATGCAAAGGCTACACCAACCATTTTGGCATAGTTTTTGCCTACTCAATATCAGCTCTCTCATCAACAAGTGCATCATGTAAATTTGCATCAGAAATGGAATGATCTACATCATCACATGAAACCTGCAAAGGTTGAGAAGTTGCCTCATTAGGACCAGCACTAGACTATCCACGTATAAAAAGAGGCAACAAAGTATCATACATGTCTTTGGAGCTAATAGATGTCTCCTTAGTACATGAAAGTAATGGCTGAATAGCATCTTCCACAAAAACAACATCATGGCTAAACAGAATGTTTTTAGTCTATGGATGATATAGATGATAGCCTTTAATTTCATAATTGTACCCAAAAAGAATACATTTTATTGCTTTATCATCCAATTTTCTGTGATGTTGTTCAGGCACTAATGCATATGCCAAACAACCAAAAACATGCAGATGAGCAACAGATGGCTTGCGATCATGCCAAGCCTCATATGGAGTGATAGATTGCAGCGCTTTAGTGGGACACCTATTAAGTACATATGATGCACACATAACAGCCTCAAGCCAGAAACTATGTGGTAATGCTTGACTCTTGCCCATACACCTCGCCATCTCCATGAGTGACCTGTTCTTCTGTTCAGCAACTCCATTCTATTGAGATTTATATGGCATTTTACACTGGTGTTTTATCCCATGTTCAACCAGAAATGCATTAAAATCAGAAGACATATATTCCCCCCTAATCAGAATGGTGGGTGCCCATTTTACATGCTGACATATTTTCAACCAAGACCAAAAACTATTTGAAGCACATGAACACTTTGGACTTTGCTTTCAATGGATATACCCATGCATGCCTGGAATAATCATCAATGAAAATCACGAAGAAAAGATAATTTCCAAAAGAGGGTGTCTATATAGGACCACAAACATCACTATGAAGAAGCTTCAATTTTTTAGTAGCCCAAACTGAACCATCTTTTGGAAATGAGGAATGTTGCATTTTGCCCAAAATACAGCCTCAAGTTTGGATGCCTCAAGTTTGGGCAAGGAGGACACCATTTCTTATTTCTACAGGCGTAGGAAACTAGCAAAATTCAGATGACCAAAGCATGCATGCCAAAGCTTTGCTAGTTGAAGAGCTCCATTTTCCTTTGCCCTTTTGACTAGCCAAGAAAGCCTGATCTGCAACATGCATAATGGACATGTTCTGCCTGGACTGACCTTCCTGCAACAAAACAGAGACTAACTCCTCAAGTGAAAAGGCATTTGGATTGCCATTCATCATCAAACGAAGAGTAGAAGCAAAACTCTGATATGAATTAGGAAGACCATTCAGAACGGTCTGCACAAGTGAGCTATCTGGTATAACCTCCTCAGTAGAAATCAATTGTTCCTTCTAGTCTTTGATCTTTGTTAGAAAATTGTCCATAGAATCACCTTCATTCATATGCTCACTCTCCAACTGTTTTCGGAGGTAAGCAACACGAGCCTCATTTATAGCTTGGTACATTGTGGTAAGTGTATCCCAAGCATCCTTAGTTGTTTTGCAAGAGTGAATGTGAGGAATAATGGCACATTTGACAGACAAAGCTATCAATGCATGTGCTTGGGCATCTCTACCATCCCAATGAATTTGATCTATAATAGGTGCAGCAAAAACCATAGCAGGAACAGGAATATGAAGATTATCATCATCTTCGACACCTTCTACATCAGCTTTAGTACCTCCAGTTATAACAGTTGCAAGTGTGATAGGACGTTTTTCCACACCCTGCACAATGTTCCACAGTCCTTTTGCAACCAATACATGTCGCATCATATAAGCCCATAACGGGTAGTTGGAACCATCCAACTTATTCTCAACAGCCAACATACAGAATACATCACTGCTTTCAGCCACCGCCATTGACAAAAATACCTTGATGCAGAAAACTGATTGTATCTCAAAAAGTTGAGCAGAACTACCCAGACAAATTCTCCTAAACCTGTAGCAGACTTCAAGACGCTTATACTGGCATATCAAAACTGGTATATACCTTTGGCACAAAAAGACAAAATAGCCTACACAAGCACTATGATAGTGTGTTTGGTGGCCGAAAGAGCTCAGCTCATGATTTCGGCAACACAGAGCGCAACATTTTTTATCTCAGAAACACGTTTAGTATGTTCACCAAAATTTGTGGGATTCTGAGCCTCCAACCGGAGAGGTGTCGATGATGCCCTAGATGAAGCGGCGACCTGCTCTGATACCAATTGTTGGAGTTAGACGTCTGCGAAAGCATGCGAAGAACACAAGGAAGAAGAAGAAGCTTGGAGCACAACACACAATACTGAATGTATTACCACAGAATGTACAAAGGTAAGTAGCCTATTAGGGCAATAGGCATATATACAAGCCAGGGTAAAAAGACCTCCTAAAGAGGGAAAAAAGTGCCCCGGTGGTCCTAGTGTGTTCACACACATCACTACCTAAATATATCAACATTGCCTCCTGGCAAGAAGGCCATTCGCACTAAGTGGGTATATAAGCTAAAGCATGCCGAATGGAACAGTTGACAGGTATAAGGCTAGGCTTGTTGCAAAAGGTTATGCATAGGAAAGAGGCATTGATTTTGATGAGACCTTTGCACCTACTGTTCATAGCATCTGTGCACTTGCAGCTCATTATGGTTGGAATGTACATCAGTTGGACATTAAAACATCATTTCTAAATGGAACATTTGACAAGTATAAGGCTAGGCTTGTTGCAAAAGGTTATGCATAGGAAAGAGGCATTGATTTTGAATGACTACTGTTCATAGCATCTGTGCACTTGCAGCTCATCATGGTTGGAATGTACATCAGTTGGACATTAAAACATCATTTCTAAATGGTGACTTGCATGAAGAAGTGTATGTTTTTCAACCGCGTGGCTTTTTGTAGAAAGGGAACGAGAACTAGGTGTGCAGATTAAAGAAGGCATTATATGGTTTAAAGCAAGCACCACATGCTTGGTATGAAAAGATACATGCCTATCTGATTGCACATGGTTTTGAGAACAATCCAACTAAGAGCAGCTTATATGTTAAGTGTGCTGATGATGTGCTTTTGATCATTGTTGTGCATGTTGATGATATGCTACTCACTGGTCCTCATAAAAAGCATATTGTTGATTTTAAGGCTGATTTTCATGCCTCATTTGAGATGTTTTATTTGGGGATTTGCATTTGCATTTGGGCATTTGCATCATTATTTTGGCATTCAGTTTATGCAAGTTGATGGTGGAATGGCTTTGTGTCGAACAAAATATATTGACACATTATTGCAATATTTTGGCCTTGAATATTGTAAACCTATTCCCACTCCTATGGAGACAAGTTTATGATTGAGTCTTCATGATGCTCGAGATGCATTTGATGTTGTTCTCTATCAACATGTTGTTGGCTGCTTGATTTACTTATGCATTACTTGGTCATATATTCAGTTTCTTGTCTCACATATTAGAAAATTTATGCATTGCCCAGGTGTCAAGCATTGGTAGGCGGCTAAGTGCATCTTTCACTACTTGAATGGTACCCAACTACTTCCATTAGTGGCTTTTGCTTCATGCTTGGTAGCTCAAGTATAATGGGTTGAGCAAGAAGCAGCCTACTATTGTGGCCACTTCTAGTTGTGAGGCTGAGTATAGGGCAGCTTTCACAACGATTGTTGAGTGTGTGTGGCTCAGATGCCTTATGGCTGATTTGGGTGTTGGTCAGTCTTCTGCAACCACCATCTTCATTGACAATCCGAGCACATTGGCAGTTGTGAGGAACCTTATGTTCCATGCTCGCACTAAGCACATTGAGGTGCATTATCATTATGTCAGGGAGAGGTTCTCCGCTAGAGAGATGAGCTTGGCATATGTGCCCATGTAGGAGAACATTGCAGACCTTTTCACAAAGGCTCTGCCTAGGGAGAAGTTTGAAGCTTTCTGCAAAGCTTTGGGATTACTTCCTTTTGTGGATTGATTCCACATAGCTTGGCACTTCCTTATACATGAGTGCCAGCTCCTTGTTCACCCCATCACTCTTAAGGGGGGATTTGTTGATATATTTAGGTAGTGATGTGTGTGAACACTCTAGGACTGCGGGAGCACTTTTTTCCCTCTTTAGGAGGTTTTTTTTCCCTAGCTTGTATATATGCCTATTTCCCTAATGGGCTACTTATCTTTGTACATTCTAGTGGTAATACATTCAATAAAGTGTGTTGTGCTCCAAGCTTCTCCTTCTTCCTTGTGCTATTCGCGTGCTTTCGCAGACATCTAACTCCAACAATTATGCAATCGTTGTTCCATAGATAGTCGGACTAAGGCATGAAAATTTGTTTTTGAAACTCAATACTTTGAGCTTCTAAATTTTATAAGAATTTTTCACAAGCCTCTAGCTTCTTATCAAATTTATAATAGAGCTTCTTCACCATCTTCTCAAGAAGATATCAATCTACCTTCCACATAGGATGAACTTGATAAAGAACCATGGATGACTTTCCATCAAAAGAATTTGATTTTCAACTTCTTTTGTAGCTTCATCTTCAAATGTACCTATTTTTTATCAAAAAGCTCAAACAAATATCTTCACTATAAGTACATTGCTTCCATTTGTCCTTAAAGAGGTTTGGGTGGAAAACTTAGTTATCTATTAGAATTGAAAATTAGAGAGAAGGAATAAGTGCAAGTGAATCATGTGAAACAAAGTAGGTACTATTAGATGTTACCTTATGTATTATCCTTGCTTCTATGAGGTGTACTCTCTTTGGTTCCCTAGAGATCTTGAGTATATGCAATACAATTCGTTTTCAAATTTTAATGTGCTTTCCATACATAACTTGAAAATTAGGTCTTGACTTTGATCCACAAGTAGTCTTCATATACACAAGTGTTATATATAAGAGAAGCATTGGATTGTGCCCTCTGACTAGACTAGACAAGATTTTGGAATTATACTTCTGATTACAAGATCACCCATGTAGGGATAATGATACAAGAATAAGAAACTAATACAAGAAGTCCCACAACTTGGGATTGATAGGTATAGATAACTAGACTAGAGATTATACAAGTGATCCCACAACCCGAGGCCATGGTAATGAAGCAAGATATTTGGGTCCCAAGAATGTCCTTGAGGGAGATGAAAAAGGCACAAGAAATGACTAGACAGGATCTCATACTATGAGATCACAACAGGACAATATAGGATGTCAATGATACTAGAACAAGGAACAAGACTAGAATTGGAACTGGAACTTGGAAAGTACTTACATGGAGATTGGCATTCCTTGAGCTCCCAAAATTGGCATCAGCAAGATTGAGAATGTATGTGGTCAAGCCCTCCTTGTATAGTGTCACATAATCCTAGTAGGAGATGGTTGAATCACGCCTTAAGAGAGAGGATTAGGAAGTAATCCTCAACCATGGCTTTTGGGGCAAGTGGTTAGCTGATCGCACTCCTAACCGGGAGGTCATGAGTTCAATTCCCAACATTGGTATTAGAGCCTAGTTGAGAAATTGGGCGAGACGGAGGTTCGCGCCTCATTCGTGGGCACTTGGAAAAAGTGCTTATTCGTGGTGAGTGTGAAACTAGCCTTGGATGAAGGTGCATGGGCATTTGGGCACCCATGGAGGGTGTGATAGGTCCAAATTTGGTCCATGTGCTAGAGTTTGAGGTTGGTAGAAGTGCTCATGCATGGAAAGTGGGTCCAAGAGTTAGAAGGGTCCACAAGTAAGCATTGAGGACAATGTTCAGTCTAAGGGGAAAGGAATGTCACATAATCCTAGTAGGAGATGGTTGAACCATGCCTTAAGAGAGAGGATTAGGAAGTAATCCTCAACCATGGCTTTTGGGGCAAGTGGTTAGCCCATTGCACTCCTAACCGGGAGGTCGTGAGTTCAATTCCCAACATATAGGTGTTCAATAGTGGTTAGGATTCGTTGATATCATTGATGATATCAACAATCCAAAATAGGACCTCTAGATGTCAAAATCAAGCAAGTAGATAGTCAATCTTAGGGTTTTGGAATTTGGGCATGATGGAAGCATTAGTTTCTCCAAATTATGAACCAATTATAAGATATAAAAAGTCACATGGAATCTAAGGTTCAGGATGGTTTCCTTAATGTCCATGATATTACATATTAATGGATATGCAATAATAATTTTTATCAAATTTCAACTATTTTGATGAGTTTGGCCAACCTCTTTTCCATCCAAATTTAACTTACAAGTGGGATCCCTAGTGGAAATTTGTGCCATTATACATATAGGTAAATTTTATTTGTACTTATTAAGTTTTGGTACCTCTGATTTCACACACACACACACACACACATATATATATAATGATTTGCTGACAAAATGTCTTGTTTTCTTGATTACAGGCCCCTTAACATCTACAATGTGGGAGAGGACATGTACCTGAACTATAGGAAGGCTTACAGCTCAACCAAATGCATAGTTCCTAGACTCAACAGGAAATGGATGGTGAATTGGGCTAAGTGCCAATGGAGATACACGTTTAAACTTCTGTGGGCCTTTCCTTCCACTACCAAATAGTCTGTGCTTTTGTGGGTGTTACTCCATCAAGCTCTCTAGACTGGCAGTAAAGTCAGGAGACTCAACATAAGTAATGGTCTATGCTTTCTGTGTGGTTGTCTTGAAGACTTGGAGCACATATTTGTTCAGTGTCCTATATCTGTCAGATATTAGAGGGCCCTTCAGTCATACTACAGCTGTGCTAGTCTCTATCCTCTGTTAAGCAGAGATATTCTTATTGGCACCAACAACAAGCTTGATGTGGGATTATGGCAAATCCTCACATGTCAAATCATTCGGTTAGAAACAAAGGAATCATTCTATCTTTTCTTCAACCCCCAGAGATTTTCTGTATCAATGTAGTAAGAAAATTCATTGTATTATTAAGGACTCTAGATCTTTGATGAGAGATGCCCACACTTGTCAGCCTACCTGGATTTTCTTTTGTAACAACATTAACTATAGAAGATGGAGGAAAGAATGGCTAGCCCTTTATTCCATGAGAAGGATTAACCTGATGGATTACTTAGACACAGTGATGTAATATTCCCCCCTTTTTTTAGGGTTGTATTTTATCTTATCTTAATTCATTTCTGTTGTTCTTAAAAAAAAAAATCATGTGCATGGTTCGCAGGTTCGGCTGTTTGGTTGAGCTTTTTCCATCTTAAGGCGGGTGACTCGTGACCCTTCAACCTCTCTTTACTGCAAGACAATTGTGGATCCTAAGTGAGTGTATTACCTTCAGGCACAATTAAACTAGTTAATCAGTTAGTTTCGGATAGTTCTTTTCAAGTGTCATCTTCGGACAGTCTGACCTCTGCTTTGTGGAATATGGGGGGTCCCATATGTACTATGCAAGTTTACTTGTACAATAGTTCTTTTAATCAATTCAAGCAAGGGGGATCACGCTTCGATCAAAGTTCCTCTTAAAAAAGAAAATCATGCGCATCACTTTGGTTGGTAAGGCTCTTCATCTCTTGGGTTGGGGGAGATGATTCTACCCTTCTCAATGGTGGTGAACATGCTTGGACCCTATGTTGGAGTTTGAGGTCTATGGAAGCACACGAAAAACACAAGGAAGAAGAAGAAGCTTAGCTCACAACACAAAATACTGAATGTATTATCGAAAGAATGTACAAAGATTAGTAACCCATTAGGGTTATAGGCATATATACAAGCTCAGAGGAAAAAACCTCCTAAAGAGGGAAAAAAAGTGCCCCGATGGTCCCAGTGTGTTCACACACATCACCACCAAAATATATCAAGAAATTCCCCTTGGGAGTGATGTGGTGAACAAGGAGTTGGCACTCATGTATAAGGAAGTGCTAAGCTATATGGAATCAATCTACAAAAGGAAGTAAGCCCAAAGCTTTGCGGCAAGGTTCAAACTTTTCCCTAGGAAGAGCCTTTGTGAAAAGATCTGCAATGTTCTCTTGTGTGGGCACATATTTCAAACTTATCTTTCCAATAGAGAACCTCTCCTTGACATAATGATAGTGCATCTCAATGTGCTTACTACAAGCATAGGACACACAGTTCCTCACAACTGGCAATATGCTCTAATTGTTAGTGAAGATGGTGGTGATAGAAGACTAACCAACACCAAATCGGCCATAAGGTGTCTAATCCACACACACACACACTCAATAGTCACTGAGAAAGCTTTCTTATACTCACAATTAGAAGTGGCTAGAGTAGGCTGCTTCTTGCTCAACCAAGATATGCATGAGATACCAAGCATGAAGCAAAAACCACTGGTAGACACAGGAGTGTCAAAGCAACCAACCTAGTTAGAGTAAAAAAAAACATGTAAATCTCATGGTAGTGATCCCCCCTTGGGATAAAACAATCCAAGTAGTTGAGTACCACTCAAGTAGCAAAAGATGTGCTTAATTGCCTGCAAATGCTTGACACCTGGGCAATGCATAAACTTGCTCATATGTGAGATATCAAACTGAATATCTGGTTGAGTGATGCATAAGTAAATTAAGTAGCCAACTGATTACATAGCAGCCATCCAATTTTCTAAATTTTGTGCTTCATCACAAAGACTAGAGGTAGTCATAGCATAGCAATCTGATGCAAAAGAAGCACTATGAGAGCGTGAACGAGTATGATATGGAAGAGGTGCATCTAATTTGCTATCTCATAAAGTCTACACCTACCATTTAGGCATAGTTTTTGCCTCCTTTATATCAGACCTCTCATCAACAAGTTCATCATCTAAATCTATATCATAAATGGATTGATCTACATCATCATGTGGAACGTGCAAAGGCTATGAAATTGCCTCATTTGTACTAGCACTAGATTTTCCACCTATAAAAAGAGGCAGCAAAGTGTCATACACATCTTTGGAGCTAACTGATGGCTCCTTAGTACATGAAAGTAATTGTTGAATTGCATCTTCCACAAAACCAACCTTTTTGGCTAATGAAAATGTGTTTAGTCTATGGATGATAAAGAAGATACCCTTTACTTTCAAAACTATACCCAACAAAAATACATTTCACTGCTTCATCATCCAATTTCCTGCATTGTTGTTCAAGCACTAATGCATATGTCAGACAGCCAAAGACACAAAAATGAGCTACAGATGGCTTGAGACTATGCCAAGCTTCATATGGAGTGATAGACTTTAATGCTTTAGAGGGACATATGTTAAGTACATATGTTGCATACATAATAACCTCAAGCTTTAAACTATGTGGTAAAGCCTGGATCTTGACCATACACCTCGTCATCTCCATGAGTGACCAGTTCTTTCTTTCAGCAACTCCATTTTTTTGAGGTATATATGGCACTATATATTGATGTCTTATCCCACTTTTAGATAGAAAATCATTAAAACTAGAGGCCAGATATTCCCCCCTCGATCAAAACGGAGGGTGTCCATTTTACATGTTGATAAATTTTGAGCTAAAACCACAAATTTCTTGAACCACATAAACACTTTAGACTTCGATTTTGATGGATATACCCATGCGTGCCTGGAAAAATCATCAATGAAAGTCATGAAGTAAAGGTATTTCCCAAAAGAAGGTGTTTGCATAGGATCACAAACATCATTGTGAACAAGGTGCAATTTTTGAGTAGCACGTACTGAACCATCTTTTGAGAAGGAGTAACATTGCATTTTGCCCAAAATATAGCCTTCACACACATGTTTATTAGGTGCCTCAAGTTTGAGTAGAGAGGACACCATTTCCCATTTCTGCAGGCGTAGCAGACTAGCAAAATTCAAATGACCAAAGCAGTGCATGCCAAAACTTTGCATTTTACATAGTCTGAGAATCTTGAAGTGCTCATGTTGAATAATTCATAGATTTTGCATAATATATGAGATTATATAGCACACTATATAAAATGCCAGAAGCAATAATGACATCACCATTTAATAGATCATGAATTGTACATCTATCATCCACAAATTTCACAACCAAGCTGATCTTGGCTAGTGCTAAAATTGATAATCATCAGTTTTAACACAAAAACAAGACAAAAACTATTGCATTGATCAAAATCACTCAATGTCCTACTAGAGATACTAAAAACAATTGAAAAAGACGAGATGCACTTAAGATTAGGCAAGGTCCTTAGGTGCACACATACAAGAATGTGTGGTAGACTGAGGAGACATTCCCATAAATTGTTTCAAGTCATAGATATTCTTATGAGCCAAATAGGCCCTAAAAAATGGATGTTCAAGAAGAAAGAAATCCAAATATTGACCAAGGCAATATATGAAAGAATCATCACTCTAGGGATATCTTTATATATGACTTCACCAATAGTTTTGGAGTAGAAAGTTATCAAAGAATTGGTACTCTAGAAATATTTTGGATTTGAATTCACTAGTGGGTTCAGATTGCGCTATTCATACGAGGTCATACATAGGTATCTTGTTTGACCAAGGCTAGAGGCATAACTTAATATGATGCCAACTAAAAAATGTAGTTTATATAGATATGGGGAAAGAGGTTGAAATATCTATGCATTGACGGAGGACTCTAAAAGCATAAATGATCATGGATAAATAATAAAAAAAAACTATTATAGAAGAAAAGCGATCAGAAATGCTTATCAATGCAAGGGGATGATCTATTTGTACTTACAAAGAAAAAGTAGTTAGGTATTGCCTATACATAAACACTAATAGTGATGATGTGTACTAGGAAATGACTAAAGAAATAGACTTAACACCAAATCACAAAAACTTAAATTAATGAAGAGTCCTTAGGAGCCCGTAGAATCTCCATCATATTTGGATGAAAATTGTCAAAGTTTTTGAAATTTGATAGAAAAATTGAAGGGGGAGCATACAATCCAAAATAAACCAATCTTTCGCGCAAGGAATGCATAAATATAAGGAATATTTATTACAATTTTGTGATCAAAGAAAATTTGAAAAAAACATTGAAAAAATCAAAATCTCATTCATAACAAAAATAATAGATATGGATTTGGAAGAAATGATAGGAGCCAAGATTGTACAAGAAATACAAAATCAGAATGATGTACCTCACATTAGGATCTTCATGAATAACACGTATTATGATAGACAAGAAATGCAAATCTCAAGGAAAAATTATAAAGAGATATTTCAGGTTCAATACAAAAGGTTTACAAAAAAGCAAGTGGTGAAAAGAATGAAGAGCCATTGTAGAGTTTAATAAAACACCAAGATTTGAGGAATTGGATCCTATTCGATAAATTCCTCTATTTGCAAAACGACTTGCTAATGTCTACTTGATAATTTTCTATATTGCATATAGGATCAATCGACATGAATGAGTGTATCAAGGAATCCAAAAGACCTTGATGAATGCATGCATCTATGCATGTTATATCCATGTATGCAAGCATGCATGTATGTATGTATCTATGTATGTGTGTATATATGCATGTATGTATGTATATATTCATGTATGTATGAATTTACGTATTTTCAAGATGGTTCTTTAGTAGTAAAAATTCCTTTAGTAGTAAAAATTTTGTATCTCCTATGAAAGTTGATTTGTTCACACCATGGCTTCTTATATAAAGATTTCTTCATGATTTTTCCATGAGGAATGCTAGAATTGTAAATTGAATTATGACATGTTATACTTTAGGGATAAATTACATTCTGTGTTCTATTGAAAGTAAAGCTCTAACCTCGGGAAAAGGATCTCAATGTACAACCACTTTAAAGTGTAATGCTATGTGCTAGTACACTCCAAAATCATAGGGATACTTTTGCGTAAAAAAATAGTCTATTTTTAAATCTCATGGTAATATTTCCATGTGGTTTATTCACTTGTATTTGCTCAAATTTTTTTTATCAACTCGAAATAGCCACCCCCTTGTTAAATATGTCTCTTTCCTGAGTATTTGTAATTTTTACTAGAGTACTATCTCTATCTACTCATAGAAAGTAATTCCGTTTTATGTACCCTCTTTTTTTCATTTGGATTGAGTCTATTAACATTATCTATATATATTTTTTAATTTTTAAAGTGTACAAACAAATATGTTGATTCTATGTAGTGTATGAATAAAAGATGAAGGATGTTTGGAGCAAGAAACAAGTTAAAAACATTTAGGGGGGTCTTTGGAAGGGCCAAGTTCATCAAACAACAGTTCTTCCTTCAAGATTCTTGTAAGTTCAGGTAAAATTACACATACGTTGAAATAAAACACATTTCAAGAGCTTTTAAGAAGTCCCAAAATATATTAAGAAGTCAATGAGTGGCTTTAAAGTATAAAATCTAGAATCAGAGACAAGAAGGTTGTCTTTATCCTTTATGAATATGTAAATAATAGTATGGTAGATCATATTCATGATGTGGACGCCTTCATGAAGTTTTGGAAATTTTTGGATAGATTTTACTTGACATCTACCTAACAAAGAGATATTCACCTTGAGAATGAATTAAAGATCTAAATTGTATCCTAATGAGGAGTATTAGTATTTATATTGGTACAGTAAAACAAATTTGAAATCCAGCGGGATCAATTGGTCAACATTTCATATATTTTTTTATAAAGCATGCTTTAAATTATATAAATAAAAAATATTACAAGAAGGTTAGAGATAATTAAAAAGAAGGTTTATAAAATCTTCATCCCCTTCATGGGAGACCCATTTATATTTTAGCTTGTTGTTTTCTAAAATGCACACCCTTTGGTGTCTAAAGGTGAGGGGGGACTTCTTACAATAATGGATCCTTTTACCTAGACAGACAAGATATTTCATGATCAACCACTCTTTGGGAGTCTATTGAAGTTGAGCACACATTTTTCCTTCCAAATTTTATGAAGCACTTCACTTCTAATACATTCCACATAGTAAATGAACAACCAATAGCTTCCCCAATTAGGTCTTGCTTCGAATTAACTTGTTACAACAACATGAGGAGATTATTGAGGCACTTTTGAGCCCAGATGCTTTTAGAATAGGGAAAGAAACAGTGATCCAAGTCTTTCCTATGACTTGAGCATTGCTTACACCAGAGGGGGCCACCACAAATCTTGCTTGCTTCCAAATTGGTCCATATCTGGTTGTGGAGGATTTTCCACATAAGGACTATTTTCTTGTTTTTGATAAGCCAATGCCACACTTACTTGAATTTGAACTCCCATCTAATCCAAGAACCTTGAATTTGAATTTGAATTTGAATTCCCTTGAATTTGTTAAGATTGTGATGAAACTCCAAATTTCTTCCAATTCTTGGAGTATCCTCAATTTTGTAGCCATTCTACCAACCTTCAATTAGGGGAGCTCATGGCCATTCAGGAAGTAGCATCTGGAAGCATCCCACACATTGATTTTGTGTCTTAAAAGGCACCAATAATCATACCAACTTTTTTATTCCAATCAATGGACTCACATCTGATTCAATGTCTTCTATGTTGTTTCCATAGGTGCTTCCACTTATGAAAACATTTGTTCCA
Organism: Ceratopteris richardii; assembly: GCA_020310875.1. NCBI lineage: Eukaryota > Viridiplantae > Streptophyta > Polypodiopsida > Polypodiales > Pteridaceae > Ceratopteris > Ceratopteris richardii. The sequence goes on along the minus strand of CM035423.1, from coordinate 151,556,518 downwards.
AAAGCCTCTTAGCCCTCTATGTGTGTTTCCATTCCATTCCCGTGATTCTAGCAATGGAGAACCAAATAGAGTGGTGCTGTCTAATGCCCATAACCTACTTTCACTTATAATTGATGATACAATAGGGATTTATCTTATTCCACCCATTCCAAAAAGAGCTCACAATATCTGAATCCGTAGGGGTAAATAGGAAAGGGGAGAACAAAAGAGTGATCAAATCAAGATCTTTCCTCCTAAGGACTCATTGAAAAGAAAGGATATCACTCTTTCTAAAATAATATTTTTCCAAGAATCTTTGACATTATTCCAAGATTTTATCATCCATTTAGCCACCATCTTGTTGGCTAGGGCTTCCATATCTAAAGTTCCTAATCCATGTGTGCCCTTTGGGCTAGAGTGAATTTCTCATTTGATTTTTGGCAGCCTCTCTTGTTGGGAGATGATAAAGGAGATAAGGAATGTGTTGACCACCATTGTCCTCCAAACCACAATAGTTTTCATATCCTTCAGTAATGAAGATTTCAATCAAGCTTAGCAAGTAACCAATCCCAGTATTGTCCCATTGACACAGCAACTCCCATTGGGATGCCCACCAAAGAAAACAATTGACCATCAATAAGTTGTGAACAACCATAAGTCTACAGAAGTTGTGGGGTTTAACAAAGAGGTGCTCTAAAAGTATTTTTAAAATGGTTGATTCTAGCTCTAGATTCGTCATAATAAATGTCAAGGCAATCCCAAAAGCAGGAGACACACTCAATGTAGTTATAAAGAAACACATTGGTTTGATAGGCAATATGTTGTATAACCCTTGGGTTAGACCCTTGGATAATGGTTTTAATCCTTGTAAAGCCTTGGTTTATTTATTTGGGTTAGAGCCTTGAAGTTGGAGTCAAAATTATTGGTTTTAACCCTTGTAGGAAACCTTGGCTATTTATTTAACTGAACCCATAACTAAAAAGCTTGTAAATGCTCAAAAAGCAAAATTCTATATGATACTTCCAACTGATGTAAATGATGTATATAATATAAATCCAGTTCCATAATATAAATCTAGCTAAGATATTTTCAAAGCTTGATATTTCTTAAGGATATCACCAAATTAGAATTCGACTTGAAGTTGTTTCCAAAATATGTTTGTAACCAAATACGAGAATTTCGAACTTTTAATCATGCCTTTTGGACTAACGAATGCCTCTGCTATGTTCATGAATGTGATGAACAAAATCCTAAGCCCTTACTTAGGAAAATTTGTAGTTGACTTCCTTGATGACATTCTTGTCTATAGTCAAGATACATTTACCCATCTAGAACATTTGGAAACGATTTTCCAGGTTCTAAGAGAAAACAAACTATATGGAAAGGAAGCTAAGTGTGAATTCTTTTCAACAGAAGTCAGATATCTTGGTCACATTATATCTAAGAAAAGAATTCAATTTGATCCTGAAAAGTTCCAAGTTATTCTCAATAGGCCTTACCCTCAAACCATTATAAAGCTTCAAAGTTTTTTAGGATTAGCAAGATATTATAGAAAATTTGTACCAAACTTTGAGGAGATTTCAATCCCTTTATTTGAAAAACTAAAGGGAAAGCCTAAAAGCCTTACTTAGGATAAGGAAGAGGCTAAAAGTATGGAACGAAAAGGAAGCATTAGCTTCAACCCCTGTTCTACACATAGTAGATCCAAATGAACCCTTTGTAGTTGAAACAAATGATAGTGATTTAGAAATCAGAGCTATGTTAAATAAGAATGTTCGACTAATTGCTTTTGAAAGCTTAAAGTAAAACTCAGCTCAACAAAATTATTATACCTATGAGAAAGAGCTTTATGCCATCATGAATGCTCTAAAAAAATGGATACACTACTTGTTTGGCACCAAACTAACCATATCTTTTGATCAAGCAAACATCAAATGGTTTGCAAACCGATCCAAGTTAATCAAAATAAAAGCTAGATGGGCCAAGATACTTCACAAATATGACTATGAACTTAGATATCAAAGAGGGAAATTCAATGTACTTGTAGATGCTTTAAGTTGTATGCCTATGTTGAATTCTCTCAGTTTCGTACATATTTCCAATGATTTAGTACAATTTATGAAAGGTAAGTATCAAGAAGATACAAGTTTTAAGGAAGCTTGGAAGAAGGCTTCAAACCAAAGTACAAACTTGTCATTTGAAGATAAGTCTAAACATTATAGTATTCAAGATGAATATGTGTTATACAAAGGAAGAGTATGTATACCCTATGATCAAGGACTTAGAAGAAAAGTTATGTTTGAATGCCATGATGCCCCAAGTGCAGGTCATCCAGGAATCAACAAAACTCATGAATTGCTCAAAAAACAATTTTACTCGCCTAATGTACATAAAGAGATACAAGATTATGTACTTAGGTGCACAAAATGAAAAGTAAACTAAGTGGAGAAATTTAAGATAGGGGGCTTGTTACACCCTTTGGAAATTCCGAATGGAAAATGGAAAAGCATTTCTATGGACTTTATCACGAGCTTGCCTCGAACCCAAAAGAGCCATGATACAATTTGGGTCATAGTTGATCGATTCACCAAAATGGATCATTTCATACCTACTTGTACTACATTCAAAACTCCAGAATTAGCTAAAATATTTATAGAACGTCTCTATCAACTCTATGGTCTACATCAAGACATGGTGTGTGATAGAGATAGAAAGTTCACTAGTCATTTTTGAAGAGTTGTATTAGGTAGGTTATAAACAAATTTGAACATGAATACAATTGAACATCCACAGATGGATAGTCAAACTGAAAGGGCCAATCAAATACTTGAACATAAGTTACAAGCCTACGTGTCTTCAAACCAAAGTGATTGAGAAGACTATTTAGTTTTCTTACAATAGTGCTAAGCATTCAAAAACTAAATATGGTACCTTTATGTTGATGTAAGGGTTCTAGCCAAGGGCATTGTATGTAGTTGGATTGAAAAATGAAAAATTCCAAGCAACTAAAGATGTTATATTTTATGGAATAATGGAATTGTAAATGGATTTTAATGCCTTGAGGTTTCTAATGTGTTTTGTGTTTTGATTTAGTAGGTGAAGATTCATGAGGGTGTGAACGCAGGTGGACTTATTCAAATATCTCTAGAGATATTTAAAAGATAGTATTTTAGTTCTTTTTTGTAAAAATAATAGATCGCTTTAGAAAGCGACGTTTTTGTAAAAATACTTGATCAGGATTTTGTAAATAAAGTAGACTTTTGTAAAAGCATGCTTTCCAAAGCACCACCCTCATGTATCTTCTATTCAAGACGTAATGGAAAATACCTATAAATACACATGCTCTGATAGACTCATCCATCAGAGTATGTGGGGGGAGATTGTACCCAATTCGATGTCAAGTCTCTTGTCTCTTTCTATTCTTTGAGTACTTTTGTGTGATTTTGTTTCTGCATGAATTCTGACTAGATTTTTTTTTTCTTTTTTTCTTTTCTCTTCTTTTCCTTTATCTTTATATTTGGTAAATTTATCCAAACATAGCTCATGTGAAAATGAGCTTGTACATTTATCTTCAACAGATGCAAAGCGACTAAGTGCATTAGCTACAACATTAGCTTTGTCGGGCTAATATTGGATCATAGGCTGAAAATGTTGTATGAATGAAGATCATTTAATGTATGTGTCAAAAAGTAGTGGTTGATTTAATAAATGGTTAATAGCCTATTGGTCTATTTTGATTAGAACTTTAGAACCCATAAGGTAATGTTTCCAAATTTTTAAAGCATGCACAATAGCTAGAAGTTCCTTATCTTATGTGCTATAGTTCTTTTTGGAAGGTTTAAGTTTCCTACTTTAAAATGCAATGGGATGGTCATGCTGCATTAATACAACACCTATACCTAAACCATTGGCATCTGTAACTACATGGAAAGGTTGTGCAAAATCTGGTAATTGCAAAATAGGTGCACCAAAAAGTGCATGTTTGAGTTTTTCAAAAGATTGTTATTGTGCTAACCCCCATACAATTTTAATTTTTTCTTCAATAATAATGTGAGTGAGAGTGCTAAATAAGAAAAACCTTTTACAAACTTTCTATAAAAACTAGCTAACCCTAGAAAAGAGCATACATCATTCACAAATTGAGGCACAGGCCATTCTTCAACCAATTTGATTTTCTTTGGATCTACATGAACACCTTGACAAGAAACAATATGTAATAAATACTCTAATTCTTTTTGGAAAAAGTAATTCTTTTGAAGATTGGCATAAAGTTTGTTTTTGTGTAACAAATTAAAGAATGTTGCTAAATGATTTTCATGGTCATTGTCGTTCTTACTATAAACAAGTATATCATCAAAGAAAATGATAACAAAAGCTTGATAATCAAATAAAATGGCATTCATCATACATGCAAAAGTAGCAAGTGCGTTGGTAAGTCCAAAAGGCATTACCATGAATTCAAAGTGACCAATTTCACTTCTAAAGGTAGTCTTATAAATATCATTTTGTGTCTTCTTATCTGATGATACCCAGATTTAAGATCAATTTTGCTAAAGACGTGCTCCACGAAGTTTATCTAGCAAATCATCTATCCTAAGAATAGAGTATCTATTTTTAGTTCTGATCTTATTGAGTGCTCTATAGTCAATTCACATCCTATAAGTATTCTTCTTCTTCTCTACTAAAAGAACAGGTGCTCCAAAGGGAGAAGAACTAGGTCTTATAGGGCCTTTCTAAAGTAAATCCTTAACTTGATTAGTGATTTCCTTTTTATGTAAATGTTCATGCCTATAAGGTGCTTTATGTGGAGGAGAACTAGCAGGAATGAAGTCTATACTATGGTCAAGAGATCCCCTAGAAGGTGGTAGCTTAGAAGGAAAATCAGTCATAAAATGATCCTTATAGGAAGCCATAAATTATTTATGTGCATCAGGAAGTGTATGTATGTGATCAACTATATTATTAACGAAAAAAATACATGAATTGTAACCTCTCCTAACTGCATGTTTTACTTGAGTATGACTAATTAATGGAAATGGTTGGAAGTCAGGCATTGCAGATAAGAAATATCTTGATTGTTAAACTTAAAACTCATGGTGTGTGTATGATAATCAATGCATGGATTATAATGATGATGAAAAGGCATACCAATTATAACACCATAGGACTACAAAGGAGCAATTACGAATGTTCATCCACATATGAACCTATACAAATCCGAACGTTATGCACTTCACTTGTAACATTATATCTATTTCCTTGAAATGTAGCCTTAACTTTATACATAGAAGGTAGTGGATGTAATTGAAGACCTTGCACAAGTGTATAAGAAATGAAATCATGCAAACTACCATCATCATGTAAAATATTAACAAATTTACCATTAATAGTATCTTGCATACAAAGTAAAGAATGGATAGAAATTTCGTTACCCAAGGTACTTAGATCCTATTCCAATGCTTGCTCGATCCAATCACGTTGAGTGTCTTCATGAACCACCTCCATACTACGTACTTGAGCTCCGATAGGTTTCACCTCGTTAGTTCACAACCTACATTTAGCTTTAGTATGACCAAACTTACCACAATGCCAGCAAGTAATACAGGGCCATTTTTGTTGAGCATCCATCATCGTAGTTTGAGGGGTTGGAGGTTTGGTAGAGTGTAAAGGATTTGAATTCTTGACAGGTGATAAATTGGATTGAGGAGGGCGTGGAAAAGTAGGGGGCATTGAAAAGTAGTGAAATTACGCTTGAAAGGAAAATTAGGCTTGATTGGTGGTTCTCATTGACATGTTGGTTGTAAGCAAATGGACTTGATAATGGACTGAAACTCTTTCTTAGCATCATGTGCAAAAGAAATAGCTTCATAGAGAGTCGCAGAATGTAGGGTATCGAGCTTGATGTACGTAGAAACCTTTCATGATAGAGCATAGATAGATGGTTGGAGAGAGCTAGCCATTAATGTTAATATCAGCAAAGGCATTCCCAAGACCATGGAAAACATTTTTATAAACTTGGGACCAAAATAGAGGCTCCTCTGGGATTGGAGGATAAAATCCCACTCGAGCATGTCATATGCTTTGTCAAAAAAAATTTTGAGGAAGAGAATTTTGTGAGTATTCCTTCATGTACCCAATTCCCCCCAAACATCAATGATGGCTTTGAGGATAGAACTACCTTTAATGAAGCCTTTCTAATCTACTTTGATCCATGAGCAAAGTTGTCTTACAATGCGATCAAAAATGACCTTGGCAAATATCTTGTATCTCATCCGGAGCATCATGATAGGTGTCCAATTTTCACTTACCTCATAGTCTTTTTTGTGGATGAGATTAATAACATTTTCATTCAAACACATCGGTAATCCACCAAAGCTAAGCAATTTATGCTAATCTAAGAAAATAGGGATAGCCATAAGATATTTTAATTTTTTAAATAAATCATTAGTTAGCCTATCCATCCTCGTGCTTGTACCTTTGTGGAGGGCATCTATGGCATCAATGATATCCTTGCTAGTTAGAGGTACATCAAGGAATTGCATAATATCTTGTGGATTTTTTTTTTTGCATCCGACTCTTAAGATGGTAGACATGCAATCATGTCTCCAGGAAGAAAGTAGAGTAGAACCCTAAGAAGTTGCTTCAAAATCATCTCATTTTTTCCTTTTCTGAGGAGCATTCGACACCATGTTTGTCACCCGGGAAGAGCTTCTTTTATTTACTTCTTCTTTAGGAATTTCCATATTTCTTTAGTTGGTTTGTCACCTTGTCTGCCCACTATTCTTTAAACTACATTTGTTGCTTCTTCCTCTTGATCTCCTCTTCCTATTGAAGGATGCTTCTAACCTAAATAAATCCTTTTTGAAGGTGAGTTTTACCTCTGTTGACTATAGTTTCTAGCCAAAAGAGTCTTTTGTAGAGATTCTTCCTTCTAACCCTTTGGATAAATTGGATTTCCTTCTCAGCTCTATGCAACATGGAATGGGTCTTATTCACATCATTAGCCCAGCTCGTATAAAGAGAGGAATGATCTCTAAAGGCTGCAACAAATGAAATTTCAAGTATCCATTAGCCAGAGAGAGTTTCGACCACGTTGAAATCCCCACAAAGGATGGTATCTAAGGATAAGGAATCCATTGACAACAAAGTGTCGATTCTAGCTCGATCACGGTTCTAAGCATATATAGAGGAAAAGCGAAAGGGATGGGGCCCACCAAAAGAAGAAACAATCCATTCCTATTGTATCTCTTCTATGGCGTGTTCTAAGGTGTAAATGTCTTATTCATGCATGTTCTCTTCTTGTGGTTTCTTGACTTATATTAGTGCTTGGGCTACCACTTCAAAATCCAGGTTTTGAGGGTCATTCATTTTTGCTTAAGCACTTATTTTGGTGCATGCTCAAGAAATTCTCTTATATATGCATGATAGATGTTCCAAATTCAAGCCTTTGGCTATGGTCATCCTCAAAGAATAAGACAATATTTTGCATGACCATGAAATAAGTTTGCTTATTGGTCCACTACTAATAATAGAGTTTACACAAGGATAAAATAATCCATTTATGGATTGTACTTAGCAACCTTCCTTAAGGATAAGAGTTATTAAGAAGATTTAGCTAACTGTGCAATCACGGTTACCTCCATACTCATCCAATCAAATGGCGTGATAATGAGCTAGATGGAGGAATATTTTTGAATCCGTTGTTGGATTGGCAAGGGAGTCACAGAGTGAAGGTTGTCCTTAAGCCAAAGCATAAGGATAGTACACTTGGACTCCATAGGAAAATTTAGATCAGGTGCTTCTTTGTGTTGTTGTCTAAGTGCATCCACATAAGACATTTTTATTGAGGTTTTGTTTCTCCAAAACATACCTGTATTATGTGTTCATGGGACTTGATGTGGATTCACATTGCTTTGATGCCCCCTTGAGTGGGCATGTATGCTTCTTATCCTTTTGGAATGATGTGATCCATCCCCAAGGGTTTTTGAGTGATGAACTAGACTTGGGAATCCAAATCTGAGTACAAACGTTTTTGTCATGTGACAATGCCTTGAGATATCTTGATTTTCTATGCTTTACAAAGTGGCCGATTTCTTTAATGATGAAAAGTCATTGGTTTCATATTCCCGTTCTCTTGAGAGTCATTTCGAATGGGTTGGTCTTTCGGTTGATTAGAAATTGATACTTTGACCTCAAACTTGCTTTTTTGGACTTGGCATGTACTGTTTAGTATGTTTTATACCTTTCAACATCACTTGAAAACAGGATGAGGTCTTAAAATTTTTTTTACCATGGAGTATGTGTCTTTTTCTTTGTGTAGATGTGTAAGTTCTGGTGCAAAATATTTGTCCTAGTGGGATTATTATCTATTTCCAACTTTGCTTATGAGGTGGTTGGTTTCCGAATTGAGCCCTAAATGATCCAGGCATAAATCTTGAAAGAGCACTACATTGTTCACTAGTTCATCATCATCACACTAGGAATGTGTTTCTCGTAGTTTTACCTTCTATGTGGAGAGACATGGATGTTTTTCCATAACGTTAAGTGAATTCATTACCCATTCTAATAAGAATAGTGTTGATTGGATTGATCTTGACTTCATAGTCTTCTACATTTGACATTGCTCACAACTCTTGTATTATGAGAATTGAATGGGTATTGAGGAATAATGTGCTAGTGAAGCCCAAATATCTGTTCGACAATCCGTGATCCCTTGAGAAGGACTCTCAACCTCACAAACCCCATGGAAATACCTTGTTATCTATCTATCTATCTATCTATCTATCTATGTGTGTGTGTATATATATATATATATATATATATATATATATATATATATATATATATATATATATATATATATATATATATATATATATATATATATATATATAATACGTGTATGTGTTTACAATATTTCTACTGCATTTGCTTGCACTTTTGTATGCAATCTAAACCCTCTTCTTGAGCTTACTTTTTATGTGTAGCTCTTCAATTTTATGATCCTCAATCTTCTAAATCTAGCACACCATCTTGATGAGAGGTTCTTGGTAAAATTCATCTCTACATCTACTTATGTAAATTAGAACTACATCACCTTCAAGGGATACCGAGTATACAATGCCACTAGGTGATATATAATATATCACTAGTGGGTCATATCCTCTCTTTTAAAGTTTCTTTGCGTGTTCCTTTAACGTATAGACCAACATTAATTGCAATCGCTTATCTTCAATGTGTGCATCAAAGTTTTCTTTGTTGCATAGATGCTTCCTACTAATCTTAGTTGTGTTTGTTGTAGCTTTTCCAAAGTACCCACCAACTATATAAGTTCATGTCCTATCCAACTATATCCTTATGCTACTTTGAGTGTAGGCACCAAGAAATGAACTCGTAAGATGGCTTGTTTCCCATAGACTTGGCTCAAGGGAGTTGCATTTAAAGTATTCTTACAGCAACTTGGTAAGCCCAAATTGCATTATTCAATTGCTTATCCCGATTGGATCTTCCCTTGTTTACCAATGTTGTTACTACAGTGCAAAGGAACTTGTTTATACTCTCCAGTTGACCTTTTTCTGATCATGGGTGATATGGTGTGGATTTTGGTATGTGCGATAAGGAACTTGATTAGAATTTGGTCAATGAATTCATTAATAGAATGTATCCCTCTATCACTATTTTTGATATAATGTATTCTTCTATCATTAAAAATATTGTTTAGAAGTCAAAGGCATACAAAATAAGAACTTGGTAATAGTATGAGTGTAAATAACTAAGTATTAGGAGCACCACATGCTGGAGAGTCAACTCTCCTCCCAGCCTTATTCCTCTATATATGGTTGATCAAATCAATGAAGACCACAAATGTAACTAGAGTCCACAAGTGCATGTGCAATCTCCACCACTGCTTTAGTACCTTCCACTAGAATCCACTAGTGGTTGGTATGATCTTGATCACTGTTGTCTTATCTTCCACTAGAGTCCACAAGTGATAGGTGTACTCGCCACTTGAGTTAAATCCCTCTAAACTCAAGTTAGATCATGCTAACTTGAGTTAGAAGGCTCTAGAGCTCTTTGGGCAAAACTCTATCCCCATGCTCCCCAATTGTATTGTAGTTTTTAGTACACCCTCTACAACAAAAAGCATTGGGTGCATTGGATAAAGCAAAACTCTCCTAAACCACCCACCCGGGTTCGATCAACAACAGGTGCAACACAACCACAGCGCAAGGAGATTTTTTGATGGAAGTTTTTTTTTTGGGTTTTCACGGGCCATTTTCATGGAGATTTTGCAATCCCTTTTCATGTGATCGTGCTTTTTCTTTCACTTTTTAGATGATGATTATCATGCATACTATATAAGCAGGCTCTTAAATCATTATGGATTATCTTCTCAAGCATCACTCAAGGAGTTCATCAACTCAAGGCGGAGACCTTTGAGGAGATCTTGCAGGAAGTGTTCTTACACTCTTGGAGGAGTTTTGCTCTATATTTAGAGACATTTGGAGGATTTCGTGTCAGCAAACATATTGTAAATAACAAGTCTACATCTGTCCTCACTTGTTCATTCACTAGTTTTTGATTTAGGATAATCAGAATTCAAGTTAGCTCTAAAATAGTTCTAAACTCTTCATATTCACCATATTCTCTCTCTCTCTCTCTCACACACACACACATTCGTCATACCTCTTAGGCACACAATCTCTTCTATCTAGTTCCTATTTCTCCCTAAATACATATATTATCAGTTTGTATTATATTCATACATTGTAATTTGACATTGGAATATAAGATAGTGTAGGTGAGCATCCAAGCTTGCCGTACACTTCAAATCTTGTCTATTCTCTCCCTATCTCTCACTCATCTATTTTTGAGTCTTAAGGTATGTATGCTAAGGTTCATGTGTTAGAAGATCCTGTAAACTTGTAATTAATTATTAATGAGGACCACCCCACTTCCAACAATACACACACACACACACACACACACACACATATATATATATATATATATATATATATATATATATATATATATATATATATATATATATATATATATATATATATATATATATATATATATATATATATATATATACACATACATACATACATACATACATACATACATACATACATACATACATACATACATACATACATACATACATACATACATACATATATATATATATATATATATATATATATATATATATATATATATATATATATATATATATATATATATGTGTGTGTGTGTGTATACATACATATGTATATATATCTACACACACACACACACACACACACACATATATATATATATATATATATATATATATATATATATATATATATATATATATATATATATATATATATATATATAACTGTACACTGGACCCTGCTTACGTGCTTCAGGGGTTCAATGGGATCTTCGTAAAATCGATCATTATGTATATATATATATATATATATATATATATATATATATATATATATATATATATATATATATATATATATATATATATATATATATATATATATATATATATAACTGTACATGAAAATTAGGAGCTTCGTAGAGGAGAGCAGCAGTCGCTCTCATATCGAAGCATATATCTATGGAGCTCAATAGAGGACATCAATTTTGGCTCTCTTGAGTCGTTGCATTTAATTTTTCTAGTAAATAGGATCTTTTGCGCTAAATTCAGTAGCTAATACGTACAGGCTTGAACCAAGACTATGGGCGAACATGATGGGAACTGTAGTTGGGAAAGACAACTATTTTTGAAGCTCAAGATTCAAAAGAACATGTGCAGAATCAGCACTTCATTGAAATATATAACTTATTACTGTGGATCATGCAAAGAATTCATGTGTGTTTCACTAAAATGTTTCATCAAAATGTGTTGTGACTTAGATTCCGTGTGATTGGAGAACACGTACACATAAAGAAGATAACCAATACACACGATACATAAAGTATGGAAAAAAGTCACTATGTTTCATAATGGTCACAATGTACAAGATACTAATATGCTCCAAAAACTACAAAATAAGTATACTCACGAATCATTGGCACCAAAGATGGAAGTCCAACTCCTCCAAAGCTTGATGTAGAGAATGTCTTTAAGTATGTGTGTGAGAGCACTTGAACTCCTCAAGAGAGGGCTTGTTTGTAGGCCACTCTCAAGAACATGATAATAAGAAGAGCTAACCTCATAGGACCAATAGCAAGCAACTTTTCATAAAAAGCTAGGACAAAAATAATCCAAATCTAGGCGTGGGCTGAGTTGCAACCACACATAATAAATTTTATTCTTTTGTGCAAGTATTGAACGAAAATCTTTTATGATGTGGAAATGTTGGGATAAAGGACCTAAGGTCTTTTGTTTTCCATATTTTGACACTTCCACCTGTTAATTGTCTCTGAGAGCTTCCCAAGCAAACTTTTATTATATTTTTTGAAACCCAAATTGGTGTGAAGGGTCCTACTCTCAATGAAGATATTAGAGGGAAATCAAGTGGAGAGGGAACCAATTCAGTGAATATGGGTAGAGGTATTGAATAGAGAAGAAAGAGTGAAATAATTAGAGGAAAGAAGCAAAAGAAAAGGCAAAGGTGGTGTGACTTGCTACCAATGTGGTAGGAAAGTCACAAGGAATCCAAATTGCGAAGGATACTAAGAATGAGGCACATGATAAATCATAGGACAAAGAAAAGGAGAAGGTCAATGTGGATTCTACTGTAGTCATTGAGGAATTGTCTAATATGGAGGACATTCTATGTGCCCCCCTCTCTCTATTTCCCTCTTTCTCTATTTCCCTCTTTCTCTCTTTATCTCTCTCAGTGAGCCTAAATGATGCAAAACATTTTTCAGAATGTAAAGCACATGTAAATAGCACACATGTTCTTGTTAGCTAAGATACACAAGTAAATAGCACACAAGAGAACATGCACACATAAGAAGATAACCAGTACACACGATACATAAAGTATGATAGGAAATCACTATACTTCATAATGGTTAGAATGTACAAGATAATAATATGCTCCAAAAACTACAATAAAAAAATAATCACAAAGATGGAAAGATGGAAAGATGGAAAGCGAAGGGTAAGGGAAGCAAGGCATGAAGAGGCTTAGGCTGAAATAGACTCCAAAAACAACCTCTCGCATAAGAGTATGAGAGCTTCCAAGTGTCTAAGGATACAGTACTCCAAGACCTCCAACCTTCCAAGAGTGCCAAAACACTCTATCTACAATTGCTCCAAAGCTTGATGTAGAAGACCTCCTCCAAGTAGTGTGTGAGAGCACTTGAACTCCTCATGTGAGGAATTTTGTGTAGACAACTCCCAACCACTTAATGATAAGAAGATCTAACCTCATGGGGGTTTTATAGCATCAAAAGTGATCGAATTCTCATAAGAAATCCAAAGCTAGGTGTGTGTTGATTTCAAATCGCACTAAAAATAGCTTTTATTCTTTTGTGCAAGTGTGATGTGGCATTAGTAGATCATATGGAAGATTTTCGTGATGTGGCAACACCAACTTTTGTCCAAGGGTTGACAACATGACATGTGGCATCTGCTTTTTACATTTTTACGTGTATTGAAATTTACAAAAAATAATGGATCGAAGTGTTAATATAAGTAGAATTTTCATTGACGCTGAGTGGAAAGTGTCCGAAAATTGGCCAAGGGCTAAGCATTATTTTCTTAAGGAAGAGATGGACTCAAAGTTTCTATCCAACAAGTGAATGTCTACCAAATTAAATTGCAAAATGGCAGTAGGTTAACGCTTACAGAAAAACTCTTCTCCTCGTAGCTATGAAAACCTTAGCTTCCACCAACATTGCAAGTGCTGCTCTGATACCAAATTGTTAGCTACGATGCAAAAATAAATAACACACATAAGAGATCATGCACGCATAAACAAGAGAATCAATACACACAATACACTGATGGTTAAGAGAATCAATACACACAATACACAAAATACATTTAAGAGTTTCTATGCTCGATGATGATCAAGATGTACAAGATAATGATATGCTCCAATAACTACAAAATAAATATACTCACAATTAATAAGCAACAAAGAGAGCAAGTGAAGGGTAAGAGAAGTAATAACTACAAAATAAATATACTCACAATTAATACGCAACAAAGAGAGCAAGTGAAAGGTAAGAGACGTAAGGCACGATTAATGAAGAGGCATAGTATGAAATAAACTCAAAAACAAACCCCTCACAAGACAGTACAAGAGCCTCAAGTGTATGAGCATACACACTCCAAGATTGCAAATAATTTTCCTCCAACTCCTCCAAAGAATTGATGAAGAGAATCTCCTCCATATTTTTTGAAACCACAAATTGGGGAGTTATATGCATTTCCATTATTTTTATGGATTTTTTTCATTGGATGTGTGAGCATGGCCAAACGACCCAAAAGTCACTTATCAATAAAACTTGGTCCCAAAGTCATATAATTTGAATGAGACCTTCAACTTCGAATTCTCCATCTTGTTCAAATTTCTATGCAAGCTTCTCTCTCTACTTTCTTTTTCCTTGTATAGAAGATCACTCCCTATGTGTTTGTAGCATCTGAACACATCATCATGTAGCTCAACATGTCCTCTTTCAACTCCTATCAGAGCCTTGAGCTATTCCATTGTCGAGTTACCGCAATTTTTGAAAGTATTTTGTGGTGTTTTGCAAATTTACATTGCAAAAAACCTTCATTTTTAATTGTTGGTGCAATTAAACCCAAGCCTACATACTTGGTGTATACACATTAGCTTGATGTATTGGCATATGACTTGAAGAAGCTTCATATGTATTACCTCTTGTATCTTTGAGTCTATTTACTTATTGTAAAAGTGAAGGAAACCCACAAGGAGTTAGGAAGCATCAATCTCGTATAATTTGGTAGCTGAAATCAATAGAGAATCAATCCTATACTTTAGGATAGCTTTTAGGTGGAGATTTGAATTCAAATTCAAATGCTTGGCTCCAACGAAAAGCTATAAAATATGGAGAAAAAGATCTCGCGTGTATCTCGAGGTTATGAGATCATTCCTTTGTACCTTCATTGTGAAGAGGAGCTCATACCATAGCTCACTCACCTACATTCATTGAGAAATCACTCATTTCCAATGATTCTGTAATTTTATATGATTTAGTCAATACATGTTCATTACTTCCTACTCTCATATCTCTGTCACACTCCATCATAACAGTCATCTTGTCTAAGCTGGTTCTCACTATGTAGTGCATCATTTTGCATGATTCAAAGAATGACATATTTCGCATGCTATCTACTCCTACAAAGTTTCATCTACATTGTTTCACTCAATCGTCAGTTATTAAGCAAAGATTGCTCACTGGTTTGTGAGTATGTAAGCCTGTAAAAGTCGGGAGTGTTGCTCTACTTGCTAAACATAATTCTTTGCATATAGTTCATCATTTTAGATGATTCCACTCATGAATTGTAGCTTGTTAAGCTAATTAAATATCCCCATGAGGAATTTTACTAACTGCTACTGTACTCAGAGAATTAAGTGAAACACTAGGTAGGTTTCTCAACCAAAATAGCAAGTTTTATACATTGGATCATTATCAGTTTTGATCCTATCATTTGTGCATCATCTTCCAAGCAAAATATATGATCATTTATGCTTATTAGCTAGCTAAGGAGGCCCACAATACTCGATCTAGCCATCACTTATAGTAGTTGTGAAGCACCATTTAGCTACACCATCTCATCTCTTGTGATTATCCACAATCTCCTCCAACAATGGTATCAGAGCAAGTTCAATCAAGATGGGAGATGATTTTCCATCCTTCATTGAAAAATTGGACAGGGAAAACTATTCCGCATGGTCCCTAAGGATGCAAGCATACCTTCAAGGGAGAAGCCTATATGGATACATCTCAGGAGATGACATGCCAATCTTCAAGAGCAAGAATCAACCAGCAAGGGAAGAGCAAGAGGAGCTAACCACATGGTGTGCAAAGGATGCTCTTGCAAGGTCATACTCACTAGACTCCATCTCTGATTTCTTGTTACCTCATGTTAGAAATTGTAAAACCTCCCAAGAGATTTGGGAAGTGCTTTCATCATACTTCTCCTCCAACACAAGAGCTAGGAAGAATCAGTTGTGGATGGAATTCACAACTTTCAAGAAGCAATCAAAGGAAGGAGTAGCAGACTATGTAACCAAAACAAAGGATGTTGTAGAACAACTTGCAAGCACTGGAGAGGAGATAGAGGAAGAGCACATCGTGAGGCAGATCATCAATGGG
Source organism: Ceratopteris richardii (assembly GCA_020310875.1). NCBI lineage: Eukaryota > Viridiplantae > Streptophyta > Polypodiopsida > Polypodiales > Pteridaceae > Ceratopteris > Ceratopteris richardii. The sequence goes on along the minus strand of CM035423.1, from coordinate 151,540,222 downwards.
ATTAAAGCTAATGACAAGTGGGAATCCTTCACCACTGCAATGGATTTCTATATGGATATGCAGATACCTGATCTCAACACCTTGATGGGACAACTCTTCACCCATGAAGCAAAGCTCAATAGAAATGGTGACAACTCAAGAGGTAACCAATCTTCTGCCCTTTATATAGATAAGAATAAAGCTAAGGATAAACGTAAAAGTAAGAAACAAAATGAAGAAAGTAGTACCTCTCAAGCCAATTATGTAGGAAGAGGTGCTAGAGGTAGGGGCAGAGTGTTGATGTATGAAACACCACAAGAAATGAATTAATGTGACACTAGAACACCTCTATGGTCACCATTAACTCATTGCCACTCCAAACTTTGAGAAATGATAGCCTAAAGTGAGAACTTTGCTTCTACAGAAATTCCTAGTCACCGAAATGACATACCTTCAATATTTTGCTAATTTCTCCTAGTTCAAGAATTATTTCTCCATGAAATTTTATAGGCTAAAACTAGAAGAGTAGAGCTTTCCAAAAAGCTATCATATGCATCAAACGGATCTCTAGAACTCAAGTTATGGCTCTCACAAGATGACCCTGTATGACCTTCCAAAACTGGAAATCTTTCCTGTTATAGTAAGAGCGCGTGTTTAAAATTAGAATTCGATGCCTAGCATCGACTTGCAACAAGAATTCGATGTCGGGCATCGACTTGGGATGTTTTTGGCCACTTTTCAGAAGGGATTCGATGCCGGGCATCGACTTCCCGCATAAAACCTTGATCTTTTGGACACCAAAACTATAGGTGATTTCATGCACACTTAGAATATGACTTATCAACTGGAATTCGATGCCAGGCATCGAGTTTCTCCAACAACATCATGTTTTCAAAACACTTCAGTATTGAATGAAAAATATAAATGAAAATATGACTTATCAGCAGAGATTCGATGCCAGGCATCGAGTTGCTTGGAAAACTTGATCTTTTTAACTCATCACACAGTAGGTAATTATGGAGATGATGAAGAGAGACTCATACACAGAACTTTACTCAGTTCTTTCTCATAGCTATGAAAACTCAGAAGTTTTACAGATGCTTTCTCACTCAGAGAATCCTGACTATACACAGTCGTATAAATGAACTCCTTCTTCTACTTCTTCTCTCTATTCTCTCTCTCTCTCTCTCTCTCTCTCTCTCTCTCTCTCTCCGCGTCAGTTGATACAAACTAATTTATATAGATTTTCGTATTCTCGTGATTTTAAAAAACTTCTAGAACTAAAGTGAACTAACTTTAGAAATATGATACATTCGTGAATTTTTCCCTTCACATAGGCATGGGGTTTTCTTCAGTTGATGATAATGCTACTATATGTTGTTTCTTTGAACACCAACTTACAAGCTTATCACCAATGTATATCATGTAACCATGAGTTGATCTTCTGTCATCCTGGTTACCTGCCCAATCTGAATCACTATAGGCTCTCAACTTCAAATCTGATGTAAAAGGATAATATAATCCTTCTTTTATAGTTCCTTTGATATATCTGAGAACTCTTTGACCTGCAATCCAATGTGGGTCCTTTGGACAATGCATGAATTGTGACAAAACTCCCACTGCATAACCAAGATCAGGTCTTGTTAGTGTAGCATAAATCAAACTACCCACAAGAGATTGATACTTCCTCATATCTTTGTATTCTGCACCATCATATTTACTGAGCTTGTGATTAACTTCAAGTGGATTTGAAGCTTCTCTGCAATTTTCCATATCAAACTTCTTCAATAAATTCAGAAGATACCTTTCTTGTGATACATATATGCCATGATTTGTATAAGTAACTTCCATTCCAAGAAAGTATGACAACTTTCCTAGGTCACTGATCTTAAACTCTTTCTCAAGTAATCTCTTTACCTCCTTGATTCCTTCATCTGAAGTACCTGTGATTATAATGTCATCTACATAAATACAAATGTAGATTGTACCTTCCTCTGTTCTTCTGATAAGTAGACTTGGGTCTGCTTTTGAACTTTGATATCCAAGATCATTGAGATACTTCACCAGTCTATAGTTCCAAGCTCTTGGAGCTTGCTTCAATCCATACAATGCTCTTCTCAACCTGCAAACAAAATTTGGATACCTGGAATCTATAAACCCTTGAGGTTGTTCCATGTATACCTCATCTGATATGTATCCATTCAAGAAGGCATTTTTTATATCCAATTGACTTAGGGTCCATCCTTTTGAAGCTGCAATAGCAATGATTGTCCTTATAGTTGACATCTTAGCTACGGGATTGAATGTCTCATCATAATCTATGCCATAGGTCTGGGCATAGCCTTTCACCACCAATCTAGCTTTGTATCTGGCTATACTTCCATCTGCAAGCTTCTTCACTTTATAAACCCATTTATTTCCAATTACTTTCTTACCATTTGGTTTAGGAACAAGTTCCCATGTCTTGTTCTCCTCCAGTGCATTGAACTCTTCCTTCATCGCTTCTTCCCATTGCTTCTTACCTTTAGCTTCATCATAGTTCTGAGGTTCTTCATCATCTTTGACCATATATGCATAGTTCTTCTGAGTTATGTAAGAAGTGTCATAAGAATACCTTTCTGGTTGTCTTCTAGTCCTGCTTGACCTTCTTGGTTCACATTCTTCATATGTGTCTGGATACACCTCTTCATCAAATATAGGAGCTTCTTCATTTCTTCTTGTTAATCCACTTGTGGATGTACTTGCTTGCATATAGTCTTCATCTCTATTTACCTGCACAATTGATTTTCCTTTCTCACATCTTCTTACCTCTTCTTCATATTCTTCAGCTGTATGACTTTGATCTGCATACCAACTTTTCTATTCATCAAATGTAACATCTCTAGAAACAAGAAATTGTTTTGTTAAAGGATTCCACAACCTGTAACCCATCTGCTTTTCATCATAACCAATGAACACATATTTTTGCCTTTGGTTCAAGTTTATGCCTAAGTTGTGATGACACATAAGCATATGCAATTGATCCAAACACTCTACAATGATCTAGTGTTGGTTTCTTACCCCACCAAGCTTCATATGGAGTCATTCCATTCAGAGCTGCACATGTTAATCTATTCACAAGATATGTAGCTGTATTTATAGCCTCAGCCCAAAGATAATTTGGATAGTTCTTCTCCTTTAGCATAGCTCTAGCAAACTCAACCAAAGTCCTGTTCCTTCTTTCTGCTACACCATTTTGTTGTGGTGTATACCTGCAAGTTATTTCTCTCTTAATACCTGCATTCCAAAGATAATCATTGAACTCTTGGGAGAAATATTCTCCCCCTCCATCAGACCTCAGTCTCTTAAGCTTTTGACCTGTGACTCTCTCTGCATATGCATGAAAATTCTCGAAAGCTCCAAACACTTCTGATCTTTCCTTCAAAACATATAATGTTATCCATCTTGTAGCATCATCAATGAAAAGAACATAGTACCTTGAGCCACTTATAGATCCTTCTTTTGTTGGTCCCCATACATCTGTATGAATAAGCTCTAGTAATCCATCATGTTTGAATCCTTTCTTCTGAACTGGTAACCTGTGTGCTTTACCCATTTGACATGCTTCACATTTATAAACCATATGTTTATTTTGCACATTTGGTAATCCTAGTACAGACTGATTAGCAACCATAGCTTTAATTCCTCTTTCATTAAAGTGACCTAATCTCTTATGCCAGAGATCAAGTTCTGTAATCACTCCTTCACCATGTGTGAGCAAAGCTTAACCAATGTTCCCTTGCACTCTTAAAGTAAAGAGTCTACCTTCTTTCTTACCAGAGACAATCTGATTATACCCATTCTCTGGATCTTCAACAAATACTCCTTCATTTGTTAACCTGACTTGAAAACCTTTTTCAACTATCTGTCCCACACTAATCAAGTTTTTAGGTATTGTGGGAACATACAAAACATTGGTTAGCAAATCTGCTCCACTCTTGCATTTCACCTTTCCAATTGAATGTACACTACGTCTGGTATTATCACCTGTTTGAACTGTGTGACTAGAAATGCCTTTTTCCAATTCTGACATCAATTCTATGTTTCCTGACAAATGATTAGAACATCCAGAGTCAATGTAAAATACCTTTAGATCTTCTTTATCTGATGTGTTGATTGAGTTCATCATCAATGATGTATGACTTTCATTCTGTGTGTCATTTGCATAGTTGTAGTAGGTGGTGTTGTAGGATTGATTCTCTCCCCAACTTCTTCCTCCACCTCTACCATAGCCTCCTCTTTGAATTTGTCTACCTCTTTGGAAATTACTTTGATATCTTCCACCTCGGCCTCTGCTATTTTTGTTTTGATTCTGGTTTGATCCTTGTTGGTTGTGCCAACAATCATGAGCCAAATGATTACTCAATCCACAGATCCAGCAAGCCTTTTTGTTGTTATTTTGATTACCTCTTCCTCTTCCTCTGCCAGTGCCTTTACCTCTTGCATAATAAGCTTGAGAACTAGAATCCTCTTCATCCTTTGCTTTACCTTTATCTCCTTTCTTCTTGTTCTTCATGTACATTGCAGAACTTTGTCCTTTATCTCCATCTCCCTTCAAGTCTTGCTCATATGTGAGCATCAAACCAAGCAACTGGTTCAAATCTGGAACATAATGATTTAATGAAAGTTCTGTTGATAAGACAAAAGGTTTCCACCTTTCATCCCCTCTCAAACCTGCAAGTAGCTGAGCAATCAATATGTGATCTTCAACATCTTCATCTATGGATCCAAGACTGTCTGCAAGATCCTTCATCTTAGTGACATAATCACTAATGGTTTGACTTGGCTTCTTCTTCAATGTTGTAAACTCTGACCATAGACTTCCTTTCCGTGCTTTAGTAGTACTTTGGAAATGATACTCCAATGCATTCCATATATCTTCAGATGATTCCAATCCTCTGATGTGTGGTAGCAAACGATCAGAGATTGTATTGTAGATGTATGCTTTTGCACTTGCATCCTTCTTCTGCCAATGCTTTAAAGCATCAAGTTCCTCTTTCTTTGGTCGGCTTCCATCTTCAAATACTGGCTTCTCTTCTTCACCTGTTACATATACCATGAGATCCTTACTCATAAGTAAGGCTTCCATTCTCATTACCCATGCGGGGTAATTATCTCTGTCCAGTTTGTCAATGGAGATATGATCTGCCATAGTTCTTTTCTTCTGCTGCAACCTGTGAGCTTAAAGGATAAAGGATAATACCTTTTGAAGTTCTTTGTGTATGAGGATACTTTTGAAGTAACCTTTTGATGCCTTGTGTCTTCAAATGCTTCACCTTTCAAACTTTAATGGAAAACTTTACAAAACTTCTCGTACCTTTGTCGTCTTCTGCTCTCGAGAATCTTTCTGCTCTGATACCACTTGTTGATGTATGAAACACCACAAGAAATGAATTAATGTGACACTAGAACACCTCTATGGTCACCATTAACTCATTGCCACTCTAAACTTTGAGAAATGATAGCCTAAAGTGAGAACTTTGCTTCTACAGAAATTCCTAGTCACCGAAATGACATACCTTCAGTATTTTGCTAATTTCTCCTAGCTCAAGTACTATTTCTCCATGAAACTTTATAGGCTTAAACTAGAAGAGTAGAGCTTTCCAAAAAGCTATCATATGCATCAAACGGATCTCTAGAACTCAAGTTATGGCTCTCACAAGATGACCCTGTATGACCTTCCAAAACTAGAAATCTTTCCTGTTATAGTAAGAGCGCCTGTTTAAAATTAGAATTCGATGCCTAGCATCGACTTGCAACAAGAATTCGATGTGGGGCATCGACTTGGGATGTTTTTGGCCACTTTTCAGCAGGGATTCGATGTCGGGCATCGACTTCCCGCATAAAACCTTGATCTTTTGGACACCAAAACTATAGGTGATTTCATGCACACTTAGAATATGACTTATCAACTGGAATTCGATGCCAGGCATTGAGTTGCTCCAACAACATCATGTTTTCAAAACACTTCAGTACTGAATGAAAAATATAAATGAAAATATGACTTATCAGCAGAGATTCGATGCCAGGCATCAAGTTGCTTGGAAAACTTGATCTTTTTAACTCATCACACAGTAGGTAATTATGGAGATGATGAAGAGAGACTCATACACAGAACTTTACTCAGTTCTTTCTCATAGCTATGAAAACTCAGAAGTTTTACAGATGCTTTCTCACTCAGAGAATCCCGACTATACACAGTCGTATAAATGAACTCCTTCTTCTACTTCTTCTCTCTATTCTCTCTCTCTCTCTCTCTCTCTCTCTCCGCGTCAGTTGATACAAACTAACTTATATAGATTTTCGTATTCTCGTGATTTTAAAAAACTTCTAGAACTAAAGTGAACTAACTTTACAAATATGATACATTTGTGAATTTTTCCCTTCACATAGGCATGGGGTTTTCTTCCTAAGATTTGACCTTCAAATATATGTCCAATTAGTGATTGTTTCTCCAACACAGAGGAGGTAAGCAAGGTAGGGGGAGACCCTACAACAACTCACCATGTAACATATGTGGTATCAACAACCACACTACTGAAGGATGCTACAAAAATACAAGGAAGCAAAGGGGAAGAGGTTTCCATAGAGGAGGCTATGGACAAACAAGAGGCAGGTACAACAATGGTGGAGACAACTACAACCACAACTACATTCAAGGCTACAACAACAACAACAACTATCAAGGAGGCTTTAGAGTAAGAAGGGACTTGAATAACTACACTAAAGTTCAAGAGGATTCTCTGCTCATTATGAACATGACATCTAAGCAAGGTAAAGATGATGAACATCTCTTTTACATTGACTTAGGTTGTTCAAATCATGTGGTAGGGAATGTGGCACTCTTATCTGATTTAGAAGAACCAAAGGTAAAGCATGAGGTAAAAACGAGTGATGACACCAAGCATTCAGTCAAGCAAATTGGAAATGTCAAGACATCAGATGGTAGTATGAACATTTTGAGCAAAGTTCTTTATGTGCCTACCAGAACCAAAAATTTAATTAGTGTTGGGCAGATAGTAGAGAAAGGGCTACAAGTTAGGTTCACAAAGCATGGAGCATATGTGGAAGAACCCCAACAAGGATTCAAAAGGATAGCCAAAGGTGAGAAGTCAGATAGATTGTTTACTTTTGAAATTTAAGATGCAAGGAAAATAGCACTATTCAATTATAGAGACCAAACCCTGTCTCAGTTGGAAATATGGCATAAGAGGCTAGGACACATAGGAGAGAAAACTCTGAAGCAAATTTGCAAGGATCAAAGTGTGCTTGGGATTCCTAATGTGACCAAGCAGCATATGATCTACAAATGTGGAGCTTGCCAATTTGGCAAAGCTCATAGGCAACCATTCAATAAGAAGGAATACATCCATGAAGATTATTTGGGGCTTGTACACACTGATGTGTGGGGTCCTAGCAAAGATCCATCCATCTCAGGATCAAAGTACTATGTCTCTTTTATTGATGATTATAGTAGGTGGACAATTCTCTATTTTATGAAGCATAAGGATGAGGTGTTTACGTGTTTTAAGAAATACTTGGCATTAGTGAAAAACCAAACAAGAAGAAGCTTGAAGAGAATCAGGTCTGATGGAGGTGGTGAGTACTTTTCACATGAGTTTGATCTATTTCTACAGGACAGAGGCATAAAGAGGTAAGTAACAACCAGGTTTACTCTTGAATTCAATGGAGTGGTAGAGAGAAGGAACAGGTTAATTGTTGGGGCAGTTAGGTCTATGTTAAATGAGAAAAAATTACCTAATTATTTATGGGCAGAGGCAGTTTCTATAGCTACCTATTTGGTTAAAAGGCTTCCTTCCAAGTCATTCGATGGCATGACACCATATGAAGTTTGGAATGGTAGGAGACCCTCATTGGACCAGTGTAAGATATTTGGGTGCGTTGCCTATGCACACATCCCATCACAAATCAGAGGGAAACTTGACCCTAAGGCTGAGACATGCATATTCATTGGGGATGATGAGAATCAAAAGGGGTATAGAATTTATAATCCCATTAACAAGGCATTCATAGTTATTAGGTATGTAGTCTTTGATGAGAATAACTCTTGGTTTGAAGATGATTGCAGGAAAGTCAAATTACCATATGAATTGGAAAACGATTTTCCAGCCCTAACTCAAGAAGACCAACACCAATTAGAGGACATCAACTCAGACTCATGTTGACTTCAAATCTTGGAAGTCAAGAGGCAAGTGCAAACACAAGCAATTAGAGGATCTAACCGACTCTTCCAATCAAGCTTTAAGAAGGTCGCAAAGAGAAAATAAGAAGCCCATAAGGTATGGATATGATACATCCTTAGTCACAAAGCACTCTGTGTACATCACTAAAGATTCAATGGTAGAGGATCCTTTTTCATTTGAAGAGGCTAAGAAGAAGAAAGAGTGGATAGATGCCATGCAGGAAGAAGTGGAAGAATTGCAAGAGAATCACACGTGGGACCTAGTTCCCAAGAAACCCGATATGAAGGTAATTGGTTCAAGGTGGATATATAAATTTGAAAAGAACTCTTATGGTTCTATAAACAGATACAAGGCAAAACTAGTCGCAAATGGATTTGCCCAAACACATGGAGTAGATTATGAAGAAACATTTTCACCTGTGGGAAAGATGCCAGCAACCAAGGTATTGGTTGGATATGAGAAGAAGTATATATGGCACAACCACCAGGTTTTGAAGATGAAAGAAAAGCAGGTATGTATGCAAGCTTAGAATGGTTGGATATCAGAAGAAGTATATATGGCACAACCACCAGGTTTTGAAGATGAAAGAAAAGCAGGTATGTATGCAAGCTTAGAAAAGCACTCTATGGTCTCAAGCAAGCTCCTAGAGCTTGGAACCATAGACTTGTTACCTATTTGCACGATCAAGGCTTTGTAGCAAGCAAGGTAGATTCTTCTTTGTTTATGAAGAAGAACAAATCACAGATCATCTATTTATGTGTCTATGTAGATGATATCATCATTATAGGTAATGATTCTGATGGAATCAAGAAGGTCAAGGCTCAATTGATGAAGGAATTCAAAATCAGTGATCTAGGGTTGTTGACTTATTTCCTTGGCTTAGAACTTATATATACAGATTTAGGTATATGCATCACACAAAGGAAGTACATAAATGATATGTTGGTCAAATTTAAAATGGAGAACACTAAAGATGCATGTATTTCTATGGAGATCAATCATAAGTTAAGTTCACATGAAGGTGAACCACTTGATGATATAACATGGTATCAACAACTTATGGGTAGTCTTAATTATGCTACTTTGACAAGAATGGATATTGCTTATGATGTGAGTACATTGAGCCAATTCATGCATGTACCAAGGAAGCCACACATGGAAGCTGCAAAGAGGGTGCTTAAATACCTAAAGGGTACAATGAATGAGGGGTTATTCTATCCCTTCACTTCTGACATAGATATAAAGTTATATTCTGATGCAGATTGGGTTGGCTCCAAGGATGATAGGAGGAGCACTTCGGGGTACCTATCTTTTGCAGGTTCAAAGCTCATATCATGGTCATCTAAGAAGCAACAAACTGTGGCCTTATCCTCCATAGAAGCAGAGTATAGAGGTTTGGCTAATGCAACTAAGGAAGCTATGTGGCTTAAGCAATTGTATGCAGATTTGGAGATACATTCCTACACTCCAACCATATTTGGAGATAATACTAGCTCAATTCATTTGGCTACTAATCTTGTGTACCATGCCAAGACTAAGCACACTGAAGTGCATTATCATTATGTTAAAGAGAAATCACTAAGTGAAGACATTTAGTTCGCATATGTATCAACTCATTTGCAATGTGCATATTTACTTACTAAAGCATTGGATGGAACAAAGTTGAACATATTCAAATTCATGGTTGGACTACAAGAGATCAAGGATCAATGAAGATCAAGCATGTTAGGCTTGAGGGGGAGCTGTTGGTGCAATTAAGCCCAAGCCCACATACTTGGTGTATACACATTAGCTTGATGTATTGGCATATCACTTGAAGAAGCTTCATATGTATTACCTCTTGTAACTTTGAGTCTATTTACTTATTGTAAAAGTGAAGCAAACCCACAAGGAGTTAGGAAGCATCAATATTGTATCATTTGGAAGCTGAAATCAATAGAGAATCATGTTGATGTATGAAACACCACAAGAAATGAATTAATGTGACACTAGAACACCTCTATGGTCACCATTAACTCATTGCCACTTCAAACTTTGAGAAATGATAGCCTAAAGTGAGAACTTTGCTTCTATAGAAATTCCTAGTCACCGAAATGGCATACCTTCAGTATTTTGCTGATTTCTCCTAGCTCAAGTATTATTTCTCCATGAAACTTTACAGGCTGAAACTAGAATAGTAGAGCTTTCCAACAAGCTATCATATGCATCAAACGGATCTCTAGAACTCAAGTTATGGCTCTCACAAGATGACCCTGTATGAGCTTCCAAAACTAGAAACTTTGCCTGTTTTAGTATTCCTGGTATCCAAAAATAAAAAATTCGATGCCTAGCATCGAATTTCAGTCCAAGTCGATGCCAGACATCGACTTTGGGCTTTTTTTGGCTATTTTTCTGCACCAGAAACACTCTATTTTACACACACATGAAGAAGATGACTTATATGCTAGAAGTCGATGCCGGGCATCCATTTTATGCTGGAACTCGATGCCAGGCATCGAGTTGCTCCACAAACTTCATATTTTTAGAAGATTCAACAACAGTTAACACACAGAGAATGAAAAAATGACTTATCAGCCAAGATTCGATGCCAGGCATCGAATTGCTCAGAAAACATGAACTTTTGAATTCATCACACAGTAGGCAAGCATGGAGATGATGGAGAGAGACTCATACACAGAACTTTACTCAGTTCTTTCTCATAGCTATGAAAACTCAGAAGTTTTACAGATGCTTTCTCACTCAGAGAAGCCCGACTATACTCAGTCGTATATAATGAACTCCTTCTACTTCTTCTCTCTTGCTCTCTCTCTCGCCGCGTCAGTTGATACAAACTAACTTATATAGATTTTTGTATTCTCGTGATTTTAAAAAACTTCTAGAACTAAAGTGAACTAACTTTACAAATATGATACATTTGTGAATTTTTCCCTTCACATAGGCATGGGGTTTTCTTCCTAAGATTTGACCTTCAAATATATGTCCAGTTAGTGATTGTTTCTCCAACAGCTCCCCCTCAATCACTAATTGACATTCCCTGTTCCTTCATATCATCTTCTTTTCTTTTACTCCTGCCATGCTTTTGAATCTGCTAGTCTTCACACCATCCAAGCTCTTTGTCATTATGTCTGCTAACTGATCTTTAGTAGAAATGTACTCCACTTCAATCTCCTTCTCCATTACCTTTTCTCTGAGAAAATGATAATGTATCTCTATGTGCTTTGTCCTTGCATGAAATACTGGATTTGCTGCAAGATAAAGTGAACTCATATTATCTCCATGTATTGTAGGTGTACCTTGATCAATACCTAAGCTCTTGAACAATGTCTGCATCCATATGACTTCCTTAGCTGCTTCCACAAGTCCTTTCTATTCTGCACCATCATATTTACTGAGCTTGTGATTAACTTCAAGTGGAGTTGAAGCTTCTCTGCAATTTTCCATATCAAACTTCTTCAACAAGTTCGTAAGATACCTTTCTTGTGACACATATATGCCATGATGTGTATAAGTAACTTCCATTCCAAGAAAGTATGACAACTTTCCTAAGTCACTGATCTTGAACTCTTTCTCAAGTAATCTCTTTACCTCCTTGATTCCTTCGTCTGAAGTACCTGTGATTATAATGTCATCTACATAAATACAAATGTAGATTGTACCTTCCTCTGTTCTTTTGATAAGTAGACTTGAATCTGCTTTTGAACTTTGATATCCAAGATCATTGAGATACTTCACCAGTCTATAGATCCAAGCTCTTGGAGCTTGCTTCAATCCATACAATGCTCTTCTCAACCTGCAAACAAAATTTGGATACCTGGACTCTATAAACCCTTGAGGTTGTTCCATGTATACCTCATCTGATATGTATCCATTCAAGAATGCATTCTTCATATCCAATTGACTTAGAGTCCATCCTTTTGAAGCTGCAATAGCAATGATTGTCCTTATAGTTGACATCTTAGCTACGGGACTGAATGTCTCATCATAATCTATGCCATAGGTCTGGGCATAGCCTTTCACCACCAATCTAGCTTTGTATCTGGCTATACTTCCATCTGCAAGCTTCTTCACTTTATAAACCCATTTATTTCCAATTACTTTCTTACCATTTGGTTTAGGAACAAGTTCCCATGTCTTGTTCTCCTCCAGTGCATTGAACTCTTCCTTCATTGCTTCTTCCCATTGCTTCTTACCTTTAGCTTCATCATAGTTCTGAGGTTCTTCATCATCTTTGACCATATATGCATAGTTCTTCTGAGTTATGTAAGAAGTATCATAAGAATACCTTTCTGGTTGTCTTCTAGTCCTGCTTGACCTTCTTGGTTCACATTCTTCATAAGTGTCTGGATACACCTCTTCATCAAATATAGGAGCTTCTTCATTTCTTCTTGTTAATATTCCACTTGTGGATGTACTTGCTTGCATATAGTCTTCATCTCTATTTACCTACACAATTGATTTTCCTTTCTCACATCTTCTTACCTCTTCTTCAAATTCTTCAGCTATATGACTTTGATCTGCATACCAACTTTTCTGTTCATCAAATGTAACATCTCTAGAAACAATAAATTGTTTTGTTAGAGGATTCCACAACCTGTAACCCATCTGCTTTTCATCATAACCAATGAACACATATTTTTCTGCCTTTGGTTCAAGTTTATGCCTAAGTTGTGATGGCACATAAGCATATGCAATTGATCCAAACACTCTACAATGATCTAGTGTTGGTTTCTTACCCCACCAAGCTTCATATGGAGTCATTCCATTCAGAGCTGCACATGGTAATCTATTCACAAGATATGTAGCTGTATTTACAACCTCAGCCCAAAGATAATTTGGATAGTTCTTCTCCTTTAGCATAGCTCTAGCAAACTCAACCAAAGTCCTGTTCCTTCTTTCTGCTACACCATTTTGTTGTGGTGTATACCTGCAAGTTATTTCTCTCTTAATACCTGCATTCCAAAGATAATCATTGAACTCTTGGGAGAAATATTCTCCCCCTCCATCAGACCTCAGTCTCTTAAGCTTTTGACCTGTGACTCTCTCTGCATATGCATGAAAATGCTTGAAAGCTCCAAACACTTCTGATCTTTCCTTCAAAGCATATAATGTTATCCATCTTGTAGCATCATCAATGAAAAAGAACATAGTACCTTGAGCCACTGATAGATCCTTCTTTTGTTGGTCCCCATACATCAGTATGAATAAGCTCTAGTAATCCATCATGTTTGAATCCTTTCTTCTGAAATGGTAACCTGTGTGCTTTACCCATTTGACATGCTTCACATTTATAAACCATATGTTGACTTTGCACATTTGGTAATCCTAGTACAGACTGATTAGCAACCATAGCTTTAATTACTCTTTCATTGAAATGACCTAATCTCTTATGCCAGAGATCAAGTTCTGTAATCACTGCTTCACCATGTGTGAGCAAAGCTTGACCAATGTTTCCTTGCACTCTTAAAGTAAAGAGTCTACCTTCTTTCTTACCAGAGACAATCTGATTATATGCATTCTCTAGATCTTCAACAAATACTCCTTCATTTGTAAACCTAACTTGAAAACCTTTTTCAACTATCTGTCCCACACTAATCAAGTTTTTAGGTATTGTAGGAACATACAAAACATTGGTTAGAAAATCTGCTCCACTCTTGCATTTCACTTTTCCAATTGAATGTACACTATGTCTTGTATTATCACCAGTTTGAACTGTGTGACTCGAAATACCTTTTTCCAATTCTGACATCAATTCTATGTTTCCTGACAAATGATTAGAACATCCAGAGTCAATGTAAAATACCTTTAGATCTTCTTTATCTGATGTGTTGATTGAGTTCATCATCAATGATGTATGACTTTCATTCTGTGTGTCATTTGCATAGTTGTAGTAGGTGGTGTTGTAGGATTTATTTTGTCCCCAACTTCTTCCTCCACCTCTACCATAGCCTCCTCTTTGACTTTGTCGACCTCTTTGAAAATTACTTTGATATCTTCCACCTCAACCTCTGCTATTGTTGTTTTGATTATGGTATGATCCTTGTTGGTTGTGCCAATAGTCATGAGCCAAATGATTACTCAATCCACAGATCCAGCAAGCCTTCTTGTTGTTATTTTGATTACCTCTTCCTCTTCCAAAACCTCTTGCTCTTCCTCTGCCAGTGCCTTTACCTCTTGCATAATAAGCTTGAGAACTAGACTCCTCTTCATCCTTTGCTTTACCTTTATCTCCTTTCTTCTTATTCTTCATGTACATTGTAGAACTTTGTCCTTTATCTCCATCTCCCTTCAAGTCTTGCTCATATGTGAGCATCAAACCAAGCAACTGGTTCAAATCTGGAACATAATGATTTAATGAAAGTTCTGTTGATAAGACAAAAGGTTTCCACCTTTCATCCCCTCTCAAACCTGCAAGTAGCTGAGCAATCAATCTGTGATCTTCAACATCTTCATCTATGGATCCAAGACTATCTGCAAGATCCTTCATCTTAGTGACATAATCACTAATGGTTTGACTTGGCTTCTTCTTGAATGTTGTAAACTCTGACCATAGACTTGCTTTCCATGCTTTAGTAGTACTTTGGAAATGATACTCCAATGCATTCCACATATCTTCAGATGATTCCAATCCTCTGATGTGTGGTAGCAAATGATCAGAGATTGTATTGTAGATGTATGCTTTTGCACTTGCATCCTTCTTCTGCCAATGCTTTAAAGCATCAAGTTCCTCTTTCTTTGGTCGGCTTTCATCTTCAAATACTGGCTTCTCTTCTTCACCTGTTACATATACCATGAGATCCTTACTCATAAGTAACACTTCCATTCTCATTACCCTTGCGGGGTAATTATCTCTGTCCAGTTTGTCAATGGAGATATGATCTGCCATAGTTCTTTCCTTCTGCTGCAACCTGTGAGTTCAAAGGATAAAGGATAATACCTTTTGAAGTTCTTTGTGTATGAGGATGCTTTTGAAGTAACCTTTTGATGCCTTGTGTCTTCAAATGCTTCACCTTTCAAACTTTAATGGAAAACTTTACAAAACTTCTCGTACCTTTGCCGTCTTCTGCTCCCAAGAATCTTTCTGCTCTGATACCACTTGTTGATGTATGAAACACCACAATAAATGAATTTATGTGACACTAGAACACCTCTATGGTCACCATTAACTCATTGCCACTTCAAACTTTGAGAAATGATAGCCTAAAGTGAGAACTTTGCTTCTACAGAAATTCCTAGTCATCGAAATGACATACCTTCAGTATTTTGTTGATTTCTCCTAGCTCAAGTATTATTTCTCCATAAACCTTTATAGGCTGAAACTAGAAGAGTAGAGCTTTCCAAAAAGCTATCATATGCATCAAACGGATCTCTAGAACTCAAGTTATGGGTCTCACAAGATGACCCTGTATGAGCTTCCAAAACTGGAAACTTTGCCTGTTTTAGTATTCCTGGTATCCAAAAATAAAAAATTCGATGCCTAGCATCGAATTTCAGTCCAAGTCGATGCCAGGCATCGACTTTGGGCTTTTTTTGGCTATTTTTCTGCACCAGAAACACTCTATTTTACACACACATGAAGAAGATGACTTATATGCTAGAAGTCGATGCCAGGCATCCATTTTATGCTGCAACTCGATGCCAGGCATCGAGTTGCTCCACAAACTTCATATTTTTAGAAGATTCAACAACAGTTAACACACAGAGAATGAAAAAATGACTTATCAGCCAAGATTCGATGCCAGGCATCGAATTGCTCAGAAAACATGAACTTTTGAATTCATCACACAGTAGGCAAGCATGGAGATGATGGAGAGAGACTCATACACAGAACTTTACTCAGTTCTTTCTCATAGCTATGAAAACTCAGAAGTTTTACAGATGCTTTCTCACTCAGAGAAGCCCGACTATACTCAGTCGTATATAATGAACTCCTTCTTCTACTTCTTCTCTCTTGCTCTCTCTCTCGCCGCGTCAGTTGATACAAACTAACTTATATAGATTTTCGTATTCTCGTGATTTTAAAAAACTTCTAGAACTAAAGTGAACTAACTTTACAAATATGATACATTTTTGAATTTTTCCCTTCACATAGGCATGGGGTTTTCTTCCTAAGATTTGACCTTCAAATATATGTTCAGTTAGTGATTGTTTCTCCAACAAATCAATCCTATAATTTCATATAACTTTTAAGTGGAGTTTTGAATTCAAATTCAAATGCTTGGCTCCAACAAAAAGCTATAAAATATGGAGAGAAAGATCCCGTGTGTATCTCGAGGTTCTGAGATCATTCCTTTGTACCTTGATTGTGAAGAGGAGCTCATACCATAGCTCACTCACTCTACATTCATTGGGAAATCACTCATTGCCAATGACTTTGTAATTTTGTATGATTTAGTCAATACATGTTCATTACTTCCTACTCTCATATCTCTATCATACTCCATCAAAACAATGATCTTGTCTAAGCTGGTTCTTAGTGTGTAGTGCATCACTTTGCATGATTCAAAGCTTGACATATTCACAAAATTGTCTACCTTATTCCTAAAAAGTTTCATCTACATTGGTTTACTCAATTGTCAGTTATTAAGGAAAGATTGGTCACTGGTCTATGACTGTGTAAGCCCATAAAAGTCGAGAGTGTTTCTCTACTTGCTAAACATAATTCTCTACACATAGTTCATCATTTTAGATGATTCCACTCATGAATGGTAGCTTGTTAAGCTAATTAAATATCCCCAAGAGGAATGTTACTAATTGATGCTTTACCCAGAGAATTAAGTGGAACACTAAGCAGCTGTCTCAACCAAAATAGCAAGTTTGTGCATCAGATCATATGGCTATCCATCTATTTTGATCCTATCATTTGTGCATCATCTTCAAAGCAACATATATGATAATGTATTCTTATAAGATAGCTAAGGAGGCCTATAATACTCTCCAACCACCATTTATAGCAGGTGTGAAGCAGGAATTAGCTACACCATCTCATCTCTTGTGATTATCCACCATCTCCTCCAACATTAATGGTAGAAGTGTTTCAAATGATGGATTGCTTCTATCCAATGGAAAGCTAAGTGAATTTTAAGATTTTTGGAGAGTTTTATCATAGAGAATCTCTATTATTATGCTTGTTTTTGTTCTTACATGTCATTTCCAACTCCCTTACTACTTAAATTTCAATTACATATCCTTCATTTTAGAGATTTTCTCTTCCTTAAAGTGGGAGCTATTGGAGTTAGACGTCTGTGAAAGCATGCAAACATCACAAGGAAGAAGAAGAAGCTTGGAAAAAACACACATTTGTGAATTTATTACCACTAGAATGTACAAAGATAACTAGCCCATTAGGATAATAGGCATATATACAAGATGGGTGAAAAGAACCTTCGAAAGAGGGAAAAAAGTTTCCCTAACAATCCTAGTGTGTTCACACACATCACTACCTAAATATATCAACAAATCCCCCCTGGGAGTGATGGGCTGAACAAGGAGCTAGCACTCATGTATAAGGAAGTACCAAGCTATGTGGAATCAATCCACAAAAGGAAGTAAGCCCAAAGCTTTGGGGAAAGTTTCAAACTTCTCCCTAGGTAGAGCCTTCGTGAAAAGTTCTACAATGTTCTCCTATATGGGCACATATGCCAAGCTGATCTCTTCAGTAGAGAACCTCTCCCTGACATAATGATAATGCACCTCAATGTGCTTAGTGTGAACATGGAACACAATGTTCCTTACAACTGCCAATGTGCTCTAACTATCATTGAAGATGGTGGTGGTAGAAGACTGACCAACATCCAAATCAGCCATAAGGCATATGAGCCACACAGTCTCAACAATCACTGTGAAAGCTTCCATATACTCAGCCTCACAACTGAAAGTGTCTGTAGTAAGCTGATTCATTCTCAACCAAGATATACATGAGCTACCAAGCATGAAGCAAAAGCCACTAGTGGACATACAAATATCATAGCAACTAGCCTGGTCACAGTTAGAAAAAGCATGCAAGTCTGGTGGTAGTGATCCCCTCTTGGGATAAAACAATCCAAGTAGCTGGGTACCACTCAAGTAACGAAAGTGTTGGAAATTAGGTAGGCCCATAACTAATTCCACAGGTCCCATAGGTCCAAGATCTACAACCCATCATACTTCACTTAATCATATAAATGGTGAGACAAAGATATAGAGAGATTAGATAACATGTTCAAAGTGTTACGTAAGCCACTGATTACTCACACCATCATATATACAAATGTCAATTTACAATGTGGGAGTCAAAATCTCAAGCACTTTATGTGAACAAAAATAGATGGAAGAGTGTATGTACAAAATATACAAGAGTATTCAGATGTAGAGACAAAAATCTCAATATGTATGAGATGTATGACCTGATAGGTTGTAAAAAGAGTGAATATGAGTGACAAAAAGAGAAAAGATCAGTTTGAAACTGATATTCAACAAACCCTAATCTGAATTTAGGTTATGGAAGACCCTAAATCAGATGTGTGTGTGATAGATCACATACTTACAGAATTAGCATAGAATGCTAACATGTTGCTAATAGAAATCATCATACTCATGTGGAAAAAACTTCTCTAACACCTCATCTGATGCATGTAGCATGCATGTATTGATTCTCTTTATGGATGCCACTGGCTCCATGTATGCCGAATAGAAACTCATCCAAATATGGATGCCACCACCTCCATAACCTCCAAGTAGTACCTGTGTGCATAAAGAGAATATGTACCTGAATAGTTAACATAAGATGCAACCTTATGTTAAGCTCCATCCAATGTCTTTGAAGTACACCAAAATCTTCATGTAGAATACAATCTTCAAATACATCATGTAGATGGATGATCCACACCACCAATGTGCTGATAAGTAAGTCTTCTCCATAAGCAAGAGTGTGAGCACACTCTTCTCCAAGAAGAACTCCATGGCTACTCCTAATCATCTTCATAAGCTACTCCATAGCTGCCCATATATGTACCATGGCTGCCCCATGAGTACATCAGCAAAACCACCTCATAACTCAGCCAAGTGTCGTGTTGGATGTCAAATAAGTGACCATATGCCTGTTTATATAGGCCTTCAAAGCTCTTGTGAAAAAATGTTAAAAATAAAGTTGAATTCGTTGCCAGAAGCTGAGATCGCTGTTTTAGTTAAAAGCTATCACAAATTTTTAATAAACCTTGCTTTATTTTTAACCATCACTGAAATTAGCTTTTCATAAGCTTTTTCACTTATTAATTTTGCTCAACTTCAATTAGGGTTTTCTCCCACATTTTCTACCTGATGAATGTCCTATACCGTTAGAAAGCTCTCATCAATCTCTTCAAGATAGGATCATAAAAACTTTACCCACATTTTTTGCCAAAAATGACTAAGTACCAAAATTAGGGTTTCTGCCCTAATAGGATTTGGACTGATGTGACATTGATTTCCAACAATCCCCCTTGCAATGTCATATTGGTACAAACTGAACTGGATATGCAACTTCATTCATCTGCAAACAGACATAAGCTTCAATCTTTTCCTTCAGAATGGACCTTCAAACTTTATCTTCAAAAGTCTTCTTCAAAACTGCATTTGAATTTCTTCAAACTTAAAAAATCTTTATTTGCTGAATATGAACCATAATACGTGAGAAAATATGCAAATTAGATATCCAATAGTGTTAGCATACATCAAGAAATCACTGCTTGACAACATATGTAGCATGACTTGACTCTGAATCTGCTATCTCCTATCTTCTCAAACCTGTAAGTATACACTAGGATCCACATATTTACACTACCTTAAGAAAGGTTTCTCAACGTACTTCTGCTGTGTCACCTAAATACACTAAATAGAATCAAGAACTCAATCCATCTTGGGACTTGTGACTGACAACTCACAACTTAGTGTATTATGAACACTAGTTGGTTCATCTCTGACTATACTCAAATCTCATGAGTCTCACCAAAATTTCATATCTTTGATGTCATCTTGTCTTCATCCTTGTCCTATCTGTAAGTCCTTCATACCTCTTTCCTTCAAAGTCTGGTATAATCATATATGTGTGCACCTCATAAGTAACATACCTCTCTGAAATATCAAGTTTCTCTTCAATATAACTTTGGAACTTTCTCTCAAACAGGAACACCCAACAGGAACTTCCAGACATTCTCCTTCTTCCTTCTTCTTGAAAAGCTGGAACATAAAGAGAAACTGACAAAGGTAGGTATGATTCTGTATTCTTTCACATATGGCTAAGAATAAGTCTTCATGTTTCATCACCTCCCTTGGATGATTTAATACTAGTATCCAAAATTCTTTAAAGTATATCAGACTTTATGAAACCTAGAATGTCTTCCTTCTTTCAATAAATTTGATCTTTAGTGGTTTTGCATTGCTTCCTTAACATCAATACCTGTGTCTGAAACAAAATATCTGAACCCTTTTTATTAGCAGTGCACATGCCAATAGCTTTCACTATCATTCCTCAGCTTCCCATAATCTAGAATAAGGTTAGCTGATACTATTACATCATAACAAAACCTTTGCTGAAAGCACTTTAGGATTATGAATCTTCTGTAACATAACAAGTATCTTCTTCTATTTCTTTGCAACACTAATCTGATAGAATCTGAATCTCTGACTTACTTCTTCCAATGCTAAGAACTTTACAAACAAAGGATAGAAAACTGAATCATAAATACTCAAGATTATTCAGGATCATTCAAGATCTATGATCTCTTAACAAAATACTTGTGTAAAATCTGCTCTCATCAAACCTTCATGATTGAATGTTTGATTTGCTACCTGAATGTCTCTAAGTGTCCATGCTTCTTACATAAATTTGTAAAACTTTTCTTCAACTAGATCCTTCTCAAGAATCTGCAACTTCTATTGAAACATAAGTGGATAAACTCTCACCTTGAGAACTCCAAAAGCTGCAAGTTTATACTTCATATCTTCATGTTCTTCCCGGGTGAAATGTGATAGTATCTGCTTGACTTTCTTTTGGCTAACTCCACTTTTCAATCAAGTGATAGGATCTGATGGAACACCTTTTTGAATACAAACATGTATCCAAAAAACAAGTCAAACATAGAAAGTAGATTCTCCAACTGACTGGTACATCAAAAAATCTGATTTTTTCTGAATTTTCTTGAATTTTTTGAATTTTTTGAAAAAACTCCTGGAAAACTCTCAATTTTCTGAGTATCTAAATATACTGAATATGAGGTAACTTTTCCAAACAAAAAACCTCACTCCAAGTCTCCAACATCTGCTAC
This sequence comes from Ceratopteris richardii, assembly GCA_020310875.1. Taxonomy (NCBI): domain Eukaryota; kingdom Viridiplantae; phylum Streptophyta; class Polypodiopsida; order Polypodiales; family Pteridaceae; genus Ceratopteris; species Ceratopteris richardii. The sequence continues at coordinate 151,518,720 of CM035423.1, read as the reverse complement.
AAATACTCTTTTACCTTAAGAGTTAGATAAAGAAGAAAAATAATTCTATGCAACTTATCATATACCAAGTAGCTTTGAAGTTGACACTCCAAGAATTCTTTGAGGGAATATATAAGTCGCCTCCTCAAAATCTTCAACTAAAACATAACTCATACACATATGAGTCAAAACATATAACTTGCCTTATATATCTGCTGCTTTTCTTTCCCTCAATGCAATTCTTTGTCAAAACCTACTAAAACATGACCAAGTATAATGCAAAACAGGAAACTGCTTCTTCTTTAAACTATCTTCTTCACACAAGATGTTCTCGTAGACTTGTCTTTGGATATAGAGGATAAAAATAAGGAAAGTTGAAATGTCTTGATCTCCATGAGTATGATAACGCAGGCATCCAGCACCCAAGAAGAAGAAAGAGATTTTCAAAGACACGATGCTACCATGGAAGTAGTTCCACCACACTCAGCATGTCATCATCCGGTGATGCCCCTAAGAGCCTTCCCTATCCTTTTGTGATCATACATGCTCCCTTCCCACAAGCATTTTCACCCTTAAGCTCTTCTAGGGTGTCTTTGTCTTCCCTCTATCCTTGGATGTGTGAAAGCCCTCCAAAGTTTCTCCTAATGCTCTACCCTGTTATTCTTTGCTTCCCCATTCATTAGTGAGACCACCAGGTGTAGATAGATTTCTTCATATGGAAACTCTTGCATGACGAGCTCATGGCAAAAGTGCACCTCCAATAGCACAAAATTACCTCCGCTTCATGTCATGTGTATCAAGAAAACGTTCATCAAACAAATGCAAGTGAGATGTATATAGCCCACCTACTACCACCTAGTTGTTATTCCATGTTGAGCAGTGTGGTTGACCTTGATTAGGAGTGATAATTATCCATATGCCTTAAGTTTACCTATTGTTTTCGGTACTATGTTCTTCACATATATGACCATGATCTTCAATCCTTTCTCTAGCAATGGCTATCAAGAGCAAGTCATTGCCTCTTCGTCTCTTTTCCATGATGTAGTCACCTTCTCCTAGATCGTCTCCTCCCCATTGGTGCTTCCTTTCTAAAAAACCACCTCTTAGTTGTGTGCATCTTTGTGAAGCTACATTTAGATGTTTGGCCTTCATAAGGAGTAACTCCTAGCAGCTGAAACTCCTTAGCCTTGCAACATTCCATTTCTTTGTTCTATGTATCATAGGGCATAGTAGAGTGTGTTGCCTCAAATCTTGATGCAATGCAAAACAATTAGGGAGATTCCTCACTCACATAGAATTGCACTCCCTTTCTTTTCCAAGAATCAAACCTACAGCACACCTAAATCAAACACATATGCTTGTGAAATAAATGACCATTAGCATGCCAAAAATTACCAATTAATGGAGCTAATAGATATGCAGCTAATAGATATCCTTTGCAAGGAGTGTACTTGGAAAGAGTATTCACTCCATTTACTTTGACACTTCTAATGACTCAGAAGGAGAATCAATTATGGCCTCGAAAGACATCCATAACTCTATCCATTTAGTAGAACTCATGTCTATGATAGAAGGTGAATATAGGACTTCACTGTAGTATGTCTCTACAAACTTGGGAGTTCCGATTTACTTAGATGGTCTCAATAGATTAGTGGAAAGACATTAAAACTTCATAGACTCTGAAGTTTTGCTAAGACCAACTGTGAAATTTGAAGGAGGATTTTACATAGACAAACAAGGACAATTATACTTAGTGACTGAGCATCTAGATAGAATCAATGAAACAAGAGAAAGTGAAGAACCTAGCAATCCAATAGGGAAGGACAATAGAGAAGTTGTGACTCGTGAGTACCTGAAGAGGAAGATCGGTAGTAGTGAATGTCTAAAAGGAGATAAAATCCCTCAAAGATGATGGTATGGTGGATATCTATCTTCTAGATGGATAAGATAAATTGTTGCAAGCCATCTCACCTCTCGTGGGAAGTAGTGTCAACTTGGCTACTATCTATGAATCACACAATCTAGAAGAGGCTTTCAAAGTCACTTATTTTGATCAAAACACGATATTGGGTAGTTACTAATCTAGAGAGATCTAGGCTATAATAATTGGGTTTGACAGTATTTTCACCAAGGGATCAAGCAACCACATCCAAAAATCCTCAAGGGTAGCAAAAAAGCTAGGAAAACCTCTTCATAGGTCAAACTAGCTAACAAAGTATTCGAGTCAGACCACATGTTCACTTCCCTATGCCAAATACCAATACTATACTTGATACTCACTTGGGAAGCAAGAAAATGAACCAACCACCCTTTCCTCTAAGACCCCCACAAGGAAGAGGCCTAGGTGTGCGTCTTGTGGTTCAAGACATTCCTTGACCTCCTGAAGTGGGTAGAAGATTAAAACCATACCAAGTAGAAAAATGCCTCAGAAACCACTATGATCGATCAAGAGATCCTTATGACCATGAAGCTGAATTTAAGCAAGTTTTGAGATCTTAATAGATAGATGATTTTTTCCATTTAGCTTCAATCCTTTGGACTCACTCTATAGCAATATCTTTGATGTGGTTCCAACCTTTGGATCCAAACCGATTTGCTAGTATAGAGAAATTCTTTGAAGAATTCATTATTGAGTTCATAAAGAGAGGAATCAAACACAATTCCTCTTCCTTGATCCATAGTTTCAAGAAAGCCTCTGATGAATCAATGAGATTGGCAGGTAGGAGATTCAACCAATATGTGGATCGATGTCTGATGGCTGAGAAACCCACTCAACAAAAGGTGATATCATTCTTCTTGGATGGTTTAACCAATGGAAATTTGAGAACCTTGGTGTATGTGAAATGCGTACAAACATTAGATGAGTGCTTATGAGAATGCATAGATCTGGAAGATAATTTAGTAGACGGCTTGAAGATTCCAAAGTCTCCAATGAAGTTGAGGAAAGAAAAGATTTAGTGGCCAAAAAATTAGGAGTTCAAAACCTACAAGGACAAAAAACCTATCAAACTCAACCTATGAGAATGCCAATGTTAAGAAGATCCATGCATTGTGGAGGTCATTGCCCATATCATGCATGTGTAAGAGGAGGACATATTCCCCCACAACAATATCAATACAATAGGTAGCCAATAGAAGGATCAATTCCCTACTACCATATTGGGGAGAGATACACCAACCAAATTACCAGGAAATATTACTATAACAGAAAATCTAGACCATTTCAACCACACTAGTACAAACCTTATGGATGCCAACCTAGAGAGCAAGTCAAGGAGGCTCCAAGATATGTTCCATATCAAGGACCACCCATGGCCCAAAGGCCTTATGAGTACCAAGGATACACTTAACCTCAACCACTACTAGGGAAACATCCCCCACACCCTTAAAACCTAGTACCAATCAAATATACACAACCAAAAGAGAACCTAGAAAGAGCGCTAGTACCTATGAACCCATTGATTAGCACAAAAATCCTAAATCAAGGCTATGACTAGAGCCATGTATATTGTTACTCGTATGATCAGAATCTCATAGAGTATGAACCCTCTTATGAACAACAATACTATAACCATGATAGTTATGAAAACTCGTATGGGTCAGAATACAACAATCTAATGTATGTAGCACCTAGAGCTCAAGCTCTAGTACATCTAGAACACCTACACCTAGAGATCCATGTTATAAATGCAGAGGAGATCATTGCATTATGGATTTCACAATGCCTTACCACCCACCACTTTAGAGGGTTTGGGAAGAAGACATGAGAAAATAAAGAACAAGTGGATAAAGAAGTTGGCTGAAGAAAAAGACAAGTCGGTGCAAAATAACCAATCAAGGTTAAATAGTCCATCCAAACAAAACACAAATGCGATGAAGGAAAAACAAAAAAAGAAACATGCAGGATGAATTTTGGCAAACCCTATGCCTCAAGATTTAAAGATGTGGCTAGAAGCTTACAGTCTAGAATCGAGACAAGTCCTATTCTAGAGCAACATAAGCACACTTACCCACGAGGAGATTTGGAAAAGGAAAGGTTAGAAATATGTAAGAAATTGATCAAAATTTCTCAGATTGCACTAGAACAATCAACACCAAACCTTTTTGAATTGAGAATCCTAAAAGAGACATTCTAGGGATGTTTGGAAAACTTCATATAAGAAAGGAAAGAACTGGAACCAACTAAGGAAGTTGAAGAAAAATTAGGGTTGGAGACTATAGAAATAGACTCTCTGATTCTGGAAGTAGAAGCTAATTGTCCACATGACTTATGGGCTAGAGTTCAAGAAGAAAGGTGGAAGAAAACTGAAGATGAAATCCCTCCCTTCATAGAACTAGATGCTTCTATAAACCAACCTATGATGAAGTAGGAAGTAAAATCTAAGGATCTATCCAACCAAGAAAGAATAGGGATGAATCCATAAGCTTGATTACAATTCCAAATTATATGGGTGAATATGAACAAAAGTCAGATTTCTTTCATGGCCCTACAATAAGATGCAAGGAGAAGAGAACTTCATAGGAAGTGTCAATCACTATATAAGAGTTAAAAAGAAAGTTCACTGTTCATTAACCTTAGAAGAACTTTTGCAACTAAAGCCCCATCCATGGATGAAATTGGCCAATCAATTAAATTTGAAGGAAAAACGCACATCAACTCACCAAGAGAAGGTAGAAGGAACACAAACTATCAAAATCCCTATGGACAAAGTTGGAGACTTCAGTGAAGGTGATGAAGGAAATACTTGTCTTCTGATAATCTTTCAAGGATATCTGAACCAAAGCCATACTAGTTCTTGGTGTTGGAGTAGGAATAGCTACCAAAGAGGTTTGGGAAAAATGGGGAAAACTAGCCTTGATACCAACATGAATGAAACTACAACTAGTAGATGGTCATGTAGAATGCCCTTTAGGAATACTAGAGAGTGTGATTTCAAACACGTGTGGAATAGTAGAACATACCTTAGCCATATGTCAATTTGGAAAATTAGGTAATTATGAGATGATATTAGGAAGACCTTTCATGTGGCAACTAAAGGTAGTTCAAGATTGAGGATGAGATGCTTTATATCTTCAACACCAAGGCACAACAACTCAAATAAATCTCCAAAACATATCATATAGAGATGTCCCAGCTCTAGAATGAAATCCCATCCATAAAGAGGATGATGATGTATTAATCCATAGTGCTGGATTTATTGATCAATCATGGATGAACGAAGATACCGAGCTATGTATTTTTAAGGTAGCCCAAAGAGAGGAAAAAAGGTTACAACATTGGCAACTAGGACAAGAGAAAGATAGACCTATAGAAGATCTGGCATACATGCCTTAGATATTTCCTGATGAAGATTTTGAACAATAGGGTTGGATGGAAATATTGGCAACACTAGACGTGTGTGTGAATGAATAAGTTCTAACCATGAATGGATGTGTAGATGAAGAAGGATGTGAGTTGAACTTGTACATGGTAGTGCTCCAAGAGGTAGAGGAAGGGGAAATAATAGAAAAGGAATGGAAAGAGGAATATGAAAGTATTAAAATGGAACCTGAATTCATTTCACAAGAACATCATCTAAAAAGAAGTGGAAATGGAAGACTCCAAGGAAAATTAAAAAATTAGTCTCCATAAAAGAATACACAAAAAAATAGTACATAAAAAATAGTACACATTATCTTTGGTGTAGCTCAGTGATGAGTAGCACCTCCTTTAATGTCAATCCGGGAAGACATGAGGATGGTATGAAGACCTCGAGCAAGTGAAGGCACAAGTGTGTGAGTGAGAAGCACACAAACATGCACACACATACACACACACGCACACACATGGCAAGAACAAAGAGAGTAAGACAACGAAATCACTTCTATTGCAACCAAGTGCTCATACAAGATCAAAACTACAAGAAGCTAGCCCAAAAATGAGCTCTCTAGCTCTATTTATAGTTTTTGACTAGCTTTGGCCCTGTTCAGACCTAGTGTCCGGCCTAGTTAAAAATTAGGTTCCAGGGCTTATTTGAGGGCTCAAACTAGGTCTAAAAAATATGAAAATTGGTAGGCAATTACTACTAAAGCTCCTCAAGCTCGAGGACTCCTCGGTTTGTACAAAATGGAGCTACAAAAAAGGTGAAACGATATTTACAAGGGTTTTTAGTGATGAGAATCACTTTTAAAATGATATTGATGGGTTGCCTCAGTGCTACATCTGCATGTATGTTTGTACTTGCTTCTTCACATGTATGATGCCAATGCCAACACTCTCCCCCCCCTAGCGTCTGTCGTCTTTGACAGACCTTTGCTCCGTGGTTTGATCAATGTAGTGCTGGAGGATGTCGGTTGCCAATTCTTGTTCTTTGATCCGTAGTCCCCTGACTAGGTCTCTTTGAAGGGTATCCCAATTGACTGCGCCAGGCATGTCAGGTTGTGGCGTGGTGTAGAGCTCTGAATGCATTGTTTGTTCGCATGCGAATAATTGTAGCAGATGACTTGGGCGTGGCGCGAACACTTCTGAGTGTGATTCCTAGAACCCCGTGGTGAACATGTCATCAAAAGTTTGCTTGTAGCAAGCAAGGAGATATCTAATCCTTGCATGCCATGCATAAACAACTCGAATGCTTGGGGTCGTGCTCATATCATAAAGTAAATCGTAATTTCCATTTATGAAGCCCGAAATTGGAGGCTAGATGTTACGTACATTTCGGAAAGTCTTTAACACCACTTGCATCATGTCCAGGATTTTGAGCATCATCTGCGCGACGACATCTAGCATGGGGTGAAGGTGTGGCATCCAATGTCTGATAGTAGCCATCATGTATGCTACTGTTGGTGTGCCTGTTGGAGGTGCAATGGAGGGGTAATTTAGCCATTGTTTACAATTTGCATTGTTCTAAACCTTGATGGCAAATGCTTTCCATGATCTTCTTCTTTGCACTGGCCCAAAGCAAGGGTTATATTTCAAATGCATGGGAGCATGGTCCCATGTTCGTAGCATTTTTGGATAGGTGTCAAGTAATTTTTGCCTCCAGATGGGTTGGAATATGGCCCCTTTTCTGGCTTCCTCTGGAATATCCTCTGGTTCGAACTGTGTTGCGAAAGTAGGGTACTTTTTGGTTTTGTGTTTGATCTCCACGTTGTAGTCTGCCAACAGTACAAAGTAGGGCTTATATTGCAACTCTGAACTGGTTATCAGTCGCCGCGGAGCCAGGTGCCTGTATTATTCCAACTGAAGTATTGTGTCCTCGATAGTTTTCATGGCCATCATCTGGGTGGAGATACGCTCTTCGTGCGTGGGCCCCATTTCTTCTACTTGTTTCATCTAGGCAGTAGGGGGTTCTTCGTAAGTGTCCTGTCCCTCGTCAGTGGTCCTACCTCCGGGAAGGGGTTGAGGCTCATAGCTATCTTCAAAGGTCTCTTCCACCGGAATGGTCATTGCTTCTTCTTCTGATGGTTGATCGGGTGGAGAGGGGGGTCGTTCATATTGTAACAATTTAATCTTTAATTCAGCCACTTGTTGGCGTAGCTCAAGTACCTCATTGGCCATCGAAGATTCAGGCTCTGGTGAAGTAGCAGCAGTGACCATCTCTTTAGGTTCTTTTGGGTGTGGTGGGGGCACTTGGGAGCTTTGGAGTTCTTTTACCTGGTCTACCAGTTGATCGTGTGCTTCCAAAAGGGTCGCATAACCTTCTAATACCTGCTGAATGTGTTGTGAGGGGATAGCTTGGAATTTGGCAGGATCTATAGGTGCCCCTGGGGTGTTTTCGATGGCTGCTTCTAAATTCTCTTGATTCTGTTGCTCTAGTCTTCTATTTTCTTCTTGAGCAGCTGCTAAGTGGCAGCGAAGTAAAGCCATGTTTCTTTATAGTCTCACGTTGCGGGCTAGCTGATCTCTGAGTTGTTCTTCCATTGCCTTACCCGTCTCTGTATACTTGGCTTCAAGCTCCACATGAGATTGTTGGATAGGGGTAACCTCTTGTTGTAAAGCAATATTACTCAGCTCCAAGGCCTTGACACGTGCCTGGAGGTGGGAGGACAGGGTACCAAGCTCTTTATTGTTTTCTTCTAATAATTTGTATTCCTGTTTAAGTTGGGCCGTAGCTTCGAACATAGTGTCCAGTGCATTACTAAATGAGGTGGATGCAGAGGTGGAGGTGAGAGATGCAAGGGGTTGGGAAATGGGGAAGGGAAAGGTGGATGTGGTGCTTACAGTGGTTTTATGTGGTGATGTGCGTGAAGTGACAAGTGGTGATGTGGAGACAAAAGTGGTGGCGAGTGGTCGTGTGGAGGGTGAAATGTCCATGGGATCGAACGTGATTGTGTGTGAAGTGTGAATTGTGAACACTGGAATGGTGGGTGGTGTGTTAGTGGTGGTCGTGAATGTGGGGAAGGTGGGGTGGGAAAGGGACTTTCTATTATGATTTTCAATTTGTTGAACTATATTTACAAGTTTTGCCAAGAATGGAGGCAGGGTGGTTTGTGTTGGTTCTGAGGAGGGGCACAATGGGTAGGGGTTGGTAAGTCGGCAATGTGGTGGTTAAGGGAAATGGGTGTGTTAGTGTTTAGGTAGGGACATGTGGCTGTCCAAGAGCTGGTTGAAAAGAAGGGTGACCTATGATGGTTTGATGGGTGGCAGGATGACCTATATGAGGTTGGGAAGATGGACCCGCAATGATAGAGGTAGGGATAGGTAAGGATGAAAAAATGGTGGTGTGCGATATAGATTCACTGAGGGTGGATATTGGTTGTTCAGGAATACCAGTAGTGAGGGGTTTAGTGGGCTGGATGGGAGGTAATGGTGGAGATGGTGTTTGTATATTTACATCTGGTTCATCGAGGTTAGTTGGGCTGGCCATGTGAACATCTTCTTCAGTGGTGGTAGGGAGTGAGGTAGAGACTTCCATTTGAATCATCTTTCCCCTTCGTGGTCGCATATCGAGCCTTCGTTGATCATATTGAGGGGGAGTGCGATGTAGCATTGTCCGCATAGCTTCTATTATCCCACATGTGTCAGCCAAGAGGTTCAATAAAAGTGGGGGTCCGCGTTCTCTGCTTGAAGCATTTGATTCACCATCGCTCTATTTGCCTCTTTTGATAGCTTATGCCTCTTTTGTACCTGCTTGATCGTTTTGTAGAGTCGTTTGAGTTGTGCAATGTAAGCAGGGGCTTCCTCCTCACTCTCCTCTGATTCATTTCCTTGTGCCTCTTCTTGATCATGTGTGCCTTCAGCGTGAGTATGTTGTGCCTCATCTTCCCAATGTACTCTTCGTGCTTCACTAGGGATGATGATCCGGGGCCGTCAGTGTCTGAGAAGAACTCACTCTTAGATAATTGGGCTGTTTGTAGGAAGCTTTCAAAGTCAAAAGATGTATCTTCTACCAAAGTAGCCATGGAGGCAAACTCAGCATCCGTGGGTAGTGGAGGGGCTGATGGAGTGGGTTGTACCATGCCCCCTGATTGTGGTCCTTGGAGATGGATCGTGAAAGGGGCTACTTGTTCTTCTTCTCTACAGGAGGCTTCTGTGGTGACCTTGCGAGGAATTAGAAGCTGTGAAAGTGATCCATGCATTCTTTTAGTGGGTTGAACCCCTGATTTCCACCCCTAGAAGAATTCCAACTGTGAGTACTTAAGGGCCTGTGCGATCAGCACATCATAGGCAAGACATCTGTAGATAATTCTTGTAATCGCACAACAACCATTCAAAGTAGGCTTCCTCACGCCTCGTTTGCCTACTTCATATAACTGGTCAAGGATCCACACTGGCATTTTAATAGGTAAGCTCCCAGTCTCCTCTAGGTATAACCCATAGCAGATCTTCTTATGAGGCTGTTTGAATCGGTCTTGCGCCAGAAATGCAAAATGTTGAAGACACATTCGCAATGGTACAACAATGTTCAGGGTGAGGGCACACATTTCTTTCAGCTTCTTGAGTTTATTGTTCTTCATAGACTCCGGTATCAAAGGATCTTGATCGGAGGGTACATGGGTGCCATACATCTGAAGGGCCTCCCTGATTAAAGTGATGTTCAACTCAAACTTTTTCATTTCCTCTTGGTTTGACAGAGAGGGCACCAGGAATGTGCCTGAATGATCTTTATCTGCTCTCTCCTTCAGAGTTGCAATCAAGTAATAGCACCTAAGGAAATCAGGTTTAGGCAGAGATGCACTAAAATAATCTTGTAATCCCGCTTTCTGCCAAATATCTTGAAGAGGAGCTACATTTTGCAATGCTTCAAATTCTCGTGAGAAGAACTGAAAGGTCCACCAAACTCCTCCAAATTCCAACTTGGATTCTCAAATATGATCAGCATCTCCCAAATCTCCTGGCATCTCATTGAACCAATGAGAATGTCCTTTCACTCTTTCTGTTAGGCCACTCGGTGGATTTGAGATGGGAATTCTTCGCACATTCAGGAACTCTTAGGCCTCGCTGTCAGTGGAGCCTCCACAGGCATGGTATCCCAATTGCTTTGAGTACTAGTGCCCGCCTGGGAGCTTGTTCCTGCTGCTGCTGCCATGAGACTTCTGATGCTTATCTGCTAGAAGAAGAAAGGCACATTAGTGTTGCATAGGAAACAAGATGTAATGGTGTTTCCTCCACAATACTAACATGACAATCCAGATGGTTAGTGATTAGAGGTGAAGTGTTTGTGATAGATATGAGTGGTGGTTAGTGGTTAGTGTCATCCTAGATGCATGCTTTAGATATGCAATGTACTCAGAATGCACCTACATCAGAGTGGATGGATTTACAAAATTGGGTCAGGGGGTTCGATACACGGTTTAAGTCTCCAAACTTTGATTGAGGATTCGTGGCTCTTAGAGCTGATGACAGATAAAGGTCTATGAACTAGATTGTGCTAGATTTTGGACCTTTTGGGTACCCATTTCCAGACATTTCTAGGTTTGACCAAGGGTGTAATAGTGTGGGGTGTAGGTATCTTTCATGAACTGCTTACCAAGAGTACTAGTGAGTGTTAATTTATGCTAGTGACTGGAGGTGAAGCTATTTGGGCTTGTAAGCAGGCCTTGGGCACCCATATCTGTCTAGCATTAGGGATAGCCTTCATTGACCGCTTAGGGACCCAAATAGAAATGGTATGTCTATATTGTTGACTAGGGATCTCCTTCGTTTTAGTCCTTGACAGTGTGGCTTGCTTGATGCTCTTTTGAGAACCTTCCTCTCGGGCCGTGATTTTTTCCCCCTTGTGTATCCATATCTGCTTCATGCCACGAGGTACTTCATAATGCCGAGGTTGGTGCTCATGCTTCTTGATCATTGGTCTCCTCAGTGTCGGGTGTTGTTGAGCCTTCCCCTTTAGATTCTTCTCTAGAACAGATGGAAACTCCTCCTTGACTTCTCTACCTTTGGCAAGAGTGATAATCCTCTGCACCATAGAACTTTGGACAAGAACAACATTGTTATCTTCATGTGGGTTCTTGGAGGGACCAGGAGTTGGTGCCTGTTCTAATGGTTTGAGTGCTTGATTTTCTAATTCAATCGTAAGACAACTTTGGCCTACCCAAGCCTAAAGAAGTCCACTTCTTAGGTTGAGGTTGACTGCGTGATCATAGATCTAGTCTTGGCCCAAGACAAGAGGTTCGGTAAGATCCTCATCTTCACACACTAGCACGTTTGCTGGCATTAGGACCTCTTGAATGTAGAGGGGAAGTTCCACCTCTCCCATGCAAGGGGTTTCAACTCCTCCCAGCCCTATGAGATATGCCTCAATAGGCTTGACCTTCAATTGCAATTTTTGATATTAAGAACGCCGAACTGCACTAGTGGCTGCTCTTGAATCAATTAACGCTCTCACCGACCTTGCACTCTCTCCTTGTCCTACTTCTAGGGTCATGAAAGGTCGTCGATCAACTATCTTATGAGACCATTCACTTGAAGCTTCGCACATGGCTCTGTGATAACCTAGAGCTTCATGAGCGTCAGTCATGGGTTGATCTATACCTTGCCTTCTCAATTTCATTCGTCGAATGCGTTCTATTGCTTCGGCATGTGCTTCTTCTCGAATTCGCTTTTCCTCTTCCTTACATTTCTTTGCAGTATTAAGTCGATTGAGCATTTCTTCAGTTAGGGGTTCTTGATATAGCTTGACTCTACATCCGCTTATGTAACTTGGTAGTACGTGACCCTCTAGAGTGGCTAGTTGTACTACTCCACTTGTGGAGATCCTATTGATAATCATTGGTCCATAGCCTCTTTTCTCTAATTTTCGTGCATGTTGCTTCAATGTGTAGACTAGGACTAGGTCTCCTGCTTTCAAGCCTTTATCCTTCACATGTGTATCAAAATACGCCTTTTGCCTCTTCTTGGCTGCATAGATTCCTGCTGCAGCTCTCAATCGTGTGTCACCTAAACATTCAAGATCAAAGATTCTAGAGGAGAGTTCATGGCCTGTCCACTCATGCTCTTATGCTACTTTTAATGTAGGTATAAAAAATTCCAATGGTAGCACCGCATTCTGGCCAAACACCGTCTGAAAGGGTGTGGCTTAGAGTACCGTTTTATAGGCAACTCGGTATGCCCAAACAACGTGGTGTAGCTGTTTGTCCCAATCAGAGCGTTTGTTATTCACCAATTTAGTCAGCACATTGCATAAGATCTTATTTGTGCTCTCAGCCTGACCATTAGCTTGTGGATGATAGGGGGCAGACCTCTTATGTATCACCAAGAATTCTTGGAGAAGGTTTTCTATGACTTCATTCAAGAAGTGTGTGCCTCTATCACTCACTAATTCTATTGGCAATCCATATCTAGTGAACACATTTTCAAATAAGAACTTTGCTGTTGTTTGAGCATCATTCTTCGTAGTGGCTTTCACTTCTACCCACTTGGTTAGATAGTCTGTGGCCACAATGATATACTCAGCATGTGAACCCTTAGCTGGGGGATTAATAGGACCAACAAAGTCTATTCCCCACTTAGAGAATGCACGTCCACCCATCATGGGTTTCAATGGCATCTCATCTTTTCGTATAGGGTACTGGGTTCACTGACAAACATCACATCTCTTCACGTAGGTATGTGCATCCATGTGAAGAGTTGGCCACCAAAGACCTGTAAATAAAATTGCCTTGATCACCCGATCTGGCCCAAAGTGTCCTCCTGCTACACCCTGGTGAGCAGTTTCCAAGATCAAATATTCTCTCTCATGGATGCATAGTCTCAGGTAACCATCTTTACCACGCTCGTATAAATTATCACCAATAAGTGAGTAGTCTAGTGCTTCTTATTCTAAACTTCTTTGCCTCGTCAAGGTCATGTCTTGAGGGAATGTTTTTGTCCTCAAGAAGGCTACGAGTGGTTCACTTCAATCTGGTACTAACGATATTCGATAAAGAGTAGCATGTTCCACTGGTGGCTTAGCGCGATAGATTGGGCATTCTTTGTACATTCTATGGACATCAACTTCCATAGTTGGCCAATGCACTCCTAGTCTCCTTAGTGTATGTAGGGTTCGTTGTTTTGAGTAGTGTTGCTCTAATGCACCTACATGTGCTAATTGCAAACATTTAGTGTACTCGTCTTCTTCCACACAACATGCTAATACTCCTTGATCGGTATGCTTGTACATACTTCCTGCCAAGTTATGATACTTTTGAGCTTTTACTATCTCTCTATCTTCTGTGTGTATTACCAGGTGATTAGGCCCGTATGTCAATACTGGCACTAATGGCTTAGCCCACTGAGGTACAACTTCCAAATTAAACAAGTAAGCATCAGGTAAGTCATCTGACACTCCTTGTGGGGCCTCTCCTGATGTGAGCCTTGAGAGATGATCTGCTCTCAAGTGGGTCTTGCCTTTCCTCACCACAACCTCAAAGTCGTATTCCATTAGTAAGAGGAACCATCTTACCAATCTACCTGTATTGCATGGCTTGTTTACCAAGTACAATAGAGCTTGATGATCAGTAAAAAGTTTAAACTTATTTGCAAGCAAATAGTGTCTAAACTTTTTAACTGCGTATACCATGCCTAACCCTTCTCGTTCAATGGTGGTATAATTTCATTCAGTTGCATTCAACTGTCTACTCGCATAGGCAATTGGAAGATCCATATTACCTTCACCTATAGGTTGTGTTAGCACACATCCAATAGCATAATTTGATGCATCCACATGGACATGGAATGGCTTGTTCCAATCTGGTGTGTTCAAGATTGGTGTTGAACACAAACTTCGTTTGAGCTCTTTGAAAGAGTTCTCACATTCATTAGTCCATTCAAAGTTAGTTAGAAGAGCATACAAAGGCTTTGCAATGACGGCGTACATGTGAATGAATCAGCGGTAGTAACCACAATGCCCCATGAAGGCCTGTACCTCCTTAACATTCCTTGGCCTAGGTAGTTCTGCAATGGCTCTCACTTTCTCCTCATCCGTGGATATGCCATTCTTTGACACTGTGTGTCCTAGAATCTTGCCTTGCCTGACCATGAACACACTTTTCTGGGTTCAAGCAGACTTGATATTCCCTACATTTGTCAAAGATTTGTCTGAGTTCAGGTATATGGGTCTATCTAATGTTGGAATGAGCGCAAAGATCATCAACATAGACTTCCAAATTCTTCCTCAAGAACTCTTTAAACACATGACACATCAATCTTTGAAAGGTAGCGGGTGCATTGGTAAGCCCAAATGGCATTACTCGAAAAGCAAATATGCCCCACTCTGTGGCAAAAGCCGTTTTATGTTGAGCTTCTGGTGCAACGGCTACTTGATTGTAGCCAGAGAACCCATCCAGGAAGCTGTACACTTCCTTGCCTGCTACTCTTTCCAAGAGATGCTCACTGATAGGAAGCGGATAACTATCTCTAATAGTGGTTGCATTAACCTTCTTCAAGTTAATGCATACACGTAGTTTGCCGTTCTTTTTGGGTACCACTACAATGGGAGATACCCATTCAGTGTGCTCAATTTCATAGATAAATCCAACTTCAACCAAGCGATCTATCTCTTCTTTAATCTTGGCAGCGTAGTTGTCATTGTATGTGTAGGGCTTCTGCTTAGAGGGTCTGGCATCTGAGGTCATGGGGATCGTATGTGAGCATATGTCAGGGTCTACACCTTTCAGATCCTTGTAGCTCCAAGCGAATACATCTCTGTACTCTCTTAGCAAAGCTATCAACTCTTGCTCTTCTTCTTCCGCCAGGTCATGCCCTATGTAGGTACATCTTTCTTGTCCCTCTTCTATGGCTACAACTATTTTCTTGGTAGTTTACTTGCTATCATAGGCCTCTCCTGCTTGTGCCTCACGTTTAGGCATTCTTACCATGACTCTTCTATCTTCTATTTCATATTTCTTGAAATTTTCAGGGACCTCAAACAAGGATTCCTCTTCCTCCGGAGTGACTTCCTTCTTCTTTCTTTTCTTTCCTTCACTCTTAGTGGTCACTTCTGTGGTTAATCTCATATCATTAATGATCTCTTCATGTCTTTGAGGGTGAACTTCTACCTCATAGAAGTATTCTTCATCTGATGCGTGGGTCCATAATGATTGACTCGATCGCAGTCACTTGCATCCTCAATTGCATCAGGGCTGGGTTCACATTCTTCTAAAATTGAGTCTCCCATGATTGGCTCTATGGAAAAGACTGAAATGTCATAGCCATCCTCATCACAGTGAGGTGTCCATTGCTCTTCATTGATGGCTACATCCATTGTTGCTAAAATTTCTGCCCAACCATGGGGTTCAAATTCTTCGTCAAGAAACACTATAGGTGCATAGGCTGGGTCTTGAAGTGATCTTTGGGTTTCTCTCGCACCTACCTCTCTCGCTTTCTCTCTCTTCTCTTCTTCTACTGCTACCTTGCACATCCATAAGTGAGTGTCTTCATGCATCGATGAGGATCGTGATCCTATGGAATGCACTGATTCAGTATCGTCTTTGGCTTTATGGATGGGATTCCATTGGATGGGGGGTACATCTGTATGAGAGTAATCCTTGAGATTGACTTTGGTTGTTACACCTAGGTGTTGCAAATACAATGAATTGGTCTCCCAATCGTGTACTACTTGCAACTGCCGCATGAATGGTCTTCCCAAAATCATCTCGTAGGCTTGGTTTTTGCTAAAGTTGCATATAGCAAAAGTATGCTCGAACTCAACACCACATGTAGTGAGAGTTATTCCTTCTAGCAATCCTAAGGGCCTCTCAATATGACCATCCGCCATCTACAATTTCATTCTCATCGGCCAAGCAACTCCTGCACCTAAGTCCAAAATTGCTTTGGTTGTGTATCCCTGATGGGTAACTAGGAGATAGGTATTTCCTTCTTCTCCTTCACTCATGTCTCCTATCTTATCGAGTGGTATTTCTGGCACTGTTCTATGAGATTCTACCTGGGAACGAGATTTCGCTATGTCTGGCACTTGTTTGGCTACGTGTTTCCACACTTCTGGCTTAACTTTGAGTAGCTCTTCTAAAGTGAGGTTGCACTGCACTTTAGTGTTCTTGACTACCTCCGTATTCCTAGGTATGATCGAATCTTCATTTCTTATCATGACCGTGGGTGCTCTCATGCAAGTAGACTTAGTTTCCCAAGGTCCGGTGAAATGGGGTAATTCCTGCAAGGAATTAGACTCAAAGTGTAACCTCTCATGAGCTTAGGCACTCTCCTGTTCTTCATAAATAGAAGGGATGTCCTGTGGGAATTGCTCATGTACGTCATCCACAAGTTCAATGGGAGGAGGGACTTCACTTTCCTTTGCCCACTTCTCTTCTTGAATCTCTCTCAGGAACTCTGGTGAATACCTATTCATAGAAGAAGAGGTGTCTGGTTCGGTGGAATTAGGCACATACGCTTCCTAGGGAGGAATGCTTATTCTATATCTTGCCCTCTCCTTAGCTTGCGAGGTGGCTTCTTTTCAAGACTTTGTGAGTAACCTCTCCAACCTATCCAATAGACCATCAAAATGCAACGGTGTTCTAGTGGAGCTAGGGCTATTGAACAAGTGACTTGCTTCAAACATGGTTTGCGCCAATTCTACCATCTTAGCACAAAGTTTTGTTCTCTCTACCTCTAGATCGGCTCTAGGGTAAGATTTGTCATGATCTGTTACATTTGGACCTTCTTGGATTCTGCTCTGATATGCTCTAAGTATCATGTCTAGATCCTCAGGAGTGGCATCCGCTAGGACTGATCCTACTCTGGGTGGTGGGTGGGCTACGTGTGGTGGATTAGAAAGTTGGGGAATGGAAGGTGATGGGTTGGAGGGAAATGGAAAGGGTGGTGGTGGGGTAGTGTGAGAGTGGTTTTGAGATGCGAGTTCACTTATCTTTGCTTTGGTTTCTCTCAAGCTTTCTTCAAGTTCGCTCATTTTTTGTGACCGTTGTCTTTTCATTCTCTCCCAACTATCTCTCCATGCTCTTGTCCTTTTCTTGGTTATGCTCTCCATCTCACTAACCTCAAAACTCTTTTCCTGCCCTAATCCTTGAGTTTGTTGCAAGGCTTGAGCTCTAGTGACCACATGCACTAGGGTAGTGGAACTTACACTTCCTGTAGAGTCTACTACTAGTCCAATGACATTGATAGGAGTGATGTTTGGCAGGTTATTGGGATTCTTTGGGCAATCTCGTAAGAGATGCTCTTTTCCGCAATCTGGACAGAAGCCGTGAATTGTCACTAGTCGGGGTTGTGTAGAGGCAGGCAGTGGAAAATCACGTATAAGGTGATCTCCTTGACATCTGAACCATGGTCCTCTAGGAAATTGGGTTCGTACCTGCCTAGGTTGAGGTCTAGAGTTGGGGTTTGTGTACATGACATTAGCATACTCAGGCTCCCCACTATTTTCACTTGGGTCCTCATAATAGTATGACTCGTTATGCTCGGGTGACTGCATGTAGTAAGCCTGTGGGCTATCAATATGTGTGGAGTCAAAACTATGGTCACTTGGATCACTGTCTGATAGCAATAGTGTGACTGGGACTATGGCTCTACTCAGAGTTTCTTTAGTAGATGCATATTTCACTGGGATCACATTGGTTGGAGCAGGGGGTTGCTGTGCTAGGAATGGTTGAGGTCTCTACTGCCCTTGATATGGTGGCTGATGAGGTTGTTGTGGTCTGCCGTAGTGCTATGGTGGGTACTGATTCTGGTATCTACCCTGTTGTGGATATGGATGAGGGTAATTTTGCCTGACAGTTTGTTTGTTATAAGGGCACTCTTGTGCGGTGTGGTTGGTGTACCTTTGCTCTATGGTGCAGTACTGGCTACTCGGATTCACTTGGGGTTGGGCCATAATGGGACATACACTTGCCATATGGTCACCTCCACAAGTAGAGCACCGCTTAACTGGGGCAAATCTTGGAATTTGTTTACTAGAGACGCCTAGTTTTTGAGCTACCTTCTCTACAAGTTCCTCAATGGATGTGGATTGACAAGACATGAGGCTACTAGAGCTATCCGAATCCTTGTAGATTTTTGGTAGCTCCAACTCCTCGCCTAGATTATCCTCAATGTCTATGCACATGCGCACGCACTCTTCTATAGTTCTGGGGTCCTTCAAATACACATATGACCTGAGCTTGGTGCTCAACAATCCATCTAAGAATAAAGCCACTTGCTTGGCTGGTGTGGGTAACTCAGGCATTGGGCATCTCTCTAGGTATTGCCTAAACCGTCTTCCTGCTAGTGTGACCGTCTCTTGAGGTGTTTGCTTAAAGCTATGAATCAGGGAGGAGGTATTATGCCGTATGCTACTCTTAGAGAACTTAGTGACAAAAGCCTCTAAAAGTTGGTCTATGCTCCTAAACTGCCTCTCATTCAGGGGTTGAAACCATGTAAGGGCAGTGTTCCTAAGGGTTAAACCAAAAGCATTGTATTGCGTGAATAGGTCCTCCACTTGTTCAGCTCTCAAGACTTGTCTAAATTCAGCTACATGATCGTATGGGTCTCCTGTGCCATCGAAATAGTTCTTCATGGACTTCACCAACTGAGTTGGCCTTAGGGTCCTAGTGTGTTCTCTCGGCCTTAGCAAAGGGAAATCGTCAGCATTTCGTTGGTTCCTCGGGCTCTAGGTCTCTCCGTTTCTTCTCTATCTGTTTCTGTTCTCATCCTTTCTCTTCCTATTGGGTTGGCAAAGCTTACCTCAGGTCTGTCTCTACTTCTATCCCGTTGAGCTCCATGAGCTTGGGAGGTCCCAGCTTCTTGGTGGTTGTAAGACACATTGTACCGAGGTTGGGGAAAAACAAATTCACCCTTCCAAGTGTAGGCATGTCTCCCATGCTCTGAGACCACGAAGATCCTCTCTGATGTATTGTCTAGGTAGGTTACTTTGCCTAGGCTATCAGGAGATTGTGAGAGCACCTAGTTCATCAGGTTGGGCAGGCTTATATCTCCAAAAAGCCTCATCGGTTTCTTGGTTTAAAAGCAAATCTATGCTTTTATTATCCTGTGGAATCCACTCTAGAGTCATGATTCTGGTCAAGACTGATTTACCATGGGGAGTCCTTGGCTCTCTCTCTAAGTTCCCTTGCTCTATATCACCCATGTCAATCTCTGCGATCACATTCCCGTACTCGTCTGTTCTATCTGGAAAAGTGGTGACTACATAAATAGTCCCTTCTTTATCTAGGTATGTTCCATTCTCAAACTTGACTACCGGGTGTTCTAGTCCATGGGGTTGATCGGGGTTCTTAATCTGGACCACAAATCTTCTCAGGCCATCTTCGTAGATGCGAGCATCTAGACGATTAGTCCTGATGTATTCCAATTGAGTCTTGTAAGGTCCTTCTGGCTTTTCTAGGTATGCCACCCCTGAACTACCTATTGGTCTCTCCATGTTATAGGACATCTCAGAATCACTTGTTTCTGATCGAGGAGTGTATGGGTAATCACTCAACTGTTGGGCCCAAGACCTAGCAGTGTGATTGACACTAGCTTTAGAAGATCTGAGGCTTTGTCTGTCTCGGCCTAAGTGTCTACCTGACTTAAGGTTCATATGCCTGGTTTATCTACCCCCTTGGTCCCAAGTACACTCTCATTGCAGGTTAATTTGCACCAATCACTTTGTTCTTTTTAGTTGAATATTATGTTTATGATCTTGTCTCATATCACGTCGTCAGGAGTACTTAAGTGAATTTTGCACTTGATAAGTGATCGATTCAAGTTTACTTTTGTCCCTTAGAGTTTTCGCACTTAAGACCTACCTAATGCTTGCACTTAGTTGATTAGTTCTCTTGGACTTGAATCGTGCCTGACGTTGCCCTAATTAATTACCACACCTAAGTCATACTTAGCCTAAGCAAGGAATTGACCAAGGAGGGTTGAGAGAACTTCCAACCTCAATCCTCTGGTTGCTCAGACTGCTACAGCAGCCCAGGAAGCCTTCTCCCAAGCTTGGTACTCACCCTTGCTAGCTTGCTTTGAATTGCCTTGATTGCACGCAATGTTCCTGCAAAATTTCACAAGTTAATATAGCTCCTTTACCACAATGGATTGAAAGACACACATCAACAATTACAAGCCCCCCTTGGAATAAATCACTGTACCCCCAAAATCTTATGACCACCTAGTCCCACCTAAAGGCCAAATTAAAAATACATGTTCTCAACAAGCTTTCCAACGAGACCAAAATCTCATCAATCGGAGTTCATATGGTGAAGTTATGACCATTCAGGCATTTAGGTGTCAAAACAGGCTTTCATGGTTCAGGAAATTCCTCCCTGGTTTTTAGGTATTTTGCCCACTTCTAAGGCTCTAATATCCTCCCAATGTGTCCAAAATTAAGCCCAAAAGTACCTCAATTCAATCAATTAATTCACCCTAAAGCATTAAGCCGTTGTATCACGATAGGTCGGGTCGGTGTGTCGCGATAGGTGGAAGTGTCGGGATAGGTCGGTTGGTGTGTCACGATAGGTCGGTGTGTCGCGATACTTGGGAGTGTCGTGATAGGCGGAAGTGTCACGATAGGTCGGTGTGTCATGATACTTGGGAGTGTCGCGATAGGTCGGTGTGTCGCGATACTTGGGAGTGTAGCGATAGGTGGAAGTGTCGTGATAGGTCGGTGTGTTGCAATACTTGGAAGTGTCGCAACACCTCGGTGTGTCGCAATAGTTTGGTGTGTCGTGATAGACGGGTGTGTCGCGATACTTGGGAGTGTCGCGATAGGTTGGGGTGTCATGATACTTGGGAGTGTCGCGATAGGTGGAAGTGTCGCGATACCTCGGTGTGTCGCGATACCTCAGTGTGTCGCGATAGACCGAGATATGGTGAATTTTGCTGATCAGGCTAGTGATCCTAGGAGCTCTCAGGCTGCGTTGTGTCGTGGTGCACTCAGAATCATGATTGGGTCAACTTTTTGGTGTGTCGCAATAGCTCGAGCTCGACGCCTCGGGGCTTGCGCAGAGAAGTTCAGTACCTGCTGAGCTTGCTGGAGATGGTGAGGATGCTGAAACCTGCAAGAAACATGCAAAAACACATAAAAACAGCACTACACACTCGCTCTCTCTCAAACCGCACTAAGCAAATGAGGAAAATGACAAGGAAGAGGGAATATGAAGTGGAGAAGGAGATGGAGATGGAGATGGAGAAGGAGATGGAGATGGAGATGGAGAAAAAAAACAAGAAATTACCTACTACTTACCATTCCAACGCGTCCTCTCTACGTCTTACCATCACACGCTCGTCCTCAAAGCTCGAATCCCTGGCAACGGCGCCAAAATTTGGTGTAGCTCAGTGATGAGTAGCACCTCCTTTAATGTCAATCCGGGAAGACATGAGGATGGTATGAAGACCTTGAGCGAGTGAAGGCACAAGTGTGTGAGTGAGAAGCACACAAATATGCACACACATACACACACACACACGGCAAGAACAAAGAGAGTAAGACAATGGAATCACTTCTATTGCAACAAAGTTCTCATACAACATCAAACTACAAGAAGCTAGCCCAAAAATGAAATCTCTAGCTCTATTTATAGTTTTTGACTAACTTTGGCCTTGTCCAGACCTAGTATCTGGCCTAGTTAAAGATTAGGTTCCAGGGCTTATTTGAGGGGTCAAACGAGGTCTAAAAAATATGAAAATCGGTAGGCAATTACTACTAAAGCTCCTCAAGCTCGAGACTCCTCGGCTTGTACAAAATGGAGCTACAAAAAGGTGAAACGATATTTACAAGGGTTTTTATTGATGAGAATCACTTTTAAAATGATGTAAGGATTGGAAAAAATTGATGGGTTGCCTTAGTGCTAGATCTGCATGTATGTCTGTACTTGCTTCTTGACATGTATGATGCCAATGCCAACACTCTCCCACTGTCTTTGTGCTAGAAGCAAGGATTAAATGCTATATTTCCCCATATAAAAGAGAGATAATATTTTAAGAGGTATCTACATTGTTTTACTTTTCAACAAAAGAGATATGCTTCTTAAGTAAAATCAACTTGAGTTTAAGATTCATCCTCGGATAATTGGAATTCTAATCAAAGATCGTCTTACAATAATTGGAAAAGGGGCACAAAAGTTATGAGCGCAACATACAAAAATCACACCAAACAAAGTCAATTTGATTCTGTGGGAGCTTGACGGATGCGGACGTACACAAACAACAAAAGGAAGAAGAAGAACAAGAAGCTTGAAACACAACACACAATACTGAATGTATTACCAAGTCAATGTACAAAGAAGTGCCAAGCTACGTGGAATCAATCCACAAAAGAAAGTAAGCCCAAAGCTTTGCAGAAAGCTTCAAACTTCTCCCTAGGTAGAGCCTTTGTGAAAAGGTATGCAATGTTCTCCTATGTGGGCACATATGCCAAGCTGATCTCTCCAGTAGAGAACCTTTCCTTGTCATAATGATACTGCACCTCAATATGCTTACTGTGAGCATGGAAGATAGGGTTCCTCATAACTTCCAATGTGCTCTAAGTGTCAGTGAAGATGGTTATGGAAAATAAGTCAAAAGGTGTACACACACACTCAACAATTGCTATGAAAGGTGCCCTACACTGAGCCTCAAAACTCGAAGAGGCCATAGTAGGCTACTTCTTGCAAGATATGTATAAGCTATTAAGCATGGAGCAAAAACCACTAGTGGACACATGAGTGTTATAACAACTAGCCCAATAAGGGCTAGAAAAAGCATGTACATCTAGAGGTAGTGATCCCCCTTGGGATAAAACAATCCAAGTAGCCAGGTACCACTCAAGTAGCAAAAGATGTGCTTAACAGCCTGCAAATTCTTGACACTTGGGCAATGCATAAACCTACTCATTTGTAAGACAACAAATTGAATATGAGGTAGAGTTATGCATAAGTAAATCAAGCATCCAAAAACTTGTTGATAGAGAAAAACATCAAATGCGTCTCTAGCATCATGAGGACTCAAGCATAAGCCTGTTTCCATAGGAGTGGCAATAGATTTGCAATCTTCAAGGCCAAATCACTGCAATAATGTGTCAATATATTTTGTTTGACACAAAGGTATCCCACCATCAACATGCATAAATTGAATGCCCAAGTAATGATGCAAATACCCCAAATCTGACATCTCAAATGAGGCATGCAAATCAACCTTAAAATCAGCAATATTCTTCTCATTGGGACTAGAGAGCAACATTTCATCAACATAGAAAACAATAATTAGAAGCACATCATTTGCACGCTTAACATATAAGATGCAATTAGTTAGATTGTTCTCAAAACCATGTGAAATCAAGTAGGCATGTATCTTTTCATACAAAGCATTTGGTTCTTGCTTCAAACCATATAATGCCTTTTTCAACCTACAAACTTTGTTTTCATGCCCTTTTTGCAAAGAACCACGAGGCTAAAAAACATACACTTCTTCATGAAAGTCACCATCCGGAAATGGAGTTTTAATGTCCAACTAATGTACATTCCAATCATGATGGGGTACAAGTGCAAAAATGCTATGATCGGTGGTCATTTGACAAGTGGGTGCAAAGGTGTCATCAAGATCAATGCCTCTTTCTTGAGCATAACATTTTGCAACAAGCCTAGCCTTATAATTGTTAGATGTTCCACCACCATTACACTTCAATTTCTATACCCATTTAGTGCCAATGGCCTTTTTTCTTGGAGGAAAATCACAAAAAGACCAAGTACCATTCTTCAAAATAGCATCATATTCTAATTTCATGGTAGCCATCTAATTTTCTAAATTTTGTGCTTCATCAAAAGAAACAAAATCATTCTCATCACAAAGTCTAGAGGCAGCCATAACATAGCAATCTGATGCAAAAGAGGCACTATGAGAACCTCATCGAGTATGATATGACAAATATGTATCTATTTTTCTATCTCACAAAGTTTGCACCAACCTTTTAGGCATATTTTTTGCCTTCTCTATATCAGCTCTCTCATCAACAAGTGCATCATGTAAATCTGCATCATCATGTGAAACCTGTAAAGGTTGAGAAATCGCCTCATTTGGCCCAAAACTTGACTCTCCGCTTGTAAAAAGAGATAGCAAAGTGTCATAGAGGTCTTTAGAACTGTACATGAAAGTAAAGACCTTAGCACAATTCTAAAGACATGTGCATGAAAGTAATGGCTGAATTGCATCTTCCACAAAAACAACATCATAACAAACCAAAATGTGTTTAGTCTATGGATGATACAAACAATAGCCTTTGCTTTCTGAACTGTACCCAACAAAAATACATTTACTGTTTAATCATCTAAATTTGTATGTTGTTGTTCAGGAACCAATGCATATGCTAGACAACCAAAGACATTGATGTGAGCAATAGATGGCTTGCGACCATGCAAAGCCTCATATGGAGTGATCGTCTGCGGTGCTTTGGTGGGACACCTATTAAGTACATATGTTGCACACATAATAGCCTCAAGATAGAAGCTATGTGGTAAAGCTTGACTTTTAATCATACCCCTCGTCATCTCCATGAGTGACTTGTTCTTCCTTTTAGAATCTCCATTTTGTTGACGTTTGTACAACACTATACACCAATGTTTTATCCCACCTTCAACCAGAACATTAAAATCAAAAGACATGCATTTCCACCCCCCCCCCCCTTGATCAGAATGGAGGGTGCACATTTAACATGCTAACAGATTTTCAACCAAAACCAAAAACTGGTTGAAGCATATAAACACTTTGGACTTTTCTTTTAGTGGATACACACATGCATGCCTAGAAAAATCATCAATAAAAGTGAAGAAGTAAAGGTAGTTCCTGAAAGAGAGTGTCTACATAGGACCACATACATCAGTATGAACAAGCTACAATTTCTAAGTAACTCAAGTTGAGACATCTTTTGGGAAGAAGGAGTGTTGTATTTTGCCCAAAATATAGCCTCCACAAACATGTTTACAAGGTTCCTTAAGTTTGGGTAAAGAGGACACCATTTCACATTTCTTCAAGCATAGAAAACTAGCATAATTAAGATGACCAAAGCATGCATGGCAAAGCTTTGCATTTGACATAGCCTGAGAACCTTGAATTGCAGATGTTGAATCATTCACATATTTTGCATAATCTATGATCTTATACGACCCATGATGTAAAATTCCATAAGTAATAATAGCATTGCCATTTGACAAATCATGAATTGTACATCTGTCATAAAAAAAATTCATAACCAAGCTGATCTTGGCTAATGTTGAAATTGGCAACAGATTTTTCTTGATCCTTGGCACAAAAAAAGCATCTAGAAATGTGGAAGAACTACCATCACTAATAGTGAGAATGATCTTTCCAAATCCCATTTCAGGAGAAGAGAAGGTGTTAGCACATGTGACATTATTCCTTGTAGGGATAGGCTCAAGTGAATTGAAGAAATTGTACTATCGAGGGGCAGAAATTGAGACCACTGGGTGGATTGGGTCCGGATTTTCTATGGGTCTAGGTGGCTACATAAAGGGTGCTTGGGTGTTGCTTAAAGGTGTGAGATATGGTTTCAAAATGGATTGAAGTGTATGCATATATGCTAACGACCTACAGGATGCATGTGATAAAAAAGTAACTTAACTAAATTTAGTCAGTGAGCAGGACCTAATGTTGTGCCATAGGAAGTAAATATTAAGAAATAAGAGAGTCAATCGTTTCTTTGTTTATTGGAATGTTATAGTTTTGATGTGTATTGTGTTCAATACGAAATAAATATGTAGAAAGGAAAATATAAATGGTACTATGATCTAGAAGAATATTCTGTGTTTGATTTGAAATTGTTTTAGAAGATGCATTTGCTTTAGTGGAAGAGTTTGCATCCATGAAAAAATAACTTATCTAAATCTAGTACGATAAGTAAAATCCTATACAAATGATACGTTCACAAGTAAGTTCTCAAAATATTTTCAAGTTTCAATGAAATGCATCGACAATAAGAAAGATGGATGAAAAAAATCCCAGCGTCTATTAGCAAAGACATTGTCTCTCTCCACCTTCTTGTATACTTCGTAGTTGATTTGTAATACTCGTCAATGCTCATAAGCGCTCTTGATGCTTTACAAAATAACATTAGAAAAAACCATGAGTACATCAATGAAACATAAAGAACACACATTTCTCTATTATTACTTTCTCTCAACTTCAATGCATACTTGTACTCCACTCATGTACTCATACACACACATGCATACTTATACTCCAAATATATACACACATGCACATGTCCAACCACTCGCAAGCATTCTCACACTCATTCACAACATATATTTAATTCACGAGTTCACTCACATACATATACTCACACATACACACGATGTCTCTTGCACACATATACAAATAGACAAAGAAGCATACTCTAAGTGTCTATACACATCTGTCGTTAAAGATTCATAATGACACGTAAAATACTACGGGAAAAAATAAATAAGATCAAATCTTCTATACAGCACAAAGAAACACACCAAAGATTCCAAACATTTGGTTGCAAAAAATGTGCAAGGTAAATGAACACATCAGTGTGATTATGATGCCATTTGCACACATACCTTTTATACACATAGACACACATGTGCAAGAATGCACATGCACATTCATGCATAAAATCATGCACACATAAATTATACTTCTCAATCGAGTCACATACACACGTACCATTAAGGATGCAAAAACAAACACATAGGGTATAACCTAAAAACACATAGGATAATACTCACAAACATGTTCATCTATGCACACACATACACATGGGCACATTTTCACATGCACATTCATACCCATGCACAACCACATAAATGCATGAACATAGTCTAAGGGATAGGAAACTTAAGTGCTCATACATTTCACACATGCATTCTCGGGATGCAAATATAAATGACATGGTGCAAAGAAATTGAAAATTGGTATGGATTGCTAAAACCTACTGATTCTTGTTGCTTCAATCCTCCTTGGACTTGTACATCACATGCAACTTCAAAAACTCATAACTTCTATTTATTTTCCTCCGTCTAAAACCTATCTCAACCTTAACAATAGAGTTAATCAAATTAGTATAAACATCAAAACACAATCCATAAACTTATCACTCATCATTGGTTGCTTTTTCCTCATCATCATCTTCATATTTGGTTTGATCATCAGCTCGTTGTTCAATGAAAACATAAAAATTTAGTGTGCAAGCTTATTAACATGTAAGTCTCCTAAGCCCTTATATAATCATATCATGTCATTTAATCAATTTTTCTTCATCATCCTTACTTGCAAATAGCTTCTTAAATGATTCTCAATCTGTTCCATAATTTGATTAATAATTTTTAATCATTTCTGCAAGTTCAACATTCATTTCCTCTTTGAAAGTTCTAAGGCTAATTCCTAGTACTTGTAGAGTTTCCATCATGGCATTTATGGTTTCACGTAAGGTAAAAATAATTCCAAATTTCTTTTGTATAGCTTCATTCATCCTAATTTCCCATTCTATAAATTGCTCTTCCCATTTTCTCAATTTTGTGTCAATCAACTCCCATTTTCTCAATTTTGTGTCAATCAACTCATTCACATATGCTTCATCGTAACTAAAACTCTTTTGCATATGATCTTTAGATTCATTTACATAAGATTCCTTGCTTTTTCTTTGATTTATATCTTTTATTTTTGTATGTTGCATTGTGCTCATTACTCATGTTTGTATCTTTTAGACTAGTGCCACATATACTGCAAAAGATGCAAATATGCAAGAAAAAGTATTTTTGTGCTTCTGCACTTTTTCAATGTATGCAAGAGACAGTGATCTTTTTATGCGTGTTTACAACAAGTATGCACACATAAACAAGAAGATCAAACAAGGTGCAAATGTATATGTGAAAAGATTCCTTTTATATGCTTATAAAAACAAACAAAAACTTAAAGTACGTATACCTAACTTGGCTTGTTGGCAAGGTTTAGTGTGTTTTTCACTGCCTAAATTCAAGAAACTCTAAGCATATATTGTTTGCAAATGTAGTTGTTTCTTCTTGTTGATGGAAAAGGTAGAAACGAGGAAGTTTATCCACTTGTGAGACTTTGCGAAGGTGCTCAGGTCAAATTGACCAACCCTCAACACCAAGGAGTTCTTACGATTGCACTCTAGTAGCTGTTTCAAGGATGACAAAACTTCTGCATTACTCGTAACTGATGTCCGAATGCATATGCAACATAGGAAAAGGGATCACCTGAGTCGTCGGGCCATGGAACTTCACATCAGGTTCACCAATGCCGAAGCAAAGGGTGATGAATCAGTTCAACCACCGGGTTCCAAAGATGCGGTGCATGCGCGGTGCTTCTAATGGTTGAAATAATCTGATACGCAAACAAGTTAGAAGCACATAAGATTGATTAGACCATAAGCATGTCTACATAATAATAAGAAATGAATGCGTAATGTTCGGATTGGAATATCATATGATCATACTAAGCTTACGAGTAGATTATCATACGATCGTGTAGCTTCGAATTCCTCTCTATCATCCTTCAAAATTATTTCCTAATTTTTCCTCGACCCAGTGTGCATGGATCATTCTCGTAGTCAATTCCTTCCAATTTGTAGCATATATGCCTGCTCTCTGTTCTTCTATGTATTCATTCGAAGTTCCTGTAGCTTCTTATCCCGTCTTCATCGTCTCTTTTTCATCCCACAAGAATCTATCTTAGTTATACATTACATTTCTCTCATCATTATGCATACGAAATAGCTGCATATTCGTAGTTAGATGCATGAACTTTCCCTTGTAAGAATGTAAAACAAGAAATGCAAACTGCTTAAAAATTTTCCTAATGGAACCTTTGCTACTGCATCTAACCATTTCCTACATGGAATTGTCCACATTTGCTTTCTTTAACTCAATCAGACTGTATGTGAGAACACAGCTTGTTCTTGTATTTCGACACAATCCTTCCAACCTTTCTGGATTACATGCTAGGAATAATTGCGTTTGAATCTATTGAAAGGCCCATTAACAATTTCATGTCTCCTAAAGAAATATCATCAGATGTAGATTAATTCTATTTGCATCAATCACCCAACATGTTATAAACTTTGTAACAAAGCATTTAGATAACTTCACAGATACAGATGATATAGTGGAACATCTCTAAGTTTGTACATGTGTTCTTGAAGAAGAATCTATTGTATTGAAAGATAAGATTGCATGTTAGCTTTAAAAAGAGTTTGAAAATGTACTTATGATGGTCTGAGCTCAACAAGGTTCTCACCCTCTCTTGCGCCCCTTTCTAGGGGACTTGGGCTCGGTCCATGCAGAGGACACCTCTCCAGACTACAATTCGCATGGTGTAATCATGAGATTTTCAAGCTGGGCTCTTTTCGGTTCACTCGTCGCTACTAGGGAAATCCTTGTTAGTTTCTTTTCCTCGGCTTAGTGATATGCTCGGTCCATTGCAGAGGACACCTCTCCAGACTACAATTCGCATGGTGTAATCATGAGATTTTCAAGCTGGGCTCTTTTCGGTTCACTCGTCGCTACTAGGGAAATCCTTGTTAGTTTCTTTTCCTCGGCTTAGTGATATGCTTTAAAAACAACTATTTAATAGTTAGCAATTGTTGATGCATTATGTACATGGAAAATTAAATGAATGTATGCTAGAATTGCAATTTTCTAGGAAGACTTATTTTTGCCTATTCATGAACTACATCTATCCATACATACTTTGTATCATGGACACAAAGGAAACCATCTTCAACCTTAGATTCCATGTCAATTTCTATTTCTCATGATTGGCTCAGATTTTGGAGAAACTTATGCTTCCATTGCATCTAGAACGTGCCAAAACCCCAAGATTGACTGTCTATTTGCTAAATTCTGACACTAGAAGGTCTCGTTTCCAGTTGATGACATCATCAAGTCGTAACCGCCATTGACACACGATTTTAAACACCTATAAAAGGAGGGGTTGGCCACATTCATTCTCAGTCTTGCCAATACTAGTCTTGGGAGCTCAAGGATTCGTGACCGCCAAGTAAGTACTCTCCAAGTTCCAGTTCTAGTTCTTGTCTTGTTCCTTGTTCTAGTTTAGTTCTTGGACATCCTATCTCGTCCCCTTGTAATCTCGTAGCACAAGATCCTTTCGAGTTCTTTCTTGTATCTAGTTCATCTCCCACAAGGGAGTTCTTGTAATCTAGAGATCTTGTTTCATACTTACAATCCCGGGTTATGGGATCTCTTGTATCATCTCTAGTTGAGTTGTTCATACCTATCGGTCCCGAGTTGTGGGACATCTTGTATCAGTCACATATTCTTGTATTGTTTTCCCTGTGAGGGTCTAAGGAATCCGAGTCTCAAACAATTGGTGGAAAGGGAGAGGGATATAAAAAGGGAGGATTTGTCATAGGTTGTCTCATTAATTATATTGGGCATCCGAAATTGTCTTGGTTGTTCCTTAAGATTTTGTTTAGTACGTTCCTTATGTTTGGGAATTCCTTTCTAGATTCTCTATCAATGTTTATGGTTTGAAGATGATGGAGTAAATACTAGATAGAGTAGATACTAGATGTTGTAGATACTAGATGTTGCTTTGTGTGGGTCCTTCCTCTATTTCGTGAGTTTTTTTTTTGGCTTCACAGTGAAGTGCAAGTTCTAAGGATGCGTTTTCAATTTTGTTGAGAAACCATTATTTTTTTTTGAATCTATATATTTTTTTCATGCCAATGGCTTTCTCATTTTCACTATTATTGGTTGGCGAAAGATGTTTTATGGGCTATAACTAACTAGGACTTTTTCATCCATTGATTATTTATCTTTATAACTTCGTTTTGCAAATCTTCTTGACCAAAAGAGTAGAGATATGGTAACAAAGGAGGTCGTATTAGTACTAATTAATAACCAAAAGAGTAGAGATATGGTAACAAAGGAGGTCGTATTAGTACTAATTAATATAATATTAGAGGATCTAGAAATGCTCTTCACGGCTCATCAAACAAGAATTGATGTAGGTCCTGGTATAATAGAACAAGACATACACTATCCATACAGAAAATTAGAAAAGGAAAGACTATCCATTTGTAGAAGAAATGATCAAGGTAGCTAAATAACTATTGAAGAAGGCTAATGATTTTTTCTAAAACAGACAAAAATCCTTGAGTTAGAATATAGAAGACATGTTATACAAGGAGAAAAATTAAGAAGAGAGAAGTGAGAAAAGAAATTACAAGGTGAAGTCCTAGGAGAATCCAAGGCATAGAGAAAGATTGGTTAGAGACTTTGGGGAACAAAGCTCAAGAAAAAAGGTGGAAAAAAGGATCACATGGTCAACCACCAAAGGAAATTCAAATCTCTTAGGATTTTGAGTCTAGTGTGGCGGATTCAAACTTATGTGCATTTTCTAACTACACTAGATCCTATAAACCATGATTATAGAGAATGAGAGCACCTTTAGTTAGACTAAAGATTAGTTGAAAAGAGGTAACTGCAAGTATTATTGAAGAGTTTCTTCAAGCAAAGGCTATGTGCACATTCACATTGGAAGAACTATTAAAAGTGAATTCACATCTATATAAAAAATGGCCAATGAAAGTGTAAACACAATAGAAACCCCATGCCAATTAAACATCAAAATAGAGTCTTCAAATTTAGGCAAGGATTTGCAATAGGTACCAGTTGACAAGTTAGGGGAGAATAGTGAGGGAGATGAAGGTAATACATATCTTCTCATTGAATATGAAGGGTATGAAACCAGATCCATACTTGATTGTGAGGCTCAAGTTGCAATAGCAACTAAGATAATTTGGGAAAAATGGGGAAAACCAGCCTTGAGACCTACCATATTGAAGCTTCAATTAGTAGATGGAAACATTGAGATGCCCATAGGTTTATTGCAAGGAGTGAAATTAGTGCCTTTTTTAGTATAATTCAAACATACATTGGTGATTTGCAGCTTCAATAAAATTAGAAATTAGGAAATGATCCTAAAATGGACTTTCATTAAACAAATGAAAGTGGTTCAAGATGTCACGAGGAAGGAGATAAGGAAGAGAGCTCACACACACACACTCACAATCAAAGAGAAGCACACACTCAGATTGAGGCAAGGAAGAATGATCTTCTTCTTCTTCTTCTTCTATTACATAAAAAGGAACCAAATGAACAACCAAGACAATTTCGGATTGAGAATCTGAACTGTGATGATACCTCATCAAGGTATTCTAGGAGCTCTTGTACATTTCTAAGTTTCCAATTTGCAGTGAAAATTATTTTCCTAGATTAAAAATCTGGATGAATCCGTACTTCTAACTCAAATTGTGGACAACTCTCCTCTGATTCCAAGGCTATCCAGAGTCCAAGCTTTCTTTTCCACCTTCTGTAGTCATATCCTAAAACTAGAGATTGTCGAGATATGTGATATGAGATTGAAAGAGAATTTGGACTAACTTTACATAAAATGATGTCACCTAGCTTTTGAACTTCTTTGCTATCCCATTCCCTACCTAAAACATCATCAATCTTTGAAATAGAGACTCTCTTATTCAACAACATTGATTTTGTTTTCTGTAATAACATGTTTTTAAAGCATGCTACAAAAACATGAATAGGCAAAAGCCATTGAATCTTTATCCTTCTCAAAATTCGGCTTGCTGACATTGCCTTTTGGATGTCAAATTTCATTTTGCGAAGAAAACTTGAAACTATTGAATGATCAAGAGCATCCCAATCTAATGACGAGACGCAAGGAGCAGGCAAATGTACAAGATTTCCATAAGAACTCCTCCCTGATGGCACCTAATAATCTGCAAAATGGACAAATAACTCTATGCTATTGAAAAATTGAATAGATTTGTCTGCATACATAATTTTTCCATATTCCTTATGAAGAACTCTGAATGTTCCTGTTAAACGTTCAACAGGTTTCCACTCCACAATATTGGAAGGAAAAATATTTGCAATACAAAAACATATATGTTCTTATACAAAAACAATTGAAATGATAGAAGATCATTGTAAAACTTCACTTACATTACGAAGGGAATGAAATATGATTTTCTAGGACAATATCCTTAGCATTGTACACATGTTGTACTCTTGCAAACCAACTACATCTCTTCAATTTGAAACTGAGAATACATCCCCTCCAATGGTTTCTTGTGTCGTCTCTTTTAGCACGCTTGATTTTATGGGCACCTCTGTAGCTAGGATGCATAGTTACCCATTCATTTACCTTCACAGAAAGAGGTTTCCACAAAGAATCCTCTCTTCTATTGTAAACCTCACATGAGGTTACAAGATTGGAAGGATAATGAGAAGAAGAAACCATTTGAATTGAGAAGAAGAAGAATGCTCAAAATAAGAAACTAGCATTCACAAACTTTACCAGTATTTATAGATAAAAAGGCTTTGTACATATGGAAACTTTTGATTTGATGTAAACCATGTCATCGAATGACCATGGAATTTTGTGAACTCAAAAGTATTTTGTATCTTCAAAAATCATTTCCTTCTTGGAACTTTAAAAATATGCATTGTGTGGTGTGCAAAAATATCTTTTTGGCATCAAATCGAAAAATTGTACACTGAATACAAGAATCTTCATCACTTTTGCAGCGCTTTTAGAACATATTGTCTTAAAAAAAGAATTTCCTCATATGGTTAAAGGAGACAACAATGTTATATTCTTCTACATGTGGAAAGACTCTATTTGTCAATTTCATCAATCCGTCACTAGCAAACAGTCCCTTTTCGGTCGTTTTTTGCCCTAATGTTCACACTAGCCAAAGTTAAGTTGAGAAGTGAAAAGTAAAACTTTTGAGCTTTCTAGGAAGCATAGATAATCACCCAAGTACTTTGAAAGGTGATCCTCAAATCATTGGATCAAAATAGATAACTTGTAGTTTCACTATGAACCAAAAACTTGCTATTTTGGTTACTCCACCTGCTCAGAGAAATGAATTGTACTCTTTCCATGATATTGATTGGAAAACATCCTTTTGGGAATACCTAATTTACCAAGATATCTAACTTTCACAAGTTATTTCACTAGAAATGATCAACTATGCTCAGAGAACAATACTTAGCGAAATTGAGATGCATCTTGAAATTTTAGGAAGTTAAGAGTATGCACACCAGAGAGCAATTTTTTGAACATATCTCACGAATGGATCAGATAATTGACATGAAACTTTGTAAACATACAAATAGCCTATCTAATGATCCTATACCAACTTAAATCATTAAAAGTGAACAAGTATACGCTGAGAAATAGATCAGAGAATATCACTATTCTAAGTAGTATATGACAGAGTAGAAGAGATGAGACATGGCAAGATTATATGTATTAGTGCACATACATTACATTGGCATTGGAAATGAATTATTGCACAATGTGAGGGCAATAGAAGAGCTATAATGTGAGCTCAATATGCCACATGAATCCCTCTGAAATATCTTCTATCTCATTTTCCTTCCACGTGACTAGATATTCCTCTTTTATAGGCTTTTGTTGGAGCCAAGATTAAAGTTTGAATTTGAATCTTTATCTAAGTGTTCCAAAGTTTTAGGACTTGATTTGTGATAATTCCTCACCAAATATTTCGTGGAAATATTTTGAATTGCAAGTGTTTCCACATATGCACTTTTACAAGAAGTAAAAATTAATCTTTTACAAGAGATCATTCATGTGCTAATGAATGAACATATGAACTTTAGGATAAGTGATCAAGCATTTAGGCTTGGAGTAATTGCATCAATAGCGCCCCCTCAGACCCAGCATGCTTAGGCTTCAAATTTCTTTAATCTCCTACAAGCCAATCATCATCTGTTCAATTTAGTTTCATCCAAAGATTTAGTTAGAATATCTACACATTGCAAGTTTATTGATACATAGGACAATTGTATGTCCTTGCTAAGTAATTTCTCTCTCACATAATGATAATGCACTTCAATGTGCTTAGTCCTTGCATGATATACAAGATTAGCAACCAAATGTAGTGAGCTAGTATTATCTCCAAAGATCATTGGAGTGTATGTATGTAGTCCCAAGTCTCAAGAGAGTAACTTTAACCACATTGGCTCTTGTGTTGCATTTGCAAGAGCCCTATATTTAGCTTCAATTGATGACAATGCTGCAATTGGTTGTTTCTTTCATGACCATGAAATCAACTTAGATCCTACAAAAGATAAGTAGCCAGAGATACTCCTCCTATCACCTTTTGAGCAAGCCCAATTTGCATTCGAGTATAGCTTGATATCCAAGTCAGATGTAAATGGATAAAATAGCCCATCATTTATGGTACCCTTCAAGTACTTAAAGATCCTTTTGGCAGCTTCCATGTAAGGTTTTCTTGGTGTATGCATGAATTGACTCAATGTACTCATCCCATAGCATATATCCACTCTTGTTAGGGTTGCGTAATTGAGACTCCGAACAAGACTTTGATTACTTGTAATATCTTCAAGTAGCTCTCCTTCATGAGCACTGTGTTTGTGATTCAATTCCATGGGTGTATCTGCAATTTTTGCATTTTTCGTTTTGAACTTGACTAGTATATCATGAATATACTTTTTCGGAGTAATAAAAACACCAGAATCTGTATAGATAATCTCTAAACCAAGAAAATATGTAAGTAATCCAAGATCATTGATCTTGAACTCCTCCTTCATCTGGATTTTAATCTTCTTGATGCCACTGGAATCATTTCCTGTAATGATAATGTCATCCACATAAACACATAGATAAATAACCTCTAAATTAGTCTTGTTAATGAACAATGAAGAATCTACCTTGCTTGCAACAAAATCTTGGTTCTGCAAGTATGTGACCAGCCTATGGTTCCAAGCTCTTGGAGCTTGCTTTAAACCATATAGTGCCTTCCTTAATTTACATACATAAGCAGGTTTGTCTTTTTCTTTATATCATGGTGGTTGATTCATGTAGACCTCTTCAGATATCCACCCATTAAGGAATGCATTTTTAACATCTAATCGGTACAAGTTCCAATTCCTTGAAGCATCAATACTATTAAAACCCTAATGGTTGGCATCTTGGCTACAGTGAGAAGGTCTCCTCATAATCCACTCCATGGATTTGAGCAAACCCCTTTGCTACTAGCCTTGCTTCATACCTATTTATTGTGCCACCTGAATTCTTTTTCACTTTGTAAATCCACTTGGGTCCTATTACCATCATGAATGGTTTTTTCATAACCGAATCCCAAGTGCTATTCTCTTGAAGTGCTTCAATTTCTTCCTGCATAGCTTCTCTCCATTCTTCTTTCTTGTTGGCTTCTTCAAATGAAGAAGGTTCCTTTGACATAAAGTCTTTAGCTATGTATATAGAATGCTTGGTGACTAGTGATGTGTCATAACCATACCTTATATGTTTCTTGCTTTCCCTTTGAGATCTTCTAAGTGCTTGATTGGATGACTCTGGAATGTCTTCCAATTTTTTGATCTTTGCTTTGCCCTTGGACTTCCAACCTTCAAAATCAATTTTTTCTTCATCTTTTGAGTTGACATCCTCTGATGTATGTGGTTCTTCTTTGGTCATATTTGGAAAATTATTCCCCAAATCATAGCATCACTTTATTTTCATGCAATCTATCTCAAACCAAGAGTTATTTTCATCAAATACCACATCCTTACTAAATGTAAATCCTTTGTTAGTGGGATTATACAACCTATTTCCTTTCTGATTCTGATCATAGCCAGTAAATATGCATTTTTCAACTTTTGGATCAAGTTTCCCCCTAATCTGTGAGGGTATCTGTGCATAAGCAATGCATTGAAAGATCTTACAATGATTTAAAGAAGGTCTCCTGCCATTCCATGCCTCATAAGGTTTCATCCCATCTAGAGACTTGGATGGAAGCCTATTGATTAGGTAAGTGGTTGTGGAAATAGCCTCTACCCATAGATAATTATAGAGTTTTTTCTCATTCAACATTGCTCTTGCAGCCTCTAGTATTAATCTATTTCTTCTCTCTGCCACTCCAATCTATTCATGAGTGTTCCTTGTTGTAATATCTCTCCTTATGCCTTTGTCCTGTAAGAAGGAGCCAAACTCATGTCAGAAATACTAACCACCTCCATCAGATCTGATCCTCTTCAAACTTTTGGCTACTTTATTCTCAACCAATGCCAAATACTTCTTGAGACAAGTGAAGACGTCATCTTTATGCTTCATAAATTATAGTATTGTCCACCGACTCTAAGGAATTGAACTCACAACCTATCACAAATTATGACCACCACGTGCTTGAGAGATCAAGAGGTTATGGGTTCGATCTTTGCTTCAATCATCGGGTCATAAGTTTAGAATAAACTTACGCAACAATTTGTCACGCTAACGGCTTGCCTCCGTGGATAAAGGAGCGCAGTCACTAGACCCAAGTCACGGGTTTGAATACTGATGGGGGAAGCGGCTGAGGACCCCAAACATCTGTGTGTACAAGCTCTAGATAGTCTTCATACATGTATCCTCTTTTGTTGAATGGTTGCCTATGTGACTTGCCAAATTGGCATGCTCCACATTTGTAAATCATGTATTGCTTTGGCACATTTGGGATGCCAAGCACAGTCTAATCGTGCATATTTTCTTCAATGTCCTTTCACCTATAACTCCTAGTCTCTTATGCCATAGCCTACCAGGTTTCTCACCTTTTGCAATCCTCTTGAAGCCTTGTTGAGGGTCCTTCACATATGCTCCATGCCTTGTGAATTTAACCTCTAAACCCTTCTCAACAATCTATCCAACATTGATTAGATTCTTGGTTATTGTTGGCACATACAATACCCTATTTAAAAGATTCAAGTTACCATCTGATGCTTTTACATTTCCAATCTTCTTTACTTAGTGCCTAGTGTCATCACTTGTCTGAATTTCATGCTTTCCTTTGGGTTCTTCAAGGTTAGATAATAATGCTACATTGCTTGCTACATGATTGGAGCAACCAGAATCAATATAGAATAGGTACTCATCATCTTTACCTTGCTTGGTTTTCATATTCACCAGTAATAGGGAATCCTCTTGATCATCTGTATAATTGTTGTAGTCTATCCTTCCTCTGAAGCCTCCTTGATAGTTGTTGTTGTAGCCTTGGTTATAATTGTGATGATAGTTATTTCCTCCATTATTGAACCTACCTCTTGATTATCCATAGCTTCCTTTGTGGAAGCCTCTTCTATGAATTTTTGTGTTCTTGAAGCATTCATCTGTGGTATGATTGATCAAGCCACAAATGTTGCAAGGTGAAGAGTTTTATGGTCTCCCCCTGCCTTGTTTTCCTCCTCTGCCCCTTCCTCTAGTACCTCTTCCTCTACCTATGAAATTCACTTGAGAGATACTTGCACCTTCTTCATTCTTCTTACCTTTGCCTTGATCTTTATCACTATAAAGGGCACAAGATTGATTACCTCTAGAAGTATCTCCATGCTTGTTGAGGTTTGTCTCATGCATGAAGAGTTGCCCCATCAACGTATTGAGGTTAGGTATCTACATGTCCATATATAGGTCCATTGTTGTGGTAAAAGACTCCCATTTTTCATCAGCCTTGATGCCATTTATGATGTGCCTTACTATTTGTTCCTCTTCTATTTCTTCTCCAATACTTCCAAGTTGATTAGCTACATCCTTTGTCTTGGTCATATAGTCAGCTACACTTTGCTTTGGTTGATTCTTCAATGTTGTGAACTCCATCCAAAGCTTGTTCTTTCTAGCCCTTGTATTTGATGAGAAGTATGAAGATAGTACTTCCCAAGTCTCTTGAGAAGTTTTACAATCCCTAATTTGAGGCAAGAGAAAATGAGATATTGAATTGAGTATGTAAGACGTGGCTAGATCATCCTTTGCACACCATGTAGTTAGTCTCTCTTGCTTCTCTCTTCTAGGTTGGTTTTTTCTTTTAAAGGTTGGCATTTCTTTATGTCCAGATATGTATCCATACAAGCTTCTTCCTTGGAGGTAAGCCTTCATCCTTAGGGACCAAGCTGGATAATTGCCTCTGTCCAATTTGTCAATGAATGATGGAAATCCATCTCACATTTTACCTTGATGTTGCTCTGATAACACTATTGGAGAAGATGGTGGACACCTTTCAAAGATGAGATGGTGCTGCAAATTCTTGCTTCACACTGTTGAAGGAGATGGTGGACACCTTTCAGAGATGAGATGGTGCTGCAAATTCTTCCAAGTTATCTGTTTTGATCCTCAAATCATTGGATCAAAATAGATACCTTGGAGTTTCAGTGTGAACCAAAAACTTTCTATTTTGGTCACTACACCTACTCAAAGAAATGAACAGTACTCCTTCGTTGATATTAATTGGAAAAAATCCTTTTAGGAATATCTAATTTACTAAGATAGCTAACCTTCTCAAGTAATTTCACTAGAAATGATCAACTATGATCAGAGAATCATACTTAGCAAAACTGAGATGCATTCTGATATTTTAGGGAGTTAAGAATATGCACACCAGAGAGAAATGTTTTGAACATATCTCAAGAATGGTTGAGACAATTGACATGAAATTTTGTAAAATACAAATAGACTCTCCAATAAACCTACACAATTTTAAAGCATTGAAAATGAACAAGTAGAGGCTGAGAAATAGACCAGAGAAGCTCACTGTTCTGAGTAGTATATGACAAAGTAGAAGAGATGAGACATGGGAAGATTATATGTATTAGTGCACATAAACTACATTGAGATTGGCAATCACTACAACATATCGAGGGAATACCGACGGTCAATGTACCGACGGTCAGTGTACCGACGGTCAGTGTACCGACGGGTAGCTGTCGGCGTCGGTATACCCCTCGGCAAATTTGGGAAAGCTGCATTGCCTCGGAATCACAACGTCGGTATAAGCATCGGTATATGCATCGGTACTTTGCTGGAACTACCGACGCTTATACCGATGCATGTACTGACGCTCTCTTTTTAACTGGGCCCGAACCCGAAATTCGTCATTCTGAGCGTTTTGAATGTAGAACTTCTCCTTTCGGGTTTGCGTGCGCCAACAGCAGAACTCTGTTTGTCATCCTCTCTCTCTCTCCCTCTCTCCCTCCGTTCCCTCTCTCTCTCTCTCCCTCTCTCTCTCCCTCCCTCTCTCTCACTATCTCTCTCTCTCCCTCTCTCTCTCTCACTCTCTCTCCGTCTCTCTCCCTCTTTCTCTCTCCATCTCTCTTTCTCCCTCCCCCTCTCTCTCTCTCTTTAAACATACCTCTATCTTTATAGATTTGAAGTTTTGGTAAGTAGATCGCACATATTGTACCACTCTTTTTTCTTTTTCTATGCTTTTTCTTTACTAATATGTTCTTTGTTTGGTTTTGCAAGAGATTTTGGGATCAAATCTTTGGAAATTTTACAAACAAGAACTTCAAGTGGATTTTGATGATCGTGATTCAAACAATTCTCTCTCTCTCTATCTTTCCCTCTCCTTCCCTCTCTCTCTCTAAACACACCTCTATTTCTATAGATCTGACGCTTTGGTAAGTAGATCGCACATATTGTATCACTCTCTTTTCTTTCTTTATGTTCTTGCTTTTCTAACATCTTCTCTCTTTAGTTTTGCAAGAGATTTTTGAGATCAAATCTTTGGAAATTCAACGAAGGAGAATTTCAAGTGGATTTTGACAACTTTGATTCAAAAATTACATCAATGTAAGTAAAACATATATCACTCTTTTATCTTTCTTTATATTTTTGTTTTATAATATCTTCTCTCTTTATTTTTGTTTGAGAGAGAGAGAGACAGAGAGCGAGAGAGAGAGAGGGATATGCATATGCATACATGCATGCATGCATATGCATACATGCATGAATGCATACATACATGCATACATATGCATACATACATACATGCATATATGCATACATGAGGGACATGCATATGCATACATGCATGCATGCATGAGGGATATGCATATGCATACATGCATGCATATGCATACATGCATGCATATGCATACATGCATGCATGCATATGCATACATGCATGCATGCATATGCATACATACAT
The DNA here is from genome assembly GCA_020310875.1 of Ceratopteris richardii. Classification (NCBI taxonomy): domain Eukaryota; kingdom Viridiplantae; phylum Streptophyta; class Polypodiopsida; order Polypodiales; family Pteridaceae; genus Ceratopteris; species Ceratopteris richardii. Next base: position 151,477,375 of record CM035423.1, on the reverse strand, counting down.
ACATGCATACATGCATACATGCATATGCATACATGAATGCATATGCTTACATGCATGCATATGCTTACATGCATGCATGCATATGTATACATGAATGCATATGCATACATGCATGCATATGCATGAATGCATATGCATACATGCATGCATATGCATGAATGCATATGCATACATGCATGCATGAGGGATATGCATATGCATACATGCATGCATGCATATGCACACATACATACATGCATACATGCATATGCATGCATGCATGCATATGCATACATGCATGCATGCATATGCATGCATACATACATGCATACATGCATGCATGCATATGCATACATGCATGCATATGAATGCATGCATGCATATGCATGCATGCATGCATATGCATACATACATGAATGCATATGTATACATGAATGCATATGCATACATGCATGCATATGCATGCATGCATGCATGAGGGATATGCATATGCATACATGCATGCATGCATGCATATGCATACATACATACATGCATATGCATACATGAATGCATATGCATACATGCATGCATGCATATGTATACATGAATGCATATGCATACATGCATGCATGAGGGATATGCATATGCATACATGAATGCATATGCATACATGAATGCATATGCATACATGAATGCATATGCATACATGCATGCATGCATATGTATACATGAATGCATATGCATACATGCATGGATATGCATGCATGCATGCATGAGGGATATGCATATGCATACATGCATGCATATGCATACATGCCTGCATGCATATGCATACATACATACATGCATACATGCATACATGCATATGCATACATGCATGCACGCATATGCATACATGCATGCATGCACATGCATACATGCATGCACATGCATACATGCATGCATGCACATGCATACATGCATGCATGCATGTATGCATATGCATGCATGCATGCATGTATGCATATGCATGCATGCATATACATGAATGCATATGTATACATGAATGCATATGCATGCATGAATGCATATGCATGAATGCATATGCATGCATGCATGCATGAGGGATATGCATATGCATACATGCATGCATATGCATGTAGCATGCATGCATATGCATACATGCATGCATGCATATGCATACATACATACATGCATACATGCATACATGCATATGCATACATGAATGCATATGCATACATGCATGCATGCATATGTATACATGAATTCATATGCATACATGCATGCATATGCATGCATGCATGCATGAGGGATATGCATATGCATACATGCATGCATATGCATACATGCATGCATGCATATGCATACATGCATGCATGCATATGCATACATGCATCCATGCATATGCATACATACATACATGCATACATGCATACATGCATACATGCATACATGCATATGCATACATGCATACATGCATATGCATACATGCATGCATGCATATGCATACATGCACATGCATACATGCACATGCATACATGCATGCATGCATATGGATACATGCATATGCATACATGCATGCATGCATATGCATACATGCATGCATATGCATACATGCATGCATGCATATGCATACATACATGAATGCATATGTATACATGAATGCATATGCATACATGCATGCATATGCATGCATGCATGCATGAGGGATATGCATATGCATACATGCATGCATGCATATGTATACATACATACATGCATACATACATACATGCATACATGCATATGCATATGCATACATGCATACATGCATGCATGCATGCATGCATATGCATACATACATGAATGGGCATCCGAAATACATATATGCATGCATGCATGCATATACATACATACATGCATACATGCATACATGCATATGCATATGCATACATGCATACATGCATACATGCATAGATGCATATGCATACATGCATGCATGCATATGCATACATGCATGCATGCATATGCATACATATATTGGGCATCCGAAATTGTCTTGGTTGTTCTAGCATGAAAAATAGGATTTTGTGCTAATTGTGTAGTGCTAAGATTATCACAATAGATAGTGATAGGCTTTTGCACTTCCACACCTAAATCTGCAAGTAGCATCTCTAGCCATGATGCCTCACATGCTGCCATTGTAGCACCTCTATACTCAGCCTCTCTACTCGAGAAAGCAACAGTGGGTTGCTTCTCGCTGTTCCATGTAATAGCTCCACTCTGAAGTGTGAATAGAAAGCCAATAGTAGATCTTTTATCTGCAATGCTACTAGCCCAATCTGCATCGGTGTATCCATGAACCTGCAAATCTACACCAGCTTCATAAAACAATGCATAATCCAAAGTAGCACTCACATAGCATAGAGTGCACCTCAGAGTATCCAAATGTGGCTTCCTGGGAACCTGCATAAACTGACTTTCAAGTCCAACAGTATAGCTTAGATCATGTTTTGTAATTGTGAGATATATAAGACTTCCCAGAATTTTCCTATACATAGTAGTATTTTCCAATGCTTCACTTGATGTAGCATCCAACTTCAAATTCTGATCAGTGGCATAGAAATTGTCTTACAATCAGCCATACCATAATTTTGCAATTTATTCAAGGCATATTGCCTCTACAACATCCATATACCTATTTCTATATGTATAAACTCAATGCCCAAGAAGTAGCACAACACACCAAGATCTTTCATGTCAAATTCTTGCATAAGAAGTTGCTTTACCTCTTTAATGCTTTCTTCATTATCACCACCTACAATCAAGTCATCAACATAAATAGCCACAATCGTGATGCCATCATCACTCTTCCTTGCATATAGTGAATGATCTGCATCACAAATAGAAAACCCAATGGTGGTTAAGTAATCAGCAATCTTGCATGCCATGCACGAGGAGTTTGCTTCAGCCCATACAAAGCCTTTTGCAGCCTGCAAACATATTCTAGATGCTTTGAATCTTCATATCCTTGTGGCTAGTCCATGTATACTTCTTCCTATAACTCACCATGTAAGAAAGCATTCTTCACATCCATCTGATGCAAAGTCCATCCTTTTGTTGTAAGTAATGCAACAAGTGTTCTAACAGTAGACATTTTAGCTATAGGGCTGAATGTTTCCTCATAATCAATACCATATGTCTGTGCATATCCTTTTGCTACCAATCATGCTTTGTACCTGCTTATGCTACCATCAACATTGCACTTTACCTTGTAAACCCACTTGCAGCCTATGTATTTCTTTCCTTGTGGCAAGGGAACGAGGTTCCATGTATCATTTCCATAAAGTGCATCCATCTCCTCATCCATAGCTTTTTCCCAATCTGCATTACCAATTGCATCTTCAAAACAAGAAGGTTCAACATCTTGTATTACCTTTGTCATGTAGGCACAATGACGAGCCATGTAACTATCATATGTTAGTCGTTGCACTAAATTACGCATCCTCCCAGATCTTCTTGGTCCTGGGTCACTTCTCCTTATATCATCCACATGTGCCTTTCTTACTCTTGGAGTCTTCATAGCGGGCAATTCAAGTTCCTCATCAAGACTCTTTTTTGAACCGCTTGAATCTCCATCAACATCTTCAAAACCTGCACATGTTTTATGACCAACAAAAAGCTTTTCTTTACCTTTCTTGGATGTATTTGATGAATTTACTAGACTGAAATTTCCACGCAATCTTCCACTCCATGGATTTGAGCTGGAACTATTGCTTGGTGATGCATCGGGTCCACTCAAAACTTGAGATTCTGCACATGATTTTTCAGCATTTGCTTTTTCATTTGGTTCAAGATTCAGACCTTCTTTGGCATCTGCATAGAAGCTTGATCTTTCATCAAATACCACATCTCTGCTCACCTTTACCTATCATGTACGTGGGTTATAACATTTATATCCCTTTTTCTCAAGGGAGTATCCAATGAAGACACACTTTTCTAATTTTGGATCAAGCTTCATCTTCAATTCATCTAGAAGATGTACATATGCAATAGAGCCAAAAACTTTAAGATGTGATAAGTTTGGTTTTTTTCTTGTAAACTTCTCTTCAGGTGTAACTTGATGTACAACACTAGTCCGCATTCTCTTCATGATGTATACAACAATATGCACAGCTTTTGCCCAATAACAATGAGACATATTCTTCTCAGCCATCAAGGCTTCTGCTATTTTTGCAATATGTCTATTTTTACATTCAGCAACACCATTCTGTTGTGGTGTGTATCTGCATGAAAACTGATGCTGAATTCCATCAGATCTTAATGTCTAAATGTACTTCCCTATCTGCTTTTCCACCATAGCTTTAAAAATCTGGAAGTGAGTGAACACCTCACTCTTCTCTTTCATGAAATATACCCATACTTTGCGTGTATGGTCATCCATGAAAGTAGCATAAAACTTGCAACCACCCATAGATGTGGTCTTTGCTAGACCCCAAACATCTGTATGTACTATTTCTAGTACATTGTCACTAACATGCTTGTCATGTGGAAATGATGCTCTTGAATGTTTACCAAATTGACATGGTGCACATACCTTTTGAATTTCCACAACTTTGAAATTTGGTAGTCCATGGACAATCTCCTTTGACTGCATCAATTTCAACCTTTGCAAGTTTGCATGTCCAATCCGTTTGTGCCACATCTCTATATCTACAATAACTCCTACCCCTTTTGCAAACATGGTTGCATTCATTTCAAGAATCTTTACATTTAAGGTGAACATCCTACCCACTTTGTTTCCTTTGGCAACCAATCGTCCATCCTGTTTGTACTCTTCTACATATAATCCATCAGCATTGAACTTGACTTGTAATCCTTGGTCAACCATTTGTCCAACAGAAACCAGATTCTTTGTTATATTTGGAACATGCAGCACATCACCAAGATGTTTGAACTTTCCATCCTCCATAGATAGTGCTATGTTTCCTGTATGCTCAATACAATGTGATGTGTCATCACCTATTTCAACATATCCAGGAACTGACAATTTTTGCAAAGTACTAAATCATTCCGCATGACTGTTCATGTGATTTGAAGCAATTGAATCAACATACTAGACATTATCATTCGATTTTGAAACACGAGCAGACATCGTATTCATCATGTGATGTTGAACCATGAACAGCTTCTTAGAATCATCTGCACTTGTGGATACATATTTCTTTTGCTGCCTTCTGTTATTTTGATTCTTGAACCTGCAATCATGTTCAAAGTGTCCAAGTTTACCACAATTCCAGCATCCTTTATTGACATTACCTGAATCATTTCTTTGGAAATTTCTGCGACCTCTTTGGCTCCCCCTGCCTCAAAACTATCCTCTTCCTCCTACATGATTCTGTTGTTGACCTTGGTCTTGGATATTGTTTCCTCTTCCACTTCCGAAACCTCTAGTTCTGCCTCTTCCTCTACCAGAGTAGAATACTTTCTCAAAACTCAGCTTTCCTTGAGAGTTTGAATCCTCACCAAGATTCTTTTCTTCAATGGATACCAAATCAACAAAATTTGGAATATTTTCCCTAGTCTGTATAGAAGTTTTGAACTGCTTATATGCAACTCCTAAACCATGAAGGCACACTTCCACCTTATCATGATCATCTACATTCACGCCAATAGATGCAAGTGACTCACATATGCTTTTAATTTTCAAGGTGTATTCACTTACCGACATGCCCTTCTTCTCCAATGTATGCAGCTCGTTCTTGAGTTGCAATTTATGTGCCTTTGTATTGGTCTCATACAATGTGACCAAACTGTTCCAAGCCTCTTTCGGAGTTTTGGCATCCTATATGTGCCCAATCATGCTATCCTGTATGCTAATAGATAGCCAATACATTACCTTTCATGCTCCTTGATTCCATTCCTCATATGCTCTTAACTGTTCTGTAGTCTGATTCCTCTCTGGTAACTACAGAGCATTTTCGTTCTCTCCTTTAATGTACTTCTAGTCGCCTTTTCCCATCAAGAAATTCGTCATTCTGAATCTCCAAGCATGGAAGTTGTTCTTGTCCAGCTTATCGCTCATAAGCTAACTCATTCCATCTGTGTTTGCCATTTCTGTAGCAATTCACAACACTCCAAAACACTACAAGTAGCACTTCTACTTGAACACTATTGCACTATGACGTGACAGTTCAATCTCATAAAAACAGAGTCTTCGTGTATCAATAGTACACGGAATCAATTGAAATTCCAGATCTAGAATATATGAGTGTTGTCGGTTACGATGCAAGTTATAGTTTTTGAAACTCACTTGGTTTTTTTGTGGGCCCCACCTTGTAGGCTCGAAATGGAGGTTGAGATGGCTCCGAAACTTTGATCTGACAAAAACAAGTGACCCTAAAGGGATAACTCACAAAAATATTTTGAGGTCTTTTACCTTCACGCCGGTTTTCGTAGCAAATGAAGATCGTTTGTGAATCGTGTTTTCTCCACGCCTTGCTGCGTACTCTTCACCGTCGCCTTCTCCATGAGCTCTTTACAGCCACACTGGCTCTGATACCATGTCACGAGGAAGGAGATAAGGAAGAGATCTCACACACGCACACTCTCACAATCAAAGAGAAGCACACACTTAGATTGAGGCAAGGAAGAATGATCTTCTTCTTCTATTACATAAAAAGGAATGTACAAGAATGACCTAAAAACAAGAATACAACAAGTGCAATAGTACATAAGGGAAAACCTAATGTCCGTGAATGACTGAGTTGGCAAGAAAACAAATGTGCCATCACTCTTGCTAGATAAATCTAATAAAGCTCAATGAAGTGTCCCTGACATATACCAATGTGACCACTATACATGTCAAAGAAACGAAAAACGGATATGTGTCATCCTGGATCATCACATGTTGAGCTTGATATCTCAACACAAGATTGGGGAAGTAAGTTGCATCTATTTGCAACATAAACAAACTAGTCCAAGGATCTATTTGGAAAATCATTCACATAGGGATATCCCTCAACCATCGTTTAATGCTTTCCATTAAGACTTAGATCACTATGAAGAAGTTGAGTCACAAAGTTCTTGGACAAGTGAGGATATGAATCTTTAGGTTTTCAAAGTAACCAAGTGTGAGGAATAACATCAATTGATCAGCACAAGAGGACTCCATGAATAAAGTGAAGGGGACAAGAGAAACATGTGTGTGTCTATCCTCTACAATGATTACACAACCAAAGCTATTCTAGAATCAAGATCAAGAGTTGCCATTGCTACGAAATTGATTTGGGAGAAATGGGATGGACATGCCTTGAGGCCCATAGGAATGAAATTACAATTAGAAAATGGTCACGTAGTGTGCCCTCTAGGACTCTTAGGGAATAATAGTTCTCACTTGTGGAGTAGCATTTGGTTACACACTAGTTATTTATTGGTTTGGAAATTCTAGAAAGCATGATATAATATTGGGAAGGCATTTCATGTGCCAGCTCAAAGTGTTCCAGGATTGACTCATTATACTTGAACCACTTAGATGTGTCCACCAAGATAAATCTAAAAGACTTTTCTCTTAAGGATATCACTCCACTACAATGGAAAGGATGAGATGATCTCTATACGTAGTGTGCATTTAGAGGATCCCTCTTAGATGTGGGAAGACACCAATTTACGGATGCGTAAAGGTTCCATAAGAGAGGAAAAAATAAGGTAGAAAGGAAAAGAAGGTATACATCATCCCTTGTCTAGATGAGTCAAGGATTAGGCGTACATGCCTAGGATCCTTAATGCTAAAGAACTCAAACCTTATGAGTGGATGAAAATCCTAGTTACACTCAATGTATCCATCAACGAGTAACATATGATTGAATGTTGTAACATGGAAGGCAACGACGTCTTCAAGATCACTAATTTAGAAGAAGCCACAAGAACGGCCACTCCCATTCATGTTGTTCGTCAATCTTAGAGTACAATCCAATTGTCATGGAAACCCCCTTTGACACAAATAAAGCTCTCTTTGAGCATATAGGAGCTTCTTTCCTACTACAAATAGAATTTCAAGGGGAAGATTTTCCTATGCTCACGTACAAGAACGTGTTAATCTACTACCACCAGATGGAGAGAAGAATCCTAAGTTCAAGAAAAAAGTTAAACATGAAGAAAGGGAAAACAAAAAGTAACTCAAAAGCATTTGAAACCCCTCAATACTTTAAGAATTATCAAGTTGAGAACATGAAAATGTATATAATGATGCCCATGTGGAGATATCAAGATCAACATGTGATGATCGAGGATGACATGTATCACTATTTCATTTCTCTAACATGTACAGTGGTCATGCCGGTATACGTCAAGGATACTTTAGTGAGCTTTACTAGATTCACCTACTAAGAGTGATGTCAGAGTTGTTTCTTGCCAGCTCACTCATTCACGGACATTAGAATTCTCCTTCTGTATTATTCTTTATATTAAGTATATGCTTACAAGCATGCTTACACTTAATTGATGTTTGCCGTGGATGCATGTAACTATGCCATGAAATTCGTACCTAAATCTAATTATGTATATAACGCCATGAGATGGGAAAAATTTCAAAGCATTTCCTTGAGGAAATGGAGCTAAAAAAAAAAAATTATCCATAAGATCAAACATAAGGCCTTGCAGGCTAATGACACATAGGCCATTCACTATAGCCTAGGGATTGGCAATCCCATGGCATACAAGCCATATACGCATATATGAACTCCCTATCCTGCAAAAACATATAATGCTAGAAACAACATATTTATTGCATAACCTTGTACTTCGTGCAATTATCCTTCCGGCAAACCATCAAAAAGTGTATTCTTAGCAAGTTGATCCACCTTCTAAATTTAAAACAAGAACCAACTTTGATGCATGCATTCCAATCATATATCTATGCATGTATATACCAAACATGCCAAAACATAAACAATAATGCCTAAAAATATAAGAAATACATTCTTGAATGGTTTAATGTCATAAATGCATGCATCCAAGTCTTTTTGATGAGCTTTGAAACCTCCAAAATTTCCTCACCAAGTCCTAAAACAAGGTTTGATGTATCCAATGACATTGGATCACTCGTTGTACAAGATTGAAGAAAAGATGTAGGAGAAAGAAGTAAAGAAAAGTAGGCCCCAAAAGTTCTGAGAAATGGCTACTTTTCTTTTCCCAAAAACCCATTGTAAAAATAGTGATAAGCGTTATAAATGCTCTAGATGAGTCCTCTAGATGCATAATCCCTAAAGATTGTAACATTATCTTTGTACAATAGTATGAACTTAGGGATTTATGGAGAAATTGTCCATCTCATATGTGAAAGGACCAAAATTAGGGCACATGTATATAAGTCACTTGTGACTCTTTTGAAAGACTTTCTTCCATTTTGAAGAGCTAACTTGGAGAAATTTTGAATCTGCTTCTTCTTGTTTGTGTATCTTCTTCTTCATGCAATTGTATGTGTGTTTGAGGCATGTAATGTGTGTCCAAAGGTTTTGTCTACCCCTTCCCCATCTCTTTTCACTGTTTTAGTGTGTGTGTGTGTGTGTGTGAAGAGCATGAAGCATAGAAGTGAGAGTTGGTGATTCCCACCACTCTTTCTTTGGCCATAGCATTAAGCACAGAGGTTTGATCAAGCTGAAGACACTTCCATCAGACACGTCTCTTTGAGATGAACCGAGTGTTACTATATTCACATATTGAAGCTAAGAGAAACCACTAGATTTGTGTCTGGTGCCAGAACAAGTATCACGATATACCCTAATGTGTAAAAGGTGTCATGTGACATAGATTTTGCTAATTTGCATGCATTACTTGTCCGTTTCCTACATTAGTTGTCATGTGTGCACATGTCTTCATACACTTGATTGGGTTATACTAATGGCATGATAATCAAATGAGTGTATCAATGCCACCACTATATGCACTTGCCTGATGATAGAGATTTAGTCTCTTCATTGCAAGTCCCGAAGACATTTTGAGCTTAGATACATACATTTTTGGTGCCATTTTCGAGAAGTGAGCTTCAATCTAGGTGCCAACATGATGGTCAAAGCATCATTGTGAAGATACTAAGCATGAAGAAGTGAATTTAGTAGCTTTTCAAGTCATAATTTACTTGCACTTGTTGCTTCATACACTCGATGTGTGTGTGACAAGTTTTTAGCATTAGGTTGAGAGTGGAGGAGTTAGGGTGAGTAGGTAGGAAATATAGTTTAGAAATAGAGTAGAAACTTAGTTCCAAAAAAAATCACAAAAAAAATTCATTTTTTTTCCTTGAGTCTCTAGTCTCAGTTAGAGACTATAAACAAAAAAATCTACATTCCTAGTCACTTCTTCTTTGTGAGTGCTCTGAAAGAACTATATCATGGACCTCGTATCACTTATGACTCTGAGTTTAGCACGTTTCTAGCATCAAGAAGTGGAGCCGACTATATTTGAGGTGAGCACTACACTGTGAAATAATCAAATTTTTTATTGATCACTAATGTTGGGTAACACCACACTTGTCGAGTATCATGAGGGATGAATAGGGAGAAAGAAAAATAATTTTCTAGCTACAAACACATAGAGTTGACAAGGAGAGCACGAGGAACACATACATATAAAAATTTTTAAATTTATACTTCAAAAAACTCAAACTACCATGACTAGTCAAGTTTGGTATTGCGATACCAAACTCCCATGTGTCATGACACTTGCAAAGTATCATGTATCACCGATACCTTACTTCCATGTATCGTGATATCTAAGTATCATGTATCATCTAGTTGAGTATTGCAATCACCTACCAAGAATCCCTTGAGTCAACTTGGCATTTGTAGAGCAAGTTTTGTGCAACACTAGCTCATCTCTAGAGCATACCCAACCATCTCCTCATAGTGGTATCATAGCAATAACAAATCAACATGGGAGATGGATTTCCTTCATCAATAGAAAAATTTAATGAAGGTAAATACTCATCTTGGTCACTTTGAATTAGTCAGCAAAAATCTGCTAATTCTGCACATTCAAAGAAGGAAGATAAAGATGAGAAGAAATCAGAAAAGCAGAAATTGTTTTGTAAGTACTGTAAAGGAAATTATCATATCATAAAGAACTGTCCAAAACTGGCTGCTAAAGAGGCAAAGAAGAAAGAGGCTGGAATGGTTGTTGCAGAGGTCTCTACACCAAATAGAGTCTGCTAATCTTGCACAGGAAGAAGAATGGGCATTTAGTACTGTCTGTAGTTTTGACCCATCTTCTCATGAGCAGTGCATGTCTGCAGTAGACTCAGATGTTTGGTATTTCGATAGTGGGGCAACCAAACATATTACCTCGTAGTGCAGTTTTTTCTCTTCACTCGAGCCTGCCCCTATAGGGAATACTGTTACATGCACCAACAACTTCTCTTATCCTGTTATGGGAGTTGGTAAGATCATTTTGACTACTGTTGATGGTAGTTCTTTCACTTTGTCAGATGCTTTATTTGTGCCAGGGATCAAGAAGAACCTGTTATTAGTTTCTACATTCGCCAAGATTGGCTTGGTTGTGAAATTTGTTGATGACAGGTGTATAGTTCATGATCTGTCAAATGGAGATGTGATTATTGCTTTTGGAATTTTATGTCGTGGGCTATATAAGCTCATAGACTATGAAAGATCTGTAACTGATTTGGCATGTGCAGTAAATGATTCTCAGGCTATGCCAGATGCAAAGCTTTGGCATGCACGCTTTGGTCATCTGAATTTCGCTAGTTTGCTATGCCTATAGAAATCTAAAATGGTGTCCTCTTTGCCCAAACTTGAGGCACGTGGAAAACATGTTTGTGAAGGCTGTATTTTGGGCAAAATGCAGCGTTCGTCCTTTCCAAAAGATGGTTTAGTTCGGGCTACTCAGGAATTGCAGCTTGTACATAGTGATGTATGTGGTTCTATGCAGACACCTTCTTTTGGGAATTATCTTTACTTCGTGACTTTCATCGATGATTTTTCCAGGCATGCATGGGTATATCCATTGAAGGCAAAGTCCAAAGTGTTCATGTCCTTCAAACAATTTTTTGGTTTTGGCTGAAAATCTGTCAGCATGTAAAATGGGCACCCTTCGTTCTGATCAAGGGGGGGAATATATGTCTTCTGATTTTAATGCATTTCTGGCTGAACGTGGGATAAAACACCAGTTTACAGTGTCATATATACCTCAACAGAATGGAGTTGTTGAACGAAAGAACAGGTCACTCATGGAGATGGCGAGGTATATGGTCAAGAGTCAAGCCTTACCACATAGTTTCTGGCTTGAGGCTGTCATGTGTGCAGCATATGTACTAAATAGGTGTCCCACTAAAGTGCTGCAGTCTATCACTCCATATGAGGCTTGGCATGATCGCAAGCCATCTGTTGCTCATCTCCATGTTTTTGGTTGTTTGGCATATGCATTAGTGCCCAAACAACATCATAGAAAATTGGATGATAAAGTAGTAAAATGTATTTTTGTTGGGTACAGTTCTGAAAGTAAAGGGTATCGTCTGTATCATCCACAGACTAAACGCATTATGGTTAGCCATGATGTTGTTTTTATGGAGGATTCTATTCAGCCATTGCTTTCATGTACTAAGGAGACATTTGTTAGCTCCAAAGACATGCATGATACTTTGCTGCCTCTTTTTACAGGTGGACAGTCTAGTGCTGGTCCTAATGAGGCAACTTCTCAGCCTTTGCAAGTTTTATGTGATGATGCAGATCATTCCATTTCTGATGCGGATTTACATGATGCGCTTATTGATGAGAGAGCTGATATTGAGCAGGCAAGAACTATGCCAAAATGGCTAGTGCAGACCTTGCATGACAGCAAATTAGATGCACCTCTCTCATATCGTACTCAATCTGGCTCTCATAGTGCCTCTTTTGCATGAGATTGCTATGCTATGGCTACATCTAGTCTTTGTGATGAGATTGAGCCTGTTTTGTTTGATGAAGCACAAAATTCAGAAAATTGGATGGCTGCTATGCAATTCGAATATGATGCTATAATGAAGTATGGTACTTGGTCTTTATGTGACTTGCGTCCTAGCAAGAAGGCCATTGGCACTAAGTGGGTATACAAGCTGAAGCGTAAACCTGATGGTACAGTTGACAGGTATAAGGCTAGGCTTGTTGCAAAGGGTTATGCATAGGAAAGAGGCATTGATTTTGATGAGACCTTTGCACCTACATGCCGTATGACTAATGTTCGGAGCATCTGTGCACTTGTAGCTCATCATGGTTGGAATGTACATCAGTTTGACATTAAAAGAGCACTTTTGAATGGTGACTTGCATGAAGAAGCGTATGTTTTTCAGCCCTGTGGCTTTGTGCAGAAAGGGCATGAAAAACAGGTGTGCAAGTTAAAGAAGGCATTATATGGTTTAAAGCAAGCACCACGTGCTTGGTATGAGAAGATACATGCCTATCTGATTGCACATAGTTTTGAGAACAATCCAACTCAAAGCACCTTATATGTTAAGCATGCTAATGATGTACTTCTGATTATTGTGGTTTATGTCAATGACATGCTGCTCACTGGTCCTCATGAGAGGCATATTGCTGATTTTAAGGCTGATTTGCATGCCTCATTTGAGATGTATGATTTGGGGCATTTGCATCATTTTTTGGGCATTCAGTTTATGCGCATTGATGGTGGAATGGCTTTGTGTCAAACGAAATATATTGAGACATTATTGCAGCGTTTTGGCCTTGAAGACTGTAAGCCTATTGCCATTCCTATGGAGACAGCTTTACGATTAAGTCTTCATGATGTTGGAGATGCATTTGATGTTGTTCTCTATTAGCAGGTTGTTGGATGCTTGATGTACTTATGCATTACTCGGCCAGATATTCAGTTTGTTGTCTCATAGATGAGCAGGTTTATGCATTGCCCAGGAGTCAAGTATTGGCAAGTGGTTAAGCCTATCTTTCACTACTTGAGTGGTACTTGGCTACTTGGGTTGTTTTATCCCAAGGGGGGATCACTACCACCAGATTTGCATGCTTTTTCTGACTCTGATTGGGCTGGTTGCTATGACACTCGTGTGTCCACTAGTGGCTTTTGCTTCATGATTGGTAGCTCATGTATATCTTGGTTGAGCAAGAGTCAGCCTACTGTGGCCACTTCTAGTTGTGAGGCTGAGTATAGGGCATCTTTCACAACTACTATTGAGTGTGTGTGGCTCAGACGCCTTATGGCTGATTTGCGTGTTGGTCAGTCTTCTACCACCACCATCTTCACTGACAGTCAGAGCACATTGGAAGTTGTGGGGAACCCTGTGTTCCATGCTCGCACTAAGCACATTGAGGTGCATTATCATTATGTCAAGGAGATGTTCTCTGTTGGGGAGATCAGCTTGGCATATGTGCCCATGCAGGAGAACATTGCAGACCTTTTCACAAAGACTCTGCCCAAGGAGAAGTTTGAAGCTTTCCGCAAAGCTTTGGGCTTACTTCCTTTTGTGGAGTAATTTCCACATAGCTTGGCACTTCCTTATACATGAGTACCAACTACTTATTCACCGCATCACTCCCAGGGGGGATTTGTTGATATATTTAGGTAGTGATGTGTGTGAACACTCTAGGACCGTCGGGGCACTTTTTTCCCTCTTTAAGAGGTTTTTTCCCCTAGCTTGTATATACATCTATTTGCCCTAATGGGCTACTTATCTTTGTACATTATCTAGTAATACATTCAGTATTGTGTGTTGTGCTCCAAGCTTCTTCTTCTTCCTTGTGGTGTTCGCGTGCTTCCACAGACATCTAACTCCAACACTAAGGCTAGGAAGAATCAACTCTGGATGGAGTTCACCACACTCAAGAAGATGTCGAAGCAAAGTGTGACTAATTTTTTCACAATTGGCATCATTAGTGCTTTGGCTTATGTTTCGCATACTCCTGCTAATAAATCACCTTGATTCCCTGTAGTAGATGAAGACACACTGCTTGACATCTTCTCTCTTTAGTCGTTCAAGGACTTCTATGACTTCTGTATTTTTGCTTTTGCGATGCTCATTACATCCTAAGATCTAATACCATGTTAGGGAAATTAATTAGAATGAATAACGTAGCGGAATAAGATCGTTAGGTAGAGTAGCAAGAAGCAATACAAACTAATAGAAACATTACACAGATAGAGAGATAGAGAACTCAAATTCTCTATTAGTCAGCAATAAAGTACAACGATGATACTATCCACCCGTGTGCTCCCATTGTGGAGCTTCAATGGTGATACTGGACACATTCTAGATGAAGGGCTTTATAGTATGTGTATCCATGATTTCTCCTTAATGATTCATTCTGCCTAATCCTCTCATTTAGGAATGATCTCTCGGACCAACTTATGCTATGTTTTAGTTGTAACGATCGAGATCACCTCTAATTTTGGAACCAACCAAATTACACAATCACTAGACTGAGTAAATCTCTGACTTGAACACTTCATCATACTGGACTTTCACGGAACTTCCTCTGGATTGAACTTCCACTGGACCGAACTTCCACCGAAATGCACCACTAGACTTGTTACCGTAATTCCAGTCAAGCAGGTCCATTCACCGTAATTGCAGACTACTCTAGAATTCTGGAGTGACTAAAGTATATGCCTTGGCTAGTATTTTGACTCGACTCACATAGATCATCTAGAACCTTTGCTAGTCTCATGTAGACCCTATCACAAATGTCCAGACTCTCACAAATGCTTCTTCTCAAAAAGGGGTATGTACAACTTAGAGTACCATAGATCATTTGCGTTCTCATGCAGGTGGAGTATTGAGTATATCTAACAAAAACCCCAAGAAGGATTTGGTTATAACCAAGGCTAGGAAGATCCACAGCTTGGAGGTACTTGGAAAATAGATTCCAAAAATCTTGAGCATGAACAGAGTTGATGAAGAGGTGGGCAAGGTCCTCCTCCTTACCACAAAAGTAGCATTATGGATGATGATCCATTGTAGCATGGAGTGATTTATGATGGGGAAGGCCCGATTTGCTTTAAATATGAAGCTCCATTGATTACCAAAACAATTAGTTCTCCATCCACTCTTCAACTGCCAATGATGGAAGAAATGGGGACTTTGTGATTTTGGAAGGCTTTGTAAATATTAGCAGCAACTCTGTACAATCCTATTTCCCTATTGTTGGTGCAGTTAGACATCTTCTCTTTCAACTTATTCTTTTGTTAATTCAACGATTGTCTACAAGAAAAAAAAAGATGAGTAAGATTATTGATAAATCTATCATCCATAATGTTACCTGCAATCATCAGATTGTTCCAACTCTCAAGCCTAGCTTTTCTACATTTATTTTTGATGATAGTGAGGGCACTAACTTCCCAGTGGGGAATCAAACTAGTCCAAATGGATTCCTATAGAAAAAAACTAATATTGTGAGCAAAATCAAACTTTAGTATGTAATCTTTCTAAGCTTCAAACCAAGATCTCCACATGTTGCAACTCAGTCTGCTTTGATAAAATTCCTTCAAGCACCAATATCATTCAAGGACTAAAATATATAACTTCAATCAATCCTTCATAAGTTTTATCGAAATCAATCTTGAAGAAATAGAAATCTTGGTCACTTTTATCAGCAAATTCCATACGTTCACAAATGGATATGATAGCATCAAGGATGTATCTTCCTCTGATAAAGCCTTTTTGCTCAACAAGGATAATCTAATGCATAATAGGGCTCAATATTCTAGCTAAGGTGGAAGAAAAAATCTTATAAATGGAGGTCAAACAAGTAATTGTTCTACTTTTTATTGCTCAAGGTTGGAAGCATCATCTTTAGTCTATCGCAACTAGCAGTGCCAAAGCTTTGGTCTATCACCTTGCCTTTTGTCCTGCCTGGGGCCCAATGCATTCCAGGCATGGCCCTCTTTTTGTTTTCTAGTTTCTTTTGTTGGTTTTTGTCTAGAATGTCATGTAAGAGTATAAGAAACCATAGATAATTCTAGAAAAAATTATGATTTTGGTATTTTCTCTTATAATTAGAAAGTTGAGTCAAGGCTTAATCTCCCATGATTGAATTAATAAAATAAATTATATAGTGAATGGGCTTAGTGACCTTGTGATTCCATGTATCCCACAGTAGGAGTGCTCGGAGGCAAAATAGCTATGACAACCAAAACTGATAGGAGACCTAAGAGCCGATGGGTGACAAATGGCTTAAAGTGGGTTACTCAGAAGGTTTATGATTTTTTTCCATGCCTTCATGAGTGACCCATTTGCTTTTAATCTTGTTATTTTTAAAGACAAACATCCTATGGTGTGAGAAGGAGATGAGTCTTTGAGTTATCCCAACCATTGATTCTATGTCTAAGAGGACATGAGTCATCATAATCAACTCTCTAATAGAGGCTATGTCCTCAAATCGTATCGAATGACCTCTCTCATGGTTCCAAAGATGTTTCCATTTATTAAATCCCTTGTTCCATAACTTGTTTACTCTTTGGAAGCTCTCTCTATCAACTTCTTTGATTCACTTAATAGGAAAGTAGTACAATCATTTTGCCTTACCCCAACTACCTAGTTCCAATCTTCATTAACCTTGATTGGTGGTTTCATCTTGTTATTACTCTTCCATACAAAGGAGACAAGATCTGAACCACTTGGAGTCATTGAGCATTGAGTAAACATCAAGGTGAGCATATCAAGATCCTTCCACCTAGATTAGCATAAGTGTAAGAGAGGATTTGTTTTTGAGAATCAGTTTGGCCCATGAAGCTTCTGTGATGTACCACTCTTTGATCAGCCATTGGGTTGCCAATGTATCTGTCATATCTCACACATTTAAAATGCCGAACATCTTTGTGGTTAGCACACAAGGTCCATTTCATTTTGGACATGTCTCTCCTGCTGGGATCACCAGTCCAAAGGAAATTTCTACATATGATTTCAAGCTTCGTTAATTCTTTGTGTTCTATCTTCAATATGCAAGAAAATAGATAATAGATGAAACTATGAAGGTGTTCATTTTGCCGTAGTTAAAACCCTCTCTAATTCTTTTTGTTTCCATCTTCAATATGCAAGAAAATAGATAATAGATGAAATGAAGAAGGTGTTCATTTGTCGTAAGTTAAAACACGGTCGTGAATGAAAAAACTTCATCTTTTGTCAATGAAAGAACTTCAGTCAATGAAAGAACTTCCCTGAAGATTCCATTATCTACGGGGCATCCCATGGATAGGACATGCACATTGGATTCCCATGGATAGGGCATCCCATGGATGGCACATCGAGTGTTGATTTTTGATAGCCGTATTCCCCATTTTGGGCATTTTAGACCGTAAAATAAGGTCATTAACTTTATTAGAACTTTAAAAATACACTAAAAATGTCAAATACAAGTAGCATGTGTAGAGAACACTTGAAAAAAAGGGCATGGTAGACGGTCAAAACACAACACTGAGTGCATCCAACTTCAGCCTCTTGAAGCTTCTGATTTTGGATCCAGGGAATTGGGTCCAAAAGAAGGGAGTCGCGGATCAGGCTCTTCCGCTGAAAGGAATAGATGCTTGTAGCAAGCTCTGCCAACATGGAGCGGACACCTCCTTCTTCAGAAGCGCCCAGTTGCCCATGCCACGAGAGGGAGGCACATAATCGCCCATGCACCTTTTCCCTTCACCATACACCTTGCCATTTCCATAATGGTTCGATTTTGGCATTTTGCAACACCATTCTCTTGAGGGCTATAAGCCATTGTGAGTTCATGTTTGATTCCTTTGCCCTTATAGAAATCATCAAAGTCTGTTGACGTGAACTCCCCTCCACCATCCATCTTGATCTTCTTCATCTTTTTCCCAGTTTCCATTTCAACAAGCTGAAGCCATTCTTTGAACTTATCAAAAGCTTGAGCCTTATCATGAAGAAAATACACCCATATCTTCATGCTGCAGTCATCAAGGAGTAACATGAAGCAGGAAGATCCTCCCAAGGCTTTTTTAGGCATTTTTCCGCACAAGTCAGCATGCACCAACTCAAGAGGACCCCGTGCTCTATTCTTTCTTGCTTCTGGAAATGCTTTCCTCTGCTACTTGTCCATCATACAAGCTTTACATGGTTCTTTCATTTTTTCAACCGGAGGAAGGTGAGCAACCATACCTTTTTGGTGCATCTCTTTCAGTATTGGGTATCCAATGTGGCCAAATCTTTCATGCCAAGGCTTACTTGTGCCCACATCGATCATGGTTGTAAGAGCAGATAGCTCGTACAGATTGTTCCTCCTTATTTCGATCCCAAAAACATTGTTGTTTCGGTCTAAAATCTCCGCTCGTGTCTTATTAAATGACACCTCATGACCTTGATCAGTTATAGATGCTACCAAAATTAATTTTTTTTTATTTCTAGAACATACAACACATTTGTAAGCTTTCTAATATCCCCTTTACTATTAATGAAAGACACCGTACCTTTGCCCTTTGTGGGACACCTTGCATTATTCCCAACATTTACCATGATGGGTTCCTCTAGAGGCTGTAGGGAACCATAAAGGTCTTTTCAGCCTGTTATATGACAAGAGGCACCACTATCAAAAACCCATGAGTCATTCATGGCTGAATCTTCAGCCGAAGAACACATTTCCTCTACCGTAATGAACAATTCAAGCTCAGTTTTGGCACTGTTAGCAACCCTCCTGGCCCTTACCATGTTTTGAAGAGCCACTCTTCTCCTCTACCTTCTTGATGCAAGTGTTGGAGTTAGACATCTTTTGAAGCACATGAACAGCACAAGGAAGAAGAAGAAGCTTGGAGCTCAACACAAAATATTGAATGTATTACCAGTAGAATGTACAAAGATAAGTAGCCTGTTAAGACAATAGGCATATATAGAAGCCGGGGAAAAAACCTCCTAAAGAGGGAAAAAAGTGCCTCGGTGGTCCTAGAGTGTTAACACACCTCACCACCTAAATATATCAACAAATCCCTCCTAGGAGTGATGCAGTGAACAAGGAGCTGGCACTCATGTATAAGGAAGTGCCAAGCTATCTAGAAATCACTCCAGAAAAGGAAGTAAGCCCAAATCTTTGCAGAAAGCTTCAAACTTCTCCCTAGGCCGAGTGTTGAGAGCAATATGGGCACCCAAGGACTGACTAGACAAGGAAGCCAGTGGAGAGAGTCAGAGCGAGGTGAAGGATTGAGTAGACAAAGCAGTCGATGCAAATCTGGCAGATAGGCCCTTCAAATTTTTCCAAATCAACATCTTTATAACAGTGATTCTTATCACTAACAATCATTGTAAATACCATTTCATATTTTTGTAGCTCCATTTTGTGCAAGCCAAGGAGTCCTTGAGCTTGAGGAGCCTTAGAAGTACCTACATATCAATTTTCGTATTTTTTAGACTCCGTTTAAGCCCTCAAATTGGCCCTGGAACCTAATTTTTAACTAGGCCGGACACTAGGTCTGGACAGGGCCAAAACCTAGTCAAAAACTATAAATAGAGCTAGAGAGCTCATTTTTGGGGTTAGCTTGTATTTGAATTGAACTTGTATGAGCTTTTGGAAGTAATCTAAAGAACTCCATTGCTTCTCACTCTTTGTCTTGCCGTGTGTGCGCGTGTGTGTGTATGTGTGTGCATGTTTGTGTGCTTCTCACTCACGCACTTGTGCCTCCACTTGCTCGAGGTCTTCATACCATCCTCACGTCTTCCCGGATTGACATTAAAGGAGGTGCTACTCATCATTGAGCTACACCAAATTTTGGCGCCGTTGCCGGGGATCGAGCTTTGAGGACGAGCGTGTGATGGTAAGACATAGATTTGGGACGTTGGCGTTGTAGGTAACTATCTTCACTTTTCCTTTTTTTTTTCTTTTCCTTACCTCATCACCATCATCATCATCACCATCTCCCACCTCCATCTCCATCATCGCAAAAATTTCAGTTTTTTACTATATCCCCTTTCTCCTTTCATTTCCCTCATTTCACTTGTGAGAGAGAGCGAGAGAGCGAACTGTTGTGTGCTATTTTCTGCATGCTTTTGGAGTTTCTTGCAGGTTTCAGCATCATCATCCCCTCCAGCACGTCGCGCAGGTACGGAAATGTGCAGAATTATCTCGTAATCGCCGACTTCTGTCGATCGCGATTGACAGAAATTTTCACCTTTTGGTAAATCTGAGTGCACCACAGTGGACTAGAGACCCTGCACACCACATTTCCACAAGAAATTTTGAAAAATTTGCAAAATTTCAATCCGTCGCGATTGACAGCTCTATCCGTCGCGATTGACTGCCTGTCCGTCGCGATTGACAGCTCTGTCCGTCGCGATTGACTGCCTATCCGTCGCGATTGATTGCCTGTCCATCGCGATTGACAGCTCTGTCCGTCGCCATTGACTGCCTATCCATCGCGATCGACTGCCTATCCGTCGCGATCGACACCTGTTCGTCGCGATCGACTGCCTATCCGTCGCGATTGACAGAAATTTTCACCTTTTGGTAAATCTAAGTGCACCACAATGGACTAGAGACCCTCCACACCACATTTCCACAAAATGTTTTGAAAAATTTGCAAAATTTCAATCCGTCGCGATTGACAGCTCTGTTCGTCGCGATTGACTGCCTGTCCGTCGCGATCGACACCCATCCGTCGCGATCGACTGCCTATCCGTCGCGATCGACACCCATCCGTCGCGATCGACTGCCTGTCCGTCGCGATCGACACCCATCCGTCGCGATCGACTGCCTGTCCGTCGCGATCGACACCCATCCGTCGCGATCGACTACTTGTCCGTCGCGATCGACACCCATCCGTCGTGATTGACTGCCTATCCGTCGCGATCGACTGCCTATCCGTCGCGATCGACTGCCTGTCCATCGCGATCGACACCCATCCATCGCGATTGACTCCTGTCCATCGCGATTGACTGCCCTGTCCATCGCGATTGACAGCCAATTTTAGCCAATTTTTTAGGGTTTTTAATTTGAAGAGTTTGGCTAATTTTGGGCATGAACATTTTACTCTAGAGAACATAAGGAGGCCATAGGAAAACAACTTGGGGAAAACCTGTTGCACAATGATCCTATTTGAACCCTGTCTTAACCCTAGAACCCTGAACGGTCATAACTTTTTCATACGAAATCCATTTTTTGAGCTCTAGGGCTTGTTGGAAAGCTCGTGGCATATACTACACGCCCTCAACTGTTTTTTATAAAGATAATGCGTTGATTTTCAGCTAGGGTATTTTGAAGTTGACCATACCCAGGGGGATCAAAGTCAAGGGTCTTAAGAATTGTTTTCCTAAAAATCACTATGCAAATTAGTATTTGTGCTACAGGAATGAAAATCATTGGTTCTGTCTTTGGAATTTAAATCTTAAAGCTAACTTTGGAACTCTTACAGATCTATTGAGAGCATCGAAAGGCGTTCTAAGCAAGTGTAAGTGCAAGCTTGGGAACACACTTCCTGGGCATTCAAGGGCAACCAAGCAGGAAACAAAAGGTTGGAAACTTTCAACCCCCTCTGTCAATTCTTAGCTTAGACTAAGAACGACTAGTGATAGGAGTAAGTCAGGGCAACGATAGGCATCAATCAAGTTGAAGACTACCTATGCACTCAAGTTCAAGATTAAACATAATCTCTTCGTGATGCGATAACCTTAAAGGAAAGAATCTAACGTGGAACGATCAACTTACAGTGCAAAAAATTAACTCAAATATTCCTGACGACGTGATTTCTGACTAGAGCATAAACACGATAATCGACTAAAAAAGAATCAAGTGACTGATACAAAAGAACTCAACAACGAGGTTGTACTTGGGCAAAATTGGGCTATTCAATTAGGCTTATGAACCTTAGATCAGGGCGACATCTAGGGAGAGATAGACAAAGTCTTAGGTCTTCAGAGGCTAGTGTCAACCACACTGCTAGGTCTTGGGCCCAGCAGTTGAGCCACCACTCATACTACCCTAGCTCTGAGACTAGTGAATCAGAGATGTCTCAAGGCATGGATCGACCTACGAGAAGTTCAGGAGTGCCATACTTGCACATGGTAGAAGGCCCGTACAAGACGCAGCTGGAATACCTTAGAACCAACCGATTAGGTGCTAGCATCTATGAGGACGGTCTAGGAAGATCCGTGGTCCAGATTAAAAACCCTGACCAGTCCATAGGACTAGAGCACCCAGCTGTCAAGTTTGAAAACAGGGCATATTTGGACAAAGAAGGAACCATATACGTAG
This sequence comes from Ceratopteris richardii, assembly GCA_020310875.1. Classification (NCBI taxonomy): domain Eukaryota; kingdom Viridiplantae; phylum Streptophyta; class Polypodiopsida; order Polypodiales; family Pteridaceae; genus Ceratopteris; species Ceratopteris richardii. The sequence goes on along the minus strand of CM035423.1, from coordinate 151,454,237 downwards.
TCACCAGTCACCCAGATAGGATAGACGAATTCGGAAATGTGATCCCAGAAGCGGACTTAGGTGACCTGGAACAAGGAAACATGGGTGTAGAACCTAGGACCCCTCGAGGGAAATCTGTTCTTACGAGAATTCTCACTCCTGAGTGGATTCCCCAGGACAACAAGAGTATAGATCTGCTTCTGAACCGAGAGACTGACGAAGCCTTTTGGAGGTATAAATCTGATCGGCCAAATGACATAGGAACAATCATGATCTATGAGTTCAAGGATTCAGATAGCCCAGGCAGAGTGACCTACTTAGATCACGCTTCAGAGAGGATCTTTGTGGTTACAGAACATGATAGACATGCTTACACTTGGAAGGGTGAATTCGTTTTCCCCCAACCAAGATCCAACGTGTCCTATGGTCACCCTGGAGCTGGAACATCCCAAGCTCATGGAACTCAAAGAGACAGAAGTAGAGATAGGCCAGAAGTAAGCTTTGCCAACCCAGGGGGCAGAGAAAGAACGAGGATAGAAACTAATAGAGTAGAACCTGAGGGTCATAGAGCCCCAGGAAACCGAAGAAATGCAGAGGATTTTCCTTTGCCACGACCTAGAGAGCACACAAGGACTTTGAGACCGACTCAACTAGTTAAGTCCATGAAAAACTACTTCGATGGCACTGGAGATCCCTACGATCATGTGGCTGAGTTCAGGCAAGTCTTGAGAGCTGAACAAGTGGAGGATCTATTCACACAGTACAATGCCTTTGGTCTAACCCTTAGGAACACTGCCCTGACATGGTTTCAACCACTAAACGAGAGGCAGTTCAGGAGCATAGACCAACTTCTAGAGGCATTCATTATCGAATTCTCTAAAAGTGGCATAAGACATAACACTTCCTCGCTGATTCACAGCTTCAAGCAAACCCCTCAAGAGACCGTGAGACTTGCTGGAAGAAGATTTAGACAATACTTGGAGAGATGCACTGTCCCTGAGCTACCCACGCCAGCTAAGCAAGTGGCTTTATTCTTGGATGGATTGCTAAGTACAAAGTTGAGATCCTATGTGTACTTGAAGGACCCTCGGACCATAGAAGAGTGTGTACGCATGTGCATTGACATCGAGGATAACCTAGGGGAGGAGTTAGAGCTTTCCAAAATATACAAAGATTCTGATAGTGCCTCTAGTCTCTCTTCCACGCAATCCACATCAATTGAGGAACTCGCGGAGAAAGTGGCACAAAAACTAGGTGTCTCTAGCAAACAAATCCCAAGGTTTGCCCCTGTGAAAAGATGCTATACTTGTGGTGGCGACCACATGGCGAATGTATGTCCCATTATGGCTCAACCCCAAGTAAATCCTAGTAGCCAGTACTGCACCATAGAACGGAGGTACACCAATCACACCGCGCAAGATTGCCCCTACAATAAGCAAACCGTTAGGCAAATCTACCCTCAGCCATATCAACAAGGAAGATATCAGAACCAATGTCCACCACAGCAGTATGCTAGGCCCCAACAAACCTACCAACCCTACCAAAACCAACAAAGGCCTCAACCTGTGCTAGCACAACAACCCCCTGCTTCAGCTAATGTGATTCCGGTAAAGTATGCTGCTGCAGAAGAAAACCTTAATAGAGCTATAGTCCCTGTAACACCAGTGCTTTCAGAAAGTGATCCCAGTGACCATAGTTTCGATTCTACACATGTTGATAGCCCCCAGGCCTACTACATGCAGTCTCCTGAACATGGTGAGTCCTACTACAGTGAAGAACCAAGTGAACCTAGTTGGGAACCAGAGTACACAAATGTAATGTACACAAACCCTAACTCTAGATCCCAACCTAGGCAAGTAAGACCTCCATTCCCTAGAGGACCATGCTACAGATGTCAAGGAGATCATCTCATTTGTGATTGTCTTGTGCCTCCACCTACACAACCCCAGTCAGTGACGATCCAGGGCTTTTTCCAAGAGTGTGGAAAAGAGCATCTCTTACGAGACTGCCCTAAGGATCCTAATAATATGCCAAGAATCACTCCTATTAACGTTATTGGGTTAGTGGTAGATTCCACAGGAAGTGTGACTTCCACTGCACCAGTACAAGTAATCACTAGAGCCCAAGCCTTGCAACAGAACCAAAGCGTAGGCCAGGAAAAGAGCACAGATGTTAGTGAAATGGAGAGCATGACAAAGAAGAGGACTAGAGCTTGGAGAGATAGTCGTGAAAGAATGAAAAGGCAATGGGCAAAAAAGATGAGTGAACTCGAGGAAAGCCTCAGAGAAACAAAGGCCAAGATAACTGAACTCACATCTCAAACTCCCTCTCACACTACCCCACCTCCACCATTCCCAACTCCATCCGACCGGCCACCTTCCAACCCGCCTCACCTAATTCCACCACCCCCTAGAGTAGGATCAGTCCTAGCAGATCCCACTCCCGAGGACCTTAATATGATGCTTAAAGCATATCAGGCTTGAATCCAAGAAGGGCCAACCGTAACCGATCATGAAAAATGTTACCCTAGAGCAGAACTAGAGTTAGAACGAACCAAAATTTGCGCGAAGATGGTGGAATTGGCTCAGACTATGTTTGAAGCCAGTCGCCTCTTTAACATCTGTAGTTCAGCTAAGACGCAGTTACACTTTGATGGACTGCTAGAACAAATAGAGAGGCTAATTGCACAATCAGAAAAGGAACCCGCCTCTCAAAATAAAGGCAAGGCAAGTGAGAACGTGAGCCTACCTCCCCGGGAAGCCTACGTGCCTAACTCTACGGAGCCAGACACATCATCTTCTATGAATCGGTTCACACCAGAATTCCTACGAGAGATTCAAGAGGACAAATGGGATAAAGAAAGTGAAGTCCCTCCTCCCATTGAACTTGTGGATGATGCACACGACCAATTCCCACAAGATATCCCATCCATTTATGAGGAACAGGAGAGCACCCAATCTCAGGAAAGATTAGACTGAGTCTACCTCTCTACAAGAATTACCCCACTTCACAGGCCCATGGGAGGCTAAGTCCACATGTATGAGAGCACCCACGGTCATGGTACGAAATGAGGACTCAGTCATACCTAGGAACACAGAGGTAGTGAAAAACACTAAAGTACAATGCAACCTCACCTTAGAAGAGCTACTCAAAGTAAGGCCAGAGCTATGGAAACATGTAGCCAAACAAGTACCAGAGATAGCAAAACCTCGTTCCCAGGTAGGATCCCAGAAAACAGTGCCAGAAATACCATTGGACAAGATAGGAGACATGAGTGAGGGTGACGAGGGAAACACATATCTTCCTATCACCCATCAAGGATACACCACCAAGGCCATTCTAGACTCAGGCGCAGGTGTTGCAATTGCTACCACTTCCCTATGGAAGCGTTGGGGCAAGCCAGCACTCACGCCCACAAGAATGAAATTGCAAATGGCTGATGGTCACATAGAGAGACCCTTAGGCTTGCTAGAAGGAATAACTCTCACTACTTGTGGTGTTGAGTTTGAGCACACTTTCGCCATATGTGACTTTAGCAAGAACCATGCCTATGAGATGATTCTGGGAAGACCATTTATGCGACAGTTGCAAGTGGTACAGGACTGGGGAACCAACTCCTTGTACCTACAACACTTAGGTGTTACGACCAAAGTGAATCTCAAAGATTACTCTCATAGAGATGTCCCTCCTATCCAATGGAATCCCATCCATAGAACCAAAAATGATATGGAATCTGTGCATTCCATAGGGTCAGGATCCTCATGGATGCATGAAGACACCCACTTATGGATGTGCAAAGTAGTAGTAGAAGAAGAAAAGAGAGAGAAAGCCAGAGAGGTAGGTGCAAAAGAAACACATAGATCAATTCAAGACCCAGCCTATGCACCTGTCGCCTTTCCTGACGAAGAATTTGAACCCCACGGCTGGGCAGAAATCCTAGCAACAATGGATGTAGCCATCAATGAAGAACAATGGACACCTCACTGTGATGAGGATGGCTATGACATTTCAGTTTTCTCCATAGAGCCAATCATGGGAGAGGCAGTGTTAGAAGAATGCGAACCTAACCCTGATGCATTTGAGGATGCGAGTGACTCCGATCTAGAGTCAATCATTATGGACCCACCTTTTGCATCAGATGAAGAATACTTCCATGAAGTAGACCTTCAACCCCAGAGGTATGGAGAGCTTACAAGTGATGTAAGACTAGCCACACATGTGACCCCGAAGGAAGAAGGAAAGAAAAAAAAGAAGAGAGAAGTCACACCAGAAGAGGAAGAATCTTTGTTTGAGGTCCCATAAAATTTTAAGAAGTATGAGATAGATGACAGGAGAGTCATGATCAGAATGCCTAAATGAGAGGCGCAATCAGGGGAGGCCTATGATAACAAAGAAACCACCAAGAAAATAGTGGTAGCCATAGAGGAAGGAGAAGAGAGATGCACTTACATAGGACATGACCTGACGGAAGACGAAGAGCAAGAATTGATAGCCTTGCTAAGAGAATACAGAGATGTGTTCGCTTGGAGTTACAAGGATTTGAAGGGTGTTGATCCAGACATATGCTCACACACTATCCCCATGACCTCAGATGCTAGGCCCTCTAAGCAAAAGCCATATACATACAATGACAACTATGCGGCCAAGATCAAGGAAGAGATAGATAGACTGGTTGAAGCTGGATTCATCTATGAAATTGAGCATACTAAGTGGGTATCCCCCATCGTAGTGGTGCCCAAGAAAAATGGGAAGCTGCGTGTATGCATTAACTTGAAGAAGGTCAATGCAGCCACAATTCGAGATAACTATCCGCTTCCCATCACAGAACATCTCTTGGAAAGAGTAGCAGGCAAGGAAGTGTACAGCTTCCTTGATGGATTTTCGGGCTACAATCAAGTAGCCATAGCTCCAGAAGATCAGCATAAGACGGCTTTTGCCACTGAATGGGGCATTTTTGCCTTTAGAGTAATGCCATTTGGGCTTACCAATGCACCAGCTACCTTCCAGAGGCTGATGTGCCATGTATTTAAAGAGTTCTTGAGAAAAAACTTAGAATTCTATGTTGATGATCTTTGTGCTCATTCCAACATTAGACAAACCCATATTCCTGAACTTAGACAAATCTTTGACAAATGTAGAGAATATCAAGTCTTCCTAAACCCAGAAAAGTGCGTCTTTATGGTCAGGCAAGGCAAGATTCTAGGACACATAGTGTCAAAGAATGGCATATCCACTGATGAAGAGAAAGTGAGAGCCATAGCAGAGCTACCTAGGCCAAGGAATGTCAAGGAAGTACAAGCTTTCATGGGACATTGTGGTTACTACCACCGGTTCATTCACATGTATGTTGTCATTGCAAAGCCCATGTACGGACTTCTGACTAACTTTGATTGGACTGATGAATGTGAGAATTCCTTCCAGGAGCTTAAACGAAGATTATGTTCAGCACCAATCTTGACCACACCAGATTGGAACAAGCCATTCCATGTTCATGTGGATGCATCCAATTACGCTATTGGATGTGTACTCGCACAACCTACTGGTGAAGGTAATATGGATCTCCCAATTGCCTATGCCAGTAGACAATTGAATGCAGCTCAACAAAATTACACCACTACAGAGAGAGAAGGCTTAGGCATGGTATATGCAGTTAAGAAATTTAGACACTATTTGCTTGCAAACAAGTTTAAATTTTTTACTGACCACCAAGCATTGTTATATCTCGTGAACAAGCCATGTAATACAGGAAGATTAGTAAGATGGTTTCTCTTGCTAATGGAATATGAATTCGAGGTTGTAGTAAGGAAAGGGAAGACTCACTTGAGAGCGGATCATCTCTCTATGCTCACATCTGGAGAAGCCCCACAAGGAGTGTCAGATGGCCTTCCTGATGCTTACTTATTTAATTTGGAAGTTGTACCGCAGTGGGCTAAGCCATTGGTACCGGTATTGACATACGGGCCTAACCATCCAGTAATAAACACGCAGGATAGAGAGGTAGTAAAAGCCCAAAAGTATCACATCATGGCAGGAAGTATGTACAAACACACAGATCAAGGGATCTTGGCTTGTTGTGTGGAAGAGGATGAGTACGCTAAATGGTTGCAATTAGCACATGTAGGTGCATTAGAGCAACACTACTCAAAGCAACGAACCCTACAGACACTAAGGAGACTCGGAGTGCATTGGCCTACTATGGAGGTTGATGTCCAAAAGTTGTGCAAGGAATGCCCAATCTGTTGCACTAAACCACTTGTGGAACATGCCACTCTTTATCAACTGTCCATAATTCCAGAGTGGAGTGAACCACTAGTATCCTTCCTGAGGACGAAAACATTCCCTCCAGACATGACTCTGGCTAGGAAAAGGAGTTTAGAACAAGAAGCCCAGGATTACTCACTCATTGGTGATAATCTATACAAACGTGGTAAAGATGGTTACCTGAGACTATGTGTCCATGAAAGTGAATATCTCAAGATCTTGGAAACTGCTCACCAAGGTGTAGCAGGAGGACACTTTGGACCAGATCGGGTGATCAAGGCAATACTATTTGCGGGCTTCTGGTGGCCGACCCTTCACATGGATGCACATACCTATGTGAAACGGTGTGATGTCTGTCAGCAAACTCAGTATCCTATATGCAAAGATGAGATGCCACTGAAACCTATGATGGGTGGACGTGCATTCTCTAAGTGGGGAATAGACTTTGTTGGTCCTATTAATCCCCCAGCTAAGGGTTCACATGCAGAATATATCATTGTTGCGACAGACTATCTAACAAAGTGGGTGGAGGTAAAAGCCACGACGAAGAACGATGCTCAAACAACTGCTAAATTCTTGTTTGAGAATGTATTCACAAGATACGGGCTACCTATAGAACTAGTAAGTGATAGAGGCACTCACTTCTTGAACAAAGTGATTGAAAATCTACTCCAAGAATTCTTGGTAGTTCATAAGAAGTCTGCCCCCTACCACCCACAAGCTAATGGACAAGCTGAAAGCACAAACAAGATTCTGTGTAATGTGTTGACCAAGTTAGTGAATAATAAACACTCTGATTGGGACAAACAGCTACACCATGTTGTTTGGGCATACCGAGTCGCCTACAAAACAGTACTCCAAGCCACCCCCTTTTAGATGGTATTTGGTCAAAATGCAGTGCTACCGTTGGACTTCTTAATACCTACATTGAAAGTGGCACAAGAGCATGAATGGACGGGTCACGAACTCTCCTCAAGACTTTTTGACCTTGAACGATTAGGAGAAACAAGACTGAGGGCGGCTGCAGGGATATATGCAGCTAAGAAACGACAGAAGGCATACTTTGATGCCCACATTAAGGATAAAGGCTTGAAGGCAGGCGACCTAGTACTAGTCTACACTTTGAAACAACACGCGAGAAAACTAGAGAAAAGAGGCTACGGACCTATGATCATAAATAGGATCTCCACAAGTGGAGCAGTACAACTAGCCACTTTAGAGGGTGATGTTCTCCCGAGCTACATTAGCGGATGCAGAGTCAAGTTATATCAGGAACCTCTCACAGAGGAAATGCTAAGTCGACTCAATATTGCTAAGAAACGCAAAGAAGAAGAAAAACGAATTCGAGAAGAAGCTCAAGCAGAAGCATTGGAACGCATACGGAAAATGAAATTAAGAAGACAAGGTAGAGAGCAACCTAGGCCAGAGGCCGATGCAGATCAGGGATATCACATGGCTATGTGTGAAGTTTCAGGTATCAGCTCCCATAGGATAATTGATCGACGTCCTTTTATAACCTTAGATATAGGACAAGGAAAGGGTGCAAGGACTGTAAGAGCCTTGATTGACTCAGGTGCAGCCACTAGTGCTGTTAAATTGTCTTACTGTCAAGAGTTGAAATTAACTGTCAATCCTATTGAAGCCTATCTCATAGGATTGGGAGGTGTGGAAACCCCTTGCATGGGTGAGGTGGAACTTCCCATCTACATTCAAGACGAAGTAATGATAGGCAAAGTACTAGTGTGTCAAGATGAGGACCTCACCGAGCCTCTTGTCTTGGGTCAGGACTGGATCTATGATCATGCGGTCAACCTAAACCTAAGAAGTGGACTTCTTCAGGTATGGGTAAATCATAGTCGAATTACAGTTGAATTGGAAAATGAGGCACTCAAGGAACTCGGTAAGGCACGAACTCCTCGTCCTTCCAGGGGTGCACATGAAGTTGACAATGTTATTCTTGTCCAAAAATGTATTATGCAGAAAGAGGATTTTCTCAACAACGGAGTCAAGAATAAGACGGTACTCCCTTCTTCCCAAAGGCCAGAAGGATGCAGCAGCCAACGACAGATCAAATACAGAAGAAGCAGAACACTACCTATACTGGAGGCCAAAAAAAGGAGCAAAGCAGATTGTTTCAGCCGATGAAACAAGTATGGAGGCGAAAAGGCGAACACCCTGTTCCGACCAGGCCAACACCACGGCCTAAACCTCTTATTAGTAATCAACAACTCGACACTAATAAGAAGTCCTTCATAAATTCTTCTGCGAAAGTAAAGTCTATTTGGGTACCCAAGAAGTCAATGAAGGCCAACCCACAATCACGACAAATCTGGGTGCCTAAGGCTTGCTTGCGGGCTCAAATAACTACAGCAAGGCCAAACCCTGTACAACATGTTTCACTCACGCGAACATCTGAGGCCCAGTCTTACACATCACGCACTAACACGTATTCTTCCATGAGCACAAGTAGAATCACTTGTAAATGGGTCCCTAAAAAGCCCCATTTTTCAAGTAAATACCTATCACACTCTCCAGAGCCTCCACAAAGTCAAAATCAAAACCTATCCATTGCATTTGGCAACCTAGTGGATCAACATTTCATTGACACCCTCAAATTAGTGTCAGAGTCTTTAGGAGTTCCGGAGGCTGTCCACACTGCAGTCCGTCAGTCCGTGAGGTATGACAAACGTAGAGTCGACACATTACCACGAGCAGGTAAGACTATCAGGATGCCCGTCACAGAACAAGAGGTAACCATTGAAGCCACAGCTACCCCCACCACCACCATTGACCTCTCTGCCGAAACCTTCGTTCAGACATCACCCATCTCACCCCAGCATCCCCCATCACCACCTTCTCCAACCCCACCACCACCTCCCACCATGGAAGAAACGCCAGTCATCACCTCTACCTTCACTTATAACCCACCCTCAGTCACATCATTTTCCTTTCGAGAACCCACCTCACAAGACACCCTCTTCTCTTTTGTCACCAATCCCTTGTACACTTCAACCCTTCTACCCTCCGAACCCATAATTGGCCATCCCATAATTCCAAGTGTGGTTGGAAACCCGGCACCCACCGAAGGCACCCTGTGTTTCCTAGCCTATTCCCCAATACGGGTACCTCCATTCCATGACCCTCACTTCCCATCTGGCCCCTACACCTCTTTCAACCTGACCTCACCACCCCAATACCCGTCCTTTGTGGAGCAGTTCATCCGCTCTCCAATGTTTCAGAGGCACATTTCCCCGCTGTTCGCAACGACATCAATTTACACGAACACCACACTCACTTCACCTACCATACCCACCTACATGGTAGCCCCTATACACACCACTCTGTCTGACCCAATGGACATTTCACCCACCACAGCACCTCTCCCCACGATTCCACCATCTCCCCCTCCCTTACCCCCCACCTCACCACTCACCACATCATTGGCACACACAGCATTCACTACCTCCCTCCTCAATCCCACCTCCCCTGCATTCCAAACTTTTCCCCTTGCATCTCATAATGTAAATAGCACGTTCAATACATTACTTCAGTGTGCACATCAACTACAACAAGAATACCATCAATTGGAAGAACGCACTGTTGCCCTCCAGGCAGAATCTCAACGTCTGCAAGCTAGAGTCACCACTCTTGAAGCTGATTACAAACGCTCCTAACCGAGCATACCACCTTACAGCAGGCTCACTCCGAATTGGAATCAAAGACATCAACAGTAGATGATCAAGTAGTCAAGGAACTAGAAACAGTGCTCCAAGCGCAAATGATATCTAATGCTACACTCAGACGCAACCTTGGGCTATTAAGGAAGCATATGGCAGCAGCACTAGAAGAGAACAAGAGGCTTCAACAACAAAACCAAGACAACTTTGAAGCGGCTATGGAAGGAACTGCAGGAGCAACCATTAGCCCTACCAAGTATAGAGTAGTCCCATCAGAAGACATTCGCATCTTACTTGAGGAGCATGCAAATTTCTTGGATTCATATGAAAAGTTAGAGACTGAATGTGCAGACCTAAAGAAACAGATAGCCAGTGCCCCCACAGCTCAACAGGAGCCCTTAATCTTGCAACACTCTACAGAAGAAGTAGAGACCCTCCGGAAACAGGTGGCAGAACTCCAAGCACGCCTCTTACCATATGAAAGGCCACCCTCGCCCACTGAAGAACCAGAACCTGAAACAGTAGTGGAAATCCCCGTCGATGACAGCTATGAAGAGCCGTACGAGCCAATGCCAACACCCGGTGGTCGGACTACAGAGGAAGGACAGGACACTTTAGAAATTCAAGTTCCAGATTGGGTCAAAAGGGTCGAGAAAGTGGGTAAGACACATGATGATCGCGTTGGTGTGCAAATGCAATCTCTCACAAATCTGGAAGAAACTGTCCTTCAGTCTTCTTACTTTCAGAACCTATCCCACCAACGGTTAATCACAACATCAGAGTCGCAATACATGCCTTATTTTGTCTTGCTACATGATTATAATGCAGAAGTTAAAAGACATACAGGGAAGGAGCCCACATTTGCCACTCAATTTGAGCCAGAGGACTTACTGACAGATGCGCGTGTGGGCTCGATTTTCCAGCCTAATTGGCGTGCACGTCTACTAACCGATTACCCTGAGATGATGAGCACCTGGGCAACCATGCCACTGTATATCAAGTATAATCCATGCTATTGCCCAATGGTACGTCGCAGATCTTGGCAAGCATTTGCGATCAAGGTACGCAACAATAAAGAATGCTTGGCTTGGGTTAACTATCCATATTTTGCTCCACCTCGAGGGACCCCAACCGTAGCCTACATGATATCAACAATTCGGCACTGGTCTACACGTCTAAATAATGTACCCGACATAGCAGCGAAAATGTGTATGAAGATATTCGAGCTCATGACCATTGTCTTCAAAACCTTTCGGAATGTACAAGCTCCATACATCTCTGCCCCTGGATTCTCTCAAGGTAACAAGGATTTAGTCTACGACATGAGCCAGACTCCCTCGGTTACTATAATCTTTGCCTGGCATGCACGAATAAAGTACTTACCCGCATGCTTCAAGCAGACATTTGAGGAAATGTTCTCTACGGGATTCTGGGAATATCATTCAGAAATTTTCATTCCCAGACCCACACATTTGCTACATCTAGTCGCAGTAGAACAAGCGATCCATGCAGATCAGTTACGTCTACCACATCCGGACATTCCAGGACTAATTGATTGGGATTGTATGATGACAGACTTGGCCAGAGGACTACGCATACAAGAACATCAGCTTGCCACTCAGGTTGTGGAATATTACATCCAACACTCCCAGCAACAAGGGTCTGTCAGGGACGACAGACGCGAGAGAGGGGGGGGTGTTGAGAGCAGTATGAGCACCCAAGGACTGACTAGACAAGGAAGCCAGCGGAGAGAGTCAGAGCGAGGTGAAGGATTGACTAGACAAAGCAGTCGACGTAAATCTGGCAGATAGGCCCTTCAAATTTTTCCAAATCAACATCTTTATAACAGTGATTCTTATCACTAACAATCATTGTAAATACCATTTCATATTTTTGTAGCTCCATTTTGTGCAAGCCAAGGAGTCCTTGAGCTTGAGGAGCCTTAGAAGTACCTACATATCAATTTTCATATTTTTTAGACTCCGTTTAAGCCCTCAAATTGGCCATGGAACCTAATTTTTAACTAGGCCGGACACTAGGTCTGGACAGGGCCAAAACCTAGTCAAAAACTATAAATAGAGCTAGAGAGCTCATTTTTGGGGTTAGCTTGTATTTGAATTGAACTTGTATGAGCTTTTGGAAGTAATCTAAAGAACTCCATTGCTTCTCACTCTTTGTCTTGCCGTGTGTGCGCGTGTGTGTGTATGTGTGTGCATGTTTGTGTGCTTCTCACTCACGCACTTGTGCCTCCACTTGCTCGAGGTCTTTCATACCATCCTCACGTCTTCCCGGATTGACATTAAAGGAGGTGCTACTCATCATTGAGCTACACCGAGCCTTTGTGAAAAGGTCTGCAATGTTCTCCTATGTGGGCACATATGCGAAGTTGATCTCCCCAGCAGAGAACCTCTCCCTCACATAATGATAATGCACCTCAATGTACTTAGTGCGAGCATGGAACACATGGTTCCTCACAATTGCCAATGTGCTCTAACTGTCAGTGAAGATGGTGGTGGAAGAAGACTGACCAACACCCAAAACATCCATAAGGCATCTGAGCCACACACACTCAATAGTCACTGTGAAAGTTACCCTATACTCAGCCTCACAACTGGAAGTGGTGACACTAGGCTGCTTCTTGTTGAGCCAAGATATGCACGAGCTACCAAGCATGAAGCAAAAACCACTAGTGGACACACAAGTGTCATAGCAACCAGCCCAGTCAGAGTCAGAAAAAGCATGCAAATTTGGCGATAGAGATCCCCCCTTGGGATAAAACAACCCAAGTAGCCGGGTACCACTCAATTAGTGAAAGATGCACTTAACCGCCTGCTAATGCTTGAAACCTAGGCAATGCATAAACCTACTCATCTATGAGATAACAAATTGAATATCTGGCCAAGTAATGCATAAGTAAATCAGGCATCCAACAACCTACTGATAGAGAACAGCATCAAATGCATCTTCAGCATCATGAAGGCTCAATCATAAACCTGTCTCCATAGGAGTGGCAATAGGTTTACAGTCTTCAACGCCAAAGTGGTGCAATAATGTGTCAATATATTTTGTTTGACACAAAGCCATTCCACCATCAACGTGCATAAATTGAATGCCTAAATAATGATGCAAATGCGCAAAATCAGACATCTCAAATGAGGCATGTAAATTAGCCTTGAAATCAGCAATATGCTTCTCATGAGGACCAATGAGCAGCATGTCATCAACATACACCACAATGATCAAAAGTACATCATTAGCATGCTTGACATATAAGGTGCTTTCAGTTGGACTATTCTCAAAACCATGTGCAATCAAATGTGCATGTATCCTTTCATACCAAGCACGTGGTGCTTGCTTTAAACCATATAATGCCTTCTTTAACCTGCACACTTGGTTTTCATGCCCTCTCTGCACAAAGCCACGGGGCTAGAAACATATACTTCTTCATGCAAGTCACCATTTAGAAATGCTATTTTAATGTCCAATTGATGTACATTCCAACAATGATGAGCTGCAAGTGCACAGATGCTACGAATACTAGTCACTCGGCAAGTAAGAGCAAAGGTTTCATTAAAATCAATGCCTCTCTCCTGTGCATAACCCTTTGCAATAAGCCTAGCCTTATACCTCTTAACTGTACCATCAAGTTTACACTTCAGCTTGTATACCCACTTAGTGTCAATGGCCTTCTTGCCAAGAGGCAACTCACATAAAGACCAAGTACCATTCTTCATTATAGCATCATATTCAGATTGCACAGCAGCCATCCAATTTTCTGAATTTTGTGTTTCATCAAACGAAATAGGCTCAGTCTCATCACACAGACTAGATGCAGCCATAGCATAGCAATCTGATGCAAGAGAAGCACTATGAGAGCCTGATCGAGTATGATACGACAGAGGTGCATCTAATTTGCTATCATGCAAAGTCTACACTAGCCATTTTGGCATAGTTTTTGCCTCCTCACTATTAGCTCTCTCATCAACAAGTGCATCATGTAAATTTGCATCACAAATGGGATGATCTACATCATCACATGAAACCTACAAAAGTTGAGAAGTGACCTCATTAGGACCCGCACTAGACTGTCCACCTGTAAAAAGAGGCAACAAAGTATCATACATGTCTTTGGAGCTAACAGATGTCTCCTTAGTACATGAAAGCAATGGTTGAAAAGCATCTTCCATAAAAACAACATCATGGATAACCAGAATGTGTTTATTCTATGGATGATATAGATGATAGCCTTTAGTTTCAAAACTCTACCCAACAAAAATACATGTTACTGCTTTATCATCCAATTTTTTGCGATGTTGTTCAGGCACTAATGCATATGCCAAACAACCAAAAACACGTAGATGAGCAAAAAATGTCTTGCAATCATGTCAAGCCTCATATGGAGTGATAGACTGCAGTGCTTTAGTGGGACACCTATTAAGTACATATGATGCACATATGACAGCCTCAAGCCAGAAACTATGTGGTAAAGCCTGACTCTTGACCATACATCTCGCCATCTCCATGAGTGACGTGTTTGTTTGTTCAACAACTCCATTTTGTTGAGGTGTATATGGCATTATACGCTAGTGTTTTATCCCATGTTCAGCCAAAAATGCATTAAAATCAAAAGACATATATTCCCCCCCCCCTCGATGAGAATAGAGGGTGCTCATTTTACATGCTGACAGATTTTCATCCAAAACCAAAACCTGTTTGAAGCACATGAACACTTCCGACTTTCCCTTCAATGGATATACCCATGCATGCCTAGAAAAATCATCGACGAAAGTCACAAAGTAAAGATAATTTCCAAAAGAAGGTGTCTACATAGGACCACAGACATCACTATGTACAAGCTGTAATTTCTTAGTAGTCCGAACTGAACCATCTTTTGGAAAGGACGAACGTTGCATTTTGCCCAAAATACAGCCTTCACAAACATGTTTTCTAGGTGCCTTAAGTTTGGGCAAAGAGAACACCATTTCAGATTTTTGCAGGCCTAGCAAACTAGCAAAATTCAGATGACCGAAGCATGCATGCCAAAGCTTTGCATCTCACATACCATGAGAATCATGTACTGCACATGTAGAATCATTACAGGTCTTTCATAGTCTATGAGTTTATACAGCCCATGACATAAAATGCCAGAAGCAATTATCACATCGCCATTTGGCAGATCATGAACTGTACATTTGTCATCAATAAATTTCACAACCAAGCAAATCTTGGCTAATGCAAACACTGATAACAGATTTTTCTTGATCCCTCACACAAAAAAAGCATCTAACAAAGTGAAAGAACTACCATCAACAGTAGTCAAAATGATCTTACCAACTCCCATAATAGGATAAGAGGAGTTGTTGGCGCATGTAACAGTATTCTCTGTAGGGGCAGGCTCGAGTGAAGAGAAGAAACTACACTGCGAGGTAATATGTTTGGTCACCCCACTGTCAAAGTAACAAACATATGAGTCTACTACAGACATGCACTACTCATGAGAAGATGGGTCAAAATTGCAAACAATAGTAAATGCCCATTCTTCTTCCTCCACAAGATTAGTAGACTCTATTTTTAGTGTAGAGGTCTCTCCAACAACCATTCCAACCTTTTTCTTCTTTGCCTCTTTAGCAACGAGTTTTGGACAGTTCTTTATGATATGATCATTTCTTGTACAATACTTGCAAAACAATTTCTGCTTTTTTTATTTCTTTTCATCTTTGTCTTCCCTCTTCGATTATGCAGAATTAGGAGATTTCTGCTTATTGGTTGAAGAGTTCCATTTTCCTTTGCCCTTTTGACTAGCCATGAAAGCTTGATTTGCAACAGGCATAATGGACTTGTTCTGCCTGGACTGATCCTCCTGCAATAGAACAGAGACTAACTCCTCAAATGACAAGGCATTTGGATTGCCTTTCATCATCAACCGAAGAGTAGAAGCAAAAATCTGATATGAATTAGGAAGATCATTCAAAACTCTCTGCACAAGTGAGCTATCTGGTATAACCTCATCCGTAGAAATCAATTGTTCCTTCAAGTCTTTGATCTTTGTTACAAAATTGTCCATAGAATCACCTTCATTCATGTACTCACTCTCCAACTGTTTTCGGAGGTAACTATCTTGGTACAATGTGGTAAGTGTATCCGAAGCATCCTTAGCTATTCTGCAAGAGCGAATGTGAGGAATAATGGCACGTTTGATAGACAAAGCTATCAATGCATGTACTTGGGCATCTCTGCCATCCCAACAAATTTGCTCTATAGTAGGTGCAGCAGAAACCGCAACACGAACAGGAATATGTAGAATATCATCATCTTCGACACCTTCTACATCAGCTTCAGTACCTGTAGTTGTAACAGTTGCAGGTGTGATAGGACGTTTTTCAACACCCTGCACAATGTTCCATAGTCCTTTTGCCACCAATACATGTCGCATCATATAAGCCCACAATGGGTAGTTGATACCATCCAACTTATCCTCAACAACCAACATATGAAATACATCACTACTTTCAACCATGGCTGGTGACTAAAATACTTTGATGCAGAAAACTGACTGTATCTCAAAAAGTTGAACAGAACTGCCTAGATGAATTTTGTTAAACTTGTAGCAGACTTCGAGACGCTTATACTAGTGAACCGAAACTGGAATATACCAAAATTCGTGTGATTTTGAGACTGCAACCGGAGAGGTGTCGATGATGCCCTAGATGAAGCGGTGACCTGCTCTAATACCAATTGTTGGAGTTAGACGTCTGCCGAAGAACATGAACAAGACAAGGAAGAAGAAGAAGCTTGGACCTCAACACACAATACTGAATGTATTACCACTAGAATATACAAAGATAAGCAGCATGTTAGGGCAATAGGCATACATACAAGCCGGGGGAAAAAAACATCCTAGAGAGGGAAGAAAGGACCCCAATGGTCCTAGAGTGTTCACACACATTATTACCTAAATATATCAACAGTGATAGTGTTGGATTTTGTGGCATTTCTTCTTGTAGTGGAAACACTCTCCCTTGAACTTCTTCTTGTCCTTCTTCTTTTTGTCCCCATCTTTTGAAGAATCAGTTTTAGATCCTTAGGCATTTACAATGAATGTAGCTTCTCCTTTGCTGTTGTGATTCATTGCCTTGATCCTCAACTCCTCCTCCATGATTAAGGTACTAAATTCTTCAAAGGTTAGTGGTTGCAGTCTGATTTGGGTATTAAGGGCAGTTACCAGGCCATCAAACTTTGGTGGAAAATTTTGAAGATAATGCGGAGCTAGGTCCTCACTTAACTTTGGCACACCTGCTCCCGCCATTTGATTGCGCAGATTCTTTATGCGAGTGATAAACACTTCAGCAGTCTCCCCTTTAGCAAAACCTCTTTGTTGCTAGTTGACTCTCTAAGTTTTGAATCCGTGTCTGAGTTTCATATAGATTTATCAAATGTTCCAAGCCTCACATGCCCTTGTGGTGTGTTGAATAAGGGTCAAGACACTATGAGAAGTATTCCTCGCTAGAGTACAAAGTGCACTTGCATTCCTTCGCTTCCAAGCACATAAGAGATCAGCATCAAGAGGAACCATCTGACCAGGATTACTTGAGTGGGTATTTCTTGGGGCTCACAATCAGTCCCAAGTAGAGTCTCGAGCAGCTCATAAGAATCAAGGATATCAGTGATCTTAAACTTCCAGAGGGTGTAGTTTGTACCATCGCGTTTACCTTCAGTGAAGGTTGGTGGTCATATCCACAATGTTTGTACGATCCGCATCATTACTGATCTGGCTTATGTTTCGCATACTCTTGCTGATGAATCACCTTGATTCCCCGCAATAGATGAAGATACACCTCTTGACATCTTCTCTCTTTAGTCATTCAAGGACTTCTGTGACTTTTTCATTTTTGCTTTTGCAATGCTTGAAACCTCCTAAGATCTGATACCATGTTAGGGAAATTGATCAGAATGAATAACATAACAGAATAAGATCATAAGGTAGAGTAGCGTGAAGCAATACAAACTAATAGAAATTGTACACAAATAGAGAGATAGAGAACTCAAATTATCTATTAGTGAGCAATAAAGTATAACAATGATACTATCCACACATGGGCTCCCATTGTGGAGCTTCAATGGTGATATTGTAGACATTCTAGATGAAGGGCTTTATAGTATCTATATCCGTGATTTCTCCTTAGTGATTCATTCTCCCTTATCATCTAATTTAGGCATGATCTCTCCGACCGCCTTATGCTATGTTTTAGCAGTAACCATCGAGATCACCTCTTATTTTGGAACCAACCAAACTACGTAATCACTAGACTCAGTAAGTCTCTGAATTGAACACTTCAGTGTACTGGACTTTCACCAAACTTCCTTTGGACTGAACTTCCACTGGAGCGAACTTCCACCAAAATGCACTATCGGACTTGTTACCATAATTCCGGTCAAGCTAGTTCATTCATCGTAATTTCGGAACACTCTAGAATTCTGGTGTGACTAAAGTGTATGCCCTTTCTAGTATTTTGACTAGACTCACATAGATCATCTAGAAGTTTTGCTGGTCTTCTATAGACCCTATCACAAATGTCCGGACTCTCACAAAGGCTTCTCCTCATAAAGGGAGCCATACAACTTAGATTACCATGGATCATTTACGGTCTCATGCATGTGGAGTATTGAGTATATCTAACAAAAACCCCTAGAAGGATTTCTTTATAACCGAGGCTAAGAAGATCCAAAGCTTAGAGGTACTTGGACAACAGATTCCTGAAATCTTGAGCATGAACACAGTTGATGAAGAGGTGGTAAAGGTCTTGCTCCTTACCACAAAATTAGCATTTACCATTACTTTCATTACACTTTTTAGCTTTGCTCCTTGTCCATATGCCATTATGGATGGTCATCCATTGTAGCATGGAGTGTTTTATGATGGGGAAGGCCCAAATTGCTTTAAATATGAAGCTCCATTGATTAGCGGAACAATTAGTTCTCCATCCACTCTTCAACTTGCCAATGATGGAAGAAATGGGGACTTTGTGACTTTTGAAAGCTTTGTAAATATTAGGAGCAACTCTGTACAATCCTATTTCCCTATTGTTGGTGCATTTAGACATCTTCTCTTTCAACTTATTCTTTTGTTAATTTAGCAATTGTCTGCAAGAAACAGAAAGCTGAGTAAGACTATTGATAAATCTATCATCCATAATATTACCTCCAATCATCAAATTGTTCCAACTTTCAAACCTAGATTTTCAACATTTATTTTTGATGATGATGATAGTAAGGGCACTAACTTCCCATTGGGGAATCCAACTAGGCCAAGTGGAATCCTATAGGAAAAAACTAATATTGTTAGCAAAATCAAACTTTATTGTATAATCTTTCTAAGCTTCAAACCAAGATTTCCACATGTTGCAACTGAGTCTGCTTTGATAAAATTCCTACAAGCACCAATATCATGCAAGGACTGAAATATATAACTTCAGTCAATCATTTCATAAGCTTTATCAAAATCAATCTTGAAGAAATAGAAATCTTGGTCACTTTTATCGGCTAATTCCATACCTTTCCAAATGGATATGATAACATCAAGTATGTATCTTCCTCTCATAAAGCCTTTCTGCATGTAAGAGTATAAGAAACTATAGATAATTCTAGAAAAAATTATGTTTTTGGTATCTTTTTTATAATAAGAAAGTTAAGTCAAGGCTTAGTCTCCCATGCTTGAATAAATAAAATAACAATTATATAGAGAATGGGCTTAGTGACCTTGTGATTCCACATATCCCACAGTAGGAGTGATTGGAGGCAAAATAGCTATACCAGCCAAAACTGATAGGAGACCTAAGATCCAATGGGTGACAAATGGCTTAAAGCGAGTTACTCAGAAGGTTTATGATTTTTTTCAACGCCTTCATCAGTGACCCATTTGCTTTTAATCTTGTTATTTTTGAAGACAAACATCCGATGGTGCGAGAAGGAGATGAGTCTTTGAGTTATCCTAATCATTGATTCTATGTCTAAGAAGACATGAGTCATCATAGTCAACTCTCTAACATGGTCTATGTCCTTAAATCTTATCCAATGACCCCTCTCATGGTTCCAAAGATGTTTCCATTTATTAAATCCTTTGTTCCATAGCTTGTTTACTCTTTGGATGCTCTCTCAGTCAACTTCTTTGATTCGCTTAATAGGAAACCAATACAATCATTTTGCCTAATCCCAACCACCCAGTTCCAATCTTCATTAACCTTGATATGAGGTTCCATCTTGTTCTTACTCTTCCATACAAAGGAGACAAGATATGAACGTCTTTGAGTCATTGAGCATTGAGTAAACATCAAGGTAAGCATAGCAAGATCCTTCCACCTAGATTCCCATATTTTGAAGGTTATCTACACATCCTACCTATATTTGACATTTTTAGTGTATTTTTTAAAGTTCTAATAAAATTAATGACATTATTTTACGGTCTAAAATGGCCACGATCTGCATGTCCCATCCACGGGATGGCCGGCAGATAATGGAACCTTCAGGGAAGTTCTCTCATTGACTGAAGTTCTTTCATTGACAAAGGCTAAAGTTGTTTCATTTACAAGCGCGTTTTAACTTACGACAAATGAACACCTTCTTCATTTCATCTATTATCTATTTTCTTGTACATTGGAGATAGAAACACAAAGAATTAGAGAAGCTTGAAATCATATGTAGAAATTTCCTTTGGACTAGTGATCCTAGCAGGAGAGGCATGCCCAAAATCAAGTGGGCCTTGTGTGTTGACCACAAAGATGTTAGGCATTTTAAATGTGTGAGATATGACAGATAAGCTAGCAACCAAATGGCTGATCAAAGAGTAGCACATCATAGAAGCCTCGTGGGCTAAACCGATTCTCAAAAACAAATCCTGTCTTACACTTGAAGGGCATGGTAGACCGTCAAAATACAACACTAAGCGCATCCAGCTTCAGCCCTCTTGAAGCTTCTGATTTTGGATCTAGGGAATTGGGTCCGAAAGAAGGGAATCGCCGATCAGGCTCTTTCGCCAAAAGGAAGAGAGGCTCGTAGCAAGCTCTACCAACATGGAGCGGACACCTCCTTCTTCTGAAGTCCCCAATTGCTCACGCCATGAGAGGGAGGCATGCAATCACCCATGCCATGAGGGGGAGGCATGCATCATGGATCGAAGCATGGACGAGATGGTGGGACCTTTTCCCTTCAACATACACCTTTTCATTTACATAATGGTTTGATTCAGGCATTCTGCAACACCATTTTATTGAGGGCCATAAGCCATTGTGAGTTCATGTTTGACTCCTTTGCCCTTGCAGAAATCATCAAAGTCTATTGACGTGAACTCCCCTCCACCATCCATCCTGATCTTCTTCATCTTTTTCCCACTTTCCGTTTCAACAAGTTGAAGCCCTTCTTTGAACTTGCCAAAAGCTTGAGCCTTATCATGAAGAAAATACACCCACATCTTCCTGCTGAAGTCGTCGACGAGTAACATGAAGTAGGAAGATCCTCCCAAGGCTTGTGTAGGCAATTTTTCGCACAAGTGAGCATGCACCAATTCAAGAGGACCCCGTGCTCTATTCTTGCTTGCTTGTGGAAATGTCTTCCTTTGTAGCTTGCCCATCATACAAGCTTCACATGGTTCTTTCATTTCTACAACCGAAGGGAGGGGAGCACCATACCTTTCTCGTGCATCTCTTTCAGTATTGGGTATCCAATATGGCGGAATCTTTCATGCCAAGGCTTCGTTGTGCTCACACCAATTGTGATTGTAAGAGCAGACAACTTGTACAGATTGTTCCTCCTTATTCTGGTCCCAAAAACATTGTTGTTTTGGTCTAAAATCTCCACTCCTGTCTTACTAAAAGACACTTGATGACCTTGTTCAGTTATAGAAACTACCAAAATTAAATTTTGTTTGATTTGTAGAACATACAGCACATTTTTAAGCTTTCTAATACCCCCTTTATTGTTAATGAAAGACATTTTACCTTTGCCCTTTGCGGGACACCTTGCATTATTGCCAACATTTACCATGATGGGTTCCTCTAGAGGCTATAGGGAACTATAAAGGTCTTTTTTGCTTGTTATATGACGAGAGGCACCACTATCCAAAATCCATGAGTCATCTATGGCTAAATCTTCAGCCGAGGAACAATTTTCCTCTACCATAATGAACAACTCAAGCTCAGGTTTGGTAGTGTTAGGAACCTCCTTGCCCTTACCACTTTTTGAAGAGCCACTCTTCTCCTCTGCCTTCTTGATGCAATAATCTTGGATTCTGTGGCCTTTCTTCTTGCAATGGAAACACTCTCCCTTGAACTTCTTCTTCTCCTTCTTCTTTTTGTCCCCATCTTTCGAAGAATCAGTTTTAGCTCCTTTGGCATTAACCATGAATGCAGCTTCTCCTTTACTGCTGTGATTCCTTGCCTTGAGCCTCAACTCCTCCTCCATGATTAAGGTACTAAATTCTTCAAAGGTTAGCAGTTGCAATCTGATCTCGGTATTAAGGGCAATTACTAGACCATCAAACTTCGGTGGAAAAATTCAAAGACAATGCTGAGCTAGCTCCTCACTTGACTTTGGTACACCTTCTCCCGCCATTTGATCCTATAGATTCTTTATGTGAGTGATAAACACTTCAACAATCTCCCCTTTAGTAGACCTTTCTGCTACTAGTTGATCCTATAAGTTTTGAATCCGTGTCTGATTCTGAGTTTCATATTGATTTCTCATTATGTTTCAAGCCTCACACGCCCTTGTGGTGTGTTGAATAAGGGTCAAGACACTATCAAAAGTATTCCTTACTAGAGCATAGAGTGCATCTATATTCCTTTGTTTCCAAGCATGTAAGAGATCAGCATCTGGAGGAATCATCCAACCAAGATTACTTGAGTCAGGTGTTTCTTGGGACTCACAATTAGTCCCAAGTACAATCTTGAGAATCTCATAAAAATCAAGGATAGCAGTGATCTTCAACTTCCACAGGGTGTGATTTTTACCATTGAGTTTACCTTCAGTGAAGGTTGGTGGTCATATCCGCAATGTTCGTATGATCGGCATCATTACTGCTCAAGCTTATGTTTCGCATACTCCTGTTGATGAATCACCTTGATTCCCAGCAGTAGATGAAGACACACCACTTGACATCTTCTCTCTTTAATCGTTCAAGGACTTCTGTGACTTCTGCATTTATGCTTTTGCAATGCTCAAAATCTCCTAAGATGTGATACCATGTTAGGGAAATTGATCAGAATGAATAACGCAACAAAATAAGATCGTAAGGTAGAGTAGCAAGAAGCAATAGGAACCAATAGAAATTGTACAGAGATAGAGAGATAGAGAAATCAAACTCTCTATTGGTCAACAACAAAGTACAAGGATGATATTGACCACCTGTGCGCTCCCATTCTGGAGCTTCAATGGTGATACCGGATGTAATAAAGTAATTCTATGATCCAAGGGTCTGGCCGGTTCAGACAGATCTGAAATCGGACACCGTTTGGTCATCCGTGTGTATGACCAAAGATCTCGAGTTTAGACTTACTAGGAGATCTTGTGCTCTTGTGAACAAGTGATCCACCTAGCTTAGTGGTTAAGTCTCATGGATGTGAAGGAAGAGGTCTTGGGTTCAATCCCCATGGGAGACATAGGGAGAGTATTTTGCCCAAAGAGATCTAGAGCCTTCTAGAAGCATCCTCTTGAGTTAACTTGAGTTAACTGGGACACTTGGCGCACATGTAGTTACATGGCTGACACTTGGATGGTTAGTATCCACCTGCCCAAGAAGGCAGTCCCCTAGAGAGAGCTATATATAGAGGCATTTGGTTGGGAGGAGAGTCATCTCTCAAGCATGTGGTGGTCGTAATCTTCATTCTCTTGCATTGGTATCAGAGCTCTAGGCAAGCTTTCATGGTGACCTTGCTAGGCTCATCATCTTCCTCATGCTTCCATGTTCTCAACTGCCTATGCGTGGAGTCCCTTTCTCTCTGGCGTGCATCAAACCATCCCGAATCTTCATTCTCTTGGCAGGCATAGCATAAGGAGAAGATTAGCAAAAGAATCTTCATGTTGTGGTTGAGGACGGATTCGATTTCTTGACCTCTGTTTAGAGAAGCTAATCGCCTATCCACAAGGCCAAACAGCCATTCGTGATTTGGTATGTGCAGCAGTTGTTCTTTGTCTGAGTTTTGCGCTGAAGAAGACCTCATCAAGGAGCAAAAGAGGGAAGATCTACAGACAAACGGTGGCGGGATTTGATCTATTAACCTTGCAGTTGGAAGGACATCCTCTTATCCACGACACCAGTTCATTACTCTTCTAGAACTACCTTATCCAAGATAATAGATTGTTAGGCGATTCTATCATGGGATAGGATTAACACGATCTTTTGTTCTACGCTGTAGAAGGCTACAAAAAAAGAAAAAGGAAAACCAAGGTCTTATCTTCAGCAGGCCGCGCACGGGTATTGATCCCGTGACCTCTCACCGGTGGCTTCTCCCCCTTATCCATGAGAGCACACGTCTTATGCGCATCAAGATTCTTTTCAAGAGGTTTCGGAGGTTGAAAATAGGTAGTTTACCTCTGCATAACTACACAGCAGGGCTCGAACCCGTGACTACGCCAAGGGAGGACATTGATCTATTCATGAGAACAATTTTCTTTATCTTCAATGGCATGTGGGATTCGAATTCGGGCCATATATGCAGCGGCTAATTCATCTACACGAGGCCATGTGAAGCTGTTATGCACTTGATCTCCCCCTAATCCAAATCATGGAGCCATTTCAAATTCGAAATGTTCTCTTGAGAAGCTATCTTCAACCTGAAATCGAATCAGAACTAGTCTTGATTCATTGTTTAAGTATGAGAAGAACAAAGGATGGACGAAGCTATGATCAAAGCTAAGTATTTTCCAGTTTTTGCTTGGCCTTAATGCTTGATTTATTTTGTTTTCATTATTCTACACTTAATCCTAGATGCACATTGAAATAGCCAAGATTTCAATTGATTAAGTCTAGATTAGAATAATGAATTAATCCATTTCTCATTCCAAGCATTAGTTTGCATTAAGGAAAGACTTGATTTCAAAAAGATCCTTGTGCATCAAAGAATGTATTTTGGTAGTTTAAATACATATTTCCTTTCCATTGAGTAAGTTTTCTATTGCACCTCAAGGGTATGTTTTTATATCATAGTGCATTAGGACAAAGGAAAGGATATACATGCATCAGGATTGCATGATATACATTCTTAGTACAAGAAAAAAATCGTGCATCAAGCTCATGCATGATTGTTGTATTATTTTTTGGGCATGCAAAGAACATGCATGCATACACATGTGAGCATATGCTTTTGCATGTAGATACATGCATTTGCATGATAGAATGGAATGTTGTTTGCAAGTAGATATGACAATATACTCTCTTAGTATTTACCTTACTTTATAAAGCTCGCAGTTTGACATTAGGGAAGACCAAGGACTAGTTAGTTGCAAAGACATACTAGTTCTAGTTTGCAACTCAAGTAATTAGTCGATTTCTTCCCAAGTCGATACTCCGCTATCAAAGACAAATACTTAATGATAATTAAGTATGATAGATGTCTTGCTAGGTATAAGTAAGCACTAGGAGAAAGTTAAGTAATAAATTTTCTTGATAACCAAGAAAATTTAATTACTTGCAAACTCTTTTATGATGTATGATGATACTTAGAAAGTCATGCGGATAAGCTTTACTTGATTAGTTACATACTTTATGTAACTTCTCAAGCATCCCAAGGTTGGATGAGAACATCAACTATATTTCCAAGTTCCTTGAGTACTCTTCTATTTAGAAGATTTCGAAAGTTTAAAGAAGTTTCTTTGTGGTTTCAAGATTTATATCTCATGATGAAACCTCGGTAAGTAACTTTTTGGAATTGAGATATGAAATAGTCAAGCCTTCTATTTCATGTGAGATCATTCTCCTACCATGTTTAAGATGAATTTATTTTTGGGAAGGTAGATGTTCCAAGTAGAGGATCTTAATTGATTCATGAACTCTTCCCAAAATACACATAAATTCATATTATATGATAGGTCCAAGGAATGATGAAGGCAAAACCTCTTTAGGATATAAATGTTTTGCCAAGATATAAAGGTACCAATCTTTTATAAATTTTCATTTGATTTCATCAAGGGGTGATGGAAATCAAAGGTTAAACCTCAACATCAATTGATCCTTGACGTCAATAAAAGGATGTTAGGTTCCATAGTTGCATCTCTGGTAAATGATGCAACTAGCTAAGCAGTCTTTAGGAAATAATATAAGTTCCTAAAGACTTGAAGCAAGTGTGAACTTTTCATTTAGGAATAGAAAGTTTCAAGAAATGGATCTTAAATCCATGAACTTCTCCTAGACAAGTTATAAAGTTCAAAGTGTTCATAGTTGCATTACTATTGGATCAATCATCAATAGATGCTTGGACTTTAAACATAAATTTGATTAGTGAAATATGTTTAAAGGACTCTAGTAACATCTGAAGATTGACCAATAATAATGAGTCTGGTATCAAACTCAAGAATAGAAGTCGATATCACATAAACAAAAAGTCAACTCAAACTTTCATAGTGGCATGGGAAACCATATCCAAAATGTGATATTTTATCTCTAGTTTGATACTCAAGAAATGAATACAATTGAATCAGTAAATTTTTTGGATATTATTTGAAAGAATTTCTTTCAAATGTTCTTTTAATATTGCAAAAGATTCCAAGATGAATCATTTGCTCAAGTTATTCCTTAGAAGGAATCTCAAGTCTTTGAAGAAATGGCATTCTTTCAAGTATTGAGAATGAAATTCTTCATACTCTTTAAACAATAAGTAAGTAGTTCCCTGGACATCCCAAACCACTAGAAGTGGTATTTCAAGTCCTATTTGTGATATAACCTAAAGGTATATCAAAGATTCTTAGCTTTGGAATCTGAGAGGCATAAGTGTATGCTTGGACTTGAGAAAGATCTCAAAAAAATCCTGCAGGTAAGCAAAGAAACTTTAGCTAGTTAGAAGATCTTAATTATAAAGATTTATTCTTTATTTTAGTCACAAGATCAACCAGACTTGATCAATCTTGGCCATGATTGTCCAAGTAATGTGCGATTCGAACTACTTTGTAGATTGCCCAAGTATTGGCAATAAAATTCCTTTTGGGAATTATTCACTCAGGTTCCATTTATTCGATGGAAAACTGTGAAAAAGAGTAAGTTGTTCCAAGTCTGAATAGAGTAAAGAAATTCCAAGAATGTAGTCTGCAACCGTGAAAATGGTAATTAAGTCTGTGGAAGGTAAAACATAAGTGTTTACCTATCCTTAAAGGGATTTTGGTACAAATTCAGAAAGCATGAGCGGATGCTTAAGACTTAAGCAGTAAAGAGATTCGTAAATAAAGTCCCCGGGGTAGGTACCTAAAGCAACAGTAAACAAAGGAATCTAAAGACAAGAAGTCAAAAGCTCTTGTCACTACAAAATTGGTCAAGAATAATCCAATTGAACTTGAATCTATGAAAATTCAAGTACTTGGAATTTTGATTGGTTTTCATTTGAAAACCCTAGCAAAGAAGAATTGATATTCTGTTAAGAGGTTTTCAAGTTCCCAAGGTAAAGCACATGATTGTGAGACGATCATGCGAAGGAATCAGAACCTAGAAAATCTAGTTAGAGGTAATACCTGGAACTTCTAAATTCTCGTAAAAGAATTGAAGAGATAAGGTACTCTATCAAGAGATGTTTAGACTTTAGGATAAGAATCACCCACACATTAATGTGAATATAAAATAGGGTGGTATGGGACACCAGATTTTATACTCAGATTGATATAGGAAAGATGGTATGGGACATCGGACCGTGGGATGATAACTATCTTTTAGTCCTAGTTTGGATTTTGAAGTTAGGTTTCATCCTCAAGGGAATTAAGACTTCAAGAAAAGTTTAATTCGTAAAGGATGAAAGTAGTATCTTACGATACTTCAAGATGACTTCAAGATCAAGGAAATTGAAGATATGAAGTAAGTAACTTCCAAGATCTTCTTAGAACACTTCAAGCTTAAGTGTTATTGATCAGAAATATTTGATAAATTTCTGAAAGAAGTTGGACTTTGACTTTGAGTTGATCTTTTCAACTAAAGATTCAATTGACTAAGTCAAGTATCAAGTTCCTAGTGTAACTTGATAAATTCACTCTTCTGACTCAAAGAAATGCACAAGAATTGCATTCACAATTAGGAGTCAAAAAGATTGAATGTGACCTGAACTTAGTCTCAAGTGAAGCATTATTTGAATACCAAACTCATCAACAGAACCTCAGTGGGTCGACACACTGATGTTGGTTACCACACTAGTATCTTGTGGTTGGATGGTGTTTTTGATTTTCTTTGCATCTTTTTTAGAATCTAGCTTATTTCTCTTAAAGATAAAAAGAAAATGCTTCAAATCCCTATTGAAATAGATCTTTGAAAAGTTGAAGTCCTGAGTCATCTAGTCTTTGACTCATAGCAAGTTTACATATGTTCGAAGTTTGAATTGGTTGTACAGAGTCTTAGTTATTTCTTTCCGCTTTCCAAATCTTTTGGAATTGACTCAGATATGGTATCTGATTTCTTTTGCAAAAGACCAGGGTTAGCCGGTTAGAATTAAATAACTAACTTGAACATCCTAGATAGATGTTATGTATAAGAATCTTTTCAATCTTCAAAAGATAATAAGTCTAAGTGGACTTTTTCATTTGGGCTTGCTTCAAGTTATAGCATAAATGATGTCCTAGAGTCCAGTATACTCTAGAATAAAGAAGTCAGGAATTGTTCATCGGATTGATAATTCTCAAGAACTTTCAATTAAAATCTTTGAGAAAAGTGTCTTAAGTTGGACAATTTTCATTTTGAAGTTGTATTGGTCAAGTTATAGTATGGTTGACTCAAAGAAATGGTAAACTTTCTCCTATAGTTTACAAAGGATTTTTAAACTCATAAGGACAAAGTAGTCCTCTAGTTGGGTGAAAAAATCAAGTAACTGTTGGATCAAAGTAAACCATTATACAAACATCTAAGTTAGATGTTTGCGACAACCAAACTTCAAGTTCTCCAAAACAAATTCAAGTGAATCAAGAATTCTTAAAGTCTTGCAAGGGATAAGAATCCCACCTTCATTACTAAGTCCATGCACCAGGTATGCCTAGAAATGGACTAGTAATTTGAGTCCACCCAATTCACATGTTTGTGCCTAGATCGCACATCTAGAAACTATGAATTGGCCAAGGATGTGTTTAGATCCACCCTTATTATTCTTCACTAGTTTGTACTTTGTCCCGTTCATCAAAGTGCAAACCTGGATAGTGTTTTGAATCATTTGGGCAGGGATGCCACCATAGAGATGAGACATGTTCTTCCACTTCTAGAACATGACCATGTTCTTCCAATTTTAGAACATGTCTCGGGGATTGCCTACAATTATGTATATAGCTCTATTTTCGAGGACGAAAATATTTTCCAAGGGGAAAAGAATGTAATAAAGTAATTCTATGATCCAAGGGTCTGGCCGGTTTAGACAGATCTGAAATCGGACACCGTTTGGTCATCCGTGTGTATGACCAAAGATCTCGAGTTTAGACTTACTAGGAGATCTTGTGCTCTTGTGAACAAGTGATCCACTTAGCTTAGTGGTTAAGTCTCATGGATATGAAGGAAGAGGTCTTGGGTTCAATCCCCATGGGAGACATAGGGAGAGTATTTTGCCCAAAGAGATCTAGAGCCTTCTAGAAGCATCCTCTTGAGTTAACTTGAGTTAACTGGGACACTTGGCGCACATGTAGTTACATGGCTGACACTTGGATGGTTAGTATCCACCTGCCCAAGAAGGCAGTCCCCTAGAGAGAGCTATATATAGAGGCATTTGGTTGGGAGGAGAGTCATCTCTCAAGCATGTGGTGGTCGTAATCTTCATTCTCTTGCACCGGACACATTCTACATGAAGGACTTTATAGTATGTGTATCCATTTCTCCTTAGTGATTCATTCTGCCTAATCCTTTGATTTAGACATGATCTCTGGGACCGCCTTATATTATGTTTTAGGTGTAACTATTGAGATCACCTCTAATTTTGGAACCAACCAAATTACGCAATCAGTGGACTTAGTAAATCTCCAAATTGAACACTTCGCCGTACTCGATTTTCACCGAACTTCCTCTGGACTAAACTTTTACTGAACCGAAATTCAACCAAAATGTACTACTGGACTTGTTACTGTAATTCCGGTCAAGCTAGTCTATTCACTATAATTCAGGAGCACTCTAGAATTCTGGTGTGACTGAAGTATATGCCCTGGCTAGTGTTTTGACTAAACTCACATAGATCATCTAGAACTTTTATTGCTCTCTTGTAGACCCCATCACAAATGTCCGAACTCTCAAAAAGTCTTCTCCTCATAAAGGGGGCCGTACAACTTAGAGTACCATGGATCATTTGCGGTCTCATTCGGGTGGAGTATTGAGTATATATAACAGAAACCCCTAGAAGGATTTGTTTATAACCAAGGCTAGGAAGATCCACATCTTGGAGATACTTGGGCAACAGATTCTAGAAATCTTGAGCATGAATAGAGTTGATGAAGAGGTGGGCAAGGTCCTCCTCCTTACCACAAAAGTAGCATTTACCATTACTTTCATTATACTTTTTAGCTTTGCTCCCTGTCCATATGCCATTATGGATGATCATCCATTGCAGCATGGAGTGCTTTATGATGGGGAAGGCCCAATTCGCTTCAAATCTAAAGCTCCATTGATTAGCAGATTAGTTCTCCATCCACTCTTCAACTTGCCAATGATGAAAGAAATGAGGACTTTGTGATTTTTGAAGGCTTTGTAAATATTAGCAACAACTCTGTACAATCCTATTTCCCTATTGTTGGTGCATTGAAACATCTTCTCTCCCAACTTATTCTTTTATTAATCCCGCAAGTATCTGCAAGAAACAAAAAACTGAGTAAGATTATTGATAAATCTATCATCCATAATATTACCTGCAATCATCAGATTGTTCCAACTCTCAAAACCATCTTTTCTACATTTATTTTTTATGATAGTAAGGGATGTATCTTCCTTTGATAAAGCCTTTCTTCTCAACAAGGATAATCTAATCCATAATAGGACTCAACTTCTAGCTAAGGTGGAAGAAAAAATCTTATAAATAGAGGTCAAACAAGTAATTGTTCTACTTTTTATTGCTCAAGGTTGGAAGCATCATCTTTAGTCTATTGCGACTAGCGATGCCAAAGCTTTGGTCTATCGCCTTGCCTTTTGTCCTTCCCGGGGCCCAATGCATTCAAGGCTTGGCCATCTTTTTGTTTTCTAGTTTCCTTTGTTGGTTTTTGTCTGGAGTGGCATGTAAGAGTATAAGAAACCATAGATAATTGTAGAAAAAAATATATTTTTGGTATTGTTTTTATAATAAGAAAGTTCACTCAAGTCTTAATCTCCCATGCTTGAATTAATAAAATAGCAATTATATGGTGAATGGGCGTAGTGACCTTGTGATTCCATGTATCCCACAGTTCGGAGGCAAAATAGCTATGATGGCCAAAACTGATAGGAGGCCTAAGATCCGATGGGTGACAAATGGCTTAAAGCGAGTTACTCAGAAGGTTTATGATTTTTTCATTGCCTTCATGAGTGACCCATTTGCTTTTAATCTTGTTATTTTCAAAGAAAAACATCCTATGGTGCGAGAAGAAGATGAGTCTTTGAGTTATCGCAACCATTGATTCTATGTCTAAGAAGACATGAGTCATCATAGTCAACTCTCTAATAGGGTCTATGTCTTCAAATCTTATCCAATGACCTCTCTCATTGTTCAAAAGATGTTTCCATTTATCAAATCCTTTGTTCCATAGCATGTTTACCCTTTTGATGCTCTCTCAATCAACTTCTTTGATTTGCTTAATAAGAAACCAATACAATCATTTTGCCTAATCCCAACCACCCAGTTCCAATCTTCATTAACCTTGATAAATGTCAAATACAGTAGGATGCGGAGATAACCTTCAAAATTTAAGAGCATGGTAGACCGTCAAAATACGACACAGAGCGCATCCAGCTTCAGCCCTCTTGAAGCTTCTGATTTTGGATCCACGGAATTGGGTCCGAAAGAAGGAAGTCGCCGATCAGGCTTTTCCGCCGAAAGGACGAGGCGCTCGTCGCAAGCTCTGCCGACATGGAGCGGACACCTTCTTCTTCAGCGCCCAATTCCCCACGACAGGAGATGGAGGCATGCAATCGCCCGCGGCGCAAGCTCGTGCCACGCATCGCGGATCGGGACATGGACGAGATGGTGGGACCCATAGCCGCATTTGCTCGAGGATCCTCCAGATTCTGCATCGAGGGGAGTCGAGGTTCAGCCTCTCCCGCCGAAAGGAGGACGCAAGCTCGTGAATGTTGGCAGTAAGCTAATCCGTCCTTTCTCAAAAATGGGAAGTTCGCTTTCCACTTGCAGGGGCGAACCTCTGAATAAATAAATTCGATGTATCATATCCATGAATTTGATGTATCAATCCATAGATTTGATTTCTCAGATCCATAACAATTTGCTTGCGCAGACGAACCTCAGAATGAATAAATTCCTTGCATCAACTCCATGAATTAGATGTATTATTCCACACATTTGTTTTTTTCAGATCCATCAATTTGATGTATCATATGCATTTGCTGTTTTATATCCATAACTATGTATCTATCCAGCTTCTCTCTCTGTCTCTCTAGCTCTCTCTCTCTCTCTTATATCTCTGTACGTATCCAGCTTCTCTCTCTCTCTCTCTCCCCACAAACGGATCAAATTTGTCCTTCTCCTTTGTAATTTCCTGTTCGCCTTCGCGTTTTGGTAATGACCGTATCGTTTCGGTATGAAGAAGATGAATCGCCTCAGAAGGTTGCAGATCGGCTTCATAGTAATCTGGACTTTTTTTTTTTGACAGAACAAGAAAAATAAAATTAGTGCAAGGAAAAATCAAAGAAGAAGATTACAACATATCCCAATGGGAAGGGTCAAAGGGATTCCAAGAATTGAATCAAGGAAAGCCTTGCTGGGGAGTACAATTTTAACAGAGAGTCTTTCCATCTATTGGGTCTAACCCCTCTTATGATGTGATGTTGATCAAAGTTACAATAGTTGGAGTCACAGATGGACTTTTTACAAAACTGAAGGATTTTCCTGATACCCTGGTTGCAGATGAAAATAAAATCCCTAGGTTTGTGAGAAAAGATCTTCTCATTTCTGTTTTTCCAAATATACCACAGAGTATGAGCTCTAAGCATCTACCACAGAGCAATATCCAGTCTTTTACATTCTCCAAGTAAAATCTCCTTGAATCCCAACTGGGGAAGGCCTTTAGCAATACAGTACAAATTAAGATAAAGCCAAAACTTTTGAGCATTTCTACAAAGGACAAATATGTGGTTAATGTCTTCAATTTGCCCACAAAAGGGGCATTTTCTTGCACTAATTCTAGCCTTCCTGGCTCTGCTTCCAGTCCACACACCTTGATGAATAATCAACCACAACAAATGAGCTTGCCTAGAGGTATTAGCAAAAGCCCAAATTGTCCTGAATCTATACATCCATTGAGATCTGTTCCATTGAATCCTCCATTTGCCATTGAGCTTGTTGATGTCCCATCTGCCATATTGACCAGCAAATTTGAAGTTACTGTAGATATCTCCAGCAACTTCTCCCAATCCAATCCATTTATGAAAATTGTAATCCTCCAGCTTATCGATCAGCCATTTCCTTTTATTCATCAATTCCTGTTTACAAGCAGTAGACAAATCATTATTTTCTTGAATAAAATTACAGTCTCTTACTTGCCTGCCATCCCAAAAAGAGTTCCAGGAATCAAACCCAGCTTTCCTACACTTGTTCATCCTGATGGTTAAGATGAGAGGATTAGAATCAGAAAACCACCCAATCCACATAGAGCTTTGTAAAACAAATGTAGAATTGTTTTTAAAATAAATAGGCAGTCTGTAGTTACTTTTGATAACATTCCAGGCTTTCCAAAAAGAACATAAAAGTTTACTTCCCTTGGGAATTACTTGGACATGAGAGGTAATGACATCCCACCAGGAGAGGTTAGTCCAGCTTTTGTGTCCTGAAACATAAAACTCAGCAACATTCCTTTTAATTAGAGCAGACCAGAAATCAATAGAGTTAGTAGTCCTCAGAATCCACTTGCCAGCCATTTGTATGGCCATCTTAGTTGGACATATAATACCCAACCCTCCCTCATCTTTTTTAAGGCAGCAGGTGCTCCACGCAACTTTGGGTATTTTACTATTTTGTTGAGATCCCCCCCACAAGAATCTTCTGGACAAGGCAATTACCTAGGCAAGCTGCTTTTTGTTGGGCATCCAACAAGCAAAAAAGTAAGTCAAGACAGGCAAAACATAATGTTTTAAAACAAAAGCTCTTTGGGAAAGAGTTTGCTGGAAGTTCATCCATTGAAAAACTTTAGCTCTAAACTTATCAAACACCCAATTCCATCTCTGCTCAAGAGAAACCCCAAACCCCATAGGAATACCCAGCAGTCTAAAAATAATGCCTTCCTTGATGAGATCACAATTATTAGCCTTAATACAATCAGGGATTTCTTTATTAGAGGAGTAAAAGCCAGTTTTCGTATGATTGACAATAGACCCACTAGCAGTACAGAACAAATGAAGACAATGCAAAAAATTCTCAGTAGACACACTATCAGCCATAGTGATCATGTTAGTGTCGTCAGCAAACATCTGAAGACCAAGATGGGAAGGGCAACCAGGGATGTCCAACCCTTTGATAGTTCCCTGCTCCATACAATCTCTTATCAACCATCCCAGAGAGTCACTGGTAATAGCAAACAAAAGAGGAGCAAGGGGACAACCTTGCCTAACAGACCGAAACAATTGAAAGGGGTCAGAAAGGCAACCATTCATAGCAATTCTAGAGTTAGCATTCCCAAAAAGAGTACTATTATACTTGATAAATCCTCTACGAGCACCAATGTCGTGAAGAGACTGAAGGATAAAGTCCCACTCCATACGGTCATAAGCTTTATCAAAATCAACTTTGAAAAAGAAGGTATCAATCTTTTTTTCTTGAGCATAATCCATCCCTTCCCAAATAGAAATAATAGCATCCAATATGAATCTTCCTTTGATGAACCCTTTCTGCTCAGGCAAAATGATCTTATCCATAATATGACTAAGTCTCCTAGCCAAGGAAGAGGCAAAGATTTTATACAAAGAAGTCAGGCAAGAGATAGGTCTCCAGTTATTCAAGTCATCCTTGTCACCTTTTTTATGGACCAACTTAATAACACCAGAATTGATAAAGGTGGAAAGAGAACCCCTTCTAGTGGCCTCTTGCCACACCAAGAGAATAATGGGCACAATGAAATCAGCAAGCTCATGAAAAAATTCATTAGGAATACCATCAGGCCCAGGAGATTTGTAGGGCTTCAATTTACTAATGGTTTCTCTAACCTCACCAACAAAAAGGGGCAGATCCAGGATAGAAGCCAACTCCTGAGGAATCATTTTCTTCCTTTTCAAAGCAATGGTGGCCCTGGCCCTCTGAATGTCCTCCCCTCTCTTGGGAGGCCTAGAGAAAACATTGGTAAAGAACCCAATGGCCTCCTGCAAGTTCTCCTTCATGGAAGAAGCAACCCCTCCATCACTTTTCTTAAGAAAGGGGACAAAGTCCCTAGCTTTTTTCTTCTTCAAAAGATCAAACATGAATTTATTAGGTCTGTCAACTTTTCCTGCCCAAAATTCTCTAGAGGCAGCAAGAGCACCACTAGCCGAGATGTAATCCTCCCATCTCAACCTTTCCTGAAGATTATTAAGATTAATCCTTTTAGTAGGCTCATCAGAATTACTCTTTTCAATATAGTCTATCTCCCTTAGAATCATCATTCTCCTTTGTTTTCTAACTTCCTTAGTCCGAAGCTTGTAGTTATAGAACAACATTTGGATATCTTTGATAGCTCTTTCCCAAGCCATCAAGGGAGAGCAATTAGAGGAAAAATGCTTGTTGAAAATATTCTTGGTCATCTCTTTGACACACTTGATTTTAAGAAGGGAAGCATCCAGGTGGACCCACCCAGCTCTATAGTCGGGCGAATTTCTATCAAATTGAACAATAAGAGGATAATGGTCGGACAGCTGAAGAGAGGGATCAGTAAAGCACTTATGCTGCCACAAATCATGATACTTATTGACATTAATATAGCATCTGTCAAGCCTAGTAGACAAGGGCCTACAAATACTATTATTCCTCTAGGTGTGACCTGTATTCTCAGAGCAGTCAAGCAGATTGAGGGAGTTAATCATAGCAATCCACTCATTCTTTTCCAAACCATGCAAAATATTATCAGGATTACCATTTCTGCCTTTTTCTAGTAAAACCATATTAAAATCTCCCAGTAGGATGACATCATCCATCAGATTACTCAGCTCTTTCTAGCAATTACTTCTATCAACTTGATTATTAGAAGCATCACACTAACTATGGTAAAATTAATAGGGTCCTTGCACTTCAGGGCCACCCATTGATTAGTGCAACTATAGATAACTTCATCAACACAGTGAGCAAGGTTAGAAGCAATACCTATGGCAGCACACCTTTTTTGTTGCAATGTTTAGTGTAGTACCAGCAATGATTACTGGAAACAATTTGGAGATTGGTCTGAAGCTCAAAACCACCAACCTTCAATTCTTGAAGACAAACAATGTCAGGTAACAAATTAACATCCTTTATCCAACTGTTCATAATTTTACCTCTTACAGGGTCGGTGATCCCCTTGACATTTAGAGAGAGAAACTTAATAGAATTCATACCTAAACCAAAAAGAGGAGAGACCACTTTACTTCCTTAAGTTCTTAAGAGGCTTAATGATCGACCCAGATACCCTAACAACCTCTTTCCTTTTAGATTTGGGTTGTTTAGGAGAAGATCTGCTGTCGTCCATCCCCATTTCAATATCTTCTAGATCGACAGAGTTCTTTTGAAGGAGGAGAATTTGCTCATTATCCTGTTGAGTGAGCTGACGAGAAAATTCATCTTCTTCCTGGTTGATCTGTCCTGTACTTTTTACTTCAGCAATGGAGGAGTTATTATGAATACCTGTATCCTGATTAGTTTTCTTGTTTCTCCTACTACCCACATATGTCCAGTCTCCCTCAGTCATCTGAGAGGAGGTGGAAGGAGGAACTTCACAAACTTCCTGGGTCCCTGTATCCTGCATATCAGATTTTTCTTCTTCAACCTAGAAAGGATTAGACACATCTTCTAAGAGAACATCATATTTATTACTCCAGTTGTTAGCAGACTTTTTCTTCGCTTTGACATTGAACCTTTTACTACTGTTAGGCTCTTGCTGTTTGACCTTATCCTTTTGCTCATCTTTTTCCTCCAAATTGTCCATGAAAAGGGTTGACAAATTGACCTCCTTCATGGCATCGTCACTTTGTAGGGATCTCCTCGTGAACTTGTAATGCCCTGGCCATTCTATGGGGGACTTCCACCCGGAGCCTGTGGGCTTTCAATGATTCTGTGTCTCAGGAAGGAGAGAGAGAGAGAGAGAGAGAGAGAGAGAGAGAGAGAGAGAGAGAGAGAGAGAGAGTCCATGTTAAAGAAAGAGAGGGAGCCTCCACAAAACACTCACATGGGAGGAATGTATTCATGCCGAAGCCATGACCATGCCTTCGAAACCAAGATACAATATGTGCATACAGACAATCTTTGGGATCATGTATTGCTAATTGTCGAGAATACTTAGGGCCAACTAGGTCTTGAAGAAGTCGGGTTGATGGAACAATGTGAGAATCCTCCCACATGTAGATGTAATGGGATTCTGCCCTCTCAATGTGACCCATTATATGCTTGAGGGAGTTACTCGCGTAATACTCTTCCCATCGCTCTTTTTCCAACCACCTTTTCCCAACCACCTTTTCTACTAAAAGTGTGTTAAGTGTAAAAGTGTGTTAAGTGATGCATAGCTTCTCTGGCCATACATCCATGTTCCGAAGGTTCCCTCTTAGGCTAATGTAACAATTCTTTCTCCTTAATTCCATTTTGTCTTCAAAATGGCATTGGAACGAGTATGGGAAAAAAAATAATGGTTGCTCTCCTAGTTGTAACATGATGTATGAGGAACGTTTGACCTGACGTCAGATACCACATTAGTAACCTCCACATCAATAACAGGGCTGTTGTATGATTTTTTTTTCTTTTCTTGAAATTCGGAACTATATATTAGTCTTTGCATGCAATTTTTTTTTCATGTGTAGAGGAACAATTTTTTTTTTTTTTGTTTGTAACTTGTTGCCTTCCTATCACTGGTGCACATGGCCACCCACAAGGGACTACCTTGAGCCTCTTCATCTTGCATCTATAGGTCTTGCCCACAGAAATGACTCTATTGTATGTTGGAACTTATTATTAAAGGCTCATGGCCACCCACAAGGGACTACCTTGAGCCTCTTCATCTTGCATCTATAGGTCTTGCCCACAGAAATGACTCTATTGTATGTTGGAACTTATTATTAAAGGCTCAGAGAGCTCAGAGCTCACTCCCTAGCTCGTTCATCCTATGAAGTCCACTATGGAACCCTTTCTATAACTTACTCGGAAGTTACCTACACTCCAAACTTCATAGCATACCTGCATTGTAATTTGTATCTCCTATATAGAAAGCACTCAATATATAGATCCTAACATATTGACCATGCATGAAACCTCTATTTTCCAAGTAGATTGTGAGTGTGACATTACAAAAAAAGTTAGCCTGCAAGAGCCTTGCCCAATCACCTTATCCGATATCCAACATAGTCATTGCTAAGTGCCACATTTTCAATCCAAAGAGTAACCAACCCTACAAGAAGTGCTAAAACTCCACTATACATGTGGATAAAAAAGCCAAACGACCTAGGAAGTTGATGGTTGTTCAACAAGTGCAGCTTTTTCAGGACAAAAAAGGCATCGATAGGCTACATATAAGCCTAAGAAATCCTTGTCAGGCCAAGTTTCACATGTAACAATCATGTCTGGAATTCCCACTTCTCTGCAACAACGAAAGCCACTCCTAGAAGTTTAACTGCAATCTCAAATCATTGTACATGCACATGAATGTGAAAGCATGATCCATCCATCATCCCCCAAATTCCTAAATATATTCAATTTTCTCATCTTTTGACTCTGTATGATCTTGATCTTGTCCCTAAAGTGAGGATTTACATACACACACACACACACACACACATATATATATATATATATATATATATATATATATATATATATATATATATATATATATATATATATATATGTGTGTGTGTGTGTGTATGTATGTGTGTATATACAATATGATATTGATGTTTAGAGTATCTAACTGTTCTTAATTTTATGTAAAAATTTGGGCCGCATCAAATAACTTGAGCAACGTTTTACCATACCATCATACATCAACTAAACACTAGAAGTCAAAAACACATCAAAAACTACTATGGTTACTCCCGTTAGCCTCTATCTAAAAAGTACATAGTCATTTATATGTATTGTTTCCTTGTATCCTTTCCCTTAACCCTTAAGAAGACTCTTGGGAAGGCAAAACAAAGGTAGGGAAGTGCCTCAAAATTCTAGTTACGCTCTTTCATGTATGATGTATCACTATCTTGAAAACCGTTTTTCCACTTCACCAGCTATTCTTATATAAATGAATGGTATTCCTTATATGAATGATTTTCTAGTTCGTTTTTTGCGAATACGAAGAATTCTTCCTAGTTTATGTGGAACAAAAGTGAACTAAAATAGGATCAATGATATCATCTCTTGAGATGTGCTTATCAATTCTCCCAATTTTCTATTTAGTCTTCTCATATGAAAGACTTTTTAACCTTCTCATATGAAAGATTGGATGAATTTGACTACCCTTTGGAAGTTCGAAGTGGTAGGGCATCTTTCCTATGCACGTAAGTATTGTTCTTGACCACAATACCTAGGTGATAACTTTGGGCATGGTGTCATTCTCATGGTTTTAGATATAGTAGGTAGTTTATGATACTTATTGATCCACCTCAAAAATTATATTCCATCTCTAAGGACACTACAACATATGAAGGTCATACCAATGCTAGCCATACTGAGAGTTGTCCGCAGTGCTAGTATGACTGTTGGAAGATTCTTGGAAAGATATTAAAAATAGGATGTCAGAATACACACTAGTATAACCATGAGTATAATCATTAGTATATCATCCGAGGCATGGTATTGCACAAACAAATACCGACACTTATTCCTATGATTATACAGATGATTATTCAGGCATGTATTCTGACTTCGCATTTAATAAACACTCGAAAGTTGACTCCTTTGTTTTTTGCCCGATCATGAAAGCTGACTTCATCTCACCTATTTTTTAGCCGAATACGCATATACCTCCCCTCCATCTCACCTGCACTCTGTCCTCCTCCGTTGCTTCTTGGTAAGGGATGCACTCCTTAATCCTCTCTCTCTCTCTCTCTATTCCTTATTGTTTCAGAGTTTCCTAAATTCGATTTCATTTTGTTTTGTAGGAGCTTTTTGACACTTGTTTTTTTTTTGATGGGATGTGATGTCAATTACACACACATATATATAGTCACATACATATATATATATATATATACATATGCATACACACATATACACATATACACACATACATAGACATACATATACACACATATATACATATACACACATAGACTCATACACATACACACATGTACATACACACACATATACACATACACACACATAGACACACACACACATGCACATATACACACATACATATAGTCACATGCATACACACATATGCATACATAAGTATATGTGTACATACATACATACATACATACATATAACATATACATACACACACGTACACATATACACACACATAAAGTCATATACACACATATATATGCACATACATATACACACATATACATACACACACATTCACATATATACATATATACACATATATACACATATACATACACACACATACATTTATATGCATACATACACACATATGCATGCACATGCATATGTATATACACATACACATTTGTATACACATGCATATGCATATATAAATACACACATGTATACACACACATGCATACACACATATACATAGGCACACATACATATATATATACACATACACACTATACATCCATATGCATACATACAAATACACACTATACACATACATACACACTATACATACACATACATACTATACATACATATACATATATACAAATACACACACATACACATGGGATTAATGGTTTAGGGTTAAGGATTTAGGATCTTAGGGTTTAGGGTTTAGGATTTAGAGCATAGAGAAAGAGAAAAGAGAGAGGGAGAGAAAGAAAGAGAGAGAGAGAGAGGGAGATAAAAATCAACATGTATATACACACATATACACATACACACAGATGTACATACACACACATAGATATACACATATGCATATGCAAGTATATGCATACATACATACACAGATGCATATACATATATATACATATACACACATATACATATACAGACATAGGATTTAGGCTTTAGGATTTATGATTTAGGGTTTAGGATTTAGATTTCTGGATTTAGGGTTTAGGATTTAGAGGGAAGAGATAGAGAAAGAGAGAGAGAGAGAGACAGATGGAGAGAGAGAGAGTGATATATATATATATATATATATATATATATATATATATATATATATGTATATATATATATATATATATATATATATATATATATATATATATATATATATATATATATATATATATATATATATATATATAGAAATCAACATGTAATGAAATTTTGATTGGCATTTGAGAGAGAGAGAGATAGAGAGAAAGAGAGCATAGAGAGAGAAGAGAGAGAGAGATATAGAGAGAGAAAGATAGATAGATAGATAGAGACAAAGAGAGAGGAATATATCCCAACACCTTCGGATGGTATTAGATGGTATCCTTGAATCCGGAGGAGAGAATGGCATGTATCATATATTTCATAAATGTCATATTTGTATTATGCATGTTTGAGAATATGGATCCTTTTCTTTCGATGAATATAAAACCTATGCTTCTAGTCACATGGTTTGGCACATGACATTGTGTCCTCTACCTGTCATGGACAAAGAAAATGAACAGGGATGCAGAAGGACAAGCTACTTGCAGCACGACAGAGAATGAACACATGGAAGAAATGCTCAAGGAATCTCATGACATAGAAGAAGACCATGATGGTGGAGACGATGTTATGGGTTTCATGGATAAGATAAAATTTCCATGATCAGAAGTCGATAAAAATATGAGAACATATGAATATCTTTACCACTCTACAATGGGGTAAAGATATTTGTTCTACATGCATCACTCGTGATGCTTAATCTTCAATCCATCTATGGATGATCAGATGGTAGCGTCTCTAATTTGTTTAGGTACAATGGAATTGAAACTTTCATTGTTGCATCAAAATAGGTTTATTTACTAATATCATTGTAATTACTTATCCCTTGTAGGCTTTTGAAAGGCAAGTTTTTGCAAGATGGTAATGACATGCCTCCAACACGTGGGGATGCAAGAAACTTTTATAGTTCATGGATATGGACTGTACAAAAATTCATGTCTGTTCAAATGATTGCGTTTTTTTTTGCAATGCGTTCAAGCATCTCCACATATGTCCAAAGAATGGAGTGAAAAAGTGTAGAGAAGACATTGTGGATGAATTAGTCCTTGCAAAGGTTCTTTACCTCTTTCTTAGACATCCCAAGAATCATGAGCATGTTTAGATGCAAATCCATAGCCCAGTAATATCATGGAATGCAAAGAGCAGATCTATAGATGGTGTAATATGCGTGCTTGCTGATTTCAATGCTTGGAAACACATATATATTAAGTGGTCTTTGTTTTCTAGAGAGACTCATAATATATGTCTAGGCCTAGCTATGGATGGCATAAATCCATTTGGTTTATGCAGCTTCTCATGGAGCATATGACCTATATGTTTGGTCAACTATAATATCCCACCATGGTCGGCCACTTGTTGTTAGCCTCATTATTGCCAGGAGGCAAGTCACATAAAGACCAAGTATCATTCTTCATTATAGCATCATATTCAGATTGCATAGCAGCTATCCAATTTTCTAAATTTTATGCTTCATCAAAAGAAACAAGTTCATTCTCATCACAGAGACTAGATGCAGCCATAACATAGCAATCTGATGCAAAAGAGACACTATGAGAGCCTGATCGAGTACGATATGACAGAGGTGCATCTAATTTGCTGTCACGCAAAGTCTACACCAGCCATTTTGGCATAGTTTTTACCTCTTCAATATCAACTCTCTCATTAATAAGTGCATCATGTAAATCTATATCAGAAATGGGATGATCTCATCATCACATGAAACCTGTAAAGGTTGAGAAGTTGCCTCATTAGGACCAGCACTGGACTATCCACCTATGAAAAGAGTCAGCAAAGTATCATACATATCTTTGGAGCTAACAGATGTCTCCTTAGTACATGAAAGCAATGGATGAATAACATCTTCCACAAAAATAACATCACGGCTAACCAAAATGCGTTTAGTTTGTGGATAATACAGACGATAGCCTTTACTTTCATAATTGTACCCAACAAAAATACATTTTATTACTTTATCATCTAATTTTCTATGATGTTATTCAGGCACTAATGCATATGGAAAATAACCAAAAACACGCAGATGAGCAACAGATGGCTTGCGATCATGCCAAGCCTCATATGGAGTGATAGACTGCAATGCTTTAGTGGGAAACCTATTAAGTACATATGCTGCACACATGACAGCCTCAAGCCAAAAACTATGTGGTAGAGCCTGACTCTTGACCATACACCTCACCATCTCCATGAGT
Source organism: Ceratopteris richardii (assembly GCA_020310875.1). NCBI lineage: Eukaryota > Viridiplantae > Streptophyta > Polypodiopsida > Polypodiales > Pteridaceae > Ceratopteris > Ceratopteris richardii. The sequence goes on along the minus strand of CM035423.1, from coordinate 151,410,293 downwards.
GATCTGTTCTTCCGTTCAGCAAATCCATTCTATTGAGGTATATACGACACTATACACTGGTGTTTTATCCCATGTTCAGCTAGAAATGCATTAAAAACAAAAGACATATACTTCCCACCTCAATCAGAACAGAGGGTGCACATTTTACATGCTGAAAGATTTTCAGGCAAAGCCAAAAACTGTTTGAAGCACATAAACACTTTGGACTTTGCTTTCCATGGATATACCCATGCATCCCTAGAAAAATCATCAATGAAAGTCACAAAGTAGAGATAGTTTCCAAAAGAGGATGTCTGCATAGGACCAATACATCACTGTGAACAGGCTGCAATTTCCGTGTAGCTCGATCAGAAGCATCTTTTTGGGAACAAGGAACAATGCATTTTGCCAAAAATACAGTCTTCATATACATGTTTTTTAGGTGCCTCAAGTTTGGGTAAAGAGGACACCATTTCAGATTTCTGCAGGCATAGCAAACTAACAAAATTCAAATGACCAAAGCATGCATGCCAAAGCTTTGCATGTGACATAGCCTGAGAATCATGTACTGCACATGCTGAATCATTCATAGATCTTTCATAGTCTATGAGCTTATACAACCCACGACATAAAATGCTAGAAGCAATAATAACATCACCATTTGATAGATCATGAATTGTACATATATCATCAACAAATTTTATAACCAAGCCAAACTTGGCTAATGCAAAAACGGACAATAGATTTTTCTTGATCCCTGGCATAAATAAAGCATCTGACAAAGTGAAAGAACGACCATCAATAGTAGTCAAAATGATCTTACTAACTCCCATGTTAGGATAAGAGGAGTTGTTGGCATTGTGATAATATTCTGTATAGGGGCAGGCTTGAGTGAAGTGAAGAAACCACGCTGCGAGGTAATATGTTTAGTTGCCCCACTAGTAAAATACTAAACATCTAAGTCTACTACAGACATGCACTGCTCATGAGAAGATGGGTCAAAACTACAAACAGTAGTAAACACCCATTCTTTTTCCTGCACAAGATTAGTAGACTTTGTTTTCGGAGTAGAGGCCTCTGCAATAACCATTCTAGCCTCTTTCTTCTTTGCCTCTTTCACGGCTAGTTTTGGATAGCTCTTAATGACATGATCATTTTCTTTACAGTATTTACAAAACAATTTCTGCTTTTTTGATTTCTTCTCATCTTTGTCTTCCTTCTTCGATTATGCAAAATTAGTAGATTTTTGCTTACTAGTTGAAGAGCTCCATTTTCCTTTGCCCTTCTAACTAGCCAGGAAAGATTGATCTCCAACACGCATAATATACCTATTCTGCCTAGAATGATCTTCCTGCAACAGAACAAAAACTAATTCTTCAAATATCAAGGCATTTGGATTGCCTTTCATCATCAAACAAAGAGTTGAAGCAAAACTCTGATATGAATCAGGAAGACCATTTAGAACAGTCTCCATAAGTGAGCTATCAGGAAGGACTTCATCAGCAGAAATTAGTTGTTCCTTCAAATCCTTGATCTTTGTTAGAAAACTATCCATAGAATTACCTTCATTCATGTGCTCACTCTCCAACTGTTTTCGGAGGTAAGCAACACGAGCCTCATTCCTAGCTTGGTACAATGTGTTAAGTGTATCCCAAGAATCCTTAGTTGTTTTGCAAGAGCAAATGTGAGGAATAATGGCACATTTGATAGACAAAGCTATCAATGCATGTGTCTCGGCATCTCTGCCATCCCAACAAATTTTCTCTATATTAGGTGCAACAAAAATCACAACACGAAGATGAACTTGCAAAATATCACCATCTTCGACACCTTTTGCATCAGCTTCAGTACCTGTAGTTGTAACAGTTGCAGGTGTGATAGGAGGTTTTTCAACACCCTGCATAATGTTCCATAGTCCTTTTGCAACCAATACATGTCACATCATATAAGCCCATAATGGATAGTTGGTATCATCCAACTTATCCTCAATGGCCAACATATGGAATACATCACCGCTTTCAGCTATGGTCGGTGATTAAAGTACCTTGATGTAGAAAATTGATTGTATCTTAAAATTTGAACAGAACTACCTAGATAAATGGATCCAATTGGGGCACTCCATGCCAATACACGCCTATTTCAGGTCTTTTAATGTAATTTCCATCTATCCAAGATTTTGATTGTATCATTTCTCCATTTTTCTAAAAGAGAAGGAGTCCTTGAGCCTAAGGAGTTCATATACTTTAAGTCACTATTTTAAATGAGAAAGTGGAGTTTCATCTCCTTTTGGGAAACAAAGGATAATTGAGTTCATTGGTCCATCAACTCACGTCATTAGGGTAGATTAGACCTAGGATATTAAGGTTTAATCAAACAAAAAACCTTTTATTCAAGAGAGTATTTTGGAATAGTTAACCAATTGGCCTATTGGAAAAAATTCAAAGAATCCACAACTATCTCTCTTGAACAAGGTGTAGAGACATCTATGAATGATTATTTATGCATTTTAGATCACCTAGAGGTAGAGAATCCGTTGACTCACTAGGCACACAAAGTGATACTAAGGAATATTCCTTATAAGCATATTTATTTGAGTCCTTAGCAAGGGTAGAAAGGTCTAGAAACAAGATCCATAACCTAGTGAGAACGAAATTTATGAAAGGGATTGCACTAAGTGCACTTGGATTAAGTACATGCAAATATGATTTCATCTCTTATCTAGTAAAAATTGAGCTAGCAACCTAGAGGGGTGGCTTCTACAGCTGAAACCCAACCTCCACCGACAAAAATATATTGCATATGTAGCCAATATTAAATAAGTGATCTTTTCTAGATCCTCAAGGATTTTTTTGAGCATGAAGGAAATTTCCCCAAGACTTGGATCTCACAGTATCCTTCTTGGTTAGAAAAAGAAAGATAGATACCATCACTGCTTAGAGTAGAAACTTGGAAAGGATTGACACTAAGTTGGTTTTCTTTTAGCATACTTAGTGAAAGCGATAATCTCCTTGTGAGAAAAGAGTTGAAGAACTATTTAAAAATCTAGGCTAACGTGGATTATGAGAACAGATTGCTCTAAAGAGGGGAATGGTGAGTTATTTTGTAAGCCTATGTGTTAACAAGGAAAAGAGGTTGGTAGGCTTGGTCATTTGGGGAAAGACTCCTCAAAACCCATGAGACCATTGAAAATTCTTACCCAAAGGATTCCTTGCAAGGTAACGTAACCTAGATACCCTAAGTAGACCAAAGAGTAATTAAAAAAGTTTTAAGTAAACCTAGACACCTCAATCCTTTTAACAATGGGAGCCTTGCGTTTGTGACTATAAGAGCACTCGGATCTCTTTCGCAAACTATTCCTTTGAGACACAAGAACACTTAGGCCTCCGTGTTCTTTTGTAATTTGGTAAATTGAGAAATAGAGAGAGAAAGAGAGAGTAAAATAATGGCTTCTTTATGTCAAACATATTTTAAAATTATTTATGCATTTTCAATTGAAGCATAAACATTCTTGTAGAATTAAGTGAGCAAATGAAGTGTTTATACCAAGAACCTTTTTCAATGGATCCGCCTTCTTGAAGTAAATTTTAGGATATTGGTATGGTAAGAAACTTCGTTGGAATTCAATTCATTTTCAGAAAGAAAAGAATGTTGGAATTACTCTGCATGGAGCATTACTTTTTTAGATATGTCTACTTGTGAGCATTCATGGGCATGTGTTGCCATTGTAGCATCACAACTCATATTTGTCAATCTGAGAAGCATCTCATGAGACCCAAATGTCACGTAGAAGCATTCAATAGACACAATGGTGCTTTGTTAGCACAAGATTAACGACTAAACTACACGTGAAATAAGAAGAAAGCATCATTGATGATACACACACTTAATTATATGCATAATCACGTCATTAATCTACAAACTAACGTATCACAAATATAAGGCAAGAAAGGAACAAATACACAAGCACATCATAACGACATCATGAGCTCTCCAAGCATTCTACAAACTAGAATAATCTCATTACTTCTTAGAATGCTCCCCAAAATGAGAGGTAGTGACCTTTTTATATACAAAATGCATGCTATGTGGGATTTCTAAACTGAAAAGAGAATGAATCCCACTTATTCTCTAGTGTGGCACTCACACACACCTACACAAGAGTGCTTATTAAATTGAATAAAAAGGTAGAAAAAAATACAAATGATAATGAACAAGAGTGGATCCAAGAAATATATGTTGTGTCGTCAACACTCCCCCCTCCTTGACTTTGTCGTCCTCGACAAAGCTTTTGCAAGTATGGAGCTTTTTGTGGAAGAGTGTGTAGAAGTTCCTTTTGATTGCATGATCCTTGTGTCGTTGGAGTGCTTTGCTTTGTTGCTTTCTTCATCTTGCTTTTTGCATGTTTGTTTGGAGTCGAGTGCCTTTTAACTTGGGTCTTTTGCCTCATATAGATGGAAAGAATATGCTAGAATGCTTTGTATTTCTTTCTTTTCTTTTCTTTTTTTTTTATAAATATAATGGATAGATGATGTATGAGAATGAAATGATAAAATGTAGATGATAGATACAAATATATGAAATTAATTCACCTCTTCTTAGTTCATGTGCATGAGTGGGGACTAAGAGTGCATGGGTGGAAAACAAAAAGGTGCCTATGCATGGTCTTGTGATGAGACCCTATCTTATGCATACTCTAAAAAATGCATACAAAAAATAATGGTGCAAAAATGGATGGATCTTGAGCAAAGTGGTCAGGGGTGAGGTGACAATGGGGCTTTCTCCAAATGTCCAACTCTAAGAACCTTTTCTTTTCCATCAACCATTTGAAATGGATGATACCTTTGTACACCAACCTGAAAAAAAAAATAAAAAGAAATTTTTTGCAATGTATGTACATGTGCCCTCTTTGTGCCTTGGTTAAACTTAGTGTGCCTAATGATTGACCTTTGGATGAGGCCCTATTTGCGTGCATACTTGGTGTGCATCTTGAACATATGCTATGCATTGGGCAAGGTTGGTTTTGACAACCAGGGATGCCACACGAAGAGGTTTTAGGCTGCCAATATGTCTTTGCTTTGCTAGTCATTGCCTTGAAGTTTCTCCTTGGATCTTTTTTGAGTTTTTTCTTGATTGATTTGGATCCTTTTGTTGGAAGTGTTCTTTCTTGAAGATGAGGCATGATGGTTCTAGACCATGGATTGTGGATTTTTTTGTGAGAGGATTGATTATGTACAAGGGATTTCTTTGGTATCCATATCATAGTGCGATTTGGTTGGCCTCCAAGTAATTGTTTGGCTAGCCAAATTTGCTTGACATTACAAGGGAAATGGAATTTCGTCTTCTTGATATAATGGTCTTTTGGGACTTCTATGTGAGTCTTTAAGGAGATCTCATCTTTACATGGGGAATTCAACAAGGATTGATCTTCTATACATATATCATGCTCATGCAATGGATCATTGGGTTGTGTGGTTTGAGATTGATCTAGAGATTCAGCGACACAGGTATCATTATTACACATAGAATCTCTAGATGTACAAATGGATAATGGATTGTCATAATTGACCATAGATTCAACATCATTTTCCATAGCATTGATACAAAGTATTTTTTGATCTCCTTCTTGATGATCCAAGTATAGATCATCCGTGCTCATGGATTCATGAGGGGAATCCAAGTTTAGAGGAAGAGAGGGCCCTTCCACATCCTCGAAGCACTTGAAGTCCTCCATTTCTCCATTCGCCAAGGTTTCCTGTGACTTACTCAAAGAAGGATTAGATAAAAAGGCATGAGTGGAAAGAATATTTTGCGGATTAAAAGCACAATCTTTGAAAAGATGATTATGTCCACAATCCTTATAATGAGGATACTCATTAAGATTTTCAATAGACACAGATGTAGTGGTGGATGTAATAGATGGACAAGACACTTCAAATTCTTGATGATTTTGTTTAACAAACCTTTGAGTGCCAATGACCAAGCCTTCATCTATACCTTCCATGACAAAGAATGTTTCCAAAATTGCATATCATCCACCATAAGAGGCAACACAACTTGACCCATGCAATCATAATTTTCACCATTCATTGGGATAGAAGAATGAGTTGTTGTTTGAATGTTCTCAAAAGTAATAGTTACTAGATCAATATGAATCAAATTCTGCTCACAATTAGGGTTGATATAAACACTCATCCTTCTATGGTCATAACCTATTCTCATATCCACAAAAGTATTGTTATAATCTCTTGTTGCAAATATGGATCCTAGCTCCTCATATATTTTACCAATTTCGCCCTTAATATGTGTGATTTGCTCATGCATTCATGTTTTTCCTTCTTTTCAACTTTCTCCCACTTCCTTCTCTCTTTTACTTTTTTCTTTCCCATGTCTTGTTGAAACAATTTTTGGTTTCTTTGGAGTGCGTTTAATATTTGTTTGGTATTTTTAAAGGTTTTTTAGAATGTGTTTGAGGTTTTGTGTGTGTTTTTTAAATGTTTTTTTATATATGTAAATATGTTTCTAATGGGGTTCTTCAAACAAGAATAAAAAAGAAGTTTCACAAAAAATATTTACATGTAATACATTCAAAGTTGGAGAAAGAGATTTTTTTTTTTGGTGTAGAGAGATAAATTGTTGCACACATCAATATTCATCCAATCATATTTTCACAAGGTTTACACAAGGTAATGCTACTTCATTAATTTTACCTATCCAATGGATCAATTATTCCTTATCCTTGGTGCATAGATCAAAGTCACTACCGCATGATCATCAAGTTATTATGTTGTGAGAGTCCTATTCATCAATTTTCAAATAAGGCACTTTTCCTCTTTAGAGAATTCCATCATGTCTTTTCTCTCAATTTATGTGTCACTTCTTTCTTATGCCCTATGTTCATAAGGTGGATTTCATTCTCTTCTTCCTCCCTCCCCCTTTCTTTTATGAAGTAAAATGTTACTGTTTAAACTTAAACTTAGGATTAAGTTATCTGTTTAAGTTAAATTCAATCTGGGTTCTTGGGATGGTTAGGGGTCTGTAAACAGAGGCCTTGTTTGTATTTTCCCAAATCTATAGATTAAGAGTATACTACTTCACCGAATTAACGTGCTAAATTGAATTATCTTCCCAGTACTGTTTGAATACGTTCTTCAACACACTTCCACACCAGACAGTTAACTGTATAACTTCTTCACTTATCACGTTAACCCCTCAAACATTAATACTTCATTAAGACTTAATCAATAGAATTAACAAAGACTCACATTTACACAGGATTCGGTAACTGCGCTTCGCTTCCAGCTCTCACCCAGAAGAACAATTTGGCGACTACTATGCCTTCTGCTTCACGTGACTCTTTTATTAATTTGTCAAGAGTTACAATTGTTGCGCTACGCCTTATGCGTGCGACTTTTCAAGGTGTGTATTACAAAAATTATGAGTTCCTTTCCAACGGCTTACACTCGCATGCACGGTGGACTCGAACCCAAAATTGGTAATTACACAGTCAAGGCTCATCTATGATGCCCTGAATATACATAGTGCGATCTAATTTGAAGGTACGTGTAATCTTCTACTTTAGGGAATCTAGCATATCCTTCAAAATCGCAGGTTCTATAAGTTGTGCATCAGTCCTAACAGAACTGGCAGCAATGGCTTGGCTTATAAGTAAATTCGTCTGCGTCTGCAAAAGTGATTCCTGTAAATAAAATTTGTTGGCCTCTCTGCATAGCTTTATGTTAGCTACCTCTGCATCAATGCGGGAGAGCATGTCCGCCTCAGCTCCCAATTGCTTTTCTCTTCTCTTGAGCTCCTGAGCTTGAAACTGCATGGTTTTGTAGAAGTCTTCTCTCTCCTTTTGCACACCTGCAAGTTCCTTCTTTAACTGTATGGTCTTGGTGATTTCAACAGTGAACTCTTGATCTCCCTGGAACAACCTCTCAGTGACATTATGCAATTCAGCTTCGGCTTTAAGCACATTGGCCACTAGCGACTGTGAAGCTTCTTCGAAAACACTGAATGCATCCCTCGTACTATGGAGCTCATTGCCTAATGCGGTCATAGCATCCGTCTTGTCTGCAACTTCTTGCTTCAAGCCTGTGATTTCTGTGTCCTGTTGAGCAATGATATTGTCTTTTTCGATGAGCTGTTCTTGTAGTTGCTGGATTTGAGTATGCAAAGAGTGAATTTCAGCCTTGGCTACAAGTACTTCTTCTTGGAGAGGGGCAATGTCCGCTTCTAGGGGATCAACCTTACTCTGCAGCTCCTGTTGAATTGTCTGAGTGGTCATCTTCATTTGGAGGGGCAACTGCCAGGAGAGTTGAATGAGTAGTTGGCCCATGGATGCCAATTCAGTGAACATTACTGCTAGAGGAAGAGAAGGAGGAGGCTGCGAGGGTGGGGCAACCAGCAGGTGAGGTGATGATGGGGGAGAATAATCAGGAGAGGATAGAAGATTGGTCAATGCCTCACGACGGGCAGGTGAAGGCAAAGAGGGAGGAACTTCAACAGCATCAGGAATGGTGGTTGGAGGAGGAAGAGGGATAAGAGAAGTTGGAACTAAAACTATTCCGGTCTCATTCTCAGGTACTGTCAAAACGATTTCGAGAACCGCTTCTTCATTACCGGTCGATTGATTGACTGTATCTACTTGGCCGTCTACATCTCGCGGAGAAGGAGATTGACATTCACTAAGAACGGTAGCTTCCGTTGTCTCCTTCACAGCCTCAACATCTGGTTGATGAGATTCCTCCCGCTGTGAGAGTTCAGCTATGTCTTCCATAATAACATCTTTTTCCGCTGCTTACTAGGAGACGACAGAGCAGATTCTACCTGTAATGAAGTAGCAGTGTCATGGAATACTTCAACGTCTGGAACCACGGTGGTGTCCTTTACTTGACTTTGTGAGAAATATAGCAGGTCTTCATCTGCGCTGACCAGTCTTGCACTACCTTACCTTGTTTTAGCCAAGGACATCCAAAGAGAAGATTGTAATCCAGGCTCGATTCGGGTAAATCCAACACAAAAAGGTCATTTTGAAAACAGAACCTTGTAGAGTGATTGGAATATCCTGCACCAAGCCCATGGGATGGACTCAAGATTGATCAACCATACGTACAAAGAATTGAATAGGTTCAATTTGCATCCACCCCAACCGTTTGCAAAGTGTTGTTGTTGCAATGTTGACACCAGATCCGCCATCAATTAAGACTTGTGTGATTTTATGGTTTTTGTACCATACCGTAATAAGTGGTATTGTATGGTCCACCATGGGGTCCAATTCCAGTTGGATTGTGGCTGTTGAGGGAGCACTCGAGGGTCCTGGACTGACCTGCTACTGGAACTGTTGACGCACTGCTCCTCATAAATGGATGGGATGTCTTGTGGGAATCGGTCGTGTGCATCATCCACAAGTTCAATAGGAGGTGGGACTTCACTCTCTTTAGCCCATTTGTCTTCTTGAATCTCGCATAGGAATTCTGGTGTGAACCGATTCATAGAAGATGATGTGTCTAGCTCCGTAGAGTTAGGCACATAGGCTTCAGGCACATAGGCTTCCTGGGCAGAAAGTCCTGCATCTTCACTTGCCTTGTCCTTATGTTGAGAGGCGGGTTCCTTTTCTGACTGTGCAATTAGCTTCTCTATTCTTTCTAACAGTCCATCAAAGTGCAACTGTGCCTTCGCTGAACTAGAGATGTTAAATAGGCAACTGGCTTCAAACATGGTCTGAGCCAATTCCACCATCTTAGCACAAATTTTAGTTCGTTCAAGTTCTAGTTCTGCTCTAGGGTAACACTTTTCATGATCAGTTACGTTTGGCCCTTCTTGGATTCTGGCCTGATATGCTTTAAGCATCATATTTAGGTCCTCGGGAGTGGGATCTGCTAGGACTGATCCTACTCTTGGGGATGGTGGGTTTAGGTGAGGCGGGTTGGAAGGTGGCAGTTCGGATGGAGTTGGGAATGGTGGAGGTGGGGTAGTGTGAGAGGGAGTTTGAGATGTGAGTTCAGTTATCGTAGCCTTTGTTTCTCTGAGGCTTTCCTCGAGTTCACTCATTTTCTTTGCCCATTGCCTTTTCATTCTTTCACGACTATCTCTCCAAGCTCTAGTCCTTTTCTTTGTCGTGCTCTCTGTTTCACTAACATCTGGGCTCTTTTCCTGGCCTACCCCTTGGTTTTGCTGCAATGCTTGAGCTCTAGTGACTACCTGTATGGGTGCAGTGGAAGTGACACTTCCTGTGGAATCTACCACTAACCCAATAACGTTAATAGGAGTGATTTTTGGCATATTATTAGGATTCTTAGGGCAGTCTCGTAAGAGATGCTCCTTTCCACACTCTTGGCAAAAGCCCTGAATCGTCACTGACTGGGGTTGTGTAGGTGGAGGCAAGGGACAATCACGAATGAGATGATCTCCCTGACATCTGTAGCATGGTCCTCTAGGGAATGGGGGTCTTACCTACCTAGGTTGAGGTCTAGGGTTGGGGTTTGCATACATGATGTTTGTGTAATCTGACTCCCAACTAGGTTCATTTGGCTCTTCACTATAGTAGGACTCACCATGTTCAGGAGATTGCATGTAGTAGGCCTGAGGATTATCAATATGTGTTGAATCAAAGCTATGGTCACTCGGGTCACTTTCTGAAAGTAATGGAGTCACTGGGACTATGGCTCTATTCACATTTTCTTCTGTAGCTGCATACTTTATTGGAATCACATTAGTAGGAACAGGTGGTTGTTGTGCTAGCACTGGCTGGGGTCTCAGTTGGGCCTGATATTGCGGTTGGTAGTTTTGCTGAGGCCTAGTATACTGCTGAGGTGGGTACTGGTTTTGGTATCTTCCTTGTTGAGGGTATGGTTGTGGGGTACGTCTGCCTAACGGTTTGCTTATTGTAGGGGCAATCTTGTGCGGTGTGATTGGTGTACCTCCGTTCTATGGTGCAGTACTGGCTACTAGGATTTACTTGGGGTTGAGCCATAATGGGACATACATTCGCCATGTGGTCGCCACCACAAGTATAACATCTTTTCACAGGGGCAAACCTTGGGATCTGTTTACTAGTGACACTTAATTTCTGAGCTACTTTCTCTGCCAGTTCCTCAATTGATGTGGATTGCGTGGAAGAGAGGCTAGAGGCACTATCTGAATCTTTGTATATTTTGGATAGCTCTAACTCCTCCCCTAGGTTATCCTCAATGTCAATACACATGCGTACACACTCTTCTATGGTCCTAGGGTCCTTCAGATACACATATGACCTCAATTTGGTACTTAGCAATCCATCCAAGAATAAAGCCACTTGCTTAGCTGGCATGGGTAGCTCAAGGACAGGGCATCTCTCCAAGTATTGCCTAAATCTTCTTCCAGCAAGTCTCACGGTCTCTTGAGGGGTTTGCTTGAAGCTGTGAATCAGCGAGGAAGTGTTATGTCTTATGCCACTTTTAGAGAATTCGATAATGAATGCCTCTAGAAGTTGGTCTATGCTCCTGAACTGCCTCTCGTTTAGTGGTTGAAACCATGTCAGGGCAGTGTTCCTAAGGGTTAGACCAAAGGCATTGTATTGCGTGAACAGATCTTCCACTTGTTCAGCTCTCAAGACTTGCCTAAACTCAGCCACATGATCGTATGGATCTACAGTGCCATCGAAGTAGTTCTTCATGGACTTAACTAGCTGAGTCGGTCTTAGAGTCCTTGTGTGCTCTCTAGGTCATGGTAGAGGGAACTCATCCACATTTCTTTGATTCCTGGGAGCTCTAAGTACCTCAGGTTCTACTCTTTTTGTTTCCGTCCTCGTTCTTTCTCTGCCCCCTAGGTTGGCAAAGCTTACTTCTGGCCTATCTCTACTTCTGTCTCTTTGAGTTCCATGAGCTTGGGATGTTCCAGCTCCAGGGTGACCATAGGACACATTCGATCTTGGTTGGGGGAAAACGAATTCACCCTTCCAAGTGTAAGCATGTCTATCATGTTCTGTAACCACAAAGATCCTCTCTGAAGCGTGATCTAAGTAGGTCACTCTGCTTGGGCTATCTGGATCCTTAAACTCATAGATTATGATTGTTCCTATATCATTTGGCCGATCAGATTTATACCTCCAAAAGGCTTCGTCAGTCTCTCGATTGAGGAGCAAATCTATGCTCTTATTATCCTGGGGAATCCACTCTGGTGTGATAATCCTAGTGAGAACCAATTTGCCTCGAGGGGTTCTAGGTTCTGTACCCATGTTTCCTTGCTCTAGGTCACCTAAGTCCGCTTCTGGGATCACATTTCCAAATTCGTCCGTCCTATCTGGGTGACTGGTGACTACGTATATGGTTCCTTCTTTGTCCAAGTATGCTCCGTTTTCAAACTTGACAGCTGGGTGCTCTAGTCCTATGGATTGGTCAGGGTTTTTAATCTGGACCACAGATCTTCCTAGGCCGTCCTCATAGATGCTAGCACCTAATTGGTTGGTCCTAAGGTATTCCAGCTGCATCTTGTATGGGCCTTCTACCCTGTGCAAGTATGGCACTCCTGAACTTCCCGTAGGTCGGTCCATGCCTTGAGACATCTCTGATTCACTGGTCTTAGAGCTAGGGTAGTATGAGTGGTGGCTCAATTGCTGGGCCCAAGACCTAGCAGTGTGGTTGACGCTAGCCTCTGAAGACCTAAGACTTTGTCTATCTCTCCCTAGATGTCGCCCTGATCTAAGGTTCATAAGCCTAATTGAATAGCCCAAATTTGCCCAAGTACAACCTCGTTGCTGAGTTCTTTTGTATCAGTCACTTGATTCTTTTTAGTGGTTACCGTGTTTATGCTCTTGTTAGAAATCACGTTGTCAAGAATATTTGAGTTAATTTTCGCACTGTAAGTTGATCGTTCCACATTAGATTCTTTCCTTTAAGGTTATCGCATCATGAAGAAATTATGTTTAATCTTGAACTTGAGTGCATAGGTAGTCTTCAACTTGATTGATGCCTATCGTTGCCTTGACTTACTCCTAGCACTAGTCGTTCTTAGCCTAAGCTAGGAATTGATAGAGGGTGTTGAGGATTTTCCAACCTTGAGTTTCCTTCTTTGTGTTGTTGCCCTGGTCTGCCCAGGACGTGTGTTCCCAAGCTTGCACTTACTCTTGCTTAGAATGCCCTCAAGTGCTCTTGCTGGACCTGTAAAAGTCCCACGGTTAGCTCAAGACTTAGATTCAAATGACACCATAGACAACTTTCATGCATGTACTCACAGACCAAATTATCCTTTGCCTTTATGGAAAACAATCCCCAGGATCCCTCAGTTTTCCTACCTAGGGGTATGGTCAACTTCAAAATACCCTATCTAATAATCCTAATATTAATTTTCACATAACCAATGGAAGTCTTGGTTTTACTCCCCACGAGCTTTCCAACAAAACAAGAATCACAGCAAACGGATTTCGTATGAGAAAGTTATGTCAGTTCAGGCTTCAGGGATTAAAATAGGGTTCAAATAGGCCAACAGGGCAACAGGTTTTCCTCGGGTTATTTGCCTATAGCCTCCTTTTGTGCTCTAGAGTCCATGATCCATGTCCAAAATTAGCCAAAATCTTCAAATTAAAAAACCCTAAAAAATTGGCCGAAATTGGCTGTCAATCGCGATCGATTGGGCTGTCAATCGCGATGGATGGCTGTCCGTCGCGATTGATAGGTGTCTGTCGCGATGGATGGCTGTCGGTCACGATGGATGGCTGTCCGTCGCAATTGACAGGTGTCGGTTGTGATGGATGGCTGTCGGTCACGATGGATGGCTGTCCGTCGCGATTGACAGGTGTCTGTCGCGATGGATGGCTATCCGTCGCGATTGATGGCTGTCCGTCGCGATGGATGGCTGTCCGTCGCGATTGATGGCTGTCCGTCGCGATGGATGGCCGTCCGTCGCGATGGATGGCTGTCCGTCGCGATTGATGGCTGTCCGTCGCGATGGACAGGTGTCAGTCGCGATTGATGCTATCAATCGCGATGGACTGAAAATTTGCAATTTTTTCAAAAAGTTTTGTGGATCTGTGCTGTGCCAAGCCTCTAGTCTACTGGGGTGCACTCAGTTTTACCAAAAGATGAAAATTTCTGTCAATCGTGATCGACAGAAGCCGGCGACTGCGAGAAAGTTTTGCACATTTTCGTACCTGCGCAACGTGCTGGAGGGGATGATGCTGCTAGAACCTACAAAAAACTCAACAAACATGCAAAAACAGTGCACACAAGATCGCTCTCTCGCTCTCTCTCACAAGTGAAATGAGGGAAATGAAAGGGGGAAGGAGATATAGTCAAAAAACTGAATTTTTTTGCGATGATGGAGATGGAGGTGGAAGATGATGGGGATGATGATGGTGATGATGATGATGATGAAGTAAGGATGAGAATAGTAAGGAAAAGTAAAGAAATTACCTACAACGCCAAGGTCACAACTCTACGTCTTACCATCACACGCTCGTCCTCAAAGCTTGATCCCCGGCAACGGCGCCAAAATTTGGTGTAGCTCAGTGATGAGTAGCACCTCCTTTAATGTCAATCCAGGAAGACGTGAGGATGGTATGATGACCTCGAGCAAGTGAAGGCACAAGTGCGTGAGTGAGAAGCACACTAATATGCACACACCTACACACACACGCGCACACACAGCAAGACAAAGAGTGAGAAGCAATGGAGTTCTTAGATTACTTTTCAAAAGCTCTTACAAGTTCATATCAATTACAAGCTCACCTCAAAAATGAGCTCTCTAGCTCTATTTATAGTTTTTGACTAGGTTTTGGCCCTGTCCAGACCTAATGTCCGGCCTAGTTAAAAATTAGGTTCCAGGGCCAATTTGAGGGCTTAAACGGAGTCTAAAAAATACGAAAACTGATATGTAGGCACTTCTAAGGCTCCTCAAGCTCAAGGACTCCTTGGCTTGCACAAAATGGAGCTACAAAAATATGAAATGGTATTTACAATGATTGTTAGTGATAAGAATCACTATTGTAAAGATGTTGATTTGGAAAAATTTGAAGGGCCTATCTGCCAGATTTGTGTCGACTGCTTTTTCTACTTAATCCTTCACCTCGCTCTGACTCTCTCCGCTGGCTTCCTTGTCTAGTCAGTCCTTGGGTGCCCATACTACTCTCAACAGGCTAGAATATTTTATTGCTAGCAAGAAAAAGAAGAGTTTGCAGAAGGACCCTATTGTCCTAGAGACATAGGAAGGTAATGTACCATCATTGTCTCAAGTGCCAAATACCAAGGGCAAAGATAATCAATCTTCCATACATAAGTACTCCTAAGGGTTTCTAAGAGAAATCCGAGAGGAAAAGTGGAGACAAGAGCAAGAAACCCATCCCCCTATTCAAGAAATAGATGACTTGCAGAACAATTTCCCCAAGACATACCCTCCATATATGAAAATGTAGAGGAAAAGAAGCTTAGTGAACAAACGGATTTTGAATCTAATCCTTATAAGAATTACCCCAGTTCATAGGACCTTGGGAAGCGAAGTCTATTAGTATGAGAGAACCCACCATAATAGTGACAAATGAAGAACCAGTAATCCCTAGAAATGCTGATATGATAAAAAAACACCAAAGCATGTCAAATGGGTAAAGCACATAGGTTACCATTTCAAAAGAAAGGATTCAAACATGATGGAGTACTTGAGCATGTCAAATGGGTAAAGCACATAGGTTACCATTTCAAAAGAAAGGATTCAAACATGATGGAGCATGTCAAATGGGTAAAGCACATAGGTTACCATTTCAAAAGAAAGGATTCAAACATGATGAAGTACTTGAGCTCATTCATACAGATGTATGGGGACCAACAAAAGAAGGATCTATTAGTGGCTCAAGGTACTATGTTCTTTTCATTGATGATGCTAAAAGATGGATAACATTATATGTTTTGAAGGAAAGATCAGAAGTGTTTGGAGCTTTCAAGCATTTTCATGCATATGCAGAGAGAGTCACAGGTCAAAAGATTAAGAGACTGAGGTCTGATGGAGGGGGAGAATATTTCTCCCAAGAGTTCAATGATTATCTTTGGAATGCAGGTATTAAGAGAGAAATAACTTGCAGGTATACACCACAACAAAATGGTGTAGCAGAAAGAAGGAACAGGACTTTGGTTGAGTTTGCTAGAGCAGAGAAGAATTGTCCAAATTATCTTTGGGCTGAGGCTGTAAATACAGCTACATATCTTGTGAATAGATTACCATGTGCAGCTCTGAATGGAATGACTCCATATGAAGCTTGGTGGGGTAAGAAACCAACACTAGATCATTGTAGAGTGTTTGGATCAATTGCATATGCTTATGTGCCATCACAACTTAGGCATAAACTTGAACCAAAGGCAGAAAAATATGTGTTCATTGGTTATGATGAAAAGCAGATGGGTTACAGGTTGTGGAATCCTTTAACCAAACAATTTCTTGTTTCTAGAGATGTTACATTTGATGAACAGAAAAGTTGGTATGCAGATCAAAGTCATACAGCTGAAGAATTTGAAGAAGAGGTAAGAAGATGTGAGAAAGGAAAATCAATTGTGCAGGTAAATAGAGATGAAGACTATATGCAAGCAAGTACATCCACAAGTGGATTAACAAGAAGAAATGAAGAAGCTCCTATATTTGATGAAGAAGTGTATCCAGACACATATGAAGAATGTGAACCAAGAAGGTCAAGCAGGACTAGAAGACAACCAGAAAGGTATTCTTATGATACTTCTTACATAACTCAGAAGAACTATGCATATATGGTCAAAGATGACGAAGAACCTCAGAACTATGATGAAGCTAAAGGTAAGAAGCAATGGGAAGAAGCAATGAAGGAAGAGTTCAATGCACTGGAGGAGAACAAGACATGGGAACTTGTTCCTAAACCAAATGGTAAGAAGGTATTTGGAAATAAATGGGTTTATAAAGTGAAGAAGCTTGCAGATGGAAGTATAGCCAGATACAAAGCTAGATTGGTGGTGAAAGGCTATGCCCAGACCTATGGCATAGATTATGATGAGACATTCAGTCCCGTAGCTAAGATGTCAACTATAAGGACAATCATTGCTATTGCAGCTTCAAAAGGATGGACCCTAAGTCAATTGGATATAAAAAATGCATTCTTGAATGGATACATATCAGATGAGGTATACATGGAACAACCTCAAGGGTTTATAAATTCCAGGTATCCAAATTTTGTTTGCAGGTTGAGAAGAGCATTGTATGGATTGAAGCAAGCTCCAAGAGCTTGGAACTATAGACTGGTGAAGTATCTCAATGATCTTGGATATCAAAGTTCAAAAGCAGATTCAAGTCTACTTATCAAAAGAACAGAGGAAGGTACAATCTACATTTGTATTTATGTAGATGACATTATAATCACAGGTACTTCAGATGAAGGAATCAAGGAGGTAAAGAGATTACTTGAGAAAGAGTTTAAGATGAGTGACCTAGGAAAGTTATCATACTTTCTTGGAATGGAAGTTACTTATACAAATCATGGCATATATGTGTCACAAGAAAGGTATCTTCTGAACTTGTTGAAGAAGTTTGATATGGAAAATTGCAGAGAAGCTTCAACTCCACTTGAAGTTAATCACAAGCTCAGTAAATATGATGGTGCAGACTACAAAGATATGAGGAAGTATCAATCTCTTGTGGGTAGTTTGATTTATGCTACACTAATAAGACCTGATCTTAGTTATGCAGTGGGAGTTTTGTCACAATTCATGCATTGTCCAAAGGACCCACATTGGATTGCAGGTCAAAGAGTTCTCAGATATATCAAAGGAACTATAAAGGAAGGATTATATTATCCTTTTACATCAGATTTGAAGTTGAGAGCCTACAGTGACTCAGACTGGGCAGGTAATCAAGATGACAGAAGATCAACTCATGGTTACATGATATATATTGGTGATAAGCTTGTAAGTTGGTGTTCAAAGAAACAACATACAGTAGCATTATCATCAATTGAAGCAGAGTACAAAGGACTTGTGGAAGCAGCTAAGGAAGTCATATGGATGCAGACATTGTTCAAGAGCTTAGGCATTGATCAAGGTACACCTACAATACATGGAGATAATATGAGTTCACTTTATCTTGCAGCAAATCCAGTATTTCATGCAAGGACAAAGCACATAGAGATACAGTATCATTTTCTCAGAGAAAAGGTAATGGAGAAGGAGATTGAAGTGGAGTACATTTCTACTAAAGATCAGTTAGCAGACATAATGACAAAGAGCTTGGATGGTGTGAAGACCAGCAGATTCAAAAGCATGGCAGGAGTAAAAGAAAAGAAGAAGATATGAAGGAACAGAGAATGTCAATTAGTGATTGAGGGGGAGCTGTTGGAGAAACAATCACTAATTGGACATATATTTGAAGGTCAAATCTTAGGAAGAAAACCCTATGCCTATGTGAAGGGACAAATTCACAAATGTATCATATTTGTAAAGTTAGTTCACTTTAGTTCTAGAAGTTTTTTAAAATCACGAGAATACGAAAATCTATATAAGTTAGTTTGTATCAACTGATGCGGCGAGAGAGAGAGAGAGAGCAAGAGAGAAGAAGTAGAAGGAGTTCATTTTATACGACTGAGTATAGTCGGGCTTCTCTGAGTGAGAAAGCATCTGTAAAACTTCTGAGTTTTCATAGCTATTAGAAAGAACTGAGTAAAGTTCTATGTATGAGTCTCTCTCCATCATCTCCATGTTTGCCTACTGTGTGATGAATTCAAAAGTTCAAGTTTTCTGAGCAATTCGATGCCTGGCATCGAATCTTGGCTGATAAGTCATTTTTTCATTCTCTGTGTGTTAACTATTGCTGAATCTTCTAAAAATATGAAGTTTGTGGAGCAACTCGATGCCTGGCATCGAGTTCCAACATAAAATGGATGCCCGGCATCGACTTCTATCATATAAGTCATCTTCTTCATGTGTGTGTAAAATAGAGTGTTTCTGGTGCAGAAAAATAGCCAAAAAAAGCCCAAAGTCGATGCCTGGCATAGACTTGGACTGAAATTCGATGCTAGGCATCGAATTTTTTATTTTTGGACATCAGGAATACTAAAATAGGCAAGATTTCCAGTTTTGGAAGGTCATATAGGGTCATCTTGTGAGGGCCATAACTTGAGTTCTAAAGCTCCGTTTGATGCATATGATAGCTTGTTGGAAAGCTCTACTCTTCTAGTTTCAGCCTATAAAGTTTCATGGAGAAAGCATACTTGAGCTAGGAGAAATTAGCAAAATACTGAAGGTATGTCATTTCGGTGACTAGGAATTTCTGTAGAAGCAAAGTTCTCACTTTAAGCTATCATTTCTCAAAGTTTGGAGTGGCAATGAGTTAATGGTGACCATAGAGGTGTTCTAGTGTCACATTAATTCATTTCTTGTGGTGTTTTATACATCAACAAGTAAGAGCGATTAGAAGCGAGAGCTTTAGGTTCAAAATGACATCCATGAACCCTTCAAGATCTTGCTTATGCACCTATAGTGTTTCCCGATGAGGAATTCGAGCCTCATGGTTGGACAGAGAACAATGGACCCCTCACTATAATGAGGATGGATATGACATTGGAATTTTTGTGATAGAGCCCCTGGAAGAAGAGCTTATCCTAGAAGAATGCATGGAATTGGCCCAAGAACCAGACGATACTAGTGACAAGGATTTAGAGTCCATTATCATGGAACCCTTCTCCTTGATAGAAGAGGAATATCTTTACTTTGTAGAAGCCAATACCCCTGAGATGGACAAGGAAAATCAAACTGAACAACCCGAGTCACTCACAGAATGTACAAAAAATAAGAAAAATAAGAGAAAGAAATAATGTAACATAGAGGAATAAAAGAGAAGCTGACATTGGAGAAGCATATGATAATCGAGAAAAAACCAAGAAAATCATAGTCACAACAGAAGAAGGAGAAGAAAGATGCACATACATAGGGCATGAATTAATGACAGAAGAAGAAGAAGAGTTGACTGCCCTATTGTGAGAATATAGAAATGTGTTCACTTCGAGTTATAAAGATTTGAAAGGAGTAGAACTAGATATATGCTCACATAGAATTCCTATGACCCTAGAGGCCAAACCGACTAACCAAAAACCATACACTTATAATGATAACTATGCCATCAAGATTAAAGAGGAGATATATCGCTTGATAGAAGCAGGATTTATTTATGAAATTGAGCATACCGAATGGGTATCCCCCATCTTGGTAGTGCCAAAGAAAAACAGAAAATTGTGTCTGTGTATTAACCTTAAGAAAGTTAATGCCACCATGATTAGGGGCAATTATCCTTTTCCTATCACGGAACATTTGCTGGAAAGAGTTGGGGGCAAGGAAGTTTATAGCTTTCTTGATGGATTCTTAGGCTATAATCAGGTAGACATTGCTCCTAAAGATCAACATAAGATAGCCTTTGCCACTGAGTGGGGCATATTTGAATTTTGTGTGATGCCATTTGGGCTGACAAATGCATCCACCACTTTCCAACGACCAATGTGTCATGTTTTCAAGGAATTCTTAAGGAAGAATTTGGAAGTTTATGCGGATGACCCACATCGTTGAATTGAGGCAAGTATTTGAGGATATCAGGTTTGCTTGAACCTTGAAAAATGTGTTTTCATGGTCAGGCAAGGCAAATTCTAGGACACATCATGTCAAATAATGGGATTTCCATGGATGAAGAGAAGGTGAAAGTGATTGTAGATTTACCTAGGCCGAAAAATGTAAAGGAAATATAGGCTTTCATGGGTCATTGTGGTTATTATCAATGATTTATACACATGTATGTAATCATTGCAAAGCCTCTGTACTCTCTTTTGACCAAGTTTGAGTGGATGGATAAATGTGAAAAATCATTGAATGAACTTAAAAGACGCTTGTGTGGAGCACCCATATTAATGATCCCCGATTGGAGTAAAGTGGTTTCATGTACATGAGGGTGCATCCAACTATGCCATAGGATGTGTGTTGGCACAACCGACGAATGAAGGTAATATGGATCTTTGTGTAGCTTATGCAAGTAGACAGCTAAATGTAGTAGAACGAAATTACACCACGACAGAGCATGGAGGATTAAGAATGATTTACATGGTAAAGAAATTTAGGCATTAATTATTGGCGAATAAGTTCAAGTTTTTCACAAATCATCAGGCATTGTTGTACTTAGTCAATAAGCCTTGTAACAGTGGATGATTGATACGTTGGTTTTTATTACTAACACGATATGACTTCAAAGTAGTAGTCAGAAAGGGGAAGGACCCACCTTAGAGCAGATCACCTTTCAAGGTTAACCACGAGCAGCTACCATATGCATACCTGTTCAATCTTAAGGTAGTCCCTGAATGGGCCAACCTATTGTCCCTATTCTCACATTTGGACCCAAGAATCCTAGGATCGGGATCCAAGAGGGAGAGATTACCAAATCACAAAGATACTAGATACTAGCAAGAAGCATATATAAACAAGATAATCAAAAAATTCTTTCTTGTTGTGTAGATGAATCAGAACATAAGAATTGGTTGCAATTAGCACATGTAGGTGCACTAAAGCATTATCATTCGAAACACCATACTTTGCAGACTCTACACAGACTAGGAGTATATTGGCCTTCTATGGAAGCAGATGTCTATAGGCTATGTAAAGAATGCCCTATCTGTTGTGAAAGGACACCTATGCAACATGCCACTTTGTATCATGTGTCTCTTACACCATAGTGGAGCGAACTAATGGTGACATACTTGAGGACGAAAACATTCCCTCAAGGAATGACATTAACAAGACAAAGAAATATAGAGCAGGAAGCTCAAGACTACACACTTATTGGCGATAACCTATACAAATGAGGAAGAGACGGATACCTAAGACAATGTGTTCATGAGAGCATATATTTGAGCATAATAGAGACTACACACCAAGGTGTTGTAGGAGGTCATTTTGGCCCCGATAGAATAATCAAAGCTATACTATTTGCAGGATTATGGTGGCCCACTCTTCACACGGATGCTTATACCTATGTTAAGAGATGTGATGTGTGCCAAAGAACTCAGTTTCCTACTCCTAGAGATGAAATTACACTGAAACCCATGATGGGAGGACACACATTCTCTAAGTGGGGTATAGACTTTGTAGGACCTATTAATCCCCCTGCAAAAGGAACACATGCTGAATACATCATAGCAGCGATAGATTATCTTAGCAAATGGGTAGAGGCTAAGCTGACCAAAAAGAATGTTGCACACACGACTAAAAAATTCTTGTTTGAAAATTTCTTTATGAGGTATGGCTTACCTATAGAACTAGTGAGCGATTGAGGAACTCACTTTCTAAACTAGGTCATTGAATATTTGTTACAGGATTTTATGGTGATTCATAAGAAATCTGCACCATATCATCCTCGAGCCAATGGTCAAGCAAAAAGTATTAACAAGATCCTTTGTATTGTATTGACAAAACTCGTGAACAACACATGTTCAGATTGGGACAAATAGTTACATCACGCTGTTTGTGCATATTGAGTGGCCTACAAGGCGGTACTCAATGCAACTCCCTTTCAGATGGTTTTTTGGTCAAAACATCATACTCTCTTTGGAATTTTTGATACCCACCCGTAAGGTTGCACAAGAACATTAATGGACCGGCTATGAATTATCATCAAGGATAATGGACTTGGAATCATTAGGAGAAACTAGGGTGAAAGCAGTAGCATGGATATATGCAGCAAAGAAGCAACAGAAAGCCTATTTTGATGCACATGTTAAAGATAAAGGCTTAGAAGAAGGTGACTTAGTCTTAGTGTATATGATGAAATAGCATGCACGAAAATTAGAGAAATGTGGTTATGAACCTATGATCATTAATAGAGTTTCAACAAGTGGAGCGATATAAATAGCCACCCTAAAAGGAGAGATCATGCCTGATTATATTAGTGGCTGTAGAGTCAAGCTTTATCAGGAACCTCTTACTGAGGATATGTGTCATATGATATTCATGGGGTGTGATTCATCTCTTGAAGAAGGATGCCACATGGCATCACCTGGGCTTACCATTTGGTAGAAGAGAGAAGAGGAAGTTTCATATAGGAGAGACTATTATCTTATTAGAGATATACAAGAGAATAGAATCTCTTATGACATAGCATAGAAATAGCTCAGTGGTTGAGAGGTTCGAAAAGAAACATCTTTGTGTCTTTGATGGTCGTCCGTGAGGAGATGAGCAAAAAAAAGAGTAATTGATCGCTAAATTTGGTATCAAAGCAACGATAGGGACACTGTAGATGCCCACGTGACATGCAAAGCTCAGCACTTGAACCTTCGACGTGCTGCAAGGGAGGAGCTTGTGCTATCCATCATGCCCTTCTTCCTTGATGGTAATATTTCGATTTAACAACTATATTTGTTGTTTATCAGCCGCCGACCTCTGTGAGCTAGTGCAAAGCTTGACTTGGGGAAGAAGATGGATAGAGATGAATAGCTCTATATCTTTGTTGGTAGCAGTCAAGACTCCCAAGGACTCACAAGAAAAGGAAGCCAAAGATGGGAGCCAGAGCGGAGAGAGGACACAAGTAGACAAAGTAATCAACGAAGATCTCGCAAATAGGCCATCCAAATTTTCCAACCAAACCTCATTTGAACAGTGATTTTCATCAATACCTTAACCTTGTAAATACCGTTTTGGATAGTTTCAACTCCATTTTGTGCAAGCCAAGGAGTCCTTCCACTTGAGGAGCATTAGAAGTACCTACCTATCAATTTTCATATTTTTTAGACCCCATTTGAGCCCTCAAATTGGACCTAGAACCTAATTTTTAACTAGGTCGGACACTAAGTCTGGACAGGGCCAAAACTAGTAAAAAACTATAAAAAGAGCTAGAGAGCTCATTTTTGAGGTTGCCTTGTTGTAGAATTGAACTTGTAAGAGAACTTTTGAGTAATATAAAGAACTCCATTGTTTCTCTCTCTTTGGTCTTGCCTTGTGTGCGCGTGTGTGTATGGGTGTGCATGTTAGTGTGCTTCTCACTCACACACTTGTGCCATCACTTGTTTGAGGTCTTCATACCATCCTCATGTCTTCCCGGATTGACATTAAAGGAGGTGCTACTCATCACTGAGCTACACCAAATTTTGGCGTTGTTGCCGGGGATCAAGCTTCGAGGACGAGCGTGTGATGGTAAGACATAGAGTCAAGGTGTTGGAGTCATATGTATTTTCTTCACTTTTATCTATATTCCTTTGTTTTCTTTACCATCTTCATCACCATCATCATCATCACCATCTCCCACCTCCATCTCCATCATCACCAGAATTTCAGTTTTTTGGTCATATCACCATATCCATGCCATTCCCCTCATTTCACTTATGAGAGAGAGCAAGAGAGCATTTGCATGTTTGTGCTATTGTGTGCTTTCTGAGATTTTTTGCAGGAATCAACATCCACAGTAGCTCTACCAGCTTCAGCAGGTAAAAATTTTGACTGTGCACGTCCTAAGGCATTGACCTCTGTCAATCGCGATTGATAGAAAAAGTGATCTTTTGCTAAACTAAGTGCATAAATGTGATGTGTAGGCCTAGTGCATCTTGAATATGTGTTTGAAATTTTAAAATTCCTTATTTTTCTATCAATCGTGACCGACATGTCAATCGTGATCGACAAACGACGACGGATGCTTGCCGACGGACCTGTCAATCGCGATTGACCCATCAATCACGACCGACAGAGTCAACAACGGACTGACCATGACCGACAGGCCTATCGTGCGCCACATGCCAATCGCGATCGACCCATCAGTCGCGATCGACCCATCAATCATGATCGACAGTCCCCACGGACCTATCAATCGAGATCGACCCAGTCAATGACTATTTGACCACGATCGATAGACCCCGCGTGCCACGTATCAATCGCGGTCGACTGAGTCAACAATCCTTTGACCACGACTGACTGAAATCTCGGGCCTTGTGTCAATTGTGATTGACCCATCAATCGCGACTGATAGCCATGATGGACCTGTCAATCGTGATCGACACATCGATCATGACTGACATGTCAATCATGATTGACAGACTACTCGATCGCAATTGACGGGCAAATTCAGCCATTTTTTAGGGCAAAGATATTTAGTCTATTGTTGGCTACTATTTGGGAAACATTAGAAGTTTGTCAGAGCATTGTGAGGCCGCTACACAAAGTAATTCGAGAAATCCTATCTGCTTGTTAGCCTGTTTTAATCTTGTTTTAGCCCCAAAACCTTGAACTGGCATAACTTTCTCATACGAAATCCATTTGCTATGATTTTTGTTTTGCTGGAAAGCTTGTGGGGAGGATTATTAGATATAGTATTTTGAAGTTACCATATCCAGGGAGAGAAAAACTAAGGGATCTTTAGGATTTCTTTCCATAAAGCCAAAGCACAAATTTGATTTCTGAATTGCATGAATGAAGAGGGTTTGTTGTGTCAATTGAATTCAAACCTTGACCTAACTTTGGGACTTTTATAGGTCCATTAAGAGCATCAAAGGGCATTCTGAGCCAGAGTAAGTGCAAGCGTGGGAACACACTTCCTGGGCACACAAGGGCAAGCAAGGAGAGAAACTAAGGTGTGAAATTCTCAACACCCTCTGTCAATCCCTAGCTTAGGCTAAGTAAGGATAGAGGTTTTGATCAATTCGGGATACATTAAGCACGATCAAGTCCAAGAACTCTAATCACTCAAGTGCAAGTACAAAGAAATTCCATTTGTGAAACAACCTAAGGGAAAAGAATTTAAATTAAGCGACCAAACTCAAGTACGATAACACCTAAGCATTCCTTGTGACAAAGATTGATTGGACAAGAAGTGACATCCTAAGAAAATTAAAAAGAACAAGTGATTAATACAAAAGAACTCAGCAACGAGGTTGTACTTGGAAAAATTGGGGCTATTCAATTAGGCATATGAACCTTAGATCAAGACGACACCTAGGGAGAGATAGACAGAGTCTTAGGTCTTCAGAGGCTAGTGTAAATCATACTTCTAGGTCTTGGGCCCAACAGTTGAGCCATTATTCGCACTACCCTAGCTCTAAGATTAGCGAGTCTGAGATGTCTCATGGTATGGAGAGACTCATGGGAAGTTCAGGTGTGCCATACTTACACAGGGTAGAAGGCCCTTACAAGACACAACTCGAATACCTTAGGACCAACCGATTAAGTGCTTGCATCTATGAGGATGGCCTAAGAAGATCTGTGGTCCAAATTAAAAACCCTAACGAACCCATTGGACTCGAACACCCAGCAGTCAAGTTTGAAAATGGTGCTTACCTAGACAAAGAAGGAACCATATACGTAGTCACCAATCACCCAGATAGGACAGATGAATTCGGGAATGTGATCACATTACCGAATTCATCTGTCCTATCTAGGTGATTGGTGACTACGTAGAGCAAGGGAACTTAGGTGGAGAGCCTAAAACCCCTCGAGGTAAATCAGTTCTCACTAGAATTATCACACTAGAGTGGGTGCCCTAGGACAATAAGAGCATAGACCTGCTCTTAAATCGAGAGACTGATGAAGCCTTTTGGAGGTATAAGCCTGATCAATCAATTATGATCTATGAGTTCAAAGACCTTGATAGCCCAGGCAAAGTGACTTATTTAGACAATACCTTAGAGAGGATCTTTGTGGTCATAGAACATGGTAGGCATGCCTACACTTGGAAGGGTAAATTTATCTTTCCCCAACCAAGATCTAATGTCTCATATGGCCACCAAGGAGCTGGAACATCTCAAGCTCATGGGGCTCAAAGGGATAGAAGTAGAAACAGGCTAGAGGTAAGCTTTGCCAATCCCTTGGGAAGAGAAAGGATGAGAACGAAAACAGAACCTGAGAGACCTAGAGCCCCAAGAAACCAAAGAACTGCTGATGAATTCCCTCTACCAAGACCTAGAGAGCACACGAGGACTTTGAGACGTACACAGCTAGTTAAACATGAAGAACTACTTCAATGGCACAGGAGACCCATATGATCATGTGGCCGAGTTTAGGCAAGTCTTGAGAG
Source organism: Ceratopteris richardii (assembly GCA_020310875.1). NCBI lineage: Eukaryota > Viridiplantae > Streptophyta > Polypodiopsida > Polypodiales > Pteridaceae > Ceratopteris > Ceratopteris richardii. The sequence goes on along the minus strand of CM035423.1, from coordinate 151,383,308 downwards.
CTGAACAAGTTGAGGACCTATTCACGCAGTACAATGCTTTTGGTCTAACCCTTAGGAACACAACCCTTACATGGTTTCAACCACTAAATGGGAGGCAGTTCAGGAAAATAGACCAACTTCTAGAGGCATTCATTACCAAATTCTCTAAGAGTGGCATAAGGCATAATACTTCCTCACTGATTCATAGCTTCAAGCAGACCCCCCAAGAGACGGTTAGACTTGCAGGAAGAAGGTTTAGGCAATAACTAGAGAGATGTTCTCTTCCTAAGTTACCTACACCAGCCAAACAAGTGGCTTTATTCCTAGATGGACTACTGAGTACGAAGTTGAGATCATATGTGTACTTGAAAGACCCTAGGACCATAGAAGAGTGTGTACGCATGTGTATCGACATTGAGGATAATCTAGGGGAGGAATTAGAACTTTAAAAAATCTACAAAGATTCAGATAGTTCTATTAGTCTCTCTTCCTCGCAATCCACATCTATTGAGGAACTCGCTGAGAAAGTAGCTCAAAAACTAGGTGTCTCTAGCAAACAAATCCCAAGATTTGCCCTAGTAAAGAGATGCTATACTTGCGGAGGTGACCATATGGCAAATGTATGTCCCATTACGGCTCAACCCCAAGTGAATCCTAGTAGCTAGTACTGCACCATAGAACGGAGATACACCAATCACACCGTGCAAGATTGCCCATACAATAAACAAGCGGTTAGGCAAACCTACCCTCAACCATACCCTCAATAAGGAAGATACCAGAACCAGTACCCACCACAGTAATATGGCAGACCCCAATAACCCTATCAGCAACCCTACCAAACCCAGCAAAGGCCTCAGCCTGTGTTAGCTCAACAACCTCCTACCCCAACCAATGTGATTCCACTAAAGTATGCAGCTGTAGAAGAGAACCTGAATAAAGCCATAGTGCTAGTGACACCATTGCTTTCAGAAAGTGACCTGAGTGATCATAGTTTTGACTCTACTCACATGGATAGTCCACAGGCTTACTACATGCAGTCACCTGAGCATACTGAGTCATATTATTCTGAAGATCCGAGTGAACTTAGTTGGGAGCCAGAATATGCAAATGTCATGTATGCAAACCCCAACTCTAGACCCCAACCTAGGCAAGTAAGACCCCCATTCCCTAGAAGACCATGCTACAGATATCAGGGAGATCACCTCATTTGTGATTTCCCAATGCGCGCCCCTACACAATCCCAATTGGTGACAATTCAAGGCTTTTGTCAAGATTGCAGGAAGGAGCATATCTTAAGAGATTGCCCAAAGAATCCCAGTAACATGCCAAAAATCACTCCTATCAACGTTATTGAGTTAGTAGTTGACTCTACAGGAAGTGTCACTTCCACTGCACCAGTGCAAGTGGTCACCAGAGCTCAGGGTTTGTAGTAGAACCAAGGTTTAAGCCAAGAAAAAAGCATCGAGGTTAGTGAAACTGAGAGCATAACCAAGAAAAGGACTAAAGCCTGGAAAGATAGCCGAGAAAGGATGAAAAGACAATGGGCTAAGAAGATGAGCGAGTTAGAAGAAAACATAAGTGAAACAAAAGCCAAAATTATTGAACTTACCTCTCACATACCACCACCACCACCTTCATCCCTACCACCACCTCATTCACCATCTTCCAACCCACCGCATACAACTCCACCACCCCCTAGAGTAGGATCAGTCCTAGTTGACCCCACTCCCGAGGACATAAACATGATGCTTAAGGCATATCAAGCCAGAATCCAAGAAGGGCCAAATGTGACGGATGATGAATAATGTTACCCTAGAGCTGATTTAGAGATAGAGAGAACTAAGCTTTGTGCTAAAATGGTAGCATTGGCTCAAACCATGTTTGAAGCAAGTCGCCTCTTCAACTACTCTTGCTCAACTAAGGCACAGTTACATTTTGATGGACTCTTGGAGAAGTTAGAGAGCATAATTGCAAGATTGGATAAGGAAGCCATCTCCCAAGGAAGAGCCAAAGCAAGCGAAAGGATAAGCATTCCTCCCTAGGAAGCTTATGTGCCTAAATCCATCGAACCAGACACCACTTCTTCTATGAATAGGTACTCCCCAGAGTTCTTGCGAGAGATTCAAGAAGAGAAATGGGCTAAAGAAAGTGAAGTCCCTCCTCCCATTGAATTTGTGGATGACACACATGATAAATTCCCACAAGAAATTCCTTCTATTTATGAAGAGCAGGAGAGTGCCCCAGCTCAGGAGAAATTAGACTTTGAGTCTAATTCCTTACAAGAACTACCCCATTTCACAGGCCCATGGGAAGCTAAGTCTACTTGCATGAGAGCACCCGCGGTCATGGTAAGAAACGAAGAGTCAGTCTTACCTAGGAACACAGAGGTAGTGAAAAACACTAAAGTGGAGTGCAACCTCACTTTAGAAGAGCTACTCAAAGTTAGGCCAGAGCTATGGAAACATGTAGCCAATCAAGTGCCAGAAGTAGCAAAACCTCGCTCCCAGATAGGTTCTCATAGAACAGTGCCATAAATATCTTTGGACAAGATAGGAGACATGAGTGAAGGAGAAGAAGGAAACACCTATCTTCCCATTACCCACCAGGGGTACACAACCAAGGCAATTTTGGACTCACGCGCAGGAGTTGCAATTGCTACCACTTCCCTATGGAAGCGTTGGGACAAGTCAACAATCAGGCCAATGAGAATGAAATTGCAGATGGCCGATGGTCACATTGATAGACCCTTAGGACTGCTAGAAGGAATCACTCTCACTACATGCGGTGTTGAGTTTGAGCATACTTTTGCTATATGTGACTTTAGCAAAAATCAGGCCTATGAGATGATTCCGGGAAGACCATTTATGAGGCAGTTGCAAGTGGTATAGGATTGGGGAACCAATTCCTTGTACTTGCAACACTTAGGTGTCATGACCAAAGTTAATCTCAAGGACTATTCTCATAGAGATGTACCTCCCATCCAATGGAACTCCATCCATAGAGCCAAAGATGATACGGATTTGGTGTATTCCATAGGAGCAGGATCCTCATGGATGCATGAAGACACTCACTTATGGATGTGTAAAGTAGAAGTAGAAGAAGAGAAGAGAGAAAAAGCTAAAGAGATAGGTGCGAAGGAAACACATAGATCAATTCAAGACCCAGCCTATGCACCTGTAGTATTTCCAGACGAAGATTTTGAACCTCATGGTTGGGCAGAAATTTTAGCAACAATGGATGTAGCCATCAATGAAGAACAATGGACACCCCACTATGATGAGGATGGCTATGACATTTCAGTTTTCTTCGTAGAGCCAATCATGGGAGATTCGGTTTTAGAAGAATGCAAACCTAGCACTGATGCATTCGAGGATGCAAGTGACTCAGACCTAGAGTCAATCATTATGGACCCACCATTTGCATCAGATGAAGAATACTTCTATGAAGTAGAAGCTTACCCTTAGAGGCACGGAGAACTTACAAATGATGTGAGGTTAACCACACAAGTGACCCCTAAGGATGAAGGAAAGAAAAGAAAGAAGAGAGAAGTCACACCTGAGGAAGAGGAATCTTTGTTTGAGGTCCCTAAAAATTTTACGAAGTATGAAATAGATGATAGGAGAGTCATGATAAGAATGCCTAAACGCGAGGCACAATCAGGAGAGGCCTATGATAACAAAGAAACCACCACAAAAATAGTTGTAGCCATAGACGAAGGAGAAGAAAGATGCACCTACATAGGACATGACCTCACAGACGATGTATTCACTTGGAGTTACCAGGACTTGAAAGGTGTGGAACCTGACATATGCTCACACACTATCCCCATGACCTCAGATACCAAACCCGCTAAGCAAAAGCCATACACATATAATGATAATTATGCTACCAAGATCAAAGAAGAGATAGATCGTCTGGTGGAAGCTAGATTTATTTATGAAATTGAGCACACTCAGTGGGTATCCCCCATTGTAGTGGTGCCCAAGAAGAATGGAAAGCTACGTGTGTGCATTAACTTGAAGAAGGTTAATGCAACTGCTATTCGAGATAAGTATCCGCTTCCTATCACTGAGCATCTATTAGAAAGAGTAGCAGGCAAGGAAGTATGTAGCTTCCTTGATGGGTTTTCTAGTTACAATCAAGTAGCCATTGCTCAAGAAGATCAGCATAAGATAGCTTTTGCCACAGAGTGGGGCATATTCGCCTTTAGAGTAATGCCCTTTGGTCTCACCAATGTGCTTGCTACCTTCCAGAGACCGATGTGTCATATATTTAAGGAGTTCCCGAGGAAGAATTTAGAAGTCTATGCTGATGACCTGTGTGCGCATTCCAACATTAGACAGACACATATACCCGAACTCAGGCAAATCTTTGAGAAATGTAGAGAATATGAAGTTTGCTTGAACCCAGAAAACTGTGTTTTCATGGTCACTCAAGGCAAGATTCTAGGACACATAGTGTCAAAGAACGGAATATCCACTGACGAGGAGAAAGTGAAAGCTATACCAAGGCTACCTAGGCCAAAGAATGTCAAGGAAGTGCAAGCTTTCATGGGGCACTGTGGCTATTATCGACACTTTATACACATGTACGCCATCATTGCAGAGCCTCTGTACAGACTCTTGACCAATTTTGAGTGGACTGATGAATGCGAAACATCTTTCAATGAGCTCAAACGATGACTGTGTTCAGCACCAATCTTAACTACACCAGATTGGAATAAGCCCTTTCACGTTCATGTGGATGCATCCAATTATGCTATTGGATGTGTGCTTGCACAACCTATGGGTGAGGGTAATATGGATCTTCCAATTGCCTATGCTAGTAGACAATTGAATGTAGCAGAGCAGAACTATACCACCACCGAACAAGAAGGATTAGGCATGGTATATGTGGTTAAAAAGTTTAGACAGTATTTGCTTGCAAATAAGTTTAAATTTTTTATTGACCATCAAGCATTGTTATATCTTGTGAACAAGCCATGCAATACAGGTAGATTAGTAAGATGGTTTCTCTTGCTAATGGAATACGACTTTGAGGTTGTGGTGAGGAAAGGGAAGACTCACTTGAGAGCAGACCATCTCTCTAGGCTCACATCTGGAGAAACCCCACAAGGAGTATCGGATGACCTTCCTAATGCTTACTTGTTTAATTTGGAAGTGGTACCTCAATGGGCTAAGCATGCTAGTATTAACCTACGGGCCTAACCACCCAGTAATAAACACACAAGATAGGAAGATAGTAAAAGCCCAAAAGTACCATATAATGGCAGGGAGTATGTACAAGCATACCAATCAAGGAATATTAGCCTGTTGTGTGGAAGAGGATGAGTATGCTAAATGGTTGCAATTAGCACATGTAGGTGCATTAGAGCATTACTACTCAAAGCAATGAACTCTACAGACACTAAGGAGACTCGGAGTTCATTGGCCAACTATGGAAGCAGATGTTCATCGATTGTGCAAGGAATGCCCAGTCTGTCATATTAGACCACTTGTGGAGCACGCTACTCTTTATCAAGTGTCTCTAGTACTAGATTGGAGTGAACTAGTAGTAGCCTTTCTAAGGACGAAAACATTCCCTCAAGACATGAATTTGGCTAGGAAAAGAAGTTTAGAACAAGAAGCCCTAGATTACTCACTCATTGGTGATAATCTATACAATCGTGGTAAAGATGGTTACCTCAGATTATGTGTCCATGAGAGCGAATACCTCAAGATATTGGAAACTGCTCACCAAGGTGTAGCAGGAGGACATTTTGGACCAGATTGGGTGATCAAGGCCATACTATTTGTAGGTCTGTGGTGGCCAACCCTTCACATGGATGCACATACGAATGTGAGGAGATGTGAGGTGTGCCAGCGAACTCAGTATCCTATGCGCAAAGGTGAGATGCCTCTAAAACCTATGATGGGTGGACGTGCATTCTCTAAGTGGGGAATATACTTTGTAGGTCCTATTAATCCCCCAACTAAGAGTTCCCATGCTGAATACATCATTGTGGCCACAGACTATTTAACCAAGTGGGTAGAAGTAAAAGCCACAATGAAAAACGATGCTCAAACGACAACTAAGTTCTTAATTGAGAATGTGTTCATCTTACGTTCGTTTTGATCTATTTTTGCCTAAGCTACTCACGAGCTGCTATCTACTACACTCACATAGAGTTTCTTGCGTATGTTCTTCCTCCCAACCGTCGAGCTGTTCTTCTAAGTAAGACTCACGTCAAAGAACCTCCTTACTCTTCTACTACTATATGGTGTATAATCCCATATCATGCCATGTGGCATCCATCTCAAAGGAGATTCACACCCAATAGAAGTATCATGTGACATTTCCTTCCCCTTAAAAGCATTTTCGTCCTCAAAAATGTCAATGAAATGTTCGTAATGGTAGAAGAAAGTGCTCAAACTCCCCTGAACCCCATATACTCTATGTACATGCTCATGTCTGTGTGTTGTTTACCCATATCCTTCCCCATGAGGTCTCAATTGAGATCATCTCAAAGGTGGGAAACCATGTGAGTGGTGCCTACTATCTTCCATATACACTCGACTTCCAAATTATCACTCCCAAAACATATAACATCATCAAAATGACATAAGTCCATATGATGTATCCTCTATGGAGTAATAATATGAAGAGCAAGTGTAGAGTGTCAAGCTTATAGGCATGGCCGTATAATAACAGAGATAATAAACCATAGAATCCTCTGAAATGTAGAACAAAGTCCCATAACAAGTGACTCCAAACCCATCTAAGACTAAATGATAGATTGCCCTCATAACACTCCAAGTCCTCCTAACCTTGAGTGTGCTCACAAGTAATAGTTTCCTCTAAACTACCTTGTGACTATGCAATACCATTATCTAGCTCATATATAAGAATTTCTTGATAGTAAAATGCAATCTATACATTTCACTAACAAGAAGTCTTTGGTTGGTCATCCATTTCCGTTGGACTTAGTTCTATTGGAAGAGCATCTATTGGCACTGGTGCAAACTCAAAAATATTCTCTTCCCGATAGTTTGCCATATGAATGCACGAGGCATTCCCTTTGAGATTCAGATAATCCGTAAGTACCCACTCTCCTAATTGATGCTCACACATCATCCTCATGTGTGAGCATCTATTGGCACTGGTGCAAACTCAAAAATATCATCTTCCTGGTAGTTTGCCATATGAATGCACGAGGCATTCCCTTTGAGATTCAGATAATCCGTAAGTACCCATTCTCCTAATTGATGCTCACACCAACTAAGAGTTTGGTACCCTAATAGGTTAGATATATCTTTATCTCCTTAAAACCCTAAAGAGAAGAGTCATAACTCTACTCCCAGTCTAACTAATGTCAATAACTAGATCATCTCATCTAGTCAAAGACCATCACTGGAGTAACATATTGGCTCCTCTCTAGAGTCTCCATGTGAGACTCAATCTAACCATCATGATTAACTGATCTCCCTCTTGTCTTTGATAGAAGAGTGCCTCTTCTAACAAGACAACCTAAAAGTGAGAAAGTGAAACTCTCTCTTTCTCTCTCTCAATTCAATCTCTTCTAAGGAAAGAGCTCTAGCAATGGAACCTATTCCACTTTCCCTTTCCCTTCGACAGAGATTCTGTTGAATCCATTTACTCTGCTCATAAGTGAGAACATGTACATAAGTTCGCCATGTTTTTTCCTTCCAAAATCGTGGAGAAAGAGAATCCCATGTGAAGGAAAATTATACTAAAAGGTAGAGTAAATGAATTCCTTCTGAAATAAAGACTAAGAGATTCTAAAGGAAAACATATTCTATTCTTCTCGTTTGAAGAAATCATGTTTTCCTTTCCTTCTTCTCTCTCAAAGAGCAGGAGCTAAAGTGAGACCACTGAATTAAAGTGAGATCTCTCCTTGATCTGTAAGCTGATTCCCACTTTCTTCTTTCCTTAAAAGAGAAACTTATGAATTCATTTGCTCCTCTCTTCCATGACTGATGCATAATCCCTCATTACAGACATTCCTATAAAGATGGAGAACAAATCTCCCCTAACTAATGAAGGTGTATGTAGTGAAGAGTGGAGAAAAGAAATTCCTAATAAGGGTCAAAGCCCTCTACTAAAATGGTCAGCAATGATGTGACATGATACCGTAAACACATGTGTATCCATAATAAAGAACTATCTCTTCCAACCATACTCTGTGCATGGATCTATAAGATCCAATCAAACTAATGAAATTATCCTTCCTCAAAAAAAAAAAACAAAATGAGTATGTGATACCTATGGTGGTAAAATCACCTATCACATTCTCTAGTGGAAGAATAAATCTTCCCTAAACTATGAAGGATAATTCCCAATCCTAAGGAGATGTCTACTAAGAGCTCTCCTTCGATCTAGTGAGACATGATGACATGAATGATGAGTCCTTTTCTCCCTCGCCATAGAAGAAGAGTGCTCAAAGGGAAGTCATTTTCATCGTCCCATACCAGTGAAAACTTCTTCCAATTCACGGTGTCAAACCTACACCAAACCGAATATATATGCCATGTAATGGAATATGCAAGTGAACTCTAATAAATACCATATCCGAAAATCATGTCACTGGACTCAAATGAGTCCCATGTCCTCAAACTAGTTAGTTTGGTTCTAGTCAGTATATGACAATGGATATCCCTTTCTGTTCCAAACCAACTTGTTCCTAGGTACCTAGACAAGGTCTGAGTACCTCTCTATAGATCCCAACATACATAATATGTATTGGGTACCCCACCTATTTCTTAACTAAGGGATCTATGCTCTGAATCATCGAGCTAGTGCCATACCACTGGCCTTCCTAACCATCACTCGAATCACATAAGCATCCGTCGATGCTCTCTCATGAAACCCATCTCTGTGATCCCATCTATTTGGTTTCCTTAGTAGTGTAGCAGAAATGCTTCACTACTTGGTCAAGTGATGTGCATGAGTGAAACTAGTCACTCTTTGGGTATTGCTCATAATACCCCATAGTCTCCTAATCATACTGTGAGACTCTTGTGAAGATAAATGAATCTTCACTACTTTGGATATTATCATATATATATCTCCCGTACCTATATGCAACTTCCTAAAACCTATAGGATTGCTCGTGCACATTACCAATGGTGAAGGTGTAGCTCCTTCCCTTAGCAATCCTATGGTCTAAATCCATAAGGATTATATATAGGGATCATGTTACTACTGAAGTTGCCTTATCTATGATAGTATGATGGTACTAAGTCCATCAAATAGATGCTTAGAAGCATGCTCACACGTTAGTGATGTTTGCAGAAAGGGCATGTTACCATGCCATAGCATTCTTACCTAAAGGCAAGTGCGTATATAACGCCATGCAGTAAGAAAAATTTTGACAGCATTTCCCCAGGAAATGAAATCCCAAAAAAATTTTAACCATAAGCTAAGTGGCACACAGGCCACCCAACAACATAGGGCTTGACAGGCCCATGGCATGCATGCCATAAACTTATATATGGACTCCATAAACTGCAAAAACATAAAAGCAATTGCTAGCAACCATTCCCTGTGTTGCATAGCCATATGGTTTCTATAGTCCTCTTTCCTATAAACAATAAAAAATTATACTTCTTGCCTGTCGATCCATACTTAAGAATTTAAACAATGATCAACATTTTATGTATGCAATCCAATTTATGCCTGTAAATACAGAACATGCCATAACATAAAGTAAATTGTCTGAAGCATAACGCATACATCCCTGAGTAGTTTTGGTATTGGAATTGCATGCATCCAATCCTTCTCAATGAGCTTCGAGACCTCTGCACCTTCCTCCTCAGATCCTAAAATAAGTTTTGAAGTGTCCAAAAACATCGGATCACTTCCCAAAACATAAAGCATGGTTAAATGATTACTAGAATAATGCAAAATTTACTCAAAAATGCATTTGTAATCCCTATTTATACCTGCAAAAATAATTTTAGGACATCCAAACAATCCAAAAACTGAAATGTATAGCATGTGCAAAGAGCTCGAAGTGAAATTACTCAAATCGCCTTCCCGTTTTGAAAGATATGGCTCCCGGAAGGTAGTTGCCAAAAACTGTTCAGACTTTGCAGAGTTGTACAGACCTACAAAAATACATATTCTCCAAAACACATATTGTGCTCTTCAAAACGAGCCATAGCATGTCCAATTTGGAGTTTTTTAGCCCAAGTTATGTCCTTTCCAAGCGGGACATGCCAAACTAGTGGACTGTTGGAGGGGCTGGAAAAAATATGAAAATGTGATTTTTGGGGTGCCCAAAAGCATTCTTCCATCAAGAAAATCCTAAAATTCTATCCATAACCTTAGAGAGTGGTATATGAAGATGCTTACACCTATTTTCACCTTTCCAAATCCTCCCTTAGTGCATGCTAATTCGCTCCCCAAAAGAGGCCTAAATCAAGATTTTCACTTTCATGTAAAAACTTAAATGGGAGCTCTTAGCAAGCTTCTAATCTACTCCAAATGTGGATTTTTCTTGGATTTTCTTGTTTTTCATGGTAATACATACATCATGCTTCATTTATGTATGGAATAATCCATGGACAACCTCTTAAATAGTCTCTTTTCTTACTCCCAAAAGTGGAGTTTGGCAAAATTTAACATCTGAAATTTTTTCAAAAAGTGTGGAAAGGGGGTCTTTGAGGATACAAAATTCCTCCTTAACTTATTATTTTGATGAATCTAATGATTCTTCTATAAATTCCATACACCATACTCTCAGTATATATACTTTTTTCCATCCATCCATAGTTACCGGACCTCTTTTTTCCTCTTTCAAAATGGGAATTTCTTAGATTGAGGTGCTGAAATTTTTCCTCAAACTGTGATGGAAGGGGGTTTTGTGGAGCTTCAAAATCCCATCATACTGAGTTATATTTTGGATTTCTTAATTGTATATGGAAGTCAATATAGGTGTGCATGATTTTTTCCATAAATCTATGAAAATACCTCTTCATATCCCTTTCCCAAAATGGCTACTTATCCAAAATAACTCCTGCAATTTATGTAAAAATCATGAAAATAGGCTATTTTGGAGGTTTCTAAAACTTAAGCTTTCTCATATTAGGAGGGATCTCTTGACTTAGATGAGAGTATACATCTCATACTCTCCAGACTTATGATTTCCCTCAAAGGATTTGATACTCAAACCCTTCCTTGCCTTTCTCAAAGAGTCAGACCTTTTCAAAATCTAACTAAAGATGCTTGTACATAAGTAGTTCATCTCCACATAGCTCTGATATATTATGAACATCCCCTTTTCATAGATGATTGAGATGCTTCTCCCACCTCCTTCCTCTTTGATGTCTTTTTTTGATACATTTCCGATGGCTTTTATGGATGTGTACTCCAACCACATTAGGAAAGAGCAACCACTATGCTCCTAGATTTGATGTTCTACAATAACCACTACTTCCAACCATTTGAGGAACTAACCAACAAGCCTTGAGGGAGGGGGAGAAGGGAATCCATCTCTTCTCCTCCTCCATCTCTCCTTCTCTTCCCATAGCTCACAGACGGCGGGAAACTACATGAATAGTATAAATAAAACGAGGTTACCTTCCATCACATGGTTGAGGGATGTTGGATAGGTCATGTGCCTCTCAAACAGAGGGCACGGGTTCAAGACTTGGTGCCATCATTGTCGTTTGCGTGGCTTGAATCGCGCTCTGATACCAATTCTTACGTTCATTCTGATCTATTTTTGCCTAAGCTACTCACGAGCTGCTATCTACTACACTCACATAGAGTTTCTTGCATATGTTCTTCCTCCCAACCACCGAGCTGTTCTTCTAAATAAGACTCACGTCAAAGAACCTCCTTACTCTTCTACTACTATATGGTGTATAATCCCATATCATGCCATGTGGCATCCATCTCAAAGGAGATTCACACCCAATAGAAGTATCATGTGATAGTTCACCAGATACGGGCTACCTATAGAGCTAGTTAGTGATTGAGTTATTAAGAAGTCTGCCCCCTATCACCCACAAGCTAAAGGGCAAGTTGAAAGCACAATTAAGATTCTATGCAATGTATTGACAAAAGTGGTTAATAATAAACGCTCTGATTGGGACAAATAGCTACACCACGCTGTTTGGGCATACAGAGCTGCTTATAAAACGGTACCCCAAGCCACACCCATTCAGATGGTATTTGGCCAGAATGCAGTGCTCCCTTTAGACTTCTTGATACCTACACTAAGGGTACCACAGGAGCATGAGTGGACAGGTCATGAACTCTCTTCGAGGATTTTTGATCTGGAACGACTAGGTGAAACAAGACTAAGAGTCAGAGTAGAAATATATGGAGCTAAGAAAAGACAGAAGGTGTACTTTGATGCCCATGTGAAGGATAAAGGCTTGAAAGCAAAAGACCTAGTTTTAGTCTACACTTTGAAGCAACCTACGAGAAAATTAGAGAAGCGTGGCTATGGACCTATGATCATAAATAGGATCTCAACCAATGGAGCAGTTCAACTAGCCACACTAGAAGGTGATGTTCTCCCAAGTTACATTAGCGGATGCAGAGTCAAGTTATATCACGAACCTCTAACTAAAGAAATGCTGAATCGACTCAACATTGCTAAGAAACGCAAGGGAGAAGAAAGGGGAATTCCAGAAGAAGCACAGGCAGAAGCTTTAGAACGCATCCGAAGAATGAAGACGAGGAGACAGGGTAGGGACCAACCTAGGTCAGACACCTATGTAGACCCAGGATATCATATGGCCATGTGTGAAATCTCAAGTGTAAGTTCCCACAAAATAATTGACCGACATCCTTTTGTAACCTTAGAAATAGGAAAAGGACAGGATGCAAGGATTGTACGAGCCTTGATTGACTCAGGTGCAACCACTAGTGCTGTTAAACTTTCTTACTCTCAAAAGTTGAAATTAAGTGTCAGTCTTATAGAAGCATATCTCATAGGATTGGGAGGTGTGGAAACCCCTTGCATGGGCGAGGTGGAACTTCCCATCTACATTCAAGATGTTTTAATGACAGTTAAAGTATTAGTGTGTCAAGATGAGGATCTCACTGAACCTCTTGTATTGGGTCAAGACTGGATCTATGATCATGCAATCAACCTAAACCTAAGAAGTGGACTTCTTCAGGTCTAGGTAAATCAGAACCGCATTACAGTTGAGTTAGAGAATGAGGCACTCAAGGAACTAGGAAAGGCACAAACTCCTGGTCCTTCTAGGAGTACACATGAAGATGACCATGTTATTCTTGTCCAAAACTATGTGATGCAGAGGGATGATTATCTCAACAAAGAAGTCGAGGATACAATGGAACTCCCTTCTTTTCCAAAAGCCATAGGGATACGACAACCAAAGGCAGATCAAATACAGAAGAAGCAGATGACCTATGCTCCCAGCCCAAAGAAAGTGGGAAGCACAGTATCTCGGCCACCAAAACAAGTGTGGGTGCAGAAAGGTGACCAACATGTTGCGGTCTAGTCACAACCATTGGCTCAACTTCATATTAGTGAGCAACGGCAGGCCACTAACAAGAAGCCCTTAAAAAATTCTTCTACGAAAGCGAGGATTATCTGGGTACCCAAGAAGTCGATGAAGGCTGACCCACAATCCAAACAAATTCGGGTGCCTAAGGCTTGCTTGTGGGCTCAAATAACTACACACAGACCACACCATGTACAACATGGTTCACTCACTCGAACAGCTGAAACCCACTCTTATTCAACACGCATGAACACATTCGCCCATGAGCACGAGCAGAATCACTTGTAAATGGGTACCTAAAAAGCCTCATTTTCAAGTAGATACTCTTATAAAGCCCTCCAGAGTCTCCACAAAATCAAAACCAAGAGCCATCCACTGTGTTTGGCAGCCCAAAGCTTGTAATAAACCCACCGACACCCATTTGTAAATTCATCTCCACTTACTAACTGCATCATTCTCACACTACATCTTTCCATTTAGCTCATAGGATTATTCATTCACTAACTACACACACAATCACCAAGCACTCAGTGACCCACTAACCTCATGTTAATGTTGTAACGGGGACAAAAATTGTTCTATCTTGTCCATTACAATGTTAACACCTGCTTCTATGTTCTCACAAAATTAGCAAACAAGAAGTAACATGGCAGAAGTAGGAGGTATCAGTTCCCAGGCCGGGTCGAGCACCCAGATAGTGGACATTGAAACCCTCCTCCTCAAACCACAACTCACCAATAGGCATCAAGAACTTAGAGCAGTGCATGTACTTCCCATTGAGGACCCTCCGCAGGGGCACACTTCTCAAGTGCGGAAACACGCACATTGGTTCAGTGATATCGCAGGACCATTGGGAAAAGGCACCTACTTTTGGGAGGCAAAAATTGAGTTTAATGGCAAATGGGGAAGATACCATTTCTTCACCCGTGAATTCAAGAATTACCAGTGCAGAAGTAATGCGAGTTGTATGGACCAATGTGGGATTGGATAGCTACTTCCAGGCACTCCTACCTAAGCCACACTTCCTGTGTTGCTCTTATTCGATCAGTACCATCACCCCTAGCAGAGCCAAGGGAGGCCACAACACCTTTGTGCTTCCGTCATTAATGCCTAGTCATGAACTAAAGAGATTCAAGATTACCGTCATCTTAGTAAGGGAGGCCCTAGATATGAAAGGTATGCATATCCCCACGGAGAAAGAAACAATGATTCCCGAAAGAATGAAGCACAAAGATCTCAATAAACTAAAGGACATGGTAGCTATGATACCAACCATCGCCCTCCACCTACGAACGATCATGCAACATTTCGCCTTTCCTGCCCAAGAATGATTCACTATGCCACCAAAAAGAATCTAGTTCAGCTTGTACTTGGCAGAGATAGAGGATCTCACAATTAATTTACCACACTAGATCATAGATCAAATCCACTTAGCACATCAAGCTGGAATAAGAAGCATAAGAATGTGCTTCATGGATGTTGTGCACTGACGAAAATTATTTACAGGTGCTTAGCGTATGATGTACCTATTCAAAGAGCACTAGTGTGGTCTAGAGCTCAGGAATTCCAAAGACGGCTATCAACAACGGGTCCTCCATCAAAGAAAATGAGAGGTGCAGTCCAATTACCGTGTGCCCAAGCAAGGGGAGCCACCACCACACCAGAGGTGACCCCTCCACAAACGCGATGTGTCCGTCCGTTTACAATTTGCTTACCCAGATAGAGTGCAAAGGACCCAATCTAGTTTTCCCTTTGATTCGCTCTCACGTGGAGTTCCCACAGGGCTACACCCTGGATGATCTAAGCGATGAAGAAATCGCTAGGATGATTAGTGAGTCTAACCTTGAGACGGAAGTAGACCCAAGAACCACAACCTACCACAACAACTTCAGCCGCGACCCAACTTGAAGTAGTGGAAGTAGACAAAGATGAAGAAGAGATTGAGGAGGAAGCAGATGAGGAACATGATCAAGAATACGAAGAAATTACAGAACTAGCAAGTGCCCCAGCATATACTACACAAATCAAAATATTATATGAGACTATGAAGAGAGTCCAAGAGCATCACAAGCTGTCACGGGAAACAGGAAAGATGCTAATAAGTCAGATGTTAGTAGAAGAAGGAGTGGACGAAATGTTTATTGAATCCATGAACCTGCACGCGGACGCGGTGGGCCTCGATGAAGCCATTCATTTAGCTATGGCTTATATTCATCGCTTTGAGAAACGAGTACCTACCCATCTCATGAGCTCCGACAAGCAAATCCACATCGATGTATCAGCACCAGGAGATACCACACAGACAGAAGAACATCAGGCGGCACCACTATCACCACACTCCTCACCTCTCACTACACAATTCACTTCACCACATGACACTACCAACCCAACTCCCACTATTACCACATATGTCATGGGAATTCCTCTCTCTCCTGGCATCCAATTCGGAGGAGTTACCATGCCCACATTCACAACATTATTCACGAACATCACATCAACCCCACCCACTGTCCCCATCTACACGGTCACACACACTTTTGACACCATGGAAACATCACGAGCCACAACACCACTCCCTCCCCCCACACAGCCACAATCTCCCATATGCCCTCCACCCACATCACCACTTGTTTCCACCTCATTCACGAGTCCCTTTCCCCTTCCCATTCCCCTTGCATCTTCTCCTTTCCCAACATTCTTGAATGTAAATAACATGTTTTCTACATTACATAAATGTGTGTATCAGCTACAAAGTGAATATCAATCTCTCGAAGACCGACATCATCAATTGACCAGAGAGCACCAACAAATACAAAGAAGGCTTACCTTCATAGAAGAAGAAAACACTGACCTGAACCAATGATACACTACACTTGAACACGCCCACCAAACCATATTGGAAGCTCCCCAACCCTTCGACTCCTCCGAGTTAAGAAGCTGACAGCTTTACTTGAGCTATATCAGATAGAGAATGTCAAAGTCTGCCGCAACCTGACTTTACTCAGAAAGCACATGGCCACTACCCTCGAAGAGAAAAAGCGCTTGCAAAAGCAAAATGAAGAGAATTTAGAGGCAGCCATGGAGATTTCTCCCCAGGAGATCGACCCCGAAAAATTCAAAGTTGTTCCTTCAGGGGCTATCAAGACCATTCTTGAGAGTTATGCCGATCTTCTGGAAGCACATGACAATGTAGAAAAAGAATGAGACACACTTCGTTGACAACTAAAGGAACAAGGAGAACAACCAAAGATCACAGAGTCAACATCACCTACAGAGGAGGTAAAGAAACTCAAAGAACAGGTCACGAAGTTGCAAAGCAAGTTACTTGAATACGAATGACAACCCTCCCCAGTCATCAAGCCAAAACCAGAAGAATTGGTAGCCATAGAGGTAGATGAGTCATATGAGGAGCCATATGCCAATGCCAGGTGGCCAACAAACCTTTGAGGGATTGAACACACTAGAGGTAGAAGCCCCAGAATGGATGTAGACACTCGAAAAAACTGCCAATACGCATGATGATCGAGAAACGGTTCAGATTGAGTCCATGTCCAAGATTGAGGACACCATTATCAAATTAGAATATTTCTGAAGTATGTCTCATCACAGATGGATAGGCACCAATGACGATCAGTATGTGCCATATTGTGTGCTCTTGGCAGATTACAATGCAGAAATTCAACGACGTTGTGGCAAGGCCCCAACCTTTGCCACTCAATTCAGCCTTGATGATATCCCTAAGAGCGTTAAACAAGGATCAATTCATCAACCTACCTGGCGGCTACGACTCTTAGAAACTTACCCTGAGATGGTTTGAACTTGGAATAACATGCCACTATTCATTAAGTATAATCCCTGTTATGCTCCCATACTGAGAAGACGCACATGGCTTGAGTTTGCCATCACTGTGAAGAATGTCAAAGGCTATGCAAAGTGGCTCAATTACATATACCTGGCACTGCCACAAGGACAAGCTACGGTGGCCTACATGATCTCTACCATTCACCACTAGGGAGTCAGATTGCAAAACATTCCAGATGTAATGGCTCAGATGTGCATAAAGATATTCGAGTTGATGCTGGTTACCTTCAAAATCTTCAAAAATATTCAAGATCCACATTTCTCAGGTGTCGAATTCACAGCAGGTAACCTCGTCTTGGTCTACGATATGAGTACATCCCCCTCCATCCAGGTGATATATGCATGGCACGCACGAACTAAATACCTCTTTGCTTGCTACAAGCAAACATTTGAAGAGATGTTCATCACTGAGTTCTGGGAATACCACTCGGAAAAATCCATCTCCCATCTTGATTGTTGTTGTTGTGATACCACTATTGAGGGAGATGGGTGATAGTCACAAGAGATGAAGTGGTGCAGCTAGATCATGCTTCACACCTGCTAAGAATGATGGCTAGAGAGTGTAATGGGCCTCTTTAGCTTGCCAATGAATGCAAATAATCATATACATTGCTTGAAAGATGATTCACTAATTGATAGATCAAAACAGATATGTTGGATTTGATCCAAGAACAAAAAACTTGCTATTTTTGTTCTTACACTTATTCACTGTTTTGAACAATTCTTTGAGCATAGTAGCAATTGAATTAATTCCTTTTGGGGAACTCTAATTAACTTAGTAAGCTATCAATCATGAGTGATTTCATAAAAAATGATGGGCCACATGTAGAGAAAGAAGTTTAGCAAGTCATAGCTCCATCCCGACATTCACGGGCTGCAATAGTCATCAGACCCGTGAGCAAAGATACATTAATATCTCATGATACTGAGAAGAAATGCTAATGAATGTTTGCAAGACTCTAATAGATGGTACGCTTAATCTAACATGTGTTAAATCATGGCAAATGATCAACTACACAATGTGAACAAGCTCTGAGAAGATCATTGTTTTGATGGAGTTACATAGAGAAGTAAAATGAGAATGTAATGATCATATATGTACTAGAATATGTACAAATACAATGTCATTCTAAATCATACATTGCTCAATGTGTGAGAGGTGAATGAGCTTTGAGGTGATCTCTCTCTTCACAATGAGTGTACTTCAAAATGATCTCCCAACCTCGAGATACACGTGGGTCTTCTAGATCCTCTTCTTATAGTCAAGTTTGGAGCCAAGGTTTGAATTCAAATTCAAACTTCTACCTAAAAGTTGACTCCTAAAGTGTAGGATAGATTCCCTCATCACTCAACTACTAACTGATTCATGATTTTAAAGCTTCCTAACTCCACATGGGTGTAATCCACTTTTACAAGGATAAATGTGAAGAATTTTTACAAAAGACTGATCATATGAAGCCTTGCATACGTTATGGCAATAAATCAAGCATAGGATAATTAACCATGTATGTGGGCGTGGGTTAATACATGTTTGGCCTACGACCTACCCATCGAATGCTCTATGACCAGTGAGGATTTGAAAAGATTTAAAGGACCTTCCAAAAAGGCAAGGAATGTTGGTGCATTTTACCCAAGCCTACATGCTTGATATGCTTGATATTATCCTCATTTCTAATTCACATGAGTAGTCATGTGAACACCTCTTGTAAAAGAGTTCATTTTATCTCTTGTAAATGGAAAAAGAAAAAAGGAAAAGGATGGCTTACCTCATCCATGATGTAAAAGCAAACTCGTGGCTCTAAATACCTAAAACCCCAAACTTTTGAGCTGAGGGAATCTCTCCTAACTTTGGGGATCACTTTTAGGTGGAGCCATTTGAATTCGAATTCAAAACTCCCTCCAAGAATAGCTATAAAAGGAGCAAGAAGGAAGAGGCGATTAGCAAGCCTTGTACGTGACCACTTCATGTCATTTTGTAGAGATTGAAGAGATTACTCCATAGCTCTATCATTCTACTCCCATTGTGCAAAGATTCATTGCCAATGTGGTTGTAATCATATGTGAATCTATACATTTGTTATTATCTACTTCTCTGTTTTGTTCTCTGCTATACTCACTCAGAGCAGTATCTTCAGAAGGTCATATCTCGAGTCCTACTGATCGTTTTTCAGTGATTTAACATGCGTTGGATAGCTCATACTGTCTACTTTCTACCTATAAATTTCCATGGTCATTGGATTTATATTTTGGGAGATATCTGCATTTTACAGCTCAGTAGTCTATCTCTACAGAGCCCCGAGAATGGCGGGCAGGTTTCAGATTTTCTTAAACGTTGTTCTCAGTGCTCAGTCCATCATTTGAAGTGTTTTAACTTGGAATAGCAAGCTTGTTAAGTCTATTTGCTATGCCTAAAAGGAATTTTCAAATTCCTACCAGGTTGAGACCACTGTTCATTTTTTCCAGCAGGTGTATGTCCAAAAATAGCAAGTTTTGGGAGCTAGTCATTTCGCAACTTGTCTATCTTGACTTAATTTTTTGGGATACATGTTCCAAAGTACTTTGCTGATATTTTGGTGGATTTAGGAAGCTCAAAGAGTCTACTAATCAACTCTGAAGTCTTAGTTGGCTGGTGTGAAGCTAGTTGTAGCGGCACCTACTCATCTTTGGATTGCATCCACCATCTCTCTTCACAGTGGTATCAGAGCATAGTCAAGCAACATGGGAGATGGATTTCCATCAACAATTGAAAAATTGGATCGAAACAACTACCCGGCATGGTCTCTAAGGATGGAGGCTTACCTTCAAGGGAGGAATCTATATGGATTCATATCCGGAGATGAACCAATACCAACCATGAGGAACAAAGGGCAACCATCACATGAAGAAGTGGAAGGACTTTCAAATTTGTGTTCGAAGGACTTGCAAGGTCCTGTATTCTAAAGTCAATCTCTAATTTTCTTTTACCTCATGTCAAGGGATGCAAGACATCAAGAGAGACCTGGAATGCACTTGCTTCTTTCTTCTCTTCCAACACTTGAGCAAGGAAGAACCAATTGTGGATGGAGTTCACAACAATGAAGAAAAGCCCAAAGCAAAATGTGACTGATTATGTCACAAAGATGAAGGAGATTTCCGATCAACTTGGAAGCATTGGAGAGGTAATTGAAGAGGAGCAAATCATTAGACAAATCATAAATGGAATCAAAGCAGACGACAAGTGGGAGTCATTCACAACAGCCATGGATTTATACATGGATATGCATGTACCCGACCTCAACACACTCATGGGCCAACTCTTCACTCATGAAGCAAAGAATCTTAGCAAAGGTGGTGAGTCCTCAAGAGGTAATCAAACTTTTGCCTTATATTATGATAGAGATAAGGTCAAGGACAAGTCAAAGAATAGGAAGAATGAAGATGAAGGTAGCTCTTTCCAAGCAAACTTTGCAGGTAGAGGAAGAGCTAGAGGAAGAGGCAGAGGTGGAAAGCAAGGCAGGGGGAGATTCCAATCATCTCAACCTTGCAACATATGTGGCTTATCTAACCATACTACTGAAGAATGTTTCAAAAATCCAAGGAACTCAAGAGGAAGAGGATTCAATAGAGGTGGCTATGGATCAAATAGAGGCAGATACAATGGAGGCTACAACAACAACAACAACTACTACAACAACAATTACAACAACAACAACTATCAAAGTGGCCATAGAGGAAGAAGAGAATACAATAACTATGCAGAGGACCAAAGTCAAGAAGATTCATTATTGATTATGAATCTATCAGTGAAGAAGGGTAAGGATGATGATCACATATTTTAAATTGATTCGGGATGCTCAAACCATGTAGCAGGAAATGTGGCTTTACTTTCTGATTTGGAAGATCCTCATAACAAGCATGAAGTGCAGACAGGAGATGACACAAGGCACTCAGTGGAGAACATAGGTAATGTGAAGACATCAGATGGGAATATGAACCTCTTAAGCAAAGTCCTGTATGTCCCTACAATTACCAAAAATTTAATAAGTGTTGGACAGATTGTTGAAAAAGGATTGCAGGTTAGATTCAATTGATTTGGAGCATATGTTGAAGACCCAAGGCAAGGCTTTCGAAGGATTGCCAAAGGAGAAAAGATAGGAAGGCTTTTCACTTTTGAAGTGGAAGATACAAAGAACATAGCTTTGTTTAGCTATGGATCTCAAACTCTTACAGAGTTGGAGATATGGCACAAAAGGCTTGCTCACATTGGTGAGAGGACACTCAAACAAATTTGCAGGGACCAAAGTGTACTTGGTTTGCCTAATATCACAAGGCAACACATGATTTATAAGTGTGAAGCTTGTCAACTCCGCAAGGCTCATAGACAACCTTTCAATAAGAAAGGATATATGTATCAAAATCCTTTGGATCTAGTGCACACGGATGTGTGGGGTCCAAGTAAGGAGCCATCTATATCAGGCTCAAGATATTATGTGTCTTTCATAGATGATTGTAGCAGGTGGACCATTCTACTTTTCATGAAGCACAAGGATGAAGTGTTTAATTGCTTTAAGAAGTATATTGCTCTTGTTGAAAACCAAACAGGTAGGACTTTGAAATGACTCAGATCAGATGGTGGAGGAGAATACTTCTCTTCTGAATTTGATGCCTTCTTGCATGAAAGAGGCATTAAAAGGGAAGTCACTACAAGGTATACACCCGAACTCAATGGTGTAGTAGAGAGGAGGAACAGAGCTATTGTCTAAGCTCTAAGGTCCATGCTCAACGAAAAGGGATTGTCAAACTACCTATGGGCAGAGGCTGTGTCGACAGCCACATATCTCATAAATAGACTTCCATCTAAGTCACTAGATGGAACCACTCCATATGAAGTGTGGAATGGAAGAAGACCTAGTCTAGAGCATTGCAAAATCTTTGGATGCTTAGCCTATGCTCACATTCCTTCTCAAGTAAGAGGGAAATTGGATCCCAAGGAATGAAGAGCCTACCACATTTGAAGAAGCACAAAGCAAGAAAGCTTGGAGAGATGCAATGGATGAAGAAATGGAAGCCTTGAAGGAGAATGACACTTGGGAGATTGTACCTAACAAGCCATCTATGAAGGTAATTGGATCTCGATGGATATACAAAATCAAGAGGAATTCAGATGGAAGTATAAATAGACACAAAGCAAGGTTAGTTGCTAAAGGGTTTGCTCAAACCCATGGTATTGATTATGAGGAGACTTTCTCTCCTGTTGCAAAAATGCCTACAATTAGGGTTCTCATTAGTCTTGCTGCATCTAGAAATTGGAATCTCTATCAACTTGATGTAAAGAATGCTTTCTTGAATGGATGGATTTCTGAGGAAGTGTATATGGCACAACCTCCTGGATATGAGGATGCACATCATCCTAACTATGTATGCAAACTAAAGAAAGCTTTGTATGGATTGAAGCAAGCTCCAAGAGCTTGGAATTTCAGATTGGTGACTTATTTGCAGGACCAAGGATTCAAAGCTAGCAAGGCGGATACCTCTTTGTTCATAAAGAGGAATGGATCTGAAGTGATCTATTTATGTGTGTATGTTGATGATATTATAATCATAGGCAATGATCTTGAAGGAATCAAACAGGTAGGAGTTAAATGAAGGAGGAGTTCAAAATAAGTGACCTCGGACCACTCACTTATTTCCTTGGATTGGAGTTAATCTACACAGATTCAGGTATATACATCACACAAAGGAAGTATGTCCATGACATGCTCGTCAAGTTCAAGATGGAAAATACCAAGTGTGTAGGTACACCTATGGAGCAAAATCATAAGCTTAGTGCTTATGAAGGAGAGCCAATTGAAGACATCACAAGCTATCAAAGCTTGGTTGGAAGTTTGAACTATGCAACACTCACAAGGGTGGATATATGCTATAGTGTTAGCATATTGAGTCAATTTATGCATAAGCCGAGAAGACCACATATGGAAGCGGCCAAGAGAGTCCTCAAGTACCTAAAGGGGACTATGAATGAAGGTTTGTTTTATTCATTTACGTCAGATATTGAGCTAAAGGTCTACTCAGATGCAGATTGGGCCGGATCTAAAGATGATAGAAGAAGCACATCAGGGTATATATCATTTGCAGGTTCAAAAATCATTTCTTGGTCATCGAAGAAGCAACCAACCATGGCATTATCTTCTACCAAAGCCGAATATAGAGGTTTGGCTAATGCAACTCAAGAAATAATGTGGTTAAAATCTTTGTACACAGATCTTGGACTTCATTCTTCAACACCTCACATTTTTGGTGACAACACAAGCTCACTACATCTAGCAGCTAATCCGGTATACCATGCTAGAACCAAGCATATTGAAGTCCACTACCATTATGTAAGGGAGAAGCTAATGAGCAAGGATATTCAACTATCCTATGTCTCTACAGATATGCAATGTGCACACATGTTGACTAAAGCTCTTGATGGTACAAAGTTAAGTAGATTCAAGTTGATGATTGGCTTGCGGGAAATCAAGGACAATTGAAGACTTATTTGGAGGCCAAGCATGTTAGGCTTGAGGGGGAGCTATTGGTGCATTTTACCCAAGCCTACATGCTTGATATTATCCTCATTTGTAAGTCACATGAGTAGTCATGTGAACACCTCTTGTAAAAGAGTTCATTTTATCTCTTGTAAATGGAAAAAGAAAAAAGGAAAAGGATGGCTTACCTCATCCATGATGTCAAAGCAAACTCGTGGATCTAACTACCTAAAACCACGAATTTTTGAGCTGAGGGAATCTCTCCTAACTTTGGGGATCACTTTTAGGTGGAGCCATTTGAATTCGAATTCAAAACTCCCTCCAAGAATAGTTATAAAAGGAACAAGAAGGAAGAGGCGATTAGCAAGCCTTGTACGTGACCACTTCATGTCATTTTGTAGAGATTGAAGAGCTTACTCCATAGCTCTATCATTCTACTCCCATTGTGCAAAGATTCATTGCCAATGTGGTTGTAATCATATGTGAATCTATACATTTGTTATTATCTACTTCTCTGTTTTGTTCTCTGCTATACTCACTCAGAGCAGTATGTTGAGAAGGTCATATCTCGAGTTTTACTGAACCTTTTTCAGTGGTTTAACATGCGTTGGATAGCTCATGCTGTCTACTTTCTACCTATAAATTGTCATTGTCATTGGATTTAGAGGTTGGGAGATATCTGCATTTTACGAATCACTAGTCTATCTCTGCAGAGCCCCGAGAATGGTGGGCAGGTTCCAGATTTTCTTAAAAGTTGTTCTCAGTGCTCAGTCCATCATTTGAAGTGTTTTAACTTGGAATAGCAATCTTGTTAAGTCTTTTTGCTATGCCCAAAAGGAATTTTTCAGATATCTACGAGGTTGAGAGCACTGTTCATTTTTTCCAGCAGGTGTATGTCCAAAAATAGCAAGTTTTGGGAGCTAGTCATTTCACAACTTGTCTATCTTGACTTAAACTTTTGGGATACATGTTCCAAAGTACTTTGCTGATATTTTGGTGGATTTAGGAAGCTCAAAGAGTCTACTAATCAACTATGAAGTCTCAGTTGGCTGGTGTGAAGCTGGTTGTAGCGGCACCTACTCATCTTTGGATTGCATCCACCATCTCTCTTCACAAGGAAGTCAAGCTAAAGCAGAGCAAGCAACTGTATGAGGGGTTCAATTCCATAATGAAGGAACCAGCTGTAGCTCAAGCGTAAGCACCACCTCCTTTACTTATCAATCCACGGAGATGTGAGGACCGGTATGAAGACCACGAGCAAGTGAAGGCACAAGTGCGTGAGTGAAAGCACACAAACATGCACACACATACACACACACGTGCACAAGGTAAGATCAAAGAGAGGAACAATGGAAGGCTTCAATTGCAAAAGAGTTCTCTTACCGAAGCTCTATTCTCCAACAAGCTAAGCTAAAAAATGAGCTCTCTAGCTCTTTTTATAGTTTTTCGACTAGTTTTGGCCATGTCCAGACCTAGTGTCCGGCCTAGTTAAAAATTACGTTCCAGGGCTTATTTGAGGGCTCAAACGAAGTCTAAAATTATGAAAATTGGTAGGATGATACTTCTAATATCCTCAAGCTCAAGGACTCCTTGTCTTGAACAAAATGGAGTTACAAAAATAGAAAATGGTATTTACAATGGTTTTTAGTGATGAAAATCACTATTGTTGTAGGGGATTCTTTTGAAAATTTGACATACACTTCTTGGAGCTCCCTACTTGCTCCTTCTTCTTGTGTGTCCACCTCTTTGATGTGCTCCTGTGCTTTGTCCTTGACCTTCAGTTTCAACACTCCCCCCCCTCGAGTCTGTCATCCCTGACAGACCCTTGTTGTAATGGTTGTTCCATGTAGTGCTTTGAGAGGTAGTGTCTATTCGGTAGGAACAAGAGCCATCTACCTTCCAAATGTGGCAGGGTTGGTTGTCCGGTTCTTCATTTGTCACTAAAAGCCTTTGGAAGTTATTTTCCCTTCGTATGTGCTCCTTCCTTGGATTCCAGCATGATTGTGTCGTTGTGAGTCGCCATTGATGGCCTCTAGATCTTGTTAAGATGATGTTCATAGTAATCATGCCAAGTACCCATAATGAATGATGGGTAAGTGAGTTCGTGCATGGGTTGAGGAAAATATGTGCCTTGTGCATGGCCCTATCGTGTAGCCCTATACATGCTTACTTGGAAAATGCATTGGAAGAAGTATGGTGCAAAAATTGGGGTCTTGAGCTAAGTGCTCAAGGGTATGATGACGAAGAAGTTTCCTAATCTATCATGGTTATGGTGTTGCCAAGGTAAAAGATACTTACCATGGTGAAGCATCGATCGATGTTTATCTCGTCTTGTTGTGCTCCCGGCATTTGTGATGGACATTGTTGATGAATGTCCGTGTTGAGGATCCACTGATGAAATTCTTTGAGTGCCTGGTCCTGTCTTCTCTCTTCAAAGCAACATTTACCAAATACTGAGAATTGAATTTCTTTATATTCCTTGACAAACGACATTGGGTAACTACACCAAGCTTAGTTTCACATATTCTCTTTAGTTCACCATAAGCAGGAGTCTTCTCATTCAGTATACATACAAAGATTTGCAGGGTACCAGAACTACCCCTTGCAGATATCTCCCTGGATGCTCTCATACATGCAGTAGTTAAGCATCACTCAAGTTGCAGACCTTCAAGCTCTTCACTCCTACCATAGTAAGAGGAAACCATAGTTGTGTATGCCATGTTCATGCCAAGTTCTTGACATCTACCAGATAAGGCAACATTTATATCATCTACTAGCCGAGACACACTTCTATCCAAACTGATAAATGCCCAGTTATCAACAGTTCCACCTTCAACTAAGCATGAATCATTCATGTTTCATGAGCCAAACCTGGGAACAAGTGCTTCCTCTCCCTTTTTTTTTTTGAAGGAACAATGTCACCATACAAGAAGACAGATGTTAGTATCAGAAAAAATAGTTGAAATATGTCAATGTGCTCTTGTGCATGGGACTCTCCAATGTGTCTATGTACGGCCATGTAATGTGGCCCTATATTAATGCATACTTTGGAAATGCATGACCTGAATGGTGCAAAAGATTGGGTTGTGCAAGGAGCACATGGTTGTCACTCGTCAAGGCTTTCGATGTTATTTACAGATGTTGATGCCATCTATCATGGAGGTATCCATTGGATCTCGAGATGACAACTTATCCTTCCGTAACTCTTGTCTAGATTTGCAGCTGTCGGCACTTCTTGAAGACGAGCCTGGTAGGCCTTGAACATCATGTCCAAGCCTTCAGGGGTTGGATCTGCAAGAACAGATCCTAGTTGCGGCCTATTTACAATGGGTGATGGGGTGGGATGGCTGGAGTAGATGGAGTTTCAGCATGTGAGGGGCTTTGAGATGCAATGTCATTGATTTTTGTTTTTGCTTCTTTCAGGCTTTCGTCTAGTTTTGATAACTTTTTATTCCACTTGCGATTGGCCTTCTCTCTCATATCTTTCCATGTTCTTGTTTTCCTCTTACTAGGTTCTCCTGATTCACTTGACTCTGATTGTTCAGCTGGCTTATCCTGTTTTAAGGCTTGGGCCCTAGTGACTGCTTGTACAGGAGCCACATTACTGCTACTTGAACTTGAATCCGCTACTAAGCCTACCACATTAATGGGTGTCATCTTGGGTGCACTGGAGGGGTTTCTTGGACAATCTCTGGGGAGATGGTCTTTGCCATCGCCCTGGCATCTGAAACATGGTCCTCTAGGGGCTTGTGGTCTTACTTGTCTCAATTGGGGCCTAGGGTTAGCATTTGCGTACATGACATTGGAGTGTTTAGGCTCCCAATTTTGTTCCATAGGTGGTGCATACTTAACTTGAATTACATTGGCAAGAGCTGGTGGTTGGTTTCCTAGGACTGGTTGTGGACTATATGGTGCTTGATATTGTTGTGGTGGCCTATAGTATGGCTGTTGGTAATGGTTCTGATACATACCTTGTGGGTATGGTTGCTGATAGTTCTGTCTCACAGCCTACCTATTGTAGGGGCAATCTTGAGCCATGTGGTTCGTGTATTTTCTCTCAATAGTGCAATATGGATCATTCCTTTCTCTAATGTTTTGGTTTTGCATTGGGCATACGTTAGCCATGTGGTCCCCTCCTCAGGTATAATATCGGTTCAATGAGGTGACTCTTGGTATTTGTTTATTTTGAAGTCCTAGCTTCTTGGCAACTTGCTCTGCTATCTCATCCAGCTCAGTGGAGGCTCTAGAGGTATGACTAGTAGAACTGTGAGAGTCTTGATAGAGTTTGGATAGTCCTAACTCCTCACCCAAGTTGTCTTCTATGTCAATGCAGGTCCGCACACACTCTTCTATGGATCTAGGCTCTTTCAAGTACACATATGATCTTAACTTGGTGCTTAGTAAGCCATCTAAAAACAAAGCCACTTGTTTGGCTGGTGTGGGTAACTATGGAGCAGGGCATCTCTCTAGATACTGTTTGAACCTTTTACCTGCTAGCCACACTCTTTCTTGGGGTGTCTGCTTGAAGCTGTGGATCAAAGATGAGGTGTTGTGCCTAGTACCACTCTTGGAAAATTCTACAATGGATTCGTCTAGCAGTTGGCCTATATCGCGATAGTTGCGACTACTCAGTGGTTGAAACCAAGCTAAGGTAGTGCCCTTTCTCAAACAAGAATTTAGCAGTTGTCTGAGCATCGTTCTTTGTCGTAGCTTTTACCTCTACCCACTTTGTTAGATAGTCTGTGGCAACAATGATGTATTCAGCATGTGAACCCTTAGCTGGGGGATTGATAGGAGCTACGAAGTCTATTCCCCACTTAGAGAATGCACGTCCACCCATCATAGGTTTCAGTGGCATCTCATCTTTGCGTATAGGATACTGAGTTCTCTGACAAGCATCACACCATTTCACATAAGTATGTGCATCCATGTGAAGGGTCGGCCACCAGAAGCCCGTAAATAGTATTGCCTTGATCACCCGATCTGGTCCAAAGTGTCCTCCTGCTACACCTTGGTGAGCAGTTTCCAAGATCTTGAGATATTCACTCTCATGGACACATAGTCTCAGGTAACCATCTTTACCACGCTTGTATAGATTATCACCAATGAGTGAGTAATCCTGGGCTTCTTGTTCTAAACTCCTTTTATTAGCCAGAGTCATGTCTGGAGGGTATGTTTTTATCTTCAGGAAGGATACTAGGGGTTCACTCCAATCCGGCACTATGGACACTTGATAGAGAGTGGCATGTTCCACAGGTGGTTTAGTGCAGCAGATTGGGCAATCCTTGCACAACTTTTGGACATCAGCTTCCATAGTTGGCCAATGCACTCCGAGTCTTCTTAGTGTCTGTAGGGTTCGTTGCTTTGAGTAGTGTTGCTCTAATGCACCTACATGTGCTAATTGCAACCACTTAGCATACTCCTCCTCTTCTACACAACAAGCCAAGATCCCTTGATCTGTGTGCTTGTACATACTTCCAGCCATGATGTGGTACTTTTGGGCTTTTACTACCTCTCTATCCTGTGTGTTTATTACTGGGTGGTTAGGCCCGTATGTCAGTACTGGCACTAATGGCTTAGCCCACTGCGACACCACTTCCAAATTAAATAGGTAAGCATCAGGAAGGTCATCTGACACTCCTTGTGGGGCTTCTCCCGATGTGAGCCTAGATAGATGATCTGCTCTCAAATGAGTCTTCTCTTTCCTCACCACTACCTCAAAGTCATATTCCATTAGTAAGAGAAACCATCTTACTAATCTTCCTGTATTACATGGCTTGTTTACCAGGTACAGTAGAGCTTGGTGATCAGTAAAAAATTTGAACTTATTTGCAAGCAAATAGTGTCTAAATTTCTTAACTGCATACACCATGCCTAGTCCTTCTCTCTCCGTAGTGGTATAATTTCGTTCAGCTGCATCAATTGTCTACTAGCATAGGCAATTGGGAGATCCATATTACCTTCACCGGTAGGCTACGTGAGTACACACCCAATAGCATAATTGGATGCATCCACGTGGACATGGAATGGCTTATTCCAATCTGGTGTGGTCAAGATTGGTGCTGAACACAATCTTCTTTTAAGCTCATTGAAGGAATTCTCACATTCATTAGTCCACCCAAAGTTAGTCAAAAGTCCATACAGAGGCTTTGCTATGATGGCATACATGTGTATAAACCGTCGGTAATAACCACAATGCCCCATGAAAGCTTGTACTTCCTTGACGTTCTTTGGCCTAGGTAACTCAGCTATGGCTCTTACTTTCTCCTCATCGGTGGATATGCCATTCTTTGACACTATGTGTCCCAGAATCTTGCCTTGCCTCACCATGAAAACACACTTTTCTGGGTTCAAGCAGACTTGATATTCTCTACATTTGTCAAAGATTTGTCTGAGTTCAGGAATATGGGTTTGCCTAATGTTGGAATGAGCACAGAGATCATCAACATAGACCTCTAAATTCTTTCTCAAGAACTCTTTAAATACATGGCACATCAGTCTCTAAAAGGTAGCAGGTGCATTAGTAAGCCCGAATGGCATTACTCGAAAGGCAAATATGCCCCACTCAGTGGCAAAAGCTGTCTTGTGCTGATCTTCTGGAGCTATGGCTACTTGATTATATCCCAAAAATCCATCAAGGAAGCTGTACACTTCCTTGCCTGCTACTCTTTCTAGGAGATGCTCTGTGATAGGAAGCGGATAGTTATCTTGAATTGTGGCTGCATTAACCTTCTTCAAGTTAATGCATACACGCAGCTTTCCATTTTTCTTGGGCACCACAACGATGGGGGATACCCACTCAGTGTGCTCAATTTCATATATGAATCCAGCTTCAACCAGTCTATCTATCTCCTCTTTGATCTTGGCAGCATAATTATCATTATATGTATATGGCTTTTGCTTAGAGGGTTTGGCATCTGAGGTCATGGGGATAGTGTGTGAGCATATGTCAGGGTCTACACCTTTCAAATCCTTGTAACTCCAAGCGAATACGTCTCTGTATTCTCTTAGCAAGGCTATTAGCTCTTGTTCTTCCTCTTCTGTCAGGTCATGGCCTATGTACGTGCATCTTTCTTCTCCTTCTTCCACAGCTACCACTATTTTCTTGGTGGTTTCTTTGTTATCATAGGCCTCCCCCGATTGTGCCTCTCGTTTAGGCATTTTGATCATGGCTCTCCTGTCATCTATCTCATACTTCTTAAAATTTTATGGGACCTCAAACAAAGATTCTTCCTCTTCTGGTGTGACTTCTCTCTCCTTTCTTTTCTTTCCTTCTCCCTTTGAGGTCACATGTGTGGCTAGCCTTACATCATTTGTAAGCTCTCCATGCCTCTGGGGTTGAAATTCTACTTCATAGAAGTATTCTTCATCTGATGCAAAGGGTGGGTCCATAATGATTGACTCTAGATCGGAGTCACTCGCATCCTCAAATGCATCAGGGTTAGGTTCGCACTCTTCTAAAACTGCATCTCCCATGATTGGCTCTATGGAGAAAACTGAAATGTCATAGCCATCCTCATCACAGTGGGGTGTCCATTGTTCTTCATTGATGGCTACATCCATGGTTGCTAGGATTTCTGCCCAGCCGTGGGGTTCAAATTCTTCATCAGGAAATACTACAGGTGCATAGGCTGGGTCTTGAATGGATCTATGTTTCTCTTTTGCACCTATCTCTCTGGCTTTTTCTCTCTTCTCCTCTTCTACTGCTACTTTACACATCCATAAGTGGGTGTCTTCATGCATCCATGAGGATCCTGATCCTATGGAATGCACCGATTCCGTATCATCTTTGGCTCTATGGATGGGATTCCATTGGATAGGAGGGACATCCCTATGAGAGTAATCTTTGAGATTTACTTTGGTCGTAACACCTAAGTGTTGCAAGTACAAGGAATTGGTTCCCCAATCCTGTACCACTTGCAACTGTCGCATAAAGGGTCATCCCAAGATCATTTCATAGGCATGGTTCTTGCTAAAATCACAGATAGCAAATGTGTGCTCGAACTCTACACCACATGTGGTGAGAGTTATTCCTTCTAACAGCCCTAAGGGTCTCTCTATGTGACCATCGGCCATTTGCAATTTCACCCTCGTGGGCCTGAGTGTTGGCTTGCCCCAACGCTTCCATAGGGAAGTGGTAGCAATTGCAACTCCTGTGCCAGAGTCTAAAATGGCCTTGGTGGTTTTTGGCAGCAGTCAGGGAACCGAAGGAGCCACAAGACAAAGAGGGTCGGAACGAAGAGATAGCACAAGCAGACACAGTAGCCAAAGAAGATCTGGCAAGTAGGCCATCTAAATTTTTCAGACATCAAGGAGTGGAGCACACAAGAAGAAAGAGCAAGTAGGGAGCTCAAAGATGTGTACGACAAACCAACAGAGAAAATCCCTACACAAATAGTGATTTTAATCACTAAAAACCATTGTAAATACCATTTCGTATTTTTGTAGCTCCATTTTGTGCAAGCCAAGGAGTCCTTGAGCTTGAGGAGCCTTAGAAGTGCCTACATATCAATTTTCGTATTTTTTAGACTCCGTTTAAGCCCTCAAATTGGCCCTGGAACCTAATTTTTAACTAGGCCGGACACTAGGTCTGGACAGGGCCAAAACCTAGTAAAAAACTATAAATAGAGCTAGAGAGCTCATTTTTGAGGTTAGATTGTAATTGAAATGAACTTGTAAGAGCTTCTTGAAAGTGATCTAAGAACTCCATTGCTTCTCACTCTTTGTTTTGCCGTGTGTGCACGTGTGTGTGTATATGTGTGCATGTTTGTGTGCTTCTCACCCACGCACTTGTGCCTCCACTTGTTCGAGGTCTTCATACCATCCTCACGTCTTCCCGGATTGACATTAAAGGAGGTGCTACTCATCACTGAGCTACACCAAATTTTGGCGCCGTTGCCGGGGATTGAGCTTTGAGGACGAGCGTGTGATGGTAAGACATAGAGTTGAAGCGTTGGAATTATAGGTATTTTCTTCACTTTTATCTATTTCCTTTTGTTTCCTTCATCACCATCATCATCATCACCATCTCCCACCTCCATCTCCATCATCGCAAAAATTTCAGATTTTTTACTATATTTCCTTTCTCCTTCCATTCCCCTCATTCCACTTGTGAGAGAGAGCGAGAGAGAAATATTGTGTGTGCTGTTTTTGCATGTTTCTTGAGCTGTCTTGCAGGTACATGCTGCATCATCTTCTCCAGCACTTCGTGCAGGTATGGAAATGTTGGCAACTGTCTCTGTGTCGCCGGTCTCTGTCAATCGCGACTGACAGAAAAAATGCTCCATTTGCCAAACAAAGTGCAAAACCATGATCTACAGGCCTAGAGCTTCCCAAAACTGTGTTTAGATTTTTGAAATTCATCAGATTTCTGTCAATCACGATCGCTCAGTCAATCGCGATCGACAAACCACGACGGACGGACCTGTCAATCGCGATCGACCAGTCAATCGCGATTGACAACCCACGACGGCTCTGTCAATCGCGTCCGACAGAGTCAACGACCGATTGACCACGACGGACAGATCATACGCGTGACACGTGTCAATCGCGATTGAGTCATCAATCGTGACTGACAGCCCACGACGGCTCTGTCAATCGCGACCGACACAGTCAACGATTGTTTGACCACGACGGACAGACCCTCGCGACCGACCTGTCAATCGCGATCGACCCATCAATCGCGACTGACAGAGTCAACGACCCTTTGACCACGACTGATTGACTTTTTGAGCCACGTGTCAATCGCGATTGACCCATCAATCGCGACTGACAGCCACGACGGACCTGTCAATCGCGATCGACACATTAATCGCGACTAACAGCCACGACGGACCTGTCAATCGCGATCGACACATCAATCGCGACTGACCTATCAATCGCGACTGACAGAACTTGCGAACGCGTTAGAAGGGCAAATTTGGCCAATGTTCTAGGGTAAAGAATAGGGGGCTAATTTGGTCAATTTGTGGGACAAACACTCGGGGTTAGCATTGCATGTTGAGGCCGCAACCCAAGTAATTCAAGAATTTCTGCTTGCTTGATTAAACTGTTTTGAACCCTGTTTTAATCCCTGAAGCCTGAACTGACATAACTTCCTCATACGAAATCCAATTGCTGTGATTATTAGATAGGGTTTCTTGAAGTTAACCATACCCGAGGTAAGAGAACTGAGGGATCCTTGGGATTGTTTTTTATAAAGGCAAGGGATAACTTGGTCGGTGAGATACATGCATGAAAGTGGTCTAGTCTGTCAATTGAATTTAAGTCTGGAGCTAATCTTGGGACTGATGCAGGTCTATTGAGAAGCAATTGAGAACGTCCAAGCAAGGGCTTTGTGCAAGCTTGAGAATCAACTTCTCGAGCACTAAAGAGCAAGGATCAACAAGAAAGGTCGGAATATTCTCAACTCCCCTTCGTCAATTCCTAGCTTAGGCTAAGAACGACTAGAGGTAGGAGTAAGTCAGGGCGACGAGAGGCAATTATCAAGTTGAAGAATACCTAAACTTTCAAGTGCAAGCTAAGAACATAATCTTTGTACTGTCGAGAACTTTAAAGGAAAAGAACTTAACATGGAACGATCAACTTTAAGTGCAGAACTACACTCAAATATACCTTACGACGTGATATCAGACAAGAATTTTAACACGGTAATCAACTAAAAAGAATCAAGTAACTGATACAAAAGGACTCTGCAACGAGGTTGTACTTGGGCAAATTTGGGTTATTCAATCAGGCTTATGAACCTTAGATCAGGGCGACATCTAGGGAGAGATAGACAAAGTCTTAGGTCTTCAGAGGCTAGTGTCAATCATACTGCGAGGTCTTGGGCCCAGCAGTTGAGCCATCATTCGTATTACCCTAGCTCTGAGACTAGTGAATCAGAGATGTCTCAAGGTATGGAGAGACCTACAGGAAGTTCAGGAGTGCCATACTTGCACAGGGTAGAAGGCCCTTACAAAACGCAATTGGAATACCTTAGGACCAACCAATTGGGTGCTAGCATCTATGAGGACGGCCTAGGAAGATCTGTGGTACAGATTAAGAATCCTGATCAATCCATTGGATTAGAGCGCCCATCTGTCAAGTTCGAAAATGGAGCATACTTAGACAAGGAAGGGACAATATATGTAGTCACCAGTCATCCAGATAAGACGGATGAATTTGGGAATGAGATCCCAGGAACGGACTTAGGTGACCTAGAGCAGGGAAGCATGGGTGAAGAACCAAGGACCCCCCGAGGCAAATCTGTTCTCACTAGGATTATCACACCAGAGTGGATTCCCCAAGATAATAAGAGCATAGATCTGCTTCTGAACCGAGGAACTGACGAAGCCTTTTGGAGGTATAAACCTGATCGACCAATTGATATAGGAACAATCATGATCTATGAGTTTAAGGATCCTGATAGCCCAGGCAGAGTGACCTACTTAGATCACGCTTCAGAGAGGATCTTTGTGGTGACAGAAAATGATAGGCATGCTTACACATGGAAAGGTGAAATTATTTTTCCCCAACCAAGATCAAATGTGTCCTATGGTCACCCTGGAGCGGGAACATCCCAAGCTCATGGAACTCAAGGAGACAGAAGTAGAGATAGGCCAGAAGAAAGCTTTGCTAACCCAGGGGGCAGAGAAAGAACGAGGATGGAAACAAATAGAGTAGAGCCTGAGGTACATAGAGCCCCAAGAAATCAAAGGAATATGGAAGACTTCCCTCTACCACGACCTAGAGAACACACCAGGATTTTGAGACCAACTCAGTTAGTCAAGTCCATGAAAAGTTACTTCGATGGCACAGGAGACCCATACGATCATGTGGCAGAGTTTAGGCAAGTCTTGAGAGCAGAACAAGTGGAGGACCTATTCACACAATATAATGCCTTTGGTCTAACCCTTAGGAACACAGCCCTCACGTGGTTCCAACCATTGAATGAGAGACAATTCAGGAGCAGAGACCAACTCCTAGAGGCTTTCATTATTGAATTCTCTAAGAGTGGCATAAGACATAATACCTCCTCATTGATTCACAACTTTAAGCAAACCCCTCAAGAAACCATGAGACTTGCAGGAAGAAGATTTAGGCAATACTTGGAGAGATGCCCTATCCCTGAGCTACCCACACCAGCTAAGCAAGTGGCTCTATTCTTGGACGGACTGCTAAGTACCAAATTAAGATCATATGTGTACTTGAAGGACCCTAGGACCATAGAAGAGTGTGTACGCATGTGTATTGACATTGAGGATAACCTAGGGGAGGAGTTAGAGCTTTCCAAGATATACAAAGATTCAGATAGTGCCTCTAGCCTCTCTTCCACGCAATCCACATCAATTGAGGAATTAGCAGAGAAAGTAGCTCAGAAACTAGGTGTCTCTAGCAAACAAATCCCAAGGTTTGCCCCTGTGAAAAGATGCTATACTTGTGGAGGCGACCATATGGCGAATGTCTGTCCCATTATGGCTCAACCCCAAGTTAATCCTAGTAGCCAATACTGCACCATAGAACGAAGGTACACCAATCACACCGCGCAAGATTGTCCCTACAATAAGCAAACCGTTAGACAGACGTACCCACAACCATACCCTCAACAAGGAAGATACCAAAACCAGTACCCACCTCAGCAGTATGTGAGACCTCAACAAACCTACCAACCCTACCAAAACCAACTAAGACCCCAGCCAGTGCTAGCACAGCAACCACCTGCTCCTACTAATGTGATCCCAGTAAAATATGGAGCTGCAGAAGAGAACCTGAATAGAGCTATAGTCCCTGTAACACCATTGCTTTCTGAAAGTGACCCGAGTGACCATAGCTTTGATTCTACACATGTTGATAGCCCCCAGGCCTACTACATGCAGTCTCCTGAACATGGTGAGTCTTACTATAGTGAAGAGCCAAATGAACCTAGTTGGGAGTCAGATTACACAAACGTCATGTATGCAAACCCCAACCCTAGGCCTCAACCTAGGCAAGTAAGACCCCCATTCCCTAAAGGACCATGCTACACATGTCAGGGAGATCATCTCATTCGTGATTGTCCCTTGCCTCCACCTCCACAACCCCAATCAGTGACGATCCAGGGCTATTGCCAGGAATGTGGAAAGGAGCATCTCTTACGAGATTGTCCAAAGAATCCCAGCAATATGCCAAAAATAACTCCCATTAATGTTATTGGGTTAGTTGTAGACTCCACAGGAAGTGTGATGTCCACTACACCAGTGCAAGTGATCACTAGAGCTCAAGCATTGCAGCAAAATCAAGGGGTAGGCCAGGAAAAGAGCCCAGATGTTAGTGAAACAGAGAGCATGACAAAGAAAAGGACTAGAGCTTGGAAGGATAGTCGTGAAAGAATGAAAAGACAATGGGCAAAAAAGATGAGTGAACTCGAGGAAAGCCTCAGAGAAACAAAGGCCAGGATAACTGAACTCACATCTCAAACTCCCTCTCCCACTACCCCACCTCCACCATTCCCAACTCCATCTGACCCGCCACCTTCCAACCCGCCTCACCTACTTCTACCACCCCCTAGAGTAGGATCAGTCCTAGCAGATCCCACTCCCGAAGACCTTAATATGATGCTTAAAGCATATCAGGCCAGAATCCAAGAAGGTCCAAACGACACTGATCATGAAAAGTGTTACCCAAGAGCAGAACTAGAGCTAGAACGAACCAAAATTTGTGCTAAGATGGTGGAATTGGCTCAGACCATGTTTGAAGCCAGTCGCCTATTTAACATCTCTAGTTCAGCGAAGACACAGTTGCACTTTGATGGACTGTTAGAAAGAATAGAGAAGCTAATTGCACAATCAGAAAAGGAACCAGCCTCTCAACATAAGGACAAGGCAAGTGAAGGAGCAGGTCTTCCTGCCTAGGAAGCCTATGTGCCTGAAGCCTATGTGCCTAACTCTACGGAGCCAGATACATCATCTTCTCTGAATCGATTCACACAAGAATTCTTACGAGAGATTCAAGAAGACAAATGGGCTAAAGAAAGTGAAGTCCGTCCTCCTATTGAACTTGTGGATGATGCACATAACCAATTCCCACAAGACATCCCATCCATTTATGAGGAGCAGGAGAGCACCCAATCTCAGGAAAGATTAGACTTTGAGTCTAACTCTCTACAAGAATTACCCCACTTCACAGGCCCATGGGAAGCTAAGTCTACTTGTATGAGAGCACCCACAGTCATGGTACGGAATGAGGACTCACTCATACCTAGGAACACAGAGGTAGTGAAAAACACTAAAGTACAATGCAACCTCACCTTAGAAGAGCTACTCAAAGTAAGGCCAGAGCTATGGAAACATGTAGCCAAACAAGTACCAGAGATATCAAAACCTTGTTCCCAGGTAGGATCCCAGAGGACAGTGCCCGAAATACCCTTGGATAAGATAGGAGATATGTGTGAAGGTGAAGAAGGGAACACCTATCTTCCCATTACCTACCAGGAGTACACCACCAAGGCAATTTTGGACTCAGGTGAAGGAGTTGCAATTGCCACCACTTCCCTATGGAAGCGTTGGGGCAAGCCAGCACTCAGGCCAACGAGAATGAAATTGCAAATGGCCGATGGTCACATAGAGCGACCCTTAGGGCTGTTAGAAGGAATAACTCTCACCACATGTGGTGTTGAGTTCGAACACACATTTGCTATATGTGATTTTAGCAAGAACCATGCCTATGAGATGATTTTGGGAAGACCTTTTATGCGACAGTTGCAAGTGGTACAGGATTGGGGAACCAATTCCTTGTACCTGTAGCACTTAGGTGTTACGACCAAAGTGAATCTCAAAGATTACTCTCATAGAGATGTTCCCCCTATCCAATGGAATCCCATCCATAGAGCCAAAGATGATACAGAATCGGTGCATTCCATAGGGTCAGGATCCTCATGGATGCATGAAGACACCCACTTATGGATGTGCAAAGTAGTAGTAGAAGAAGAGAAGAGAGAAAAAGCCAGAGAGGTAGGTGCAAAAGAAACACATAGATCAATTCAAGACCCAGCCTATGCACCGGTAGTCTTTCCTGACGAGGAATTTGAACCCCACGGCTGGGCAGAAATCCTAGAAACAATGGATGTAGCCATCAATGAAGAACAATGGACACCTCACTGTGATGAAGATGGCTATGACATTTCAGTCTTCTCCATAGAGCCAATCATGGGAGAGGCAGTGTTAGAAGAGTGTGAACCTAGCCCTGATGCATTTGAGGATGCAAATGACTCTGATCTAGAGTCAATCATTATGGATCCACCTTTTGCATCAGATGAAGAATACTTCCATGAAGTAGAATTTCAACCCCAAAGGTATGGAGAGCTTAGAAGTGATGTAAGACTAGCCACACATGTGACCTCGAAGGAAGAAGGAAAGAAAAAAAAGAAGAGAGAAGTCACACCAGAAGAGGAAGAATCTTTGTTTGAGGTCCCAGAAAATTTTAAGAAGTATGAGATAGATGACAGAAGAGTCATGATCAGAATACCTAAACGAGAGGCGCAATCAGGGGAGGCCTATGATAACAAGGAGACCACCAAGAAAATAGTGGTAGCCATGGAAGAGGGAGAAGAGAGATGCACTTACATAGGCCATGACCTGACGGAAGAAGAAGAGCAAGAATTGATAGCCTTGCTAAGAGAATACAGAGATGTATTCGCTTGGAGTTACAAGGATTTGAAGGGTGTTGATCCAGACATCTGCTCACACACTATCCCCATGACCTCGGATGCCAAACCTTCTCAGCAAAAGCCATACACATATAATGATAATTATGCTGCTAAGATCAAAGAGGAGATAGATAGACTGGTCGAAGCTGGATTCATCTATGAAATTGAGCACACTGAGTGGGTATCCCCCATCGTAGTGGTGCCCAAGAAAAATGGAAAGCTGCGTGTGTGCATTAACCTGAAGAAGGTTAATGCAGCCACAATTCGAGATAATTATCCGCTTCCCATCACAGAACATCTCTTAGAAAGAGTAGCAGGCAAGGAAGTGTACAGCTTCCTTGATGGATTTTCGGGCTACAATCAAGTAGCCATAGCTCCAGAGGATCAGCATAAGACAGCTTTTGCCACAGAATGGGGCATATTCGCCTTTCGGGTAATGCCATTTGGGCTTACCAATGCACCATCAACCTTCCAAAGGCTGATGTGCCATGTATTTAAGGAGTTCTTGAGGAAGAATTTAGAAGTCTATGTTGATGATCTTTGTGCTCATTCCAACATCAGACAAACCCATATTCTTGAACTCAGAAAAATCTTTGACAAATGTAGAGAATATCAAGTCTGCCTAAACCCAGAAAAGTGCATCTTTATGGCCAGGCAAGGCAAGATTCTAGGACACATAGTGTCAAAGAATGGCATATCCACTGATGAAGAGAAAGTGAGAGCCATAGCAGAGCTACCTAGGCCAAGGAATGTCAAGGAAGTACAAGCTTTCATGGGACATTGTGGTTACTACCGCCGGTTCATTCACATGTATGCTGTCATTGCAAAGCCCATGTACGGACTTCTGACTAACTTTGAGTGGACTGAGGAATGTGAGAATTCCTTCCAGGAGCTTAAACGAAGATTATGTTCAGCACCAATCTTGACCACGCCAGATTGGAACAAGCCATTCCATGTTCACGTGGATGCATCCAATTATGCCATTGGATGTGTGCTTGCTCAACCTACTGGTGAAGGTAATATGGATCTTCCAATTGCCTATGCTAGTAGACAATTGAACGTAGCTGAACGAAATTATACCACTACGGAGAGAGAAGGATTAGGCATGGTATATGCAGTTAAAAAGTTTAGACATTATTTGCTTGCAAATAAGTTTAAATTTTTTACTGACCACCAAGCATTGTTATATCTCGTGAACAAGCCATGCAATACAGGAAGATTAGTAAGATGGTTTCTCTTACTAATGGAATATGATTTCGAGGTTGTGGTGAGAAAAGGGAGGACTCATTTGAGAGCAGATCATCTCTCTAGGCTCACATCTGGAGAAGCCCCACAAGGAGTGTCAGAAGACCTTCCTGATGCTTACTTGTTTAATTTGGAAGTGGTGCCGCAGTGGGCGCTTAGTGCCAGTATTGACATACGGGCCTAACCACCCAGTAATAGCCACACAGGATAGAGAGGTAGTAAAAGCCCAAAAGTATCACATCATGGCAGGTAGTATGTACAAGCACACAGATCAAGGGATCTTGGCCTGTTGTGTGGAAGAGGATGAGTACGCTAAGTGGTTGCAATTGGCACATGTAGGTGCATTAGAGCAACACTACTCAAAACAACGAACCCTACAGACCCTGAGGAGACTAGGAGTGCATTGGCCGACTATGGAAGCTGATGTCCAAAAGCTGTGCAAGGAATGCCCAATCTATTGCACTAAACCACCTGTGGAACATGCCACTCTTTATCAAGTGTCCATAGTGCCAGATTGGAGTGAACCACTAGTATCCTTCCTGAGGACGAAAACATTCCCCCCAGACATGACTCTGGTTAGGAAAAGAAGTCTAGAACAAGAAGCCCTAGAGTACTCACTCATTGGTGATAATCTCTACAAGCGTGGTAAAGACGGTTACCTGAGACTATGTGTCCATGAGAGTGAATATCTCAAGATCTTGGACACTGCTCACCAAGGTGTAGTAGGAGGACACTTTGGACCAGATCGGGTGATCAAGGCAATACTATTTGCGGGCTTTTGGTGGCCGACCCTTCACATGGATGCACATACCTATGTGAAACGCTGTGATCTCTGTCAGAGAACTCAATAT
Organism: Ceratopteris richardii; assembly: GCA_020310875.1. NCBI lineage: Eukaryota > Viridiplantae > Streptophyta > Polypodiopsida > Polypodiales > Pteridaceae > Ceratopteris > Ceratopteris richardii. The sequence goes on along the minus strand of CM035423.1, from coordinate 151,341,718 downwards.
CCTATACGTAAAGATGAGATGCCACTGAAACCTATGATGGGTGGACGTGCATTCTCTAAGTGGGGAATAGACTTCGTAGGTCCTATTAATCCCCCAGCTAAGGGTTCCCATGCAAAATATATCATTGTTGCGACAGACTATCTAACAAAGTGGGTAGAGGTAAAAGCCACAACGAAGAACGATGCTCAAACAACAGCTAAGTTTTTATTTGAGAATGTGTTCACTTGATACGGGCTACCTATAGAGCTAGTTAGTGATAGAGGCACTCACTTCTTGAATGAAGTTATTGAAAATCTGCTCCAAGAATTCTTGGTAGTGCATAAGAAGTCTGCCCCCTATCACCCTCAAGCAAATGGCCAGGCTGAGAGCACCAACAAGATCTTATGCAATGTACTGACGAAATTAGTGAACAATAAACGCTCTGATTGGGATAAACAGCTACACCATGCTGTTTGGGCATACCGAGTCGCCTACAAAACGGTACTCCAAGCCACCCCCTTTCAGATGGTGTTTGGCCAAAACGCAATGCTACCATTGGACTTCCTAATACCTACATTGAAAGTAGCACAAGAACACGAATGGACGGGTCATGAACTATCCTCTAGACTTTTTGACCTTGAACGATTAGGAGAAACAAGACTAAGGGCAGCTGCAGGGATATATGCAGCTAAGAAACGACAGAAGGCATATTTTGACGCCCATGTTAAGGATAAAGGTTTGAAGGCAGGCGACTTAGTTTTAGTCTACACATTGAAGCAACATGCGAGAAAACTGGAGAAGAGAGGCTATGGACCCATGATTATAAACAGAATCTCAACAAGTGGAGTAGTGCAACTAGCCACATTAGAAGGCAACGTTCTCCCGAGCTACATTAGCGGATGTAGGGTCAAGTTGTATCAGGAACCTCTCATAGAGGAAATGCTAAGTCGACTCAATACTGCTAAGAAACGCAAAGAAGAAGAAAAGCGAATCCGAGAAGAAGCTCAAGCAGAAGCCTTAGAGCGAATACGGAGAATGAAATTACGAAGACAAGGTAGAGAGCAACCTAGGCTAGATGCACATGCAAATCAGGGATATCAGTAGAATCATTGGTAAATGGGTCCCTAAAAAGCCTCATCTTCAAGCAGATACCCCTATCAAACTCTTCAGAGTCTCCACAAAATCAAGATCAAAGCCCATCCACCACCTTTGGCAACCTAAAACTTATAATAAACCCTGGGACCCCAGTTGTAAGTCCATGCCCACTTACTAACTACGTCACTCTCACACTACATCATTCCACTTAGTTCTTAGGTCCAACCAATTCCTAACTACACACACAAGCACCGAGCACTTATTAACCTACTAATCTCTCCCGGACCTCATGATAATGTTGTAATGAGGACAAAAACGGTTCTAACTTGTCTTTACAATGTTAACACATGTTTCTATATTCTCGACAGAACCAGCTAGCAAGCAATAACGATGGCAGAAGCTGGAGGCACTAGTTCCCAGGCAGGGTCCAGCGCACAGATTGTGGACATTGAAACTATTCTTCTGGAACCGCCACTCACCGAAAGGCCTCAAGAACTTCAAGCGGTGCATGTCCTTCCTATCCAAGACCCTCCTCAGGGGCACACTTCTCAAGTGGGGAAACATGCTCATTGGTTCAGTGATGTAGCAGGGCCATTGGGTGATGGCATCTACTTCTGGGAAGCAGAAATTGAATTTAATGGCAAATGGGGACGCTACCACTTTTTCGCTCGGGAATTCGAGAACTATCAGAACGCAGAGGTAATGCGATCAGTTTGGACCAAGGCAGGCCTGGATAGACATTTCAAAGCACACTTGCCTAAACCTGATTTTCTAGGCTGCTCCTATTTCATAAGTACCATAACTCCTAGCAGGGTCAAGGGAGGCGATAGTACTTTTGTACTACCATCATTGTTGCCAGGACACGAACTCAAGAGATTCAAACTAACCCTCAACCTAGTATGGGAGGCATTGAACATGCAAGGTATGCACATTCCCACCGAGAAAGAAACAATGGTTCCGGGTAGGATGAAGCATAAGGATCTCAATAAATTGAAGGACATGGTGGCAATGACGCCTACCATTGCTCTCCACTTACAAACTGTTATGCAACATTTTGCTTTTCCCGCACAAGAACGATTCACTATGCCCCCTAAGAAAATATGGTTCAGCTTATACTTGGCAGAACAGAGAACTCATCCTCAACATACCGCACTGGGTCATCGATCAGATACACCTAGCCCATCAGCGCTGGAATAAGAAGCAGAAAAATGTACTTCATGGCTGTTGTGCCCTAACAAGAATAATTTACAGCCTAGCATATGACGTGCCCATTCAAAGAGCACTAGTGTGGTCCAGGGCCCAAGAATTCCAAAGGCGACTATCAACAGTGGGTCCTCCATCGAAGAAGATGAGAGGGGGCGTCCAATTACCATGTGCTCAACCAAGGGGAGCCACTACCACACCTGAGGTGACTCCTCCGCAAACTAGGCGTGTTCGGCCATTCACCATTCGTCTTCCCAGACCAAGTACAGAAGGACCCAACTTGGTGTTTCCACCCATTCCATCAGACTTGGAATTTCCACAGGGATTTACTCTCAATGACCTCACGGATGAAGAAGTTGCCAGACTCATCTACGAATCTAATCTTGAAACAGAAGCAGACCAGACCCAGGAACCACACCCCACCACAACAACACCAGCCCCGACACAACCAGTCGTCGTAGAAGTCGAAGGAGATGAACAAGAGGTAGGAGGAGAAGAAGAAGAAGCCGAAGAAGAACAATATCAAGAATATGATGAACTCTCAGAGCTAGCAAGTGCCCCAGCATATTCGGCACAAATAAAAAGATTGTACCAAACCATGAAGCGAGTTCAGGAACAACACAAAATGTCACTTGAATCAGGCAAGGTGCTCATGAGCCAACTATTGGCTGAGGAAGGTGTGGACGATATGTTTATCGAATCCATGAACCTACACGCAGAGGCAGTCGGCTTGGATGAGGCCATACATGAGGCCATGACGTACATTAATCGATTTGAGAAACGTGTGCCTGCCCGCCCTAGGCGATCTGGAAAACAAATACACATCAATGTATCAGAACCGGAAGGCAACACGCAAATAGAAGAACATCAGGAGGAACCACTCTCCCCACCCACCTCACCTCTCGCTACACAATTCACCTCACCAATCGGCATGACCACGCCCTTTTCTACCACTACCATAGTTGTCATGGGAATTCCTCTCTCTCCCGGTATCCAATTTGGAGGAGTTTCCATGCCCACCTTCACGACACTCTTCACAAATATCACTTCCACCCCACCCACTGTCCCCATCTTTACAGTCACACACACATTTGACACAATGGAAACATCACCCGCCACAGTACCACCCCCACCCCCACACAACCTCAATCTCCCATACCCCCTCCACCAACTTCACCACTTGATTCCACAGCATTCACAACTCCCTTCCCCATCCCCATCCCCCCTGCATCTTCATCTTTACCTGCATCCTTTAATGTAAATAGTATATTCCTATCATTACATCAGTGTGTATATCAACTTCAGCGTGAGTACAGGGATCTCGAAGGCCACCATCAACAGTTGACAACGAATCATCAGAACCTACAAAGACGACTCACAACACTAGAAGAAGAAAATGCGGAACTCAACCAACGCTACACAACTCTCGAGCAAGCCCATCAAACACTCCTGGAGACACCCCAACCATCAGCAAAACCCGGTGTCAAACAACTTGAAGCCTTGCTGGAGGTGTACCAAACAGATAACCTAAGAGTCCGGCGTAATTTAACTCTACTTTGCAAGCATATGGCTACAGCACTTGAAGAAAATAAACGGTTGCAGAAACAAAATGAAGAAAACTTGGAAGCAGCCATGGAAGGGTCCCCCCATGAGATCGATCCAGAATAGTTCAAAGCGGTTCCCACAGAAACAATGAAAACCATCTTGGAAAGTTATGCGGATTTATTAGACGCACATGATGATTTGGAAAGGGAACAAGATGAGCTACGTAGCCAGCTCAGGGAAAAGGAGGCTCCAACCAAGGTAATAGAAACGGCCTCGACTTCAGAGGAAGTAAAGGCATTGACAGAGCAAGTGGCTGAATTCCAAAAAAAGTTACTAGAATATGATAGGCAGCCCTCCCCAGCTGTAGAACCCGAACCGGAGGATTTAGTACCCATTGAGGTGGATGAAACATATGAGGAACCATACGTTCCTATGCCAATGCCAGGTGGTGCACAGACCTCAGAAGGACTGGACACATTAGAAGTTGAAGTACCTGAATGGCTCCAAACACTGGAGAAGACAGCAACAACCCATGAAGATAGAGTGGCCATTCAAATCCAATCTATGGCAAAGTTAGAAGACACCATCATTAAGTCTGAATACTTTCGAAGCATGTCTCATCATAGATGGATCGGCACCAACGATGATCAATATGTGCCATATTGTGTGCTCCTTGCGGATTACAATGCAGCGATTCAACGCAGTTGTGGCAAACCTCCAACTTTTGCCACACAATTTGGGCCAGAGGATATCCCAGAAAGTGCAAAGAAAGGCTCCATTTATCAACCAACCTGGAGAATCCGTCTTCTTGAAACCTACCCGGAAATGGTTCGTACCTGGACTAACATGCCCCTTTTTATTAAATACAATCCTTGTTATGTTCCAGTATTCCGCCGACGCACTTGGCCAGAGTTTACCATTGCTGTCAAGAACGTCAAGGGTTGCGCGAAGTGGTTAAATTATGTTTATCTAGCACCGCCACAAGGCCCTCCCACTGTAAATTACATGATTTCTACCATCAGACACTGGAGCACTCGACTACGGAATACCCCCAATGTGATGGCACAAATGTGTATGAAAATCTTTGAACTAATGCTAATCACCTTTAGGAGGTTCAAGAATATTAAAGACCCCCACTTCTCAGGTGTCGGATTTCTTACAGGAAATCAAGATCTGGTATACGACATGAGCACAACCCATAGAGGTAATATATGCTTGGCACGCCAGAATAAAGTACCTCCCAGCTTGTTTCAAACAGACATTCGAGGAGATGTTCATAGCGGGATTTTGGGAATATCACTCAGAAATATTTGTACCCAGGCCCTCACATCTCCTCCACTTATTCGCTGTGGAGAGAACCATCTATGCAGAACAACTGCGAGTGCCACATCCAGACGTACCAGGACCAGTGAATTGGGATGCATTATTAACAAATCTAGCACGGGGGCTTAGATTAGAAGAACATCACCTCGCTTCCGACGTTGTCCAATATTACGTTCAACGAGCATCTAGACAAGGGTCTGTCAGGGGCGACAGACGCGAGAGTGGGGGGGTGTTGGCAGCAGTCAGGGAACCGAAGGAGCCACAAGACAAAGAGGGTCGGAACGAAGAGATAGCACAAGCAGACACAGTAGCCAAAGAAGATCTGGCAAGTAGGCCATCTAAATTTTTCAGACATCAAGGAGTGGAGCACACAAGAAGAAAGAGCAAGTAGGGAGCTCAAAGATGTGTACGACAAACCAACAGAGAAAATCCCTACACAAATAGTGATTTTAATCACTAAAAACCATTGTAAATACCATTTCGTATTTTTGTAGCTCCATTTTGTGCAAGCCAAGGAGTCCTTGAGCTTGAGGAGCCTTAGAAGTGCCTACATATCAATTTTCGTATTTTTTAGACTCCGTTTAAGCCCTCAAATTTGGCCTTGGAACCTAATTTTTAACTAGGCCGGACATTAGGTCTGGACAGGGCCAAAACCTAGTCAAAAACTATAAATAGAGCTAGAGAGCTCATTTTTGAGGTTAGATTGTAATTGAAATGAACTTGTAAGAGCTTCTTGAAAGTGATCTAAGAACTCCATTTCTTCTCACTCTTTGTTTTGCCGTGTGTGCACGTGTGTGTGTATGTGTGTGCATGTTTGTGTGCTTCTCACCCACGCACTTGTGCCTCCACTTGCTCGAGGTCTTCATACCAACCTCACGTCTTCCCGGATTGACATTAAAGGAGGTGCTACTCATCACTTAGCTACAGTGGTGTATCCTTGATGGGTGATAGGAAGATATGTGTTTCCCTCTTCGCCCTCACTCATGTCTCCTATCTTGTCCAAGGGTATTTCTGGCACTGTTCTCTGGGATCCTACCTGGGAACGAGGTTTTGCTATCTCTGGTACTTGTTTGGCCACATGTTTCCATAGCTCTGGGCTTACTTTGAGTATCTCTTCTAAGGTGAGGTTGCATTGTACTTTAGTATTTTTCACTACCTCTGTGTTCCTATGTATGATCGAGTCCTCATTTCGTACCATGACTATGGGTGCTCTCATACAAGTGGACTTAGCTTCCCATGGGCCTGTGAAGTGGGGTAGCTCCTGTATGGAATTAGACTCGAAGTCTAAACTCTCGTGAGACTGAGTACTCTCCTGCTCCTCATAAATGGATGGGATGTCTTGTGGGAATTGGTCATGTGCATCATCCACAAGTTCAATGGGAGGAAGGACTTCACTTTCTTTAGCCCATTTGTCTTCTTGAATCTCTCGTAGGAATTCTGGTGTGAACCGATTCATAGAAGAAGATATGTCCGGCTCCATAGAGTTAGGCACATAGGCTTCCTGGGCAGGAAGACCTGCTCTTTCACTTGCCTTGTCCTTGTGTTGAGAGGCGGGTTCCTTTTCTGATTGTGCAATCAGCTTCTCTATTCTTTCTAACAGTCCATCAAAGTGCAACTGTGTCTTCGCAGAACTAGAGATGTTAAATAAGCGACTGGCTTCAAACATGGTCTGAGCCAACTCCACCATTTTGGCACAAATTTTAGTTCGTTCAAGCTCTAATTCTGCTCTAGGGTAGCACTTTTCATGATCAGTTACGTTTGGCCCTTCTTGGATTCTGTCCTGATATGCTTTAAGCATCATATTAAGGTCCTCGGGAGTGGGATCTGCTAGGATTGAGCCTACTCTTGGGGGTGGTGGAATTGTGTGAGGTGGGTTGGAAGGTGGCGGGTCAGATGGAGATGGGAATGGTGGTGGTGGGGTAGTGTGAGAGGGAGTTTGAGATGTGAGTTCAGTTATCCTGGCCTTTGTTTCTCTGAGGCTTTCCTCAAGTTCACTCATTTTCTTTGCCCATTGTCTTTTCATTCTTACGACAATCTCGTAAGAGATGCACCTTTCCACAATCTTGGCAAAAGCCTTGAATTGTCACTGACTGGGGTTGTGTAGGTGGAGGTAAGGGGCAATCACGAATGAGGTGATCTCCCTGACATCTGTAGCATGGTCCTCTAGGGAATGGGAGTCTTACTTGCCTAGGTTGAGGTCTAGGGTTGGGGTTTGCATACATGATGTTTGTGTAATCTGACTCCCAACTAAGTTCATTTGGCTCTTCACTATAGTAGGACTCACCATGTTCAGGAGACTGCATGTAGTAGGCCTGGGGGCTATCAACATGTGTAGAATCGAAACTATGGTCACTGGGGTCACTTTCTGATAGCAATGGAGTTACTAGCACTATGGCCCTATTCACGTTTTCTTCTGCAGCTGCATACTTTACCGGAATCACATTAGTAGGAGCAGGTGGTTGTTGTGCTAGCACTGGCTGGGGTCTCAGTTGGGCCTGATATTGCGGTTGGTAATTTTGCTGAGGCCTAGTATACTATTGTGGTGGGTATGGATTCTGGTATCTGCCTTGTTGAGGGTATGGCTGAGAGTAGGTTTGCCTAACAACTTGCTTATTGTATGGGCAGTCTTGTGCTGTGTGATTTGTGTATCTTTGTTCTATGGTGTAGTACTGGCTACTAGGATTTACTTGGGGTTGAGCCATAATGGGACATACGTTTGCCATATGGTCACCACCATAAGTATAGCATCTTTTCGCAGGGGCAAATCTTGGTATCTGTTTGCTAGTGACACCTAGTTTATGAGCTACTTTCTCTGCAAGTTCCTCAATTGATGTGGATTGCGTGGAAGAGAGGCTAGAGGCACTATCTGAATCTTTGTATATCTTGGAAAGCTCTAACTCCTCCCCTAGGTTATCCGCGATGTCAATGCACATGCATACACACTCTTCTATGGTCCTAGGGTCCTTCAAGTACACATAAGATCTCAATTTGGTACTTAGCAATCCATCCAAGAATAAAGCCACTTGCTTAGCTGGTGTGGGTAGCTCAGGGATAGGGCATCTCTCTAAGTATTGCCTAAATCTTCTTCCTGCAAGTCTCACGGTTTCTTGAGGGGTTTGCTTGAAGCTGTGAATCAGCGAGGAAGTGTTATGTCTTATGCCACTTTTAGAGAATTCGATAATGAATGCCTCTAGAAGTTGGTCTATGCTCCTGAACTGTCTCTCGTTCAATGGTTGAAACCATGTAAGGGCTGTGTTCCTAAGTGTTAGACCAAAGGCATTATATTGCGTGAACAGATCTTCAACTTGTTCCGCTCTCAAGACTTTCCTAAACTCTGCCACATGATCATAGGGGTCTCTAGTGCCATCGAAGTAGTTCTTCATGGACTTAACTAGCTGGGTCGGTCTCAGGGTCCTCGTGTGCTCTCTCGGTCTTGGTAGAGGGAATTCATCCGCATTTCTTTGGTTCCCTGGGGCTCTATGTACCTCAGGTTCTACTCTATTTGTTTCCGTCCTCGTCCTTTCTCTGCCCCTTGGGTTGGCAAAGCTTACTTCTGGCCTATCTCTACTTCTGTCTCTTTGAGTTCCATGAGCTTGGGATGTTCCAGCTCCAGGGTGACCATAGGACACATTCGATCTTGGTTGGGGAAAAACGAATTCACCCTTCCAAGTGTAAGCATGCCTGTCATGTTCTGTAACCACAAAGATCCTCTCTGAAGCGTGATCTAAGTAGGTCACTCTGCCTGGGCTATCTGGATCTTTAAACTCATAGATCATGATTGTTCCTATATCAATTGGCCGATCATATTTATACCTCCAAAAGGCTTCGTCAGTCTCTCGGTTCAGAAGCAGATCTATGCACTTGTTGTCCTGGGGAACCCACTCGGGATTGAGGATTCTAGTAAGAACCGATTTCCCTCGAGGGGTTCTGGGTTCTACACCCATGTTTCCTTGCTCCAGGTCACCTAAATCCACTTCTGAGATCACATTCCCAAATTCATCTGTCCTATCTGGGTGACTGGTGACTACATATATTGTCCCTTCCTTGTCTAGGTATGCACCATTTTCAAACTTGACAGCAGGGTGCTCTAGCCCAATAGATTGGTCTGGGTTTTTGATTTGGACCACTGATCTTCCTAGGCCGTCCTCATAGATGCTAGCACCTAATCGGTTGGTCCTATGGTATTCCAGCTGCGTCTTATACGGGCCTTCTATCCTATACAGATATGGCACTCCTGAACTTCTTGTAGGTCTGTCCATGCTTTGAGACATCTCTGATTCACTTGTCTCAGAGCTAGGGTAATGCGAGTGATGGCTCAACTACTGGGCCCAAGACCTAGCAGTATGATTAACGCTAGCCTCTGAAAACCTAAGACTTTGCCTATCCCTTACTAGATGCCGTCCTGATCTAAGGTTCATAAGCCTATTTAAGTAGCCCAATTTTTGCCCAAAGTACAACCTCGTTGCTGAGTTCTTTTGTATCAATTACTTGCTTCCTTCTTATGTTGATTATCGTGTTTATACTCTTGTCTGATATCACGTTGTCAGGAGCATTTGAGTTAATTTCCGCACTTGAAGTTGATCGTTCCACGTTAAGTTCTTTTCCTTTAAAGTTCTCATCCGTACAAAGATTATGTCGTTAGCTTGAACTTGAGTATTTAGGTAGTCTTCAACTTGATAAATGCCTATCGCCGCCCTGGCCTACTCCTATCACTAGTCGTTCTTAGCCTAAGCTAGGAATTTGACAAAGGGAGTTGAGAATATTCCAACCTTTCTTGCTGATCCCTTGTTCTTTAGTGCTCAAGAACCTGATTCTCAAGCTTGCACAAAGCCCTTGCTTGGATGCTCTCAATTGCTCTCAATAGACCTGTATCAGTCCCAAGATTAGCTCAAGACTTAAATTCAAAGGACAGACAGATCACTTTCATGCATGTAACTCAGATACCAATTAGCCTTTTGTCTTTATGGAAAACAATTCTACAGATCCCCTGGTTTTGTTCCCCCACAAGCTTTCCAGCAAGACAAGAATCACAGCAAACGAATTTCGTATGAGAAAGTTATGTCAGTTCAGGGTTTTGGGACTAAAACAAGGTTCAAACAGGCTAGCTATTCTCAGGATTTTTCTCTAAAATACATGTGTAGGGACCTCACAAATCACTAATTGTTAGACCAATATGCCCAAAAACTATCCCCAAAACTTGGAATAAAAACCCTAATTTTTTGGCCGAAAAGCCTGTCAATCGCGATCGACAGGTCTGTCAATCGCGATTGACAGAGGTGTCCGTCAGGGCCTGTCGGTCGCGATCGACACGTCAGTCGCGATTGACAGTGTCAATCGCGATCGACACATTTTCCGAGTTTTTCGCCGTGAATTCAGTCGATCGGGGATGTGTCCGTCGCGATGGACACGTGGCTACACGAAAAAGTCAATCAATCATTGAAATTCAGTCGGTTGCAATCGACGGTGTCAATCGCGACTGACAGAGGTGTCGGTCGTGGCTGTCGATCGTGGCTGTCCATCACGATCGACGGTGTCAATCGCGATTGACAGGGTCCAACATGGCAGTCAATCGGTCGTGGGGTCTGTCGGTCGCGATCGACAGGGTCTGTCGATCGTGGCTGTCGATCGCGATCGACGGTGTCGGTCGCGATTGATAGAGAAACACGGAATTTTTCAACTGTTTTTAGTGATTTAGAATGTGCTCATCATGTGGATTATGGTGGTGCACTTTGTTTTACCAAATGGGCGATTTTTCTGTCGATCGTGATCGACAGAGGTCTGCGGCGCAGAGACGGTTTCGTGACGTTTCGTACCTGGTCGGAGTGCTGGAGATGATGATGCTGCCAGTACCTGCAAGAAAGCTCAAGAAACATGCAAAAACAACGCACACAATATCGCTCTCTCGCTCTCTCTCACAAGTGGAATGAGGGAAATGAAGTGGAGAAGGTGATCTAATCAAAAACTGAAAATTCTCGCGATGATGGAGATGGAGATCGGATATGGTGAGGATGATGATGGTGATGAGAAAAACAAGAGAAAATAGATGAAAGTGAAGAAAAATACCTACAATGCCAACGTCTCAAATCTACGTCTTACCATCACACGCTCGTCCTCAAAGCTCGATCCTCGGCAACGGCGCCAAAATTTGGTGTAGCTCAGTGATGAGTAGCACCTCCTTTAATGTCAATCCGGAAAGACGTGAGGCTGGTATGATGACCTCGAGCAAGTGAAGGCACAAGTACGTGAGTGCAAAGCACACTAACATGCACACACATACACACACACGCGCACACAGGGCAAGAGAAAGAGTGAGAAGCAATGGAGTTCTTAGATTACTTTCAAAAAGCTCATACAAGTTTTGATCAATTACAAGCTAACCTCAAAAATGAGCTCTCTAGCTCTATTTATAGTTTTTGACTAGGTTTTGGCCTTGTCTAGACCTAGTGTCCGGCCTAGTTAAAAATTAGGTTCTCTACTCTATTTGGAGGTTCGAACGAAGTCTAAAAAATGTGAAAACTGACAGGTAGATACTTCTAAAGCTCCTCAAGCTCAAGGACTCCTTGGCTTGCACAAAATGGAGCTAGAAAAATGTGAAATGGTATTTACAATGGTTTTTAGTGATGAAAATCACTATTTTTGTAGGGATTTTCTATTAATATGTTGACATACATTTCCTAGAGCTCCCTACTTGCTCCTTCTCCTTGTGTGTCCGCCTCTTTTATATGCGTTAGTGTCCTGAAAAAATATTGGCCTATTTGCCAGATCGTCGTTGACTACTATGTCTGCTTGTACTTTCTCTTCTCTCTGACTCCCTTCGTAAGCTTCCTTGCCTAGTGAGTCCTTCAGTTCCAACAGATGATAAAGCAATAAAATGTATTTTTGTTGGGTACATTTTCTAAAGCAAAGGGTATCATCTATATCATTCATAGACTAAACACATTTTGGTTAGCCATGATGTTGTTTGTAGAAGATGCAATTCACCCATTACTTTTATGTACTAAGGAGACATCAGTTGGCTCCAAAGATGTGTATGCCACCTTGCTGCCTCATTTTATAGGTCGATAGTCAGGTGTTTGTCCAAATAAGGAAATTTCTCAACCTTTATAGGCTCCATATGGTGATGTAGATCATTCCATTTCTGATGCATATTTACATGATGCACTCATTGATGAGAGGGCTGCTATAGAGGAGGAAAGAACTATGCCTAAATGGCTAATGCAAACCTTGTGAGATAGCAAATTAGATGCACCTCTATCATATAGTACAAAGGGCATGAAAAAAAAGTGTGTAGGTTGAAAAAGGCATTATATGAAGCAAGCATCACATGCTTAGTATGAAAATATGTATGCCTACTTGATTGCACATGGTTTTGAGAATAGTCTAACTGAGAGCCCCTTATATCTTAAGCATACTGATGATGTTCTTCTAATCATTGATGTGTATGTTGATGACATGTGTTTATTGGTCCAAATGAAAATCATATTCATGGTTTTAAGGCTAATTTGCATGCCTCTTTTGAGATGTCAGATTTGGGGCATTTGCATCGTTATTTGGGTGTTCAATTTATGCAAGTTGATGGGGGAATAGATTTGTGTCAAACAAAGTATATTGACACAATATTGCAACATTTTGTTCTTGAAGATTGCAAACCTATTGCCACTCCTATGGAAAAAGGTTTATAGTTGAGACTTCATGATGTTGGAGATGCATTTGATGCATTTCTCTATTACCACGTTGTTGGATGTTTGATACAGGTGGTTAAGCACATCGTTTGCTACTTGAGTAGTACCCCATTACTTGGATTGTTTTATCCCAAGAGGGGATCACTTTGTATGAAACTCATTTGTCCACTAGTGGTTTTTGGCTTCATGCTTGGTAGCTCATGCATATCTTGGTTCAGCAAGAAGTAGCCTACTATGGAAACTTCTAGTTGTGAGGTTGAGTATAGGGAAACTTCCCCCATAGTGATTATTGAGTGTGTGGTGCATACACCTATTGGCTGATTTGGGTGTTGGTCACTCTTCTACCACCACCATCTTCATTGATAGTCAGAGTACATTGGTAGTTGTTAGGATGGGCCCCCTTAGGCTGTCAAGTATTTACTTTGTGACTTTTCTTCATTTGCATTTAGCAATAGGGAGCTAGACCACAATTCCTTTTTACCCTTAGAAGTCTAGACACTTCTATGTAGTACCTAGTGTTGTATAGTCTTTTGTCTATTAACTGTAGGATTGTTATAGGAGTTTGTAGCCCGCAACTCCTTGGTGATCCCATTAGATCTTATTCAAAGCAACTACAAGAAGGTGAATGTTAGGAGATCAAAATTTACCCTCTCAATTTACATATTATGCATGTTTACAACAACACAAGGTGCACAAAGCATTGGAGGCCAATAAAAAGGTAACACTTGAAGGGATACACATGGACTTGAGCTTTGCAAAACATTTGGATAATACTAAAGTTCAAGGGGTTGGAGACAAACATGTAGTTGTTTCATAGAAGCAAGGGTATCTAAGAGGAGGTAGTGTAAAGGATCTGACACCAAAGAAAGAAGAGCAAGGGGGGCCTTGATTAAGCCCGGTCAAAGTGACCCATACAAAAGTGAGTCTACAACCCACTCAACAATTTTTAAAGCTTAGTAGAGAAAAAAACTTTTCCAAACCTCAATTTCCATTGTCGAAAGCATTAGTGGAGCTTGCAAACCTTCAAGTGCAAGCAACAAAGTTTAGCAGATGAAGAGGTGAGGATCTTGATAGTAATATAGGACAATGCCAAAATTGATGGAATACTTGCAAATATGATAACTTAGAAGATGTTGTGAAGAAAGTGATTTCTGTAGCGACATTGCAAGGTAAAGCCATGAATTGGTTTATCAAATATGGTATTTGTAGTTTTGTAAACTATGATAATCTAACAGATAAGTCTTAGCATACTTTATAGATGAAGAAATCCAAAAAGATATCTTATAGAAACTCAAAAGGATTAAGCAAAAGGGTTTACTAGTGGAAGATTATGCTTAGAAGTTCAATAATATACTAAAGCATTTGAATAAAGAATAGCAGCTATTTTAGGAACAAAGAGGTGCCCAAACTTTACGGGACTAAACTAGTAACTGAAGGATATAGTTGTAGGTTATGATCAAGTGGAAAATTCCAATGAGTTTAGGGGATTGCTGGAGTCTCCAATGCAAGCTAAAAGATAGTATGGAAAGAAAAACATGAAGAAAAATGAACTTTGATATACAAAACACTGCAAAGGTAGGATCTTTAGAATACTACCCATGTAATGCACAAAACACATCCTTGTTTAGATTTGGTAAGTAGTGAAGAAGAGCATGATCTTGAAATTTCTTGGATGTACCTGATTCAACTCTAAATCTTGACCCTTTGTATTTTCTCAGAGATTTTTCATCATCAAGAATTTCAATATGGATAAAAAAAAAGAGAATATTTAAGTATTGATTTTACATGAACGAAGAAAAATTTATAAAGAGGAGAGAAGGGGAGTGCTTTAGGTGTCACGATTCTAGTGTCATTTGGTTCTCATGTTCACTTATGATATCATCAAGTATGGTGAGCTTGTGTGGTATGATGTATTGATTCATTGCCTATGTGGGATATCATATTTCTTGATCATCACATTTTGTACTTGTTGGTGTCACGACACCTTGTAGCTAGTGTCATCTACATTGCCTTTGTGGGAAGTGTCACAACACCTATGGATAGGTGGGAGCGACACCTTCTAGCTAGTGTCATTGACATTACCTTGGTGCCAAGTGTCACATGTCATTAACACCTCCTCCAAGGTTGGTGTCACAAAACCTCCTAGGGGTGTTACCAATAACATCTCCCCCATTGCATTAAAGATTCTAGGAAATTTTCCTTCCTCAACTATGTTTTTTAGTGCTGCTATTAGATTTACTTCTCTTCCTCCATGCATGTCTCCTTGGGTGTGTCCCCCTCTTTCATTCCCTACTTGCTCCAATTGCTATGGACTCCTTCTCCAAGTATCATTGGCCATTGCTTTGTGTATCAATGAATTTTTCTTCTTGTGTCAATGACATCATTCTTCATGTCCTTAACCTTTGCAACAACCTTGACTTGGTGTTGATGGCTTTTCGCTCTCAAAACCA
The DNA here is from genome assembly GCA_020310875.1 of Ceratopteris richardii. NCBI lineage: Eukaryota > Viridiplantae > Streptophyta > Polypodiopsida > Polypodiales > Pteridaceae > Ceratopteris > Ceratopteris richardii. The sequence goes on along the minus strand of CM035423.1, from coordinate 151,326,441 downwards.
GTGATCATGTTGTCCTTATCTCTCAGTGTTACTGAACTCTTACCTCTAGTGTTGTGACCTCCTAGGTCACTATCAATGACCCCTCCTCCTACATGTAACCTTTGTTTTTTTTCTATTATTATTTTTTGTTTGTTTGTTGTCAGCACTCGTTTTGGATACGATTACTTCTCTACCTTTAGTTTCTTGGCTTGGTGTATGTTGTGGCTTAATCACTCCTTTAGGTGTGCTCTCTCTCTCTCTCTCTCTCTCTCTCTCTCTCTCTCTCTCCCTCTCTCTCTCTCTCTTTGTATCCCCTCACTTTCTTCCTTCCCTCTCTCTTAGAAGCTCTCTCTCACTTTCTTCCCCCTCACTTACTTCCTTCTCTCTCTCTCTACCTCTCTCTCTCTCTGTCTCTTTATCCCCTCACTTTCTTCCTTACCTCTCTTTTAAAAGCTCTTTCTCACTTTCTTCCCCCTCACTTTCTTCCTTCTCTCTCTCTATCTCTCTCTCTCTCTCTGTGCCTCCCTCGATACCTCTCTCTTTCTCTCTCCTCTTCCCCTTTCTTCTTTCTTCCTTCCCTCTTTGTCCCCTGTCTTCCTTTCCCTCCTCTTTCACTCCCTCTCTCTCTTTGTCTCTCTCTTTAATCTCCCCTTCTCTCTTTACCCCCTTTTTTCTGTTCTGCTTCGTCATCCTCCCCCCTCTTTCAATCTTCTTCAAGCTCTCTCTCTCTCTCTCTCTCTCTCTCTCTCTCTCTCTCTCTCTCCCCTTCTCCCTCTCTCTCTCTCTCTTTCTCTCTATACATACATACATACATACATACATATATATATATCTATATATATATATATATATATATATATATATATATATATATATATATATATATATATATATATATATATATATATATATATATATATATATATATATATATATATATATATATATATATATATATATATATATATATATATATATGTGTGTGTGTGTGTGTGTGTGTGTGTGTGCGTGTGTGTGTGTGTGTATGTGTATGACATATGTGTATATGTATATGTTTATGTATATACACAAACATACATACACACACATCTATATATATATATACACATATATATATATATATATATATATATATATATATATATATATATATATATATATATATATATATATATATATATATATATATATATATATATATATATATATATATGTGTGTGTGTGTGTATGTATGTATGTATGTATGTATGTATGTATATATGTGTGTGTATGTATGTATGTGTTTATGTATGTATGTATGTATATATATGTATGTAGTGATGGGTGAATATTCTAACAACCCAATGCAGTTGTGGAAGATGGCTACCCTCCATGAGGCCCACAAATAGTGATATATGCTTATTGTTCCGAGCGTCTTCTATTCTTGTAAAGAGATTCAAAATGAAATTTCGGAGACATAAACTACAGCCTAGGAGCCATTAAACAGGCTTCTAATCAACACAAATGGAGGTTTTACCTTGTTGAATTTCTCACAATTCACTTAATAGAAAAACCTTAATCTTTTCCACACTTTGCAGCACTATATGAGAGACTAAATGAAGCCTCAAAAAAAGAGCACAATGAGAGAGCAAACAATATTGTACAATCTGGTACAAATATAAATGTGAAAGCATAACTCTACATCTAAATAGAGAGGAGAAAAATCATGCAAAAATCAAATAAAGAAGCAAGGGGGCTACTTGTTGGAGTTTTGGACTTCACTAAACTAATTGGGAAACTCTTGGAATGCATAAAACTAAAGAAAAAAAGATAAAATGATGCTTATGTAGAACATTTACATTTCCTAGAATCTAGCTAACCACCCAAAAATCAAAGTAGGTGCACTTTTTGTTCGGTAATTGATTCCACAACTTTGGCTCCTCATTTTTTGTTTGTCCTCTTCCAATACTCATTGATGAGATGTTTTGTATGGTTGAGACTTGATTTTCAACACTCTCCGTCAAGTATCAATGGCTAGGTCCTTCATTCCAATGCATGCTTTGAAGTGTTATAGCCTTGATGCATCCAAAGCTTTGGTGAATATATTTGCATATTGTTCCTTTGTACTGGCATACTCCATATTTACATCCTTAGACATGATCTTCTCTCTAATTAAGTGATAATGAACTTATATATGCTTGAACCTTGCATGAAACACTAGAATTGAGCCAAGCATATGCGCCACCTCCACAAAACTAGGAAAATTCATCTCAAGAATGAGCAACATATTCTCAAAAAGGCCCTTCTCAAGGTATTAATGATTACATATTAAATGATAAAGAGCTCGGAGATGCACAAGGATCAATCGGTTATGCCCTAATCATAAAGCTCAAAGACCACCAAATCAAAGCAAAAACTACAATTATAGAGGGAAAGGTAACTATGGAAACACATCATCTAGACAAGGGAATGATTATTTACTTTTCATGAGGTATGGTGAAGATACAACTCAACCTAGTGAAGGTGTATGGTATGTAGACAAGAGATGGTCATATCTCATGTTGGAAGGTTCTTTTTATTAATTTGCAAGTCCCAAAGCATCAAAGAAATGTGCAAACGGATGAAAACTTGGAGTATACCATTCAACATGTGGGAGATAAGAGTTTGGAAGGAAATAAAAGGGCAACGTGCTTATCAGAGGTACTTGATGTCCCTACTATTACCAAAAACATGATTTTGGTAGGCCAAATGGTAGGAAAAAGCTACCAAGTTAGGTTCAATGAAAGAGATTGTTTTGTTGAGGATCCAAAAGCAAGTTTCAAGCTCATAGAAAAAGGAAAGAAGCAATAGAGAATGTTCACAATGCACATAATCAACCACACCATTCAATGTATGTCACGTACGGAGATAAGAGAATAGGAGAGTTGGACCTATGGCATAAATGAATAGGTCACATAAACCTACAGAAGCTCAAGGACATGCAAAGGAGGAGCATGTTAAGATGCCTACTAAATGTTACATCTAAAATGTTGCATGAGATTTGTGTAGCTTGCCAACAAGGAAAACAATCAAGGCTACCCTTCAAGAAGAGTACCTATGTGAGTGATAATGCTTTAGACCTCATTCATACAAATGTTTGGGGTGGTAACCTTCCTTGATGGATTTTCAAGAAAAGTGTGGTTGAATTGCATTAGGAACAAATAAAATGTGTTCCACTACTTCAAGCAAGTCAAGGCACACATGGAGAAGGAGTGTGGAAAGTGTATCAAAACTTTGAGATTTGATGGAGGGAGAGAGCACTTCTCTCATGAATTTCTTGAACTTTTGAAGGTAAATGGCATCAAAAAAAAATTTACATGCACATATACCCCTCAAAAAAATGGTGTAGTAGAGAGAAAGAATAGAGTCATAGTAGAGGTAGTAAGGTCTATGCTCAATGTAATGAATATGCTGCATTTTTATTGGGGAGAGGATACATATATAGACACATACATCATGAAAAAATGTCATACATCAGGTATAACCCCTCAAGAAGCATGGACTGGAAGAAAACCTTGCAATTCACATCTTAGAATCTTTGGTTATGTATGCTATGTACATGTATCTCAAAAAGTGAGGACAAAGTTAGATGCCAGATCTAAAAGTTCTTATTGTAGGGATGTTTACTTTCATGATTTGAAGCCTTGAAATGCATGCACAAGTTCATTGCAGGTTGAAGAAATAGGTGAGATAGATAAGAATAATGACGATAGAGTTCAAGAAAGCATGGATCTAAGTGGTCCAAGCAACTCATACAACACAAGGACACCCCTCACCATGAAGTGGAAGGCTTAGGGAAAGAGATTCTAGCTTTGAAAAAAGAAAGTTCAAAGGCAAAGAGAAGATTTGAATTGAAGAAGGAAGTTTTGTAGATGAGAGCATGTCGGAGGATGAAGAGCTAAGAGAAATCCAAACCCAAAGAGTGGATAAAAAAATAAAGAAGATGGAAATCACACCTAAAGGAATTGAAAGAAGGTCCTCAAGAGTAAGATATCCAATTCAAAGGTTAACATATGATAACTTCTTTACAAAGCATTATACATATACGAATCAGGTAATCAAGGACAAAGAACTCCATAGCTATGAAGAAGCTAAGGATTGCAAGGAATTTGAAGAGGCAATGAAGGAAGAGCTCAAGGCACTTGATGAACACCATACTTGGATTTTGATACTAGCTCAAAAAGGCATGAAGGTGAGAGGAAACTTTCAGCCCCATAGCCAACAATTAGGACTTTGATTGTAGTAGCAACATCAACAAAATGGAGCTTAGATCAATTGGATGTGAAGAATTCTTTCCTCAATGGAGAGCTCAAAAAAGTATTCTACATGAGCCAACCTCAAGGATTTACTAATGCTCGATACCCAAACCCTGTTTGCAAGTTAAGGAAAGCATTATATGGACAAAGACAAGCCCCAAGGACTTGCTTTATTTATCAAGATGTGAATACAAAGAAAGTGTTGCAGATCCCTCACTTTACATGAAGAATCAAGGAGACAAGATGATATACATATACATCTATGTGTATGCTTTGATCATGACTATTGGAATTCAAGATCTGTGCAAGCACACGAACAACAGAAGGAAGAAGACAAAGAAGCCTCATGAAATGATTTCTAGAGAAAAGATTGCTAAGAAAATGTTTAAGAGAGAGAGAGAGAGAAGAGGGGCATTTGATAGTAAAATACATGCAACGATGTCTTTGTAGTAGGTTCTAGTAGAGATATCATCCCATGCAAATTCAACTTAAACACAAAACTGAATACATGACCAATATTCAGTAAAAAATATACTAAGTGCAATCCAATACTAAGTGCAAGCCAAGATCACTGAAACACCAAAATATGCTCCAAAATACACATAAATATGTGTTGATATATTTAGGTAGTGATGTGTGTGAACACACTAGGACCGCCGGGACACTTTTTTCCCTCTTTAGGAGGTTTTTTTCCCCCAGCTTGTATATACGCCTATTGCCCTAATGGGCTACTTATCTTTGTACATTCTCTAGTAATACATTCAGTATTGTGTGTTGTGCTCCAAGCTTCTTCTTCTTCCTTGTGATGTTCACGTGCTTCCGCAGACGTCTAACTCCAACAATTGGTATCAGACCGGGTCGTCGCTTCATCTAGGGTGCCGTCGACACTCCTCCATTTGCAGTCTCAGAATCATACGAATTTTGGTGAGCATACTCAGGGTGTTTCCGAGATCAAAAGAGCTTCCTTCTATGGTGCCGAAATCGCGATCTAAGGTCGTTTCGGCCTCCGAACGCACTATGGTAGCGCTTGTGCAGGCTATTTTGTCTTTTTGTGCCAAAGGTATATACTTGTTTCTGTTCACCAATACAAGCGTCTCAAAGTCTGCTACAGGTTTAGCAGAACTCGTCTCGGTAGTTCCATTCAACTTTTTGAGATACAGTCAATTTTCTGCATCAAGGTATTTTAGTCACCAGCCATGGCTGAAAGCAGTGATGTATTCCGTATGTTGGTTGTTGAGGATAAGTTGGATGGTACCAACTACCCATTATGGGCTTATATGATGCGACATGTATTGGTTGCAAAAGGACTGTGGAACATTGTGCACGGTGTTGAAAGACATCCTGTTACACCTGCAACTACAAGTATTGCAAATACAGGTGTTGGAGGTGCTAGAGCTGATGAAGATGGTGTCGAAGATGATATTGTGCAAATTCCTGTTCGTGCTACTGTTTCTGCTGCACCTAGTGTAGAGCATATTCGTTGGGATGGCAGAGATGCCTAGGCACATGCATTGATAGCTTTGTCTATCAGACGTGCCATTATTCCTCATATTCGGTCTTGCAGAACAACTAAGGATGCTTGGGATACACTTACCACATTGTACCAAGCTAGGAATGAGGCTCGTGTTGCTTACCTCCGAAAACGGTTGGAGAGTGAGCATATGAATGAAGGTGATTCTATGGATAGTTTCCTAACAAAGATCAAAGACTTGAAGGAACAGTTGATTTCTGCTGATGAGGTTATACCAGATAGCTCACTTGTGCAGACCGTTCTGAATGGTCTTCCTGATTCATATCAGAGTTTTGCTTCTACTCTTCGGTTGATGGTGAATGGCAATCCAAATGCCTTATCATTTGAGGAGTCAGTCTCTGTTCTGTCAGTCTCTGTTCTGTTGCAAGAAGATCTGTCTAGGCGAAACAGGTCCATTATGCGAGTTGCAGATCAAGCTTTCCTGGCTAGTCAAAAGGGCAAAGGAAAATGGAGCTCTTCAACTAGTAAGCAAAAATTTGCTAATTCTGCATATTCGAAGAAGGAAGATAAAGATGAGAAGAAATCAGAAAAGCAGAAATTGTTTTTTAAGTACTGTAAAGGGAATGATCATATCATAAAGAACTATCCAAAACTGGCTGCTAAAGAGGCAAAGAAGAAAGAGGCTGGAATGGTTGTTGCAGAGGCCTCTACACCAAAAACAGAGTCTGCAAATCTTGTGCAAGAAGAAGAGTGGGTGTTTACTACTGTCTGCAGTTTTGACCCATCTTCTCATGAGCAGCGCATGTCTGCAGTAGACTCAGATGTTTGGTATTTTGACAGTGGGGTGACTAAACATATTACGTCGCAGCGCAGTTTCTTCTCTTCACTCGAGCCTGCCGCTACAGGGAATACTGTTACATGTGCCAACAACTGCTCTTATCCTATTATGGGAGTTGGTAAGATCATTTTGACTACTGTTAATGGTAGTTCTTTCACTTTGTCAGATGCTTTATTTGTGCTAGGGATCAAAAAGAACCTGTTATCAATTTCTGCATTAGCCAAGATTGGCTTGGTTGTGAAATTTGTTGATGACAGGTGTACAGTTCATGATCTGTCAAATGGCGATGTGATTATTGCTTCTGGCATTTTATGTCGTGGGTTGTATAAGCTCATAGACTATGAAAGATATGTAAATGATTTGGCATATGCAGTAAATGATTTTCAGGCTGTGTTAGATGCAAAACTTTGGCATGCACGCTTTGGTCATCTGAATTTTGCTACTTTGCTACGCCTGCAGAAATCTGAAATGGTGTCTTCATTGCCCAAACTTGAGGCACCTGGAAAACATGTTTGTGAAGGCTATATTTTGGGCAAAATGCAGCGTTCATCCTTTCCAAAAGATGGTTCAGTTCGGGCTACTCAGAAATTGTAGCTTGTACATAGTGATTTCTGTGGTCCTATGCAGACACCTTCTTTTGGAAATTACCTTTACTTCATGACTTTCATTGATGACTTTTCCAGGCATGCATGGGTACATCCACTCAAAGCAAAGTCCGAAGTGTTCATGTGCTTTAAACACTTTTTGGTTTTGGCTGAAAATCTGTCAGCATGTAAAATGGGCACCCTCCGTTCTGATCGAGGGGGGGAATATATGTCTTCTAAATTTAATGCATTTCTGGCTGAACGTGGGATAAAACACCAGTGTACAGTGCCATATACACCTCAACAAAATGGAGTTTTTGAACAAAAGAACAGGTCACTCATGGAGATGGCGAGGTGCATGGTCAAGAGTCAGGCTTTACCACATAGTTTCTAGCTTGAGGCTATCATGTGTGCAACATATGTACTGAACAGGTGTCGCACTAAAGCGCTGCAATCTATCACTCCATATGAGGCTTGGCATGACCGCAAGCCATCTGTTGCTCATCTGCATGTTTTTGGTTGTTTGGCATATGCACTAGTGCCTGAACAACATCGCAGAAAATTGGATGATAAGGCAGTAAAATGTATTTTTGTTGGGTACAGTTCTGAAAGTAAAGGCTATCGTCTGTATCATCCAAAGACTAAAGGCATTCTAGTTATCCGTGATGTTGTATTTGTGGAAGATGCTATTCAGCTATTGCTTTCATGTACTAAGGAGACATTTGTTAGCTCCAAAGACATGTATGATACTTTGATGCGTCTTTTTATAGGTGGGCAGTCTAGTGCTGGTCCTAATGAGGCAACTTCTCAGCCTTTGCAGGTTTCATATGATGATGCAGATCATTCCATTTCTGATGCAGATTTACATGATGCACTTGTTGATGAGAGAGCTGACATTGAACAAGCAAAAACTATGCCAAAATGGCTGGTGCAGACTTTGCGTGACAGCAAATTAGATGCACCTTTGTCATATCGTACTCGTTCAGGCTCTCATAGTGCCTCCTTTGCATCAGATTGCTATGCTATGGTTGCGTCTAGTCTCTATGATGAGAATGAGCCTGTTTCTTTTGATGAAGCATAGAATTCAGAAAATTGGATGGTTGCTATGCAATCTGAATATGATGCTATAATGAAGAATGGTACATGGTCTTTATGCGACTTGCCTCCTGGCAAGAAGGCCATTGGCACTAAGTGGGTATACAAGCTGAAGTGTAAACCTGATGGTACAGTTGACAGGTATAAGGTGAGGCTTGTTGCAAAGGGTTATGTGCAAGAAAGAGGCATTGATTTTGATGAGACCTTTGCACCTACATGTCGTATGACTACTGTTCGGAGCATTTGTGCACTTGCAACCCATCATGGTTGGAATGTACATCAGTTGGACATTAAAACAGCATTTCTGAATGGTGATTTGCATGAAGAAGTGTATGTTTTTCAGCCCCGTGGCTTTGTGCAGAAAGGGCATGAAAACCAGGTGTGCAGGTTAAAGAAGGCATTATATGGTTTAAAGCAAGCACCACGTGCTTGGTATGAGAAGATACATGCCTATCTGATTGCACATGGTTTTGAGAATAGTCCAACTGAAAGCACCTTATATGTTAAGCGTGCTAATGATGTGTTTCTGATCATTGTTGTCTATGTTGACGACATGCTGCTCACTTGTCCTATTGAGAAGCATATTGGTGATTTTAAGGCTGATTTCCATGCCTCATTTGAGATGTCTGATCTGGGGCATTTGCATCACTATTTGGGCATTCAGTCTATGCAAGTTGATCGTGGAATAGCTTTGTGTCAAATGAAATATATTGACACATTATTGCAGCGTTTTGGCCTTGAAGACTGTAAGCCTATTGCCACTCCTATGGAGACAGGTTTATGATTGAGTCTTCATGATGCTGGAGATGCATTTGATGTTGTTCTCTATCAGCAGGCTGTTGGATGCTTGATTTACTTACACATTACTTGGCCATATATTCAGTTTGTTGTCTCATAGATGTGCAGGTTTATGCATTGCCCAAGAGTCATGCATTGGAAGGCGGTTAAGCGCATCTTTTGCTACTTGAGTGGTACTCGACTACTTGGGTTGTTTTGTCCCAAGGGGGGATCACTACCGCCAGATTTGCATGCTTTTCTGACTCACATTGGGTTGGTTGCTATGACACTCCTGTGTCCACCAGTGGTTTTTGCTTCATGCTTGGTAGCTCATGTATATCTTGGTTGAGCAAGAAGCAGCCTACTGTGGCCACTTCTAGTTGTGAGGCTGAGTATAGGGCAGCTTTCACAGCTACTGTTGAGTATGTGTGGCTCAAACGCCTTATGGCTGATTTGGGTGTTGGTTAGTCTTCTGCCACCACCATCTTCACTGATAGTCAGAGCGCATTGGCAGTTGCGAGGAACCTTGTGTTCCATGCTTGCACTAAGCACATTGAGGTGCATTATCACTATGTCAGGGAGAGGTTCTCTGCTAGGGAGATCAACTTGGCATATGTGCCCACGCAGGAGAACATTGCAGACCTTTTCACAAAGGCTCTACCTAGGGAGAAGTTTGAAGCTTTCCGCAAAGCTTTGGGCTTACTTCCTTTTGTGGAGTGATTTCCACATAGCTTGGCACTTCCTTATACATGAGTGCCAGCTCCTTGTTCACCGCATCACTCCCAGGGGGGATTTGTTGATATATTTAGGTAGTGATGTGTGTGAACACACTAGGACCGCCAGGGCACTTTTTTCCCTCTTTAGGAGGTTTTTTCCCCTGGCTTGTATATATGCCTATTGCCCTAATGGGCTACTTATCTTTGTACATTCTCTAGGAATACATTCAGTATTGTGTGTTGTGCTCCAAGCTTCTTCTTCTTCTTCCTTGTGCTGTTGGCATGCTTCCGCAGACGTCTAACTCCAACAATATGTCCCTACATCAGAGACATTGCACATTGTCATGTGTATCAAAATAAAAGGAAAATTGAGCAAGAGCATTCTCACATCACCGAGGCTAGTAAAGTATATCTAAGATAAGTGAAATACCAAAAAGCATTTCAAACACACCAAATAATGTCCTTCGAGAGAAAGCCCTTAGAGACATTGACTAAATTTTGTTAGTGATGTTATGCAAAACTCTATGGTAGAGACATTGTTTATGGTCCTTTTTAATAGAGCCTCAAAGAAATTTTTTACACACATTAAAAAACTCCTAACAAACATAAAGAAACAATCAAAAGAATTGAAATTCCCTTTTTGGACTCTATTTTGACTCAATGAATTGCTTGTACAACTAAGGTTGCAAAGATATCTATTGGTGCAATTGGGAACAAAACCTAAACACAAGAGGACTTTTACCTCAGAAAACAGTAGGTATCAAGATATCATCGAGATATATTACCACAAAATCATCTAAATACTCTCGAAAGATATCCTTCATCATATGTTGAAAGATAACTAGAGCATTGTGAGACCAAATGGCATAACTACGTATATCTTGTTCGAAATGTTGTCTTACATTCATCTCCTTCTCTAATGTTGAGAAGATTGTAAACTCCTTGAAGGTCAATCTTTGTGAAGAACTTTTCTTTTCTAAGGCATTCCAAGAGCTTTGATATAAGTGGTAGAGGGTATCTATTCTTTATTATGACTTTATTCAACCCACAATAATCTATGCACATTTGGAGAGTCCCATCCTTCTTCTTTACAAATAGGATAGGGGCTCTTGTAGGAAATTTCGCATCTTTGATAAACCCCTTGGCTAGATTCTCATCAATATTCTTACATAATTCTATAAGTTCCTATAGGGATAGTCTGTAGATTGGTCCAAAGGGTGGTTGTGCTCCCTCTTGAAGTTCTATGGCACAATTATAAGGTCTATCCTTTGGGAGGATATTTGCATTCTTATTTTCAAAAACATCTTCAAAACCTTGGTATTGGTTGGGTAGCTTCATTGAATCATCTTCCTTGGGCTCTTGAGTTGGTATGGCATAGATCATATATGTTGGTTCCTTCCTTACAACATGTATGAAGGCTTTGGCTCCATCATATATCAGGTTCTTTCGAATATGTTGATGGGTGATTTTTTTCTTTTCCTAATTAATTTTTGGATTATGTTTCTTTAACCAAATCATTCCAATGATAACTAGATTTATTGGAGTTGATATTATGTTCAAACATATGTGGGAATCATGATCACCAAGGTGTACTCTTAATGGTGTGGTTTCCATGGTTATATTCCAAGATGCTAGAGGTTGCCCATCTACTACTTTAGCTACTACTGGCTTGTTCTTCCAAAGTACTAGAATTCCATGTTTCTCAACCAATCCTTCATCCTTCTTAGGTATGATTAACTTGATAGGGGCAAGACATATTTCTATGGGTGTATCTAGAATTATGAGACCCTTTCTTATATCATTGTCTACCTATATGGTCTCTTTTATAACTCGAATTCCTTGTTTCCTTGCTCTACAAGGGTGGTTGTGACTTGGAGTTTTTTCTCTTGCAATTAACTGCAATATGTCTAGGTTTTCCACAATAGAGGCATAACTTGTTATCTCTGTTTCTCTTATGGTGTTAGAGGTTGGAACCTTGTTACATCTATCTGCATAGGTTCGTGCATAGAATCATCTCTAAGAGTGGGCTCAAAGGGTTTTCATTGGACAGATCTTCCTCCTACTTTTTTGTTTTTGTTTCCTTTCAAAAGATGATTATCACATTGAATACCTTGGGTGATGTATTCATTCAATGTCTTAACCTCTGGCATCGTGAGGAGAAGGTCCTTCACATCATCTCTTAAACCCCATCTAAATTGGCTTATGAAATACTCTTCATGCCAAGTGAGATTACATATCAACTACCTAAATTTTGATGCATAGGTAGAGGTAGCACGATTACCTTGATGTAGCTTTTGGAGTTTTGTTTCTACCACTCGACTCATTTCTACATCTCCAAATGTGGCAGTGAGTTCTTAAAGAAACCCCTCATAGTCTTGAAGTACTGCCATGTTCTGGGGTCAACCATGATAATGCTTTGCCATAGAGCAAGGTTCCAATAAAATCGACCTTGGATGCCTTGTCACGGTATCTATCAGGTTGCATACAGATGTACAATTCAACTTGTTGGAGAAATTCATAGAACTTTGTACGATCACCATCGAACTTTTCTAGCATGGAACTCTTAAGTTCCTTCATGATGGATGAGCTAGACCATTGAATCACTTGAATACTTCCTTGAGTTGCTTGAAGATTCCCGATTTGATCTTGTAATTCCTATAGGAGTGTGCCTACATGCACTGGATGCTACATCCTGACTTGTGTCTGTCTATGAGTTAGGTCCTTCACTTGTTGTTGGAGACTCTAAAGCAATGCCACAATTTGTTCATAAGAGCTATTCTTGGATAGAAGTTATTCTTCCCAAAATGTCAGGGGAGCACTAGATTGTGCCCTCCGAAAAGACCAGATAAGATTTCAGAATTACACTTTTGATTACAAGATCACCCACATAGGGAAACAATACAAGAATAAATAATTGATACAAGAATTTCCACAACCTGGGATTGATAGGTATAGATAACTCAACTAAACATGATGTAGAAGATCCCACAACCTAGGACCGTAGGTATGAAACAAGATCTGTTGATTACAAGAACTCCCTTCAGAGAGATGAACTAGATACAAGAAATAACTAGATAGGATCTCGTACTACAAGGCTACAAGAGGAAAAGACTAGATGTCCAAAAACTACACTAATCAGGACTAGAACAAGGAACAAGACAAGAACTAGAACTAGAACTTTGAAAGTACTTACTTGGTAATCATGACTCCTTGAACTCCCAAGATAGGTATCAACAAAATTGAGTATGTATGTGGCCAACCCCTCCTTATATAGGTTTTCAAGGGTGGTTCATCAAAGGTAGTTTACAAATTGATGATGTCATCAATGATATCATCAATTTGAAACATGATCTCTGGATGTTAGAATCAACCAAGAAGACAATCGATCTTAGGGTTTTGGCACATTCCAGATGCAGTGGAAGATTGGTTTCTCCAAATTATGAACCAATCATGAGATATAGAAGTCACATGGAATTTGCGGTTGAGGATGGTTTCCTTCGTCCATGGCATCGACGTAGTCCTTCACCACCTATCGAGATTTATGACCATGAAGAATTTGAAGACGAGCATGTCCTAGATTCAAGAATATCGTGAGGAAGATTGGAGTACCTTGTTCATTGGAAAGGGTATGACATTAGAGATTGCACTTGAGAACTTGCAAAGAACATTCACAGAGAACCAATCAAAGTTCAAGAATTTCATAAGAAAAAACCGATGAAATCAAGACTAGAGATCATGATCGCTCCTCGTGGAAATCGTCCCTTGAGGGGGAGGTGATGTCATGGACAAAGAAAACCATCCGAAACCTTAGATTCCATGTGACTCCTAAATATCATGATTGGCTCAAAATTTGGAGAAACCAATGCTTCCATTGCATCTAGAATGTGCCAAAACTTTAAGATCAACTACCTTCTTGTGTGATTTTGACATCCAGAGATCATGCTTCAAATTAATGACATCATCGATGAAATCATCAATTTGTAAACTACCTTTGATCAATCACCCTTGAAGACCTCTATAACGAGGGGTTGGCCACATACATACTCAATCTTTCCAATACTAATCTTGGGAGCTAAAGGATTTGTGATCTCCAAGTAAGTACTTTCCAAGTTCTAGTTCTAGTTCTTGTCTTGATCCTTGTTCTAGTCTTGTCTAGTCTAGTTCTTGGACATCTTGTCTTATCCTCTTGTAATCGCACAGTACAAGAGATTTTTGATTCATTTCTTGTATCTAGTTCATCTCCCTAAAGGGAAAATCTTGTCTCTAGTCGAGTTATCCATACCTATCAGTATCGATTTGTCAAACTTCGTGTGTTAGCTACATATTCTTGTATTCTTTTCCCTACATGGGTGATCTTGTAATAAACAATATATTTATGAAATCTTGTCTATTGTAGTCAAAGATCAAAATCTCGCTAGTGTGTGCATGTGTGTATGTTGATGTCCTTCTCACACACACATTTGCATTCCCACTTGCTCATGGTCGTCATACCATCCTCATTTCTTCTAGGATTGACAATTATCAAATGGATATCCTCACATTGATACTCATCAATGTGCTAAAGTGATACCAAAATTGGTGCTATTCTCAGGGATCCATTTTTGACTAAGAGTGTGTGATCATAAAACAAAGAGATTTGATGTTCGATATATACGCAGATAGATAGATAGACAAATAGACAGATAGAAAAATAGACAGACAGATAGACAGACAGACAGACAGACAGATAGATAGATAGATAGATAGATAGATAGATAGATAGATAGATAGATAGATAGATAGATAGATAGATAGATAGATAGATAGATAGATAGATAGATAGATAGATAGATAGATAGATAGATAGATAGATAGATAGATAGATAGATAGATAGATAGATAGATAGATAGATAGATAGATAGTGTAATAAAGTAAGTCTATGATCCAAGGATCTTGCCAGTTCAGACAGATCTGAAATCGGACATTGTTTGGTCATCCGTGTGTATGACCAAAGATCTCAAGTTTAGACTTACTAGGAGGTCTTGTGCTCTTGTGAACAAGTGATCCACTTAGCTTAGTGGTTAAGTCTCAAGGATGTGAAGGAGGAGGTCTTGGGTTCAATCCCCATGGGGAACATGGGGAGAGTATTTTGCCCAAAGAGATCTAGAGCCTTCTAGAAGCATCCACTTGAGTTAACTCGAGTTAACTGGGACACTTGGCGCACATGTAGTTACATGGATCACACTTGGATGGTTAGTATCCACCTGCCCAAGAAGGAAGTCCCCTGGAGAGAGCTATATATAGAGGCATTTGGTTGGGAGGAGAGTCATCTCTCAAGCATGTGGTGGTCTTAATCCTTGTTCTCTTGCATTGGTATCAGAGCCTTCTCCATAGCTCTCTCCTTCATCATCTTGATCATAAGTCCTTGCGTGCATAGCTCTCTCAAGGCGACTCCATTTTTGCTCTCATCCGTCTCTCGGAGTTTCATTCCGTGACACATTAGTCATGGCGGCGTTGGCTATAACTCGAGGAGGAGATCATCAAAAGAGAAAGCGTTTGCTGTGTAGAGCAGAGTACTCGAACCCCCATCCTCTCCTTGAGGAAACTTTGGCCTATCCACAAAGCTCACAGGCGCTCACAGACTAAAACTCACAGCAGTTTGTATTGGTCTCAATTTCTGGCTGAAGAATGATGCATCCAGGAGCAAAAGAGAGGAGATCTCTGCCGTCAGCTTGCGGCAGATTCGAACTCAAAACCTTTCTTTGAGGGGAGCACTGCCTTATCCACAAGCCCACAAGCAGACGCGATGCTAGATATGCAGCAATTAAAATGATATATTACGGAGTCCGCGTTGAAGACTTCATGAAGGGATCAAAATTACTGAAGATCCATCGTGACAAGCATGGGATTCGATCCCATAACCTACAGATCGCCAAGCATATCGCATAACCAAGTTGCCATCGTTGTTCGGTAACCAAATTATGTTACCAGAGCTAAATCTCAAAGCCGCATTGTCAGTAGAAGAAGACCTCTTCTCTATCCGCAAGATCAAGCCAAGCCCAAGAGCATATCTGTGGTGGTTAAAGCCATAGAAAGTTAAAGTTTTGAGCAAAGTTTGATGGAAGTGGAGCTGTGGAGTGAAGATCCAGAGGCCTTTGGTGATCAAAGTTAAACCAACTTTGAATTCGGACCAAAGTCTTTAGAGAATAGCTCTTCCAGAGGATCAAGGGAAGGACGTAGCTCTATGTGGAGCTAAGTATTTTCCAAATTATGTTTTCATTTTGATATTTGTTTGCTCGAATGATTTCAGTTAGGATGCATTAATTAGGACTAAAAGCATAGTCCAATTATGATTATCTCAACATGAAAGCTAATTAGAGAACTAAACGGTATTGAAATGACACAAAAGTATATAAAGTACTTTTGAGTTTTAGGCATGCAATTGACATTTCTATTTCCATTCATGCACAAAAATGAAAAGATTATCATAAAAGAATGTTTTATGCACATCAAGTTCCCACTTGCTTGGGAAAGGTAGTTAATTCTCTAGTTCATGCACTTGAACAATTACCTTTTGCCAGAATAGCAAGCAAGTTGTTTTTGCATGGATGCTTGTTTGCATACCTAATAATCTTGAGACTTGCTTAAAGTTCATTATACTTGCATGTACTCACATGCATTTGCACCCAAGAATGGGCATTTGCATACATGAACATGCATTTGCATGCAAGTAGATGCATGAGCATACGTATGATCTTTTGGTAAGTAGCTAAACACGTATACTTTCATTTCTTTCTTTTTCTAACTTGACTTAGCTAGATGGAAAAAATAGAAAATTACCTAGTTGGAAGGATCTTGACCATCATGCAACTAAGTATCTAGTCTATCTTTTCCAAAAAGTGATACATAAGGTACCACTTAGTAAGAGTCTTTTTGAGGAAAAGAAAGCATGTTGAAAGTAAGTATTCATTTTTTCTTGTCATTAAGATGCCAAGAAAATAGAGCTACTTTCCAATGTGCATGCTCAGTCTAAGTTTGGGAAGAAACCTAGACATTCTTAGCAACTAACGAGGATTTAGTTGTTTTTGGATGTTCATGTTCATGCATCCAAGTAGGGAAGTTTCTGTTGAAACACAAACCAATTGAACATTTAAGTTCAACAAATTTTGGAAGTTTTAATACTTTAATATTCATCAAACATTGATGAAAATAAGTAGAAGTATTGAACTTCTAGAATCCCTGGAACTCTAGTGTTCATAGATGTTAGTTTCCAGAAATGCATCTCGAGGCATGATGCAAGGTCTTCAATCGACACGAAAACTTTTGAAGTAAACTTGCTTGATTCTATTTAAGCTAACTTAAGGCTTAAAAAAAGAAACCAAGACAAATATTTATTGATCTTTAGGAATCAAGTAATTTCCTAAAATCATGACAATTAATGAAATGATTCAAATTATTTTTTGAA
Organism: Ceratopteris richardii; assembly: GCA_020310875.1. Lineage (NCBI taxonomy): Eukaryota > Viridiplantae > Streptophyta > Polypodiopsida > Polypodiales > Pteridaceae > Ceratopteris > Ceratopteris richardii. The sequence goes on along the minus strand of CM035423.1, from coordinate 151,309,262 downwards.
ACAGATATAGCTTAGGAAATCACGATATTTTCTAAAGACAATTTAGGAAACAAGTTCTTTCCTAAAAAGATTAGCTTCAAGTGGTAAAGCTTTGAATCTTATAAAAAATCAAGAATATCTTTTATAAGATTAAGTAAATAATTCCAAGCATTATTTGCTTGTGCAAAGTTTTCAAACATAAACATGGAAACTTTATTAAAGCACTTTTCTGAAGATAAGAAAAGTATGCTTGGTGGTGTTTAAGATAAGAAAAGCTTTAAAAACAGACCCAAGCAAAGTAATCTTTGGAAATTAAGCTATTTCCTAAAGATAAGCTAATGAAAGAGTTTAATTAACTATTTCATTAGTTAAAATGCGAATATCTTTTGGACATGCAAAGCCTTAAGTCTTGGTATTATCCAAAAGTCTAGAATTCCTTTTGAAGATCTTTCCAGTGATGGAAAAGATTCCAAGATGAATCATTGGACTGGAAAGCAAAAGATTCCAAGATGAATCATTAGCTTTGTATTACTTGATTCCTTGGAGGAATCAAAAGGTTCTTCAAAGAAAAAATCTCCCTAGATGTGAGACTAGCATCTTTCAAGAGAAGTTTTATAGTAAGTAGTTCCCAGTAAATCCCTAACCACTAGGTTTGGTATTTAAGTCCAAATAAGTGATATAACCTTAAGGTATATCATAGATTCTTAGCTTTGGAATCTGAAAAGCATTAGAAAATGCTTGGACTTAAGTTGAGGGAAAGATCTCTAAAATCCTGCAGGTAAGCAAAGAAGCTTAAGATAGTTTAAGAGGTCTTAAAAGATAAAGACTAAGTCTTTATTTTTGTCGCAAGTATCAACCAGAGTTGATCAAACTTGGCCATGATTGTCCAAGAATGTGCGATTAGAACTACTCTGCCCAAGTATTAGTAGTAAAAATTCCGTTAGGAATTATTCACTCAAGTTCCATTTATCGAATGGAAAATTGTGAAAAAAGTAAGTTGTTCCAAGTATGAACAGAGTGAAGGAATTCCAAAAATGTAGTCTGCAACCGTGAAGACGGTACTTAAGTCTGTGGAAGGTAAAACATAAATGTTTGCCTATCCTCAAAGGGATTTCGGTACAAATCTAGAAAGCATGAGCAGATGCGTAGACTTAAGCAGTAGAGAGATTCCTGTAAAAGTCTCGGCCGAGATAGGTACCTAAAGCAATAGTAAAGAAGGAATCTAAAGGCAAGAAGTTAAAAAACTCTTGTCGCTATCGCTACAAAATTGGTCAAGAATAACCAATTGAACTTGAATTTGAGAAATTCAAGAACTTGGAATTCTGATTGGTTTTCATTTGAAAACCCTAGCAAAAAGGATTGGATATTCTATTAAAGGTTTTCAAGTTCCCAAGGTTAAGCACAAGATCCTGAAATGATCATGTCGAGGGATTAAAACCTAGAATATCAAGATAGAGATAGTGCCTAAAACTGCGAAATTCTTGTCAAGAATTAAAGCTAGAAGGTTCTCTATCAAAAGATGTTGTAGACTTTAGGATAAAATTCACTCACATGTCAATGTGAGTATAAAATAGGGTGGTATGGGACACCAGATTTTATACTCAAATTGATGTAGGAAAGATGGTATGGGACATCGGACCGTGAGATGATGATTATCTTTTAGTCCTCGTTTGGATCTTGAAGATAGGTTTGATCTTCAAGGGAATTGAAACTTCAAAGAAGGAGTTTTAATTCAAGAAGGATCTGAAGATACTTCAAGATGACTTCAAGATCAGGGAAACTAAAGATATGAAGTAAGTAACTTCCAAGATCTTCATAGAACACTTCAAGCTTAAGTGTTAATGATCAGAAATATTTGATAAATTTCTAAAAGAAGTTGGACTTTGATTTTGAGTTGATCTTTTCAACTAGAAGTGGACTTTGATTTTGAGTTGATCTTTTCAACTAAAGATTTAATTGACTAAGTCAAGTATCAAGTTCCTAGTGTAACTTGGTAAATTCATTCTTTTGACTCAAAAGAAATGCACAAGAATTGCATTCACGATTAGGAGTCAAAAAGACTGAATGTGACCTGAACTTAGTCTCAGTGAAGCATTATTTGAATACTAAACTCATCGACAGAACCTCAGTGGGTCGACACACTGATGTTGGCTACCACACTAGTATCTTGTGGTTGGATGATGTTTTTTATTTGTGTTGAATCTTTTTGAGAATCCAGCTTATTTCTCTTAAAGATAAAGACAATGCTTCAATATCTTGTTGAAATAGATCTTTGAAAAGTTAAAGTCCTGAGTCATCTAGTCTTTGACTCATAGTAAATTTACGTATCTACGAAGTATGAATTGGTTGTACAAAATTTTAGTTTTTTCTTTTCACTTTCCGAATATTTTGGAATTGACTCAGATATGGTATCTGATTTCTTTTGCAAAAGACCAGGGTTAGCTGGTTAGAATTAGATAACTAACTTGAACATCCTAGATAGATGTTATGTAGAAGAACCTTTTCAAATCTTCAAAAGAGATAAGTTCAAGATTGACTTATTCATTTGAGTTTGCTTCAAGTTATAGCATAAAAGATTTCCTAGAGTCCAGTATACTCTAGAATAGACAAGTTAGGAATAACTCAACAGATTGACAATTCCCAAAAACTTTTAGCTCAAGTCTTTGAAGAAAATGTCCTAAGTTGGACAATTTTCATTCTGAAGTTGTATTGGTCAAGTTGCTATGGTTGACTCCACTGAAATGGTAAACTTTCTCCTACAGTTTACAAAAGATTTTTAAACTCATTAGGACAAAGTAGTCCTCTACTCGGGTGAAAAAAATCAAGTAACTGTTGGATCAAAGTAAACCATTGTACAAACATCTAAAGTTAGATGTATGGGACAACCAAACTTCAATTTCTCCAAAACAAATTCAAGTAAATCAAGAATTCTTAAAGTCTTGCGAGGGATAAGAATCCCACCTTCATTACTAAATCCATGCACCAGTCATGCCTAGAAATGGACAAGTAATTTGAATCCACCTAGCTCACATGTTTGTGCCTAGATCGCACATCCAGAAACTGTGAATTAGCCAGGGATGTATTTAGATCCACCCTCATTATTCTTCACTAGTTTGTACTTTGTCCTGTTCATCAAAGTGCAAAACCAAATAGTAATTTGAATCATTTGGGCAGGGATGCCACCACAGAGATGAGACATGTTCTTCCACTTCTAGAACATGACCATGTTCTTCCAGTTTTAGAACATGAGGCTCGGGGGTTGCCTACAGTAGTTATATAGCTCTATTTTTGAGGACAAAAATATTTTCCAAGGGGGGAAGAATGTAATAAAGTAAGTCTATGATCCAAGGATCTGGCCGGTTCAGACAGATCTGAAATCGGACACTGTTTGGTCATCCGTGTGTATGACTAAAGATCTCAAGTTTAGACTTACTAGGAGGTCTTGTGCTCTTGTGAACAAGTGATCCACTTAGCTTAGTGATTAAGTCTCAAGGATGTGAAGGAGGAGGTCTTGGGTTCAATCCCCATGGGGAACATGGGGAGAGTATTTTGCCCAAAGAGATCTAGAGCCTTCTAGAAGCATCCACTTGAGTTAACTCGAGTTAACTGGGACACTTGCCGCACATGTAGTTACATGGTTCACACTTGGATGGTTAGTATCCACCTGCCCAAGAAGGCAGTCCCCTGGAGAGAGCTATATATAGAGGCACTTGGTGATGGAGAGTGTTAATCTCCAAAACAACAACCTACTCTTGAATTTAGAACACCTCTATATCAAGAGTAAGTCAAAACCTTCACCAATTTAAGAGATCTATGACCAAATATCACTTTCT